>CM066032.1:346220099-346820099 GCA_033557465.1 Ichthyophis bannanicus
TGCACAAGCACCATCCACATTACAACATGATACAGTGATGCCACACATGCACGTAAACACCCTTGGCCCATTGCAAACATCAATCCAGGATGGTGGTATGCATGAAAGAATTGTTGTGGCAAAACCTGTATCATGTCCAGGTGGAGAGCAGGTGGACATAGACAATAGGACCGCTCCATTGTTGGCCCTATGCCACAAACATGGCTGTATGCTTGTGTTGAAACAAACAGATGAGCGTATCCTGTGTGCCATGTCATACCCATGGCCAAAACACAACAACAACACAACTGTGTAGGAATGTACCACATACAGTGACAATGTCAGTCCCTGCTGCACACGTGGGGATCAGTACACAGCAACCAAAGTGCAAAGTGTATCTGCAATCCAACAGGTCAGATTAAAACTGTTCTTGCAACTCTGGGCATGCATAGTCAAGTGTCACATTCCAATATGCCACAGTCCTGGAAAGTTCATGTGTGTCCCCTACAATGAGCAGGACTCCCAGCCAGAGCATCGCAGCAACAGTGTGTTGGACAGCTCTGTCATGGGCAAAGCAGCAGTCCAAGAGTAATACTGTCCATCCCAGGCATGTGTCCCACTCTCAGAGGTCAAACATCCAATGGCTCAATTCTCCACAAAAAGTTCCATGTTGTTGTGTCTCCCAACAGGTGGGTGATGGTGACGCCAGATGCACTGTAAGAGATGTGTCCGGTATGTCCTCTGCCCTGTGTCAGGAGAGGATAAGTATTGTATTTTTAGACACCTTGCAAAAACAGCACAAATTTCAGACCGTCACACCTTAGGAAATATAGAAGAAAGGGATGCAAAGGCAAACATGACATGATATCAACACAAAAGAAACCGCATATTGGTGACATCATGAATCGCAAACGCAGACACGGGTGTCACATGGATATGGTCATGTCCATGCTCATGTCACACAGGCGTCTCACAGCTACACACTATATGCATCTGTTTCTGTGAACAGAGATGCAACATGACATGCACATGAGACAAACAGTAAATCATCAACAGGTAAAGACAGATGTAATCCCCCAAATAACAAAGGTGCAACATACCTTGTGTGTGCATCAGGTGCACGTCATCGATCCCTTGAGCGACTAAACAGCCATATCAGGTCACAGTGAAGGGAGACAATGGCAGCAAAATGTGTAGAATCACCATGTCAAGCCACTGTTGATGCATGTCCACATTATGCTAATATCTGAGATAAAATAAAGGTGCTCAACAGTGGTCCCTCAAAACACAAGACACAGTTCTGCTCACAGCACACAACACATGTCGAGAATGTTCACAAGGTAAACAGCACTACGGTAGAGGTAGCACAGTCACAACCGCCCCCCAGGTGCACAGACCCCTCACAGCACATGATAATGTACTATGCCTGAACACTGCATCATCACACAGCCAACCCATAAACACGCACCCACACAGTATGCAAAGTTCAGCGTGCCAGCTGTAACACATGGCCTGTATGTGCACAAGTGGAGATTTGTAGACATAAAGGCCCAGTGACACGCAGTGATACCCTGTTGTTGGCTGATGGTACAATGTTGGGGTAGGGAGCAAGTGTAGGCCACCACCAAAAAAAAAAAGACCTCCACACACATGCAGCTCTGTTGTACATGTCCCAGAGAGAGTGTTGCAGAGGACATACTGGACACAAACACATGGGGATATGTGTGACAACAGCAAGATATGGGTTAGGGAGGCGTAAGGAAAAAAAGTGAACCACAACATCTGCCCAATATGACACATCACTGAGGACATGTTTTCCCCTTGACTGCAGGCACAGACAATGTAGCTGTAGATCCACCTACCCCAGACCACATTATTTTGGCTGATGTACAGTCACGTGCCAATGCCTCACAAAGTATGTCCTGTGCAGTGGGAAACACAAGAGAAACAAACATATGTCATGTTCTAGCTGTGCAACACACACTGCACCTTCCTGTCCCCAGCTGTCAGACCCCACAACATCACATACTGACTGACTGTTCACTATCACAATGTACAGATCTCTCACATGTGAGAGGCAGCACGGAGGTGTCGGAGGCTACCTACAGGTGTCCGTAATCTCTCTGTCCCCTCCCTTACCTCTCTGTTGTTAATAGAGGTGTCTGCTCCCACCATGTTTCTGCCTCATCCCAAGGTCGCAATATTAGCCCGGATACACCATATTGCCAACAATGCCTCCTCTCCGTGTTTACTGTTGTCCCAATGTTGTCTGTTAACCCACTGTCAATTGCTGTAACACATGGAAATATGCAGACACACCTCCTGTATCCACTGGCCAAATACATATCCTGGTGTGTACATCTCATACCTTGAATAATATTGACAGCTGTGTGCTGATGATGTGCACAAATAGCTGGCAATGTCTGCGTTACGTCAGCAAAACCACACCCCCATGTCTGCTTGTGACCTGACCATGATGGCTACATGTCATCCCACTGTGTGTCAGTGAGAATGTCAAAGCATAGATAGCCTATATGTGCACCTTAAAAAAATAGCTCTCACCTAAGTCTGTGTGTGTATGCGGACATAACCCTCCCTCGCTAGGGTCCGCAAGGTAGTTGTTGATGTGGACTGTACTCTCCTGCCCTACACACATACACAGCCTGTAGCTGAGGCATGATGGCATATGTTGAGATAGCATCAGCTAGATATGCCATGTCCTCCCTGAAAAACCTGGTAAAACACAAGCCACCCACACATTCAGCGCTCCACTTGCCTACTGTAACCCACCCCTTGCTGATCTGGCCCGGATCACCTCTGTATGTGTGTACATATGCAACACTGCACTGAAGGGCTATTCTCCAACAACAAAATGTAGCAATGATACTCCCCCTGGCTGGACACTGCACAGGTCCCCATCCTTCACCATATCCATGTCAGGGCTATGTGATGACCTATACATTCAGGCACACTGTGGGGTTGCATTAACACCCCTCACGAATAGTTAATACCATCATGAAAAACTAGTACTAAGCATGTGTATTGTGCTATGTATGACATGTGGCGCCACACATAAGAAACATACACACATAGCCAGCTGACAGGAGCATAACACCCACACAAGCAGCTCAAACTTGAAAAAAATATAACCACACCCCGCTGGACAACTGTCCCCAAACATGGTCTGCCCTCCCACTGTGAATACCACACCATATGCCTGCCACTGTGCTCCACCCATAGCATCAAAACAATTAACTGTGTTTGCACAGCAGCTGCTATCACAACCAGCCACTAACTGGGAATGTGACCCCCAAAACCTCTCACAGGCGTATGAACACCCACCCACATCATCCACCACCACCTGCTGTTGTGTCCTGCCCACATTGTTTGTCGCACACTCATGCCTATATGTGACGTTGGGATTGTCAGTTAAATGTCAATGCAGTGTGGCATCCGAATGATATCTTTACAGAAACATCAACCTTTATAACCATTACACACATAGAAAAACACATGTAGGTGGGAAGATGGGCAATACGTACATGAGAAGATCTCTGCGATCAACCTCCGCCTGACCGCTGTGCCCTCCCGTGTGTCACCACTGGCATGTACAGGGGGGCACGTTGGATCATCCTCCAGATCCTCATTAATCTCTGCAGTCATTGGCTTATATTGTAAGGCCCCGCCTGTCCTATCCAGACACCTGAAGTGACTCTTCAACACGCCAAAGGTGCGCTCTATGACAGAGCGGCTGGAGGCATGGGCCTCATTGTACCTCCGCTCTGCACGTGTCCGTGGCTGACGCACAGGGGTCAGCAGCCAGGGGCGACACCCATATCCTGCATCACCTGCAGAAAGAAATGTTGCATGTGAATGCAGGAGCTCATGTTCACTAAAATTGACACATGTTTAGACGTGAGAAACAAACGCACAACACATCCTGACATAAACATATGACAGCACAACTATGCAGTTCAGAAAAATAGACATATGATGACAGAAAAGGACCACATGGCCTATCGAGTCTGTACACCCATGGCAAAGACTACAACAGTCCCATCTATACCTTTAGAGATCCTCTGTGTGTGGCACATGCGTATTGTAATGCAGTTAGTGTCCTCATCTCTACCACCTCCACTGTGAGACTATACCACCGATCCACTGATCACAGGTTCAAAGTATATGTCAGAATAGTAACCAAGAAAAAACGTGCTGTCATTTGAAGGAGGCCCACACCCAGAACATGTATGCCATGGAGGTCTGGCAAAGTGTAAACCATATCACCTCTATACACCCTGTCCACTAAGGTCTACATATCAAGATTGAGCAGTCTGTCTCCATATGCTGTATACTGCTGACCACCAATCGTTTCAATAGCCATCCTCTGCACTGTCTCCATCCTGTTCACATCCTTTTGAAGGTGCGGTCTACAAAATTGCACACTGTACCCCACATGAGTTTGCACCAAGGACATATACAGAGACAGAGTGCCTTCCTGTGTATCTGCTACCAATACCTCTCTGTATGCACCCACGTAGCCTGCTTTTGCCGTCACCTTTCCATAATGGTCAGCTACATGAGGATCGGCAGACACAACGACGCTAGGTCCCACTCATCTACAGTGGCCAAAGGTACTGCACCCCCTATACTGTGTTACACCCCTGGTTTGACGCAGCCAAGATGCGTGACCATACATATGCAAACATGTCCTCCCAGCTGGAAAGCTCCAGAATATCCATCAGATTTTTCTAGACCCCTCCTCATGTTATTTAGTGCCTCCTTGGTGACAACTCCAGTACTGAGTGAGTGTGTGAACCTAAGACACACATGACAAGGGTTAGTTGTATGGATTGGCAATAACATAAACGTTACATGACATACAAAAGCTAGCAGACAATTAACCAGCATCACAGGTGGATGTGAAGGGCACCAACCCCCCCTCCCCCCCAAATCACATGTGGGCAGTTGGCACACACACACACTAGGAGGGATCCAGCACCAGGACAGACATATGCACACGGGCATAGTCACATGAACACCATGTGCAGGTTATGATCATATAATGTTAAAATCCTGATGGTCTTATTTCAATTAGTTTCCCTGTTACTATACGTTTATACTCCTGTAACAATGTAAACTCACAACAGTCCTCTGTCTGTCTAACTTTTCTTATCTGTAAACCGCACTGTTAAAAAAAAAGGTTGCTACATATGAGATTTTACATAAATAAATATAGAAAGACATAAATAAATTATTAATCTTGAAATACTCACCCAGCAATATACAGTCCGCATACCAGCCTTCCTCAAATTGTCTGAATAGTGCCGAGTGATGCAGGATATAGGAGTCATGGGTGGACCCTGGAAACCTAGGGATCACATTCAGAATATGCAGATTAGCATCACATACAACCTGAACATTCAGGGAATGGTAGTGTTTGCGGTTGCGGAACGCTACCTCCCTGTCTCTAGGCGGGACCAGGGCAACATGTGTGCAATCAATAGCTCCCATCACGTGTGGTATCCCGGCTAACGCCTCAAAGGCCTGGTTCAGGGTTCCCCACTGTTGCCTAGTGTGGGGAAGGGCTATGTAATTCCCCACCCGGCTGACCATGGCACGCAGTACTTGGTGGAGACATCGTGAGGTGGGGCGGCTCATGCCACCCACTGCAGCCACAGATGACTGGAAACAGCCAGAGGCAAAGAAATGTAAGGCAGCAAGGAGCTTGACTAAACCTGGTATGGCATGGGACCGATCAGTCAGGGGCTCGAGGTCAGGTCTTAGATCATCATAGAGCTCCCTAATAGCCCTTATGCTCAGTCGGTACAGGGAGATGACCTGGTCCTCACGCATGCCCTGGAGCTGGGCCCTGGGCCTGTAGAGGCGAGGCTGCCGAGCCTGCACCTCAGCACGCCTTCTGCGCCGTGCACGCACAGCACCTGCCTGGACCGCCCCCACAGCTGCAGGTCTGATTTGCTGCGGGACTACACCCATGCCCTGTGCCTCAGCCCCATGGACACCATCTCCCCTGTCCTGCAACCGCAGCATCTGCCCACGTCTCAGGGCACATGCAGCAACATAAATAGCTGCCATAAACTCCTCCCGTCCGGCTACACAAACACACTCAAATGCACACACAAACCTCCCTAAACAGTGTACACCTTACAAACCACACAAGACACTACACACACAATACAACACAATACAAGCAACACCAATACAATCAACACCAACACCTGCTTTGACTCTCTCCCTTCCTCTCTGGAAACACACACCTACTCTTCCTCGCCTACAACCCTCAACGTGGACAAGGTGTGCAGGCATAATAATTTTTTTTTTTCTTGTCGGCCTTTGCGCATGCGCAACTGTGCGTGTGCGGTGCTCGTGCGTGACTCTACGCATGGGTGTCTGTCTGTGCGTGGCCACACGCACATGCGCGGGATGCACACACAGCCGCCCATGCGCAGTTGCACAGGCGCACCACGTTGGCACTACTGCGCATGCGCAACACACTGCACATGCGCAGTAGTGCGAGTGCAGAACTCGCCGTATTGCGCATGCATAATGAGTTGCACATGCACAGTAGTGCGAACGCGGCGCGCCTGTGCTACTGCGCATGGGTGGCTGTGTGTGCATCCCGCGCATGTGCGACTCGCCGCGCATGTCTGTGTGGCCACGCACAGACGACCATGCACAGAGTCACGCATGCGTGTGGCGCATGAGCATCACGCGCGCACAATTGCGCATGCGCAACGTAACCAACGTGAAAAAACCATATAAATATGCCTGCACACGTGGCCCACGTTGAGGGTTGTTTGAGGAGTTCGAGGTAGAGAGAGAGTTAGAGAGAGAGGCTGTGGTGGGAGTAGTGCAGAGGAGAGAGGGAGAGAGAGAGTTAGAGAGAGAGAGGCTGTGGTGGGAGTAGTGGAGATAGTGTTTTTTGTCTTTTGGGTTGTGTACTTTGTATTTTGTCTTTTGTATTGTGTTGTGTAGTGTGTCCTGTATTGTATTGGTATTGTATTCTGTATTGTGGTTTGTAGTGTGGTCTGTGTTGTGGTGTGTGTAGGTGAGGGTAGGTGAGGAGGGGTGCGGCGAGAGGAGAGGGTGATGGAGAGGGAGATGGAGAGGGAGAGGGAGAGGGAGGGTCAGGGTGAGGGGGTGGAGGAGGTGGGCCCACCTGTTGGTGTAGAGATACCCAGGGCAGGGACTGCACGGACTATGGAGGCAGAGGCAGGCCCATCTGGTGGGCCACAGGCTGCACAGTGCAGCCACACGGCCAAGAGAAAGAGGATACCGGTGCCTGGACCACAGAGGAGAAGGGCTGTAAGGTTCACCGAGAGGGAGAACCACATCCTACTGTCACAGGTCATAGAGAACTATGACTTATTATTTGGCTGGCTCAGTAGCCGCACAACTATGGCCACCAGGATGGCAGTGTGGGAGGAGGTGTGTGGTGCACTGGCTGAGGCAGGGGGCCCCCCCCGAGATGTTGAAAGCCTCAAAAAGAGGTTTTCCGATATTAAACGAGGGGTGAGGCAGCACATGGCCGCCGAGAGACAACATGCTCTGGGCACAGGTGGCGGTGGCCCCTTCACACCATCCCTCTCGCCCCTGGAACAGGAGCTGGCTGCAAGATTGGGGCCTATCTACCTTCGTGGTCTGCCTGAGGCCCTCGACACGGCACATCCTCAGGCAGGTATGTATGCTAACTTTCAGCTACAAGGCCATGCCTGAAATTCCCATTGTGTAGACATCAGGCATCTGCACAGATCCTCCCATACCTGTCACCCAATCCCCACCATGTACCTATCCTGGTGGCACATGTGTGTGATATACCCCTGCACACCCTGTTTTGTTGCCATGTCCCGGGGCCACATTCAAAATGTGTCCCTCATCCCATCCCTCTCCCCATCTGTCCCAAAAAGGTCCACACACACGAGCCACTAAACTACCCCCACAACTGTGATTGCCATCCCCTGTATGATTGTGAGGGCCATTGATCAGGGCATGTTTGTGTGACATACTATCTGCACAGTGCTGCATGTGCTTCACAGGGGGCCAGAGGTGATGGATAGTTGTAGTCCGCTGCATAGTGGGTCACTGCCAAGCACATGTAGCACTGAGAAGATAGTATGTCTGAAAAAAATATGCCCTACTCAAAAGCCCACACAGTCATACAGGGGATGACAAAAACAGGTGTAAGGGTGGGGTATTAGCAGGTGTGTGTGGACATATTTGGGGCAGATGGGGAAAGGGATGGGATGGGGGCCACATGTGGAATGGGATCAGGAACAGGAACATGGCAAACAAACAAGGTGTGCAGGGGTACAGCACACACATGTGCCCCCGGAATATGTACATGGTGGGGACAGACAGATATGGGAGGGTGTAGTGGGTCCTGTATGCAGCACACATGCAGGGCCCCCCCCAATCATGTCTGTGGTGTCTGTAGCACACACGTATACATAGGTGGATTGTTTAAATATATGTGTGCTGTCTCTGATTGTTCACAATGCAGGTGACTACAGTAGAATGGGGGCCCAGGAGGAGGAGGAGGAGGAGGAGGAGGTGGAGGAGGAGGAGGTGGACGTGGCAGTCCCTCTGAGTCATGAGGAGGCCGAGGCTGCTGTCTCAGGGGGCAGCACAAGTGCCGGCAATGAGCCCCTGGAGCCACCAATCACCAGCGGGACTACACTGGGGGCTGCAGCAATGGGGGACAGCCAACACCCCAGGCAGGCAGCAGGCATTGATCCAGCTGACACAGATGTAATGATGGCGGAGCTGAGGGCACACAGCGCATCAGCACGGCGTGATGCCGAAGGTGGGTGATAACAGACTGTCACAACCACAACACACAAACCACTAGTCTCTAGTTGGTGTGTGTGTGGTGGATGTGGCAACATACCTTCCACAGCTGTTACATGTATGGCTCACGTAGACGGGATGTAGTGGAGAAAACAAAAGGGTATGGCGTATGATAGATGATGTTAATGTGACACACACCAGAACAGCCTAGGGTCAGGTAACACCTACAGATGCAGACATAAGAGGAATGTTGTTTAAGGTCCAGCACGTTGTCAGTCAATACATAAATACAAGCATTGCCCTTGCAACAGTCTGCCTCATTGCAGACACCCAGCCGTCTTGTAGACAACAGGATGACAACTGTCCCATAGTCATCGGACAATCAGAGCAGAGATAAACAAACCTAAGCATCCTCTGTGATGTAACGTCACACAGCCTCCATTCCCTCCAGTCTGCATCTCCAGGTGAAAAGCAATCATAGCATATGAAATGAGCAGTCAAAATGTGTTATTACACCCATATACAAGGATTTACAGAGGTGACAGGATCATAGATCATGTAAATATGGCTTGGAGGGAAAAACAGGTCCCTCAAGGCTGCCTGTACGTCAACAACTAAGATAGACTGGTTGGCATACAGACAAGGCCATTAACATGTCCCCTTCCTGTAGCTCAGACAATGAGGCCCCCGATTGCATAGGTTGGGACCAGGGGCGGCCCAAGGGGGGTGCGGGGCTATGTGCGGAGACTCGGTGATGGGCCTCATTTGCATAAGTTGCATATTTACATAAATATTTGCATGTTACCATACAGTAATTTTTAGTAAACATGTCTCTTAATGAGTGTATGGATAAAGAAAGACTAAAAGATTTCTAAATTACTATACTCCAGTGCCAACTGCCAGGCACATTAGGAACTACTACAAACGCTGCCCATTTAGAACCCATTAACCCCAAACTATACCCATAGAAATCAACCCAATATAATCCAAAACACTCTTGATTTCACACTTATGTCACTCAATAGGAACTGCCCTAATCTATAGCACCAATAACTGATGAATTTTACCAAACAATTTTAAATTAATTTTTTTTTGTTCGATCACTCACCGTGAGAGGAAAACCTTCCCCTCTCTCGAGGTGAGCCCTCCTTTTTAATCAATAATAAAATGACCCCTGACAGGCCATAACCCGGACAAAACAATACTTATTGCCGTCCTTACCCATGTCCATAAATACACTTGAAGCTTCAAAACCAAGCTATAATAAAATAAGCAAGGTAAGTGTACTTAGCTTAATCCAATGCCAAAGAAGGGCTGTATTTAAAGCTTCTGAGCGACGGTGCAAAGTCTGCCAGTATCCAACTTCCCACTCTCCGCCTCCAGGAGTAGCTTAACAAACTGGCCCGTCACCGGTTTCAGAAAATAGAAGCAAAACCCTTCTTCAGTCCTTGCGCACGAGGTTCAGACGCAACACTAGCCGTGTTTCAAGCTGTTCCCGCTGCTCAGCTCTTCCTCAGGCAGATGAACCCCGTCAAGTAGCAGTTCCGGTTAAATACCTATGTGAGAATGACGTCACATCCCGCACTATCAAAACGCCACATCAGCCACTTACACTCAATTCCCCTGAAAAGTTCATAACTGTAGGCTCCACCAGTCAATGTCCATGTTCATACCCTCAGGGGCCATAGATCCCAAACGGAATATCCATTGCTGTTCTTTATGTTGCAAATGTGCTTGGCGATCTCCCCCTCATGCACATTGCGGCACCACCTCCAAGACTCTCCAACGTAAGTCCTTAAATTCATGTCCCGCCTGCTGACAATGTGGGACCAAGGGTGCTCCTGTCTGCCTGGCATTAATCCTCGAGCGGTGCTCCAGGAGTCGCTTCCGGATCGGGCGCACAGTACGACCTACATAGATCAAATCACAGGGACAGATCAAAACATAAATCACAAAGTCCGTTTGACAATTAGAAAATTGCAATGACTTGCAGCAAAACTGGGAGTGAGGGTCCACCCAACTAGTTCCTCGTAACGTAGTAGAAAAAAATCACAATTAGAACACGCAAAATGCCCTTTCTGTTCAGGTAAAGAGAGGGGTGCCCTTTGAGTAGTCGTCCGTACTACCCAATCCCCTATAGTCCGTGATCTACGATATGCAATTAACAAGGGCTTTTGGAAACAAGAATGGAGAGATAACACCTCCCAATGCTTCTTCAAAACTTGCACTATCTTCGAAGCTTGAGGCACAAAGGGGACAACCCCAATAACCGCATTCTCCTTGGGGCGAGCCGATGAACCCCCTTCCCACCAGTCAGGAGGATTGTAAAGTGCCCTTTTAAAAGCTTTTCGTATCAACGCGGCAGGATAGCCGCGCGATCGTAAATGATGACTAAGATCTTGTGCGTGTAAGCGATATTGCTGCAGGGAAGTGCATAGTCGCCGAATACGTAGAAACTGCCCAAACGGCAAGCCTCTCCGTAACGCTGGAGGATGAAAACTTGAATATTGTAACAGTACATTGCGCTGGACAGGTTTCCTATATAGAGTGCTGTGTAAAGCTGACCCACTCTGGAACAAGGTCAGATCCAAAAACTCAATCTGATTATGATCATATTTGAGAGTAAATTGCAGATTCTCGTTCAAGGAGTTTATCCATCCTAAAAATTGATCCAACGCCCCTTCAGAACCCGTCCAAATGAAAAAAATATCATCCAAAAACCTTTTCCAGGTAAGGATATGACAGAAGCTAGGGGACCCATAAATAAATTGTTTCTCAAACTAGGCCATATACAAAGTGGCCACCGAAGGGGCCACTGTCGCCCCCATGGCCACCCCAAACTTCTGGTGATAGAACTGTTCCCCATACATGAAATAATTGTGATCCAGAACTAGCCGCAACAATGACAGCACATGTATTTATGGACATGGGTAAGGACGGCAATAAGTATTGTTTTGTCCGGGTTATGGCCTGTCAGGGGTCATTTTATTATTGATTAAAAAGGAGGGCTCACCTCGAGAGAGGGGAAGGTTTTCCTCTCACGGTGAGTGATCGAACAAAAAAAAATTAATTTAAAATTGTTTGGTAAAATTCATCAGTTATTGGTGCTATAGATTAGGGCAGTTCCTATTGAGTGACATAAGTGTGAAATCAAGAGTGTTTTGGATTACATTTAGAACCCATAGCAAACCCGCCGTATCCTGACAGCATTACCAGGACTCACAAAGCACCATACCCTACCTATCAAAAGGCAACACTGCAAATATTAAACCAATACATTTCTGAAAATACTGGGGAAAGAGAACAAGTGTCAATGTCAAATAGGAATTACCTAAACAGAATACCTCAGCTCAGTTACACATGCAGAACATAGACCATCACCAAACAAGGAATCACAATTTAGATACAGTAAGGCAATAATTAAACTGGGAACCTCAAAAGCCAAACTTGGAGTGTACAACAACACTGTAGAAATAAAACTATAAACTAATTTGGAAATAGCGGTATACAAATCTATGCCAAATGAATAACTAAATAAATAAATATCCTCTTGTACCAAACAAAGCGCAGACGTTAATGATGCACATTTCCCAGAGCTTCCATATTCCTGTTAAGAAATTCAAAATCAACAGATATCTTTCTACCTTGTGTGCATTTTTTTTCAGTTGCAATTGCTCCAGCCACTTTCTTCTGGTTTCCTCATGTTTTCTGCTAACTCTCCATCGTCTGCTGTCCATTTGTCGTTTCTTCTCTCTTCTAGTTTTTTTTCCATTCTCTCTCTCTACATCTGCTTTCACATACTAATCTTTCTCCTTTTGCTCTTTCCTCATTCCTATTTCATCCACTCAAATTTTACCCCTCCATCCTCAATCCTCACGTACTCTCCCAATACCAGGCCAATTGTAGAGTTTTTCATCCCTCCCACACAAAAATATTTTTCCTCTCTCCATTTTACTCTCCCAGCCCCATCCCATTCTAATCCTTCCCCAACATCAGATCCCTTCTAGTTCCAGCCTCACCCAGCATCTATTCCCTTCTATTCCCTGCATCTGCCCATGTCCAGTCCTAGACCCCCATCAGCCCATTTCCAGTCCTAGCTCCCCCATCCATTTCCAGTCCGAGTCCCTTCATCAGCTCATTTCCAATCCTAGGCCCCCATCAGCCCATTTCTATTCATTTCCTAGCCCCATCATCAGCCCATGTCAAATCCTAGCTCCCCTCCACTCAGCCCAATTCCAGTCCAAGCCCCCCCATGAACCTACTTCCAGTTCTAGCCCCTCCATGAGTCCATTTCAATCCAAGCCCCCACCACAACCAATTTCCAATCTTACCTCCCCCCAACAGCCCATTTCCAGTCCTATCCTAGTTGCTCCATCAGCCCATTTCCAGACAGGCCCCATCAGCCCACAGCCCATTACCAGTCTTAACCCCCCATAGTCCATTACCAGTCCTAACCCCCCCCCCAAAAGGCCACCTAAAGTCCTAACCCCTCCCCATCAGCCCATTTCCTGTCCTAACCCCCCCAACCCACAGTCCACCTCAAGTCACGTCCTAACCCCCCCACATCGGCTCAGTGAAATTTAAACCAAAAAAAAAGCTGGCTGTTGCCGCTGCCGCCGCGGCAGCAGCAGAGTGGAGTGTCCCGCGGGGCCCCCTCTGCCCGCTGAGCCCCTCTGCAAGGGCTTTCACATTCGCAAAGGGAGAGTGTCTCCATCGCGTCTCTGTTAAGCCCACAGGGGCTAATGTGAAATTTCCCATCAGCCCCTCGCGTCTAAAGGGGCAGATGGGAAATTTCCCATTAGCCCCTGCGGGCTTAACAGAGACGCGAGGGAGACACTCTCCCTTTGCGAATCTGAAAGCCCTTGCAGAGGGACTCAGCGGGCAGAGGGGGCCCCGCGGGACACTCCATTCTGCTGCTGCCGCCGCGGCAGCGGCAGTAGCCAGGTATTTTATTTTTTATTTAATTTTTTAAAAAAGAAGAATGTTCCTTGCGCGGGGCCCCCTGAAACACAGGGCCCTGTGCAAAAAACATTCCTGCTCAATGGACGGGCCGCCCCTGGTTGGGACTCACCCACACGATCACATAGGTCAGCTAACGACCTCTGTTGTTTTCTGAAAGACTAGCCAACTCCCAGCTGCCACCCCTGCTGCCAACCGAAATCAGGGAAACCCCCCCCCCAGCTCTGGGTATCACCGCCCTTCCCCAGGGGGTACCACCTGCTGTGGATTCCTCAACATAACCCTGTCCGTGCGTTCCTGGGGTCTGTCCACCTCTGATGTACCCTCTGTTGCTCCCCCTGCTCTGTCCCTCCATATGTTTACCAAGGTCTACACGCACTGGTACCCAACCCCTCCTCTGTTTTACACAAGGTGTATGTGAACCCCTCTGGCGTCAGACATGTGAAGCAGCAGTGCACTTGCGCACATAAGGGTTGATATCCTTGTGCTACCACTCCATCCCTCTGAGTCAATAGTGCATCTCCTGTAACCTGTCCAAGCTGCGTTTATCCCTCAAACTGTGCCCCCACTTGGGCTGGCTTTCCTAGACCTTCCTCTGATCACCACTGCTGCTCTCCAGCTGTGGTTGGTGTCCCTGGTTCATGCTCCACCTCCTGTACACGATAGACATGTGTTTACTATCTGTGCCCAATCCTGTTGCTACGTCTGCAGTACGTGGGTGTGTCAGCGCAGCCTGTGGATCTTTGTGTTTGCCTTCCACATCAAAGTACTGGATCATGTCCTGTGCGTGTCTATGACTTATACTACTGTGAGAATGATGTATCTTACCCCTATCCATGTGTCTACTAGAGTCTGCCCTATCACAATAACGATCTTGTGGGATATGCGTGACATGTTTGTGTCTGACTGTTGATTACTGGAGAGGTATCTCACAGACCACCCTGTGTCCCACCCACAGGCAATCGTCAGGCGCTTGAAGGAATCCGCAGTGCGGTGGAGTAGAAAAACCAGGGAGCTGAGGGAGGTACGTGGGGAGCTGCGGCAATTCCGTGAGGAGGTCCGAGCCATGCCCTTCACCCGGATGTGTGAGGCCCTGGAGGGCATGCTGGCTGTCATGCGGCAGGCAGTACCGGCACCACCACCACCACCACCGGCAGCGGAAGAGGATGTAGCACCGCGGGGAAGGGGAGGGGGGTTTGCCACGTGGCAGGCGTGGGCGGCCACGCCGTCGCTAATTCCTCTTTCCATCATAATTTGAACCACCTATGCATATGGTTGTCCCTGTTTCATTTATAATTTGAACCACCTATGTATATAGTTTGCCCTGTTTCTCCAAGTTCCATTTCCTGTTAAATGTAATGACCAGACATATGAAAATTGTCAGATGTTTCTGTTCCATGTAAACCGCGCTGATGGCAAATAGTGCAGTATATAAGAAATGTTCATAAATACTTTAAAAAAATTAACAAAATTGCTGTGACAATAAATAGCTGTCACACACTACATGCAATGTGTGTTGCCAATGTGTGTCCGTGTGGTCCCCTATGTAGTGTGCAAATGCATGTCTTGTCACTGACAATATGACCTGCACCCAGGCCCCTTGCTGGTGGGGTGTTTGCACTGCCAGGTATTACTTCACAGATGCCAGCATATGCCATGTGTGACCTGCACATTGTGTGTTCACTGCCCCTGGGCTGCAGCAGGGCGGTTTACACAGACACCCATGTTGCGACAAGGGGAATGTTCTGAGGTTGCATGTTCTGTGTTCTGATCCATCACCGTGTCCACCCCCTCATACCCCCAACATTGGGTGCATATGTGTGTCCATTGCCCCTGCCTGTAACACTAATTACATGCCTGCCCCCCCCCCAGGCATGCATGTGGCACAGGCAGACATGGGTGGCATGTGTATGTCGGCTGCTGATTTCCACTAACAAATTGGGTTACCCTACGCCCATCCCTGTGACATGGATGTGCCCGGGACGCCCGCTACATTGAAACATCTCATGCGCCAACGTGGGTTCACACCCCTACACACATGGTTAGCCCCCACAACTGCATGTGCAGCCAGTCAACGTATGATACCCATGTCTTCCTGTACTGCACATCCCTGTCCACACACATATCCCATGCTGGCATCCATAGTGTTCTGCTAAAGGAGACACATGACCATTTCCATGTGAACAACATTGTGTATATTTATATAAAAAAAGGGACATATTTACAAATGTAGGGAGGGGGAAAATAACCATCACCCTCCCCCCAAAAACCCCCCTCCTCCCCCCTGCCACCCCCATCCACCCTAAACACCCTCCTCCACCCCTCCCCCCACCGCCACATGAGCCACACCCTCCCCCTGCATGCCCAGTGATGGGAAGACATGGCAGCACAGGGCACATGTGTGGACGTCACAGGCGCCATCAATGATGCCTGTGACGCCCTTCAGGGGGTGGCCGCCAACATGACAGATGCTCCACCTCGGCGGCCACCCGCTGAATGGCTGCCGCCAGCCACTGGTGCGAGTGCACTAAAAGGTGCACTCGCTGCTCCAACGCATGCAGGGCCACATACAGGTCCGCAACGCACCTGCCACCATACACACACATAGTCCCTGGTGTCTGTGTGGTGGCATTTGCGTGGGACCTGTGTGGGGCCCTGGATGGTGGAGCCACCTGGTATGGCTGGCGGGAGCCCACAGTGCCCTGTGCTGCACTGTCTTCAACATCGCTTTCCCACACCCCCTCCACCCACTCCTCCCCCTGACTCCTCCCCCCACCCTCCAAAACATCCCCCACCCCCACATCACCCAAACCCTCTCCCTTCCCTGCCACCCCGCCAACCACCCCTTCCAGGACACCATCAGCCCCCTCCTCTACTCGTCCATCTTCTGCCCCCTCCGCCTCCTCCTCGGCCGAATCCAACACCACCACCTCCACGGCAGGGCGGGCAGTGGGCCGCCGCAAGGCATTTGCTGGGCTCCTCATCTTTGTCATCACCATCTGTGGAAGATGACAGTCATCAGCACATTATTATGTGTGTAACATAGCACATGTACCTTTGCAAGCACCAAACAGGCTGCTGGGCCAATGGGACATCTGTTAATGGGCAGCCACTTCGTCAATACTCACCATCACCCTCTGAGGGGCCCTCACCCTGGAGGCGCTCAAGGTAGGCCCTTTGGTGGAGGCGCAACTCACGCCCCTTCTTCCGGAGATCCTCGACCTGTGGATGTGAAATGAATGGGTGGGGGCATGAGTGACTGCTCACCTCTGGTGGGTGGTCAACATCAACATACATCAGTGTGGCCAGCATCTTGCTGCTCCTGCACCACTGCTGTGTGTGTCATGTACAGCATAGTTCGTCACGTGTCACACAAGATCTCCAGGAACACCAGGAAGATGTCGTCACATGTGGGTAGCGTCGGTAACAACTGAACCTGTTTGGGAATGCTACCCAGCATCCTATATGAAAGCCTTTGGCAGCATCCCACAGTGCGTGCGTGCTGCCTTCCCGGCTGTCCAAACTGCCTCTCTCCAGTTGAGCTTACAGCTGACACAAGGAGGGAGAGAGAGAGACATTGGGAAAGTGAGAGAGACAGAGAGAGAGACACAACCCGCAAGGGGAGATGGGTGGGTTGTGATTACCTCATCCTGGTGTTCCGGGAGATCACCTGTTACAGGTGATTAACTATGCTATCACCAGGTACAAGCAGGACGTAGTCGTCACATGTGGGGAAACCCTAGATGTAGATGCCAGGGAAGGATCCCCAGAGTGGTGAGGGCCTGTGGAGGGCCTCCACTTCCACCCATGGTTCTGGGGCATCCTGTAGGAGAGGCGGCTAGGAATGTATTACGTATGGGAGAGGTTTTGGAGAGCAGCCTGACCAACCAGAGCATACCTGCAGGAGCCTTTATCCAAGCATTCATGGGCCGTGAAAGGAGGACCAGATAGCTGCTTCACAAATGTCGTTAATATGTACAGAATGGACGTGAGCCCGTGAGGCTGCCATGACTCTCACATTGTGAGTCGGAACATGGGCCACCAGTGAATGGTGTTAGCTAGGTTAGATAAAGGGTAATACACTGAGCAATCCAGTTGGCTAGAGATCGTTTTGAAACTACTGTACCCAAATGCAAGGGATCCCAGACTCAGAATAGCTGAGGGGACCTTTGGTGTTGCTTGGTCCTCTGCAGATGGGAAGCCACAGCTCGTTCACAGTCCAAGGTATGAAGCCTCTTCTCTGCTTTTGAGGCATGCGACTGTTGAAAGACTACAGGTAACTATAACTCGTGTTTCAAATGAAAGGAGGAATCCACCTTAGGCATGACATGTGGATGTGTCCATAGGATTACCTTCTCATGTTGAAACGGTGTGTGTGGTGGATCAGGCACTGGAGCTTGGGATTCACAGATTCAACTTGCTGATGTGATTACAAGACGGTATTTGGCTTCCCAGGTCCGAGACTTTAAGGATGTAGTGTCTAAGGGCTCAGAGGGAGGCGGCATACGCTGCCCTGGCAGCAGATTGGGATCCCATACCTCTGGAGGTGGTCTAAGGGCAGGTTTGGGTAGATGCAGGCCTCTCATGATCCTGGATATGAGAGGATGGGATGACATGGGTTGTCTAGTGATGGGTTCAGAAGGAGCAGCAATGCCACTTAAATGGACTCTGACTCACTCTGTTTGGAGACCATTGTTTGATGAGTAATGGCGTTTGTCAATAACATGTTTCTATACAGATGACAAGAGGGGTTCCAGGCCTTTTGTTATCACCAAATGAAATGTCACGTCCACCTGATGGCACAGGACTGCCTTGTGGAAGGTTTCCAGGAAGCACAACAGACATCATGCACTTCCTGAATGAGTGGAGGGCCAAAGCAGTTTCAGCCGTCAGTAGCCAGGCTCTGGGGTGCAGAGAAGAGGGTTAGTATGCCATACATTCCCCTCCTCCTGCGACAGTATGTCTGGAGCTGACCTTACGTACAGAGGTGGAACCTGGGTCATATGTAGAAGCAGAGGGTATCACACCTGTTGTTGCCAGCGTGGGGCTATGAGGATCATGTAGCCTCTGTCCCTCAGGGGTTGCAATAGGGTCTATGCAATCAAGGCAATGGGAGGTAAGGCATATAGGCATTCCTGCCCCCAGTTGAGGAGGACAGCATCCCTCGCTTGATAGCTCTGAGCTTGGATTGGTGTATAGAACCGGGTAGGTTTTGCATATGATGGACGTGCAAAGAGGTATGAATCTTGAGTTCCCCATAGTTGCACTACTCAACAGAGTTGGTCCATATGTAAAGACCATTTGTGCGGAAGCACAACATGACTGAGTTTGTATGGCTAAGAGTTCTGATTGCCAGGGAGATAGACTGCCAGGAGATGGATCTGCTGCTGTCTGGCAAACAACCACAGTTGAGGAGCTTCGTTGCAAAGGGACAGAGAGCCTGTTCCTCCTTGTTTGTTCACATAGACCATAGCTACATGATTGTCTGAGCAAAGTAGTATTCCATTGACCTGTAGAAGGGAATGGAGGACATGAATAGCCAGGCAAATTGCTCAGAGCTCAAACAGATTGCTGTGGAAATGACTCTCCTGACAATTCCAGGTGGCTTGGGTGGAGGTGTCCAGTACATGTGCAGCCCAGCCCACGTTAGAGGCATCTGTTGTTAATGGGATCTGAGGAGGGGTTTGCAGGAAAGGTGACCCCTCCAACAGGTTTGGTGCTGTCCGCCACCAGTCCAGGCACAGGGTATGGTGGTTTCAGTTTACTGTCACATCTGAGAGACAGCCTGTTGCTTGCGTCCACTAGGAAGAGAGTGTGCCCAATGGGCTGGTCTCATGTGGAGACACGCGTAGGGGACCACATGCACTGTAGATGCCATGTGACCCAGCAGCTGATGCATCTCTCGAGGCGAGAGGTGCGCTTGTTGTAGTGCTGCCCAAACACATTGCACAATGCGAGGACAGTGAGGCTGAGTCAGGTAGGTTTTTGTCAGTCTGGTATCTAGCCTTGCACCTATGAGCTCCAGCGTTTACGTGGGAGTCAGACAATATTCCACGAGATAGCTGACAGGGCCTACATATTGGAGTCCATGCATTGTGTAAGCAAGAGAGGCTTGGACATGTGTTTGTGACTGTGCCTGGATGTGGCAGTCGTCCACGTAGGGCCACCAGAATATTCCCCTGGTACGGACCAAACCGGCAACCACAGACATGCAGTTTGTGAATACTCTGGGTGCTGAGGCACGGCTGAAGGGAAAACATTTTTGGGATAGTGGTTTCCTTGATGGGGGGACCAAAGGAACCTTCGATGTGCTTGTTGGCAGAGAAGATGGGTGTACGCATCCGTGTGATCTAAAAAACAAAAGCATATCTGCCTGTGTAGGTCAGGAAGTATGTTTCCTCGAGAGATCATTTGGAATGTCTTCTGGAACAGGAACTTGTTCAGTTCTCTGAAATATCAGATGTGTCTGTGACCTCCTTTTTCCGTTGGTCTGAGGAAATTGTGGGGTGAGAACCCAGAACCCTGTTGGAGATGAGGTACCTCTTCCATTGCTCCTTGAGGTAGACGATGTGTTACCTCTGGATTCATTTGGGGGGATGTTTGCAAACTGAATGTCCCCACTATTGTTGGAGGCGGCAGGCTATGTGCATGACGCCTCTACCCTCTTCTATGATGGACACAGTCCAGGGTTCTGATGTTATCTGCCTTCATCTGTGGATGAGGTGACCTAATCTTCCTGTGATTGTGGACGGTTGCTTTCCCTGGAGGGCCAGGAAGGGCAGGTACTCCATCACAGAGGCAAAGGCCCTGTGGGGGCTGAGGCTGCTGGGTCTGCTGAGGCAGAATAGCTGTCGGCTTTCTCTGCTTAGTAGCTTGTTGACCCTTTCTAGCAGCTTGTACTGCAGGTTGTACGTACTGAGCATAGGACTGTCGTATCCTTTCTTTTTGTAGGGGAAGCGCTTTTCTACAGCTCTCATCTTTGCAGGATCTACAATATTTGAAGGACTTGTCAAGGTCAAATTGTCCTGCCGGGATATAAAAACCATTTTTCACCACTACAGGGGGTGTTGGCCAGTTTATCCTGTACCCAGTGTTGCAGGTGAGAGGCTTGCAGCCAGCCAGGTGTCCTTGCCCCAATAGCAATGGCAGAGACTCTGCCTTTGCATGAAAAAAAGTCAGAAGCTGCCCTGTTCACAACATTTGAAATGTTCTGGGCATGCTTGACTGGTGCTTCATAGTGACCTTTGTGATCTGCAAGATGTGGACTTAACAGTTGTAGATCTTGTTTGACCTCCGTCAGGAACATTCCCATGTACATGATATAGGCACCTGTTCTGTCTGACAGCTTGAATGTATGGATGACACAGCGACCAAAGGCAACTAATGTCTTACACTCCCTACCAGGAGGGTTGGTGGCATGTTGTTTGTAACGTTTAATTCTCCTCCTAGCACACTCAACCATGATGGAGTAATCAGGGAGGTGTCCTCACTGCAGACCAGGTGACGGAGGCACACGATACATAGTAGGCACATGTGAGAATGTGGAGAGGTGGTAAGAGGAATCTTCCACATTCTCAAAAGAGGATTCCGTAAGATCTGATGTAGTGGCAGGATGTCTGCCCCCTATGGAGTTTGCTGATATTGGTGAATCTCTGTCTTCCGTGGCCTGTGCTCACATTGTGTTACTAATGAAATGGAGAGGCCCCCAACTACATGTGTGTGGAGATCCAGGAAGGGCATATCTTGAGGTGGGGACATTCTCCTCTTGGGAGAGGCAGGCTTGTCCTGGAGAGGTACATCGTTACCCTCTGAGCTGTCACAGTCATCAGACCCCTCAGGAGATTGGATGTATCTTCTCTATGGAGCCTCAGGTAAAGTGAGGTATCGGTACCAATTGGCCTCAGTATCGTAGTGACACGGTACCGGTGTGTGGATACCAGTACTAATCAGCAACAATGGTGCATTTGCCAATGCCGGTCATGCAATTGCTGCACATACCGGTGTTGCATTTTGCAGGATCTGTGGTGGAACCAGGGTCTTTGATGCCACATGGTGAACTGCCAGATTGCGTTCAATGGCCACGATCCTCTGGTCAAACAACACTGACGATGTCTGTGTATGAGTACTGGCCAATGCCAGGACCCCAGAGCATGGAACAAGGTTGTTGGACCAGATTGAGGCCTCCAGAACATCATGGAGTCCCATAGTGGCTTTGGGGGCCAGGGACTCCCACTGGGGCTGTTTGCCCGGAGCGTGCTCCTCAAGGGCAATGCCAGTGGCAGTCCTATATTCGAGGGGGATGTACCCTTTCAGGAACAGACAGATTTGTGTTTGGTTACCTGGGATCCACAGGAGGAAGAGGATGCCCTTGACGACATTTCTGGGCCCGACGCCACGTTGGTGGGGAAGAGGGTACCGAGCTTGACTGCTCTGTCCTGCCAGTCACTCTTGGATAACATCCCACAGGCCAAACATTCAGACATTTATTGATCTAGCCATTAGCATTTGCAATACCAATCATGGTTGTCAGTGACTGAGAAGGTACCTGCACATTATCAGCATATGTTCTGCAGCCGAGGAGTGATCTTCCATGATTGATGTGGGATTAGGGCCTAATGGCAAACCGGGGGGAGTCCTACAAAGGGGATTGTTGCTCTTTTGTTGCAAAGGTTTCATTGTGTGGGTGAATCTGACCTTTTAGAAAATAAACTTTGAAGAACAGTGGTAACAATACAGAAAAACAGGCAGACAGTGCCACAGGAGTGGCACTACAATAGCTGTTTTTCAGCAATGACAGGTACAATGACCTGCTGGCTCTGTGGAAAACAATGAACTGGAGAGAGCCATTTGGGAAATGCAAGATGACCGCACACAGGCGCTGTGGGGTGCTTACAATAGCTTTCCGATTGGACACTGGAGACTGTTTGCACGCAGGCTCTGTCAGTACTAATGAGACCCACATGTAAGGACTACTTTCTGCTTGTTCCAGGACATTTTGTGTTCCCAGTGCCACCTGCATACGTAGCTGTGTCTCTGGACATGTGTGCAGTGACACCTATGTGCAGTGTGCCTGGCACCGTGAACACATCATTGCAATACCCTGTGGTCCCCTTGCATGACATTGCTTGACCATGCCACACTTTGATTGGCAATGATGGTGTCCATGGTAACCCCCCCTAACCCCGTATGTGGTCTGTTGAACAAATGTGTGTTGTCATGATCTACGCACATCCTCAGACCCAACCCCAATGGCAACATGATATCCTACCAATCATGGGTGCTGTGTCCCTACATGGAACATTGTGTGGGTGGCCCTAATCACCTTGCCAGGGGCCACTACCATGACATTTTGGTTTCTACAGGGCCCAGGATAGCAATGCTTGACCCACTACAAGCATTGTGTAACGTGTCTCTCTTGGGGAACCATGCTAGCTACGTACAACCTAGTTTGGACACTGTTGCAGAGAGCATACTGTGCGTGAAGGACGAGGGAATGACCCAGTATGGCCTATCTTAGGTTGTTATGTTCCTATGACCTTGGCCTTGTAAGCTTACGGCAGGTGTGGTTGCCAACACCATGGACAGGGGCCAACGCACCAGAATAGACTATTGCCACCTGTGCTAATGTGGGGGTTTATTTCTGTGCTGTGCAACCACAATAGGTGCATGTATCCTTCCAACACCATCACTAATGTTCATCTTCCACAAGGTTTGGGATTCGTAGCAGGTGTGCAGATGTGTAACATGACTCAGCATACATTTATGGGGACATGGCTCTGTTACAGGCCTTTGTAATCAGATCTCATAGCTCATGGGGATGGGGTGCTGTTACACACATCCACATCTGCACCTAGCATACCATCTGGATACATCAAAGACATGTGTGATGAGGTGCTGACCTCACAGACTACGGGAGATGTGCAACCTACCTGCCATAACCTACCACAATATCTGAATGACATACCCACCATTGCAATCCAGTCTCTGGCCCCCTGGGGGTTGGGTGTCCTAGCACACATCATCAGCTGCATACACCATAGCAAAAGGGTGACTGACAGTACACCTTATGCAGGTCACAGGACTCCTGGGGATAGGGAGATTTTATTGAACTGTTTAGGCACACACAACCATATCACCAGGTGACTGATAGCCCACTCTGATGGGCTCTCAGGACTCCTGGGGATAGGGAGGATATATTGAACAACATTGGCACACACAACCATATCACCAGGGTGACTGACAGCCCACTCTGATGGGCTCTCATGACTCCTGGGGATAGGGAGGATATATTGAACAACATTGGCACACACAACCATATCACCAGGGTGACTGACAGCCCACTCTGATGGGCTGTCAGGACTCCTGGGGTTAGGGAGGATGTATTGAACAACATTGGCACAGAACCCCATATCACCAGGGTGACTGAAAGCCCACTCTGATGGGCTCTCAGGACCCATGGGGATAGGGAGGATGTATTGAACTGTTTAGGCACACACAACCATATAACCAGGGTGATTGATAGCCCACTCTGATGGGCTTTCTGGACTCCTGGGGATAGGGAGGGTGTATTGAACAGTTTAGGCACACACAACCATATCACCAGGGTGACTGATAGCCCACTCTGATGGGCTCTCTGGACTCCTGGGGATAGGGAGGATGTATTGAACAACATTGGCACAGAACCCCATATCACCAGGGTGACTGACAGCCCACTCTGATGGGCTCTCAGGACCCCTGGGGATAGGGAGGATGTATTAAACTGTTTAGGCACACACAACCATATCACCAGGGTGACTGATAGCCCACTCTGATGGGCTCTCTGGACTCCTGGGGATAGGGAGGATGTATTGAACAACATTGGCACAGAAGCCCATATCACCAGGGTGACTGACAGCCCACTCTGATGGGCTCTCAGGACCCCTGGGGATAGGGAGGATGTATTGAACTGTTGAGGCACACACAACCATATCATCAGGGTGACTGACAGCCCACTCTGGTGGGCTCTCTGAACTCCTGGGGATAGGGAGGATGTATTGAACTGTTTAGGCACTGTCAGACGGCTGCCTAGGGTGAGAACTTACACAATCTTGACGATGCATATATTCATATGATTCTTGCAAGGTATTGTGGGTAATGTAGTTCATTCACTCTCAAACACAGCTGAAGACAATAATTGAGTTGTGATACCAGTGGTAAGGCCAATAAAATACTTCTTTTATTGATGGGGTTTAATTCACCCAGCACAAATATGCTTGGTAGCAATATAAATGAGGTTACTTGCTGGCAGTGTTTAAATGGATAACATAAAGTCACAAAGCAAAACAGAAAGCAACCTTCAGCTTGTCAGGCAATTAGCTAATGTTTTCTTAGCAAATAATTACCAAATAAAAAGGCACAAAGAAATAAATGAACTTTGCTTGTTAGGTTAACTTCTGCTTATTTTCCACACAGATCCAGCAGTGATTATCCCTGGCTCACACACACACAATCAGGTGCAGCTTTAATTACTATCAATTGACCAGCTGAAACCCTTTGGCTGGCTGGCTGCTACTGTGTGAACCCAAATCCTGCTTTAAGAGCTGTTTGCAGTGGAAATAAAGAACAAAGTTAGGTTTCTTTGTGATGGCTGATGTGTTTGCTCACAGAAAGCTAGCAATAGCATTTAGATAGAGAACAGTCCATGTAATTAATAGTTTCATCTGCTGTATCTCCCCCTTCATCAATCAGCATAGGGTCACTATCATACATTGGCACAGACGAGTCTTTCATTAAGGCACTATCATGAGAATGCTTATTCCCTTGCTGCCATTCTCTATTATAGATAGGGTCTGGATCAGTGTTCATACCTGAGCCTCTCCTGCTATCATAATTCCTCTCTGTATAGCCTGGCCAGTATGTAATCCAATTCTGATGTCCAGCCTTCCAATCTTGATCCCTGGACACTGGATCTCCTCTCACATACCTTCTGGCCTTGGTCTGAAAGTCCTTTCCACGTGCAGTCTTCTCTCTTCCAGGTAGCCACTGGTGATTCCTATCTCTGCCATTCCATTCCTCTGGCTGACTCCAGTCCAATGGACTCTGCTGGCATTTGGAATACCTCCCAGTATAGGTACTGCCTTGGAATCTCCCAGACCTTCCAATGGCCTTTCTTCTTTTCCTTCCAGAGAGTTTCCTTCTCTCTCTATCCGCTTGGCTTGGCTTCTGCTTCTCGAGATGATGTTGGTGCTTGAGCTTGGAGCTGTTGCTGTATCTGTGTCTGAAGCTGTTATCTGAAGAATAAGCTCTATTCTTATTCTGTCCTAATGTGTGCTCTTCCCTAACACAGCGCAGCTGTGTTGAATCAGGCCCTGCCCTTTGAGATGAGTGCTTAGGGATTACCTCATAGCTCTCTTGATTGCACACACTTTTTCTCACTTCAGCCCCTCTCATGGCTGCTGGAAACCTGGTGCATTCTGTGACTGGTAGTCTTTTATGTGAAAACTCTGTTTTCTTACTTCTACCAAAACTGACAGGTTGCTTGTTCAAAGTCACATCATCTTTTCTATAGCTCCTACCTGAGCTATGATAAGCTTCCTTATCACATACCCCCCTGCTTAAGTTATTACGGACTGGTTTTACTGGTGAAACTGCTTCTCTACAGTCCGTAATACGGGAAAGTGCATCCGCATTCTTGTGTAACTTCCCGGCACGATGTTCAACTTGGAAATCAAACGCCTGTAAGGCCATGTACCAGCGTGTCAACCTGGCATTGTGGTTCTTCATTTGCTGCAACCACTTAAGTGGGGCATGGTCCGTGACCAACTGGAACTTTCTCCCTGTAAGGTAAAACCTTAACGCCTCCACTGACCACTTGATAGCCAAACACTCTTTTTCTATCGTGGAATACTTTTGTTCAGCCGGTGACAACTTCCTGCTCAGGTACATCACAGGATGCTCCTCCCCATCATGGCACTGGGATAGGACCGCTCCTAGCCCCACATCCGATGCATCGGTTTGAACCAGAAAGGGTTTCTTGAAGTCTACTCCTTTCAGTACCGGTCCTGTACACAATTTTTCTTTTAATACTGAAAACGCTTTTTCAGCTTCTGGTGTCCACTTTATCTGGTTTGGACAATTCTTTCGCAGCATATCCGTGAAAATGGCACTTTTCTCTGCGAATTGTGGTATAAACCGGCGGTAGTATCCAATAAGTCCTAAGAAACTTCTTAGTTGTTTCTTTGTTGTTGGAGGAGGAAAATTCCTGATGCTATCTATTTTGCTTAATAGAGGTTTAATTTTTCCTCTTCCCACTAGGTGGCCTAGGTATTTTACCTCCCTATTTGCAAAGGCACACTTCTTCGGGTTTAAAGTGATTCCCACTTGCTTCATAGAGCACAAGACTGCCCTGATCCTCTTCAAATGCTCCGCCCAGGTGTTACTATGGATTATGACATCATCCATGTATGCAAAAGCATAACTTTGGTGGGGTCGAAGTACCTGATCCACTAACCTTTGGCAGGTAGCCGCTGCTCCATGCAGTCCGAAAGGCATCCTCTTGAACTGGAAAAGGCCAACGGGGGTGCTGAACGCAGTCTTCGGCTTCGACTCCCTGGTGAGAGGGATTTGCCAATATCCTTTTGTCATATCAAGGGTGGTTAAGTATTGAGCCTGTCCCAGCTGGTCCAACAGCTCCTCAATTCTTGGCATTGGATATGCATCAAAAACTGATATGGCGTTTACCTGCCGGAAGTCAATACAAAATCTTAAGGATCCATCAGGCTTCGGCACCAGGACTATGGGGCTATTCCAGGGACTCTTTGACTCCTCTATTACCCCCATGTCCAACATCTCCTGGACTTGTGCCACTACCTCCTGTCTTTTGGCTTCAGGCAAGCGGTATGGCCTTTGACGAACCAATTTCCCAGGTGGAGTTATTATTTCATGGGCCACCAAATGGGTCTCCCCAGGTATGGGTGTCAACACATCTGGGAATTCCTTAAGCAACTTCCTAATTTCTTCCTGTTGTACCATTGTCAGGTCCTCACCTATTTGGGGCTCTGATTTTTCTTTACAATCAGATACCTGGGGTCCCAAATCTTCCTCTTCACTCACCTCCCTCTCTCGGGCACAGGTGGCAGCTAAGCTTTTAACCCCTTTGACATCAGTAGAACCAAAGCCTTTGGCTCCACGTTCAGAATTCTCTAGGGATGTGACCTCCTCCACAGGTGGAAAACCCAGCCTCTCACAGATCAATTGGGCAATTTTGTCTCCTGTCTTCACGTGATACTCATTCTGTCCAAAGTTAAATAACAGAACTTTAATATTGCCCCTGTAATCGGGATCAATTACTCCCGCACCCACATCGATGAAATATTTAAGGGCTAATCCGGACCTTGGGGCTACTCTCCCATAACATCCAATTGGTATTTCCACTTGGAGACCGGTGTCAACCAGGGCTCTCCCTTGGCTAGGTACAGTCACATTCTCTATGCTGCACAGGTCAAACCCAGCAGATTGAGGGGTTGCCCGCTTAGGAGCTTGGGCCTTCTCAGAGACCTTATGGTACTTTAGGACGAATATCTGCTTTGGGGTAGCTTGGTCTTCTGGACGCTTAACCATCTTTTTAGTTGGGGTCTGAGGATTTCCAAATAAAGGCCCGGGAGCTACTACCATTAAACCTTCTCCCTCCTTCTTTCCTAGTCCTTCCACTAGACCCTGCTTAAATCTTGGCCAGTCTCTTCCTAGAACCAAATCACAGGGTAGCCTAGGCACCACTGCTAACAGGACTTCCTCTTGTTTCCATAGGCACTTAACCTTTAGCCTATAGGTGGGATAGGATGATGCAGCACCATGAATGCATCTGATGTGAACTTGGCTTTCAGGGGTTCTAGGCACAAATCTTTCTTGGGCCTCTATCCTCTTCCAAAGCCTTTTTGACATCATACTCTGGTCTGCCCCAGAGTCTAATAATGCATTTGTGGTAATTCCCTGCACATCAACCATCAAAAGAAATCCTTCCTTGGGCTGTTTTAAATCCAGACCCCTTAAACTAGTGTGTGTCTGGCATCTCTTCTCTAAATGTCCCAATTTCCCACACTTGAAACATTTCTTTCTATTCCACTGTGTCATCTGGTTTGATACAGTACATTCATTTTCAGAAACATTCTTAATTATTCCCTTTTCTGATACAGCATCTCTAGCCTCAGCATCCATCTTTAGAGGGCCACCCATTCTATGGCAAGCCTGCGTGGCTTCCAAGAATCTCTCGGCTAGCATGGTTGCCTCTCCAAGATTTTGGCAATTTTGCTGTATAAGAAAAACATTCAAATCTTTAGGTACCCCAAGCATAAATTGTTCCAGCATTATAATATCTAATAACATTTCTACTGTCTTTTGCTCAGGCTCCAACCATTTTACAGCTAAACTTCTGATTCTCTGACTCAGAGCCCTGGGTGTCTCACCCACTTTCAATGTAACAGCTCTAAACATTCGCCTATACTCTGAAATAGACAACCCTAGGCGATCTCTAATAGCTGCCTTTACATCCTTATAAATCAAAGCCTGGGCTGCTGGCATTGCTCTGTAAGCTGCTAGTGCCTCTCCAGTTAATGAGGCTGCCAGCCTTACTGCCCACTGGGTCTCTGGCCATGCTAAAGCCTGTGCCACTCTTTCAAAAGACTCTAGAAAATCATCAACATTATCATCTGGAGTTAATTTCCCAAAATTAAATGCCCCAATCCCTTGATTGAGTCCCACATTGTCCACACGTGGTGTACCAGTACTAACTGCTGGTCTTGCATCTGTTCCACTTTGGCTCTGCAGCTGAACTAGAGCTTGCACCAGATCAAGCACTGGTTTCTGCTGTTCCATTAAGGCCTTCACAGCAGTGTCCTGGGCCTGCTGTGATAGCTCCTGCTGCTTGCTAAATTGGGCTGCCATCCACTGAGCCATCTCCCTCGGATCCATCTTGACCCCTGCAAGAAATAAAGAGAAAAAAACCCCAAAGTGCAGCACTTTCCAACCAGGTGTGTTTTTTTTTTTCAACTTTTTTTTTTTTTTTTCCAATTACCCCCTGTGCTTACACACATCCACCACTAGACATGCCCAGGTACATATTACCTTGTCTCAGTGATGAATCCAGCTTTGCACAGGGTCTTTTCATCTGGGACAGCTTCCTGGAACAACCACTTCTCCTCCAAAATGCAGATGAGGGAAAAAAAATCTTCTTTCAGCTTCAAACTTGAATTTTATTTGTAATCCACAGCAAATAAATCCTCTTGGTGCAAAAGCAATCCGAAAAACTACGCCATTTGTCAGACGGCTGCCTAGGGTGAGAACTTACACAATCTTGACGATGCATATATTCATATGATTCTTGCAAGGTATTGTGGGTAATGTAGTTCATTCACTCTCAAACACAGCTGAAGACAATAATTGAGTTGTGATACCAGTGGTAAGGCCAATAAAATACTTCTTTTATTGATGGGGTTTAATTCACCCAGCACAAATATGCTTGGTAGCAATATAAATGAGGTTACTTGCTGGCAGTGTTTAAATGGATAACATAAAGTCACAAAGCAAAACAGAAAGCAACCTTCAGCTTGTCAGGCAATTAGCTAATGTTTTCTTAGCAAATAATTACCAAATAAAAAGGCACAAAGAAATAAATGAACTTTGCTTGTTAGGTTAACTTCTGCTTATTTTCCACACAGATCCAGCAGTGATTATCCCTGGCTCACACACACAATCAGGTGCAGCTTTAATTACTATCAATTGACCAGCTGAAACCCTTTGGCTGGCTGGCTGCTACTGTGTGAACCCAAATCCTGCTTTAAGAGCTGTTTGCAGTGGAAATAAAGAACAAAGTTAGGTTTCTTTGTGATGGCTGATGTGTTTGCTCACAGAAAGCTAGCAATAGCATTTAGATAGAGAACAGTCCATGTAATTAATAGTTTCATCTGCTGTATCTCCCCCTTCATCAATCAGCATAGGGTCACTATCATACATTGGCACAGACGAGTCTTTCATTAAGGCACTATCATGAGAATGCTTATTCCCTTGCTGCCATTCTCTATTATAGATAGGGTCTGGATCAGTGTTCATACCTGAGCCTCTCCTGCTATCATAATTCCTCTCTGTATAGCCTGGCCAGTATGTAATCCAATTCTGATGTCCAGCCTTCCAATCTTGATCCCTGGACACTGGATCTCCTCTCACATACCTTCTGGCCTTGGTCTGAAAGTCCTTTCCACGTGCAGTCTTCTCTCTTCCAGGTAGCCACTGGTGATTCCTATCTCTGCCATTCCATTCCTCTGGCTGACTCCAGTCCAATGGACTCTGCTGGCATTTGGAATACCTCCCAGTATAGGTACTGCCTTGGAATCTCCCAGACCTTCCAATGGCCTTTCTTCTTTTCCTTCCAGAGAGTTTCCTTCTCTCTCTATCCGCTTGGCTTGGCTTCTGCTTCTCGAGATGATGTTGGTGCTTGAGCTTGGAGCTGTTGCTGTATCTGTGTCTGAAGCTGTTATCTGAAGAATAAGCTCTATTCTTATTCTGTCCTAATGTGTGCTCTTCCCTAACACAGCGCAGCTGTGTTGAATCAGGCCCTGCCCTTTGAGATGAGTGCTTAGGGATTACCTCATAGCTCTCTTGATTGCACACACGTTTTCTCACTTCAGCCCCTCTCATGGCTGCTGGAAACCTGGTGCATTCTGGGACTGGTAGTCTTTTATGTGAAAACTCTGTTTTCTTACTTCTACCAAAACTGACAGGTTGCTTGTTCAGAGTCACATCATCTTTTCTATAGCTCCTACCTGAGCTATGATAAGCTTCCTTATCACAGCACACACAACCATATCACCAGGGTGACTGACAGCCCACTCTGATGGGCTCTCTGGACTCCTGGGGATAGGGAGGATGTATTGAACTGTTTAGGCACACAGAACTATATCACCAGGGTGACTGACAGCCCACTCTGGTGGGCTCTCAGGACCCCTGGGGATAGGGAGGATGTATTAAACTGTTTAGGCACACACAACCATATCACCAGGGTGAATGATAGCCCACTCTGATGGGCTCTCATGACTCCTGGGGATAGGGAGGATGTATTGAACAACATTGGCACAGAACCCCATATCACCAGGGTGACTGACAGCCCACTCTGATGGGCTCTCAGGACCCCTGGGGATAGGAAGGATGTATTAAACTGTTTAGGCACACACAACCATATCACCAGGGTGACTGATAGCCCACTCAGATGGGCTCTCTGGACTCCTGGGGATAGGGAGGGTATATTGAACAGTTTAGGCACACACAACCATATCACCAGGGTGACAGACAGCCCACTCTGATGGGCTTTCTGGACTCCTGGGGATAGGGAGGATGTATTGAACTGTTTAGGCACACACAACCATATCACCAGGGTGACTGACAGCCCACTCTGATGGGCTGTCATGACTCCTGGGGATAGGGAGGATGTATTGAACAACATTGGCACAGAACCCCATATCACCAGGGTGACTGACAGCCCACTCTGATGGGCTCTCAGGACCCCTGGGGATAGGGAGGATATATTAAACTGTTTAGGCACACAGAACCATATCACCAGGGTGACTGATAGCCCACTCTGATGGGCTCTCTGGACTCCTGGGGATAGGGAGGGTGTATTGAACAGTTTAGGCACACACAAGCATATCACCAGGGTGACAGACAGCCCACTCTGATGGGCTCTCTGGACTCCTGGGGATAGGGAGGATGTATTGAACTGTTTAGGCACACACAACCATATCACCAGGGTGACTGACAGCCCACTCTGATGGGCTGTCATGACTCCTGGGGATAGGGAGGATGTATTGAACTGTTTAGGCACACACAACCATATCACCAGGGTGACTGATAGCCCACTCTGATGGGCTCTCAGGACCCCTGGGGATAGAGAGGATGTATTGAACTGTTTAGGCACACACAACCATATCACCAGGGTGACTGATAGCCCACTCTGATGGGCTCTCAGGACCCCTGGGGATAGAGAGGATGTATTGAACTGTTTAGGCACACACAACCATATCACCAGGGTGACTGATAGCCCACTCTGATGGGCTCTCTGGACGCCTGGCGATAGGGAGGATGTATTGAACTGTTTAGGCACACACAACCATATCACCAGGGTGACTGATAGCCCACTCTGATGGGCTCTCAGGACCCCTGGGGATAAAGAGGATGTATTGAACTGTTTAGGCACACACAACCATATCACCAGGGTGACTGATAGCCCACTCTGATGGGCTCTCTGGACTCCTGGGGATAGGGAGGATGTATTGAACTGTTTAGGTACACACAACCATATCACCAGGGTGACTGACAGCCCCCTCTGATGGCCTCTCAGGACTCCTGGGGATAGGGAGGATGTATTGAACAACATTGGCACAGAACCCCATATCACCAGGGTGACTGACAGCCCACTCTGATGGGTTCACATGACTCCTGGTGATAGGGAGGATGTATTGAGCAACATTGGCACAGAACCCCATATCACCAGGGTGACTGACAGCACACTCTGATGGGCTGTCATGACTCCTGGGGATAGGGAGGATGCATTGAACTGTTTAGGCACACACAACCATATCACCAGGGTGACTGTTAGCCCACTCTGATGGGCTCTCATGACTCCTGGGGATAGGGAGGATGTATTGAACAACATTGGCACAGAACCCCATATCACCAGGGTGACTGACAGCCCACTCTGATGGGCTCTCAGGACCCCTGGAGATAGGGAGGATGTATTGAACAACATTGGCACAGAACCCCATATCACCGGGGTGACTGACATACCATTTGGGCCACGTTTCATAACCCCTGGTGGTGGCCACAATGTGTTACCCGGCAGGGGCAGATCCCATCATAGACGCATGATGTTTTGGAGAGCCACTTAGGCAGATCTATGGGCTAGCTGTATTACAGTATGTTGTATCACATCAACAGCAGCAGCTGCCATGTCACCAGGATAGCATCAGGACCTCTGTGACCATGTCCATCGCCACCTGGGTACAGGGCAAACCACTCAGATGTGATACACAGTCAATTTGGAATGTGGGTTCACCTGCTACACATTACTGAGACAGACTACCTCAACACAGCAGCATGGACAGCTGCAATCAACACTGGCTGTGTATATGGATCTACTGACCTGTCCCCATACACTTACCTCCCGTTCAAAATCTGCCACGCGATTGAACCGTCGTTTGACCCATTCCCAGGCCCTGCGGACGTTGCCCATGTACTGGCACCTGGAGGCCCCAGGGAACAGCTTTTGCTGCCTGCCTGCAATCAGCTGAGCCAGGTGGTGGAGCTCGCGCCTAGTAAAAGCTGGCTTTCTCGTCCTGCTTGACATTTTGCAGAATGATCACATGACCGCATGCACGCTCCGTCATTCATGCACATGCGCCCCACAACTCGCGCAGCTGCACGAAGCATTCCACGCAAATGCGCCCCGCAAACACTAGCGCAGTTGCGCGCCGCAAATCGCGCACATGCGCACCGCAACTTGCATATGCACTGCTGTGTGCCACATTTTAAAACACAAAAAGGATTATTGGGACATCTCCTGTTTACACACTTGGGTCTCGAACTTATTAACACTTCCACACTGGTTCTTAAGGCTTTGTATGATGCGATGTGCTATGGCTTTCACATAGCAGTGACTGCCAAGACAGTTACAACAAAGGGTGCTGAGAGCCCATCAGAGTGGGCTGTCAGTCACCCTGGTGATATGGTTGTTTGTGCCTAAACAGTTTAATACATCCTCCCTATCCCCAGGAGTCCAGAGAGCCCATCAGAGTGGTCTATCAGTCACCCTGGTGATATGGTTGTGTGTGCCTAAACAGTTCAATACATCATCTTTATCCCCAAGAGTCCTGAAAGCCCATCAGAGTGGGCTATCAGTCACCCTGGTGATATGGTTGTGTGTGCCTAAACTGTTCAATACATCCTCTTTATCCCAAGGAGTCCTGAGAGCCCATCAGAGTGGGCTATCAGTCACCCAGGTGATATGGGGTTCTGTGCCAATATTGTTCAATACATCCTCCCTATCCCCAGGGGTCCTGAGAGCCCATCAGAGGGGGCTGTCAGTCACCCTGGTGATATGGGGTTCTGTGCCAATGTTGTTCAATACATCCTCCCTATCCCCAGGAGTCATATGAGAGGTCATCAGAGTGGGCTGTCAGTCACCCTGGTGATATGGTTCTGTGTGCCTAAACAGTTTAATACATCCTCCCTATCCCCAGGAGTCCAGAGAGCCCATCAGAGTGGTCTATCAGTCACCCTGGTGATATGGTTCTGTGTGCCTAAACTGTTCAATACATCCTCTTTATCCCAAGGAGTCCTGAGAGCCCATCAGAGTGGGCTGTCAGTCACCCTGGTGATATGGTTATGTGTGTCCCAATGGAGCATGTTCAGTAGTTCATCTCAATGTGAGCCCAGCAATGATGTGCAGGATGGCATAAGGGGGGGGGGGGGCTTCTGATCTGGACATAGGACATGCACAATAGGTTGCGTAGCACACATAATGAGCCAATGGAGGTAGGCATGCGACGTTCATGCACGTTGATCGTAAGTAGGTGTGCTGACATACAGACATAGTGGCAGAGGTGTGGCACATTGGTTGCCAGACCACCTTATGGTACAGGAGTCGTGGGTTCCTTCACCCAGTGGGGCTATTAAATATGACTTGCTGGGACATTACTCTTTGATATCAGCAGTGGTTTGTGAGGCCTTTTGTTTTTGGATTTGTTCTGAGAGCAAACACACTCGCACAATGCAATAACCTAAGGTGCCACATCATGCATCCTATGAGGCACTCCAGAGGAAACATTATGAGGTGCACTGTCCGCCACAGCACCTTATAATGTTCCATTTAGGGCACCTTATAGGGGGCTTTTGAGGCACCTTCAGGCTACAGCACTGAGGGTGTTGTTGGTGGCAGCACCAAATTACATTACAAAGGAAAAAGCCTCAGACAGCCACATCAAATTACCCCACTGTGGGATCAAACCCATGACTTCTGGCTCTACAGGCAGCAATGTCACCAGTGGGCTACATCTCCATAGCTGCTAACAAACCCCTGGCTGGCTACAGTAGGACTGCAGGCCACCACATGACTTGTCTGCTTTGTTTACCAGGATAGGGTTAAACAACACATACCCATGATGCACTGCACATGCAAATCAGCAGTCTACAAATATCAACAGGATGGGGCATGCAGCCCCAAAACCACCTCAGCCTGGTAGGGAGTACTGAGCGTGTATGTTACTGTCACAGAGTTGGTACTGACCGTCTCATTGTGCGGGTCCTGTGCTCACCCTGAGGGTGAGAGGGGCCACCCAGCACCATGTCCACAGCACCTGGCTTAGCTGAGATAGGCTATGGTGTGAGTCCCCATCAGTGCCAGTGTGTGATGGGTAGGTCTTGTAGATGCACTGTCAATTACACCTGTGTCCATTTCTTATTTCTCAGTGACATTTAGCCCTTGAGCACTTTGGTGCACCCACATTGGGCATATTCTGTGTGGATGCGATGGCCACATGAGTTATGAGATTGGGGGGGGAAGCAGGCTGTTTGGACCCATAGACGAATTCTGTGGTACCACCCAAACTGCCCTCTAGAACTCAGGATCTTCCACCAACAGCTCCACATTCCACATCACTGCAATGGTGCTGCGGGAGAGGACTATCAACCTAGGTCCAGCTGAGGGACAGACAAAATCCAGGGCAGTCCATGCATTTCTGTTCACATCCATAAGGTGATAGCAGACAGATGGCAGGCCTGGAAATGCTCAGCTGCCCCCCACCACTATCTAACATTCTCCAGCAGCAAACACAATGAATCTGCAGCCACTGCACCCTGCAAGGTGTTCCAGCCTTACACATACTAACTGCAAACAGTCTGCTAGCTAGTCCATAGTGCATATTACTGGAAGAAATATGTGCACCCAAAACTGGGATGTCCGCACACCCACCAAGCGGATAGGTTAGTGATTGGGCCCCAAAAGGCAACCCATAGATATCACTTGAGAGAGATGCTGTTGGCATTATGGGAGACCTAGCCATGACATGGTGACTGCTCAGTCAGGGTGAGAGTGACCTTCCAGGAGGACATGCAGGGGCCACCCTGTCCGTGCAGCTGATGGCCGCCCACTACAATGTCCAAGCCATTTCCCTATGCCCTGTGCTCATGCATCCTGCCCAGGCCACCCTGTCTGAGGTATACCCACAGTACCTTGCTCCTCATTATGCACATTGGCAAGCTAACACTGGACACAGTGCACACAGTGTGGGCTGAGTAAGGTGTTGCAAACAGCACACACTGGATGGACAGACATACAATCCCACACCTATGGCAGCATTGTGCTACTATAGATAGTTTTTACAGTCTAGGCCAACTCAACAGTCCTGGACACAGTGCAGGCATGGCTATGGTATGCAATACTGTTGGGGTCACTCCCCAGGGTGGTGAACACTGTCAGACACCAGACCTGAGACACACTCCACAGACATCAGAAATATTGGTATGATACAGCTCAATGAGCATATTGTGCTTAACGTAGGAATTGATATCTGCCAGTAATCACAGCAACATTTTGATATATGTGTAGCGTATTCCCAGGTTTAGGGTGGCAGTGCTAAGGTGTGCACGTACTAGTATTGTGAGATGTACGCAAGGCCCGATATCATGCCTGTCCATGAGGCTTTGGATAATGGAGCCTGTGGGTGTGGTTCTTTCTGCTCCTGTTGGCCGCTGCTCTAGGGCAGAGGTCCCCAACTCCAGTCCTGGTGGGCCATACACTGTTCATGTTTTCCTGCTGTCCCAAATGAATATGCATGAGATACATCTGCATACCATGGGGGCGGCGCATGGAAATGAAACAAACGCATCTTTATTAGAAACAGCATAAAATGTGAATGATTTGTGGCCCTCCAGGACTGCATTTGGGGGAATCTGCTCTAGGAAATGCGCATGTTTCTGGTGTCTGTGCTCTTTTGGGTAAAATATAGATGTATTGGCCATGTTTGCATTATCTGCACTAAAGGTTCTGTCTGTATTACCACATTTGTGTGGTGTGTAAAATGTGGGGACTGGGTTGCCAGGGCCAACACCTGGGACTTGAACCTGTGACCTTCTGCTCTTGAAGGCACTTGCTGTGTGTGCTGCACCACCGTCTTCCCACAGAAGCAGTGCATTCCCAGGGTAGTCCATGGCTGTTCGTCAGACTGGCCCTGTCTGTTGCAGTGCATGGCACCCACGTGAAGAGGGCTAGGCCATGGTGTGCTGTGGACAGCTGCCACTGCCCCCTCCGCCACCATGCTGACATGGCCTTATATTGGAGAGAGCATAAAACCTGAATGATTTGTGACCCTCCAGGACTGCATTTGGGGGACTCTGCTGTAGGTAATGCACATGTTTATGTGGTGTGTGGTGTTTAAGGTAAAATATGAACATTTCAACCAAGCTTATGTTCTCAGCAGCAAAGGTTCAGTCTTTACTACCAGATTTTTTTAGGGGTAAAATTAAGGGGACTAGGTTGGCAGGAGCCACAGCCAGGATTTGAATCTGTGATCTTCTGCTCTTGCACACACTGCCTGTGTGCACTGCACCACTGTGTTGCCACAGATCTGCTGCATTCCCTGGGGAGTCCATGACTGTACATCCGACAGGGCCTGTTTGTTGCAGTGCACGGCACCCACCTGGACAGGGCTAGGTCATGGTCTGCTGTGGGCACCAGCCGCTGCCACCTCCACCATCAGTACCGCTCCATCCTTAGATTGGAGACAGCATAAACCCTGATGGATTTGTGGCCCTCAAGGACTGCATTTGGGGGATTCTGCCGTAGGTAATGCACATTTCTATGGTGTTTGTGCTGTGTAGGGTAAAATATAGGTGTTTGACCCATGTTTATGTTCTCAGCAATAAAGGTTCAGTCTTTACTACCATGTTTTCTTCATGGGTAAAATAAGGGGACTGAGTCGGCAGGAGCCCCAGCTGGGATTTGAACCTGTGACCTTCTGGTTCTAAAGGCACTGGCTGTGTCCGCTGCACCAACTTCTTGACACAGAAGCAGTGTGTTCCCAGGGGAGTCCATGGCTGTTCGTCAGACAGGCCCTGTCTGTTGCAGTGCAAGGCACCCATGTGAAGAGGGCTAGGCCATGGTGTGCTGTGGGCAGCAGCCATTGCCCCCTCCAACACCAGTACCCCTCTGCCACCATGCTAACATGTCCTTATATTGGAGACATCATAACACGTGAATGATTTGTGGCCCTCCAGAACTGCATTTGGGGGACTCTGCTCTAGGTAATGTGCATGTTTCTGGTGTCTGTGCTCTGTAGGGAAAAATAGAGGCGTTTGGACCATGATTATGTTCTCTGCAAAAAAGGTCAGTCTGTACTTTCACGGTTTAGTAGTGGTTAAAATAATGGGACTGGATTGGCAGTAGCCCCAGCTGGGACATAAACTTGTGACCTTCTGCTCCTGAACACACTGGCTATGTTCACCACACCACACTGTGGTCACAGAAATGGTGCAGTCCATGGAGATACCATGGTTGTGTGTCAGACAGAGCCTGTCTGTTGCAGTGCATGGCACCCACCTACACAGGGCTAAGCCATGGCGTGCTGTGGGCAGCTGCCACTGCCCCCTCCGCCACCAGTACCCCTCCACCACCATGCTGACATGGCCTTATATTGGAGACAGCATAAAACCTGAATGATTTGTGACCCTACAGGACTGCATTTGTAGGTAATGCACATGTTTATGTGGTGTGTGGTGTTTAAGGTAAAATATGAACAGTTCACCCATGCTTATGTTCTCAGCAGCAAAGGTTCAGTCTTTACTACCAGGTTTTTTTAAGGGGAAAATTATGGGGACTAGGTTGGCAGGAGCCACAGCCAGGATTTGAACCTGTGATCTTCTGTTCTATGCACACACTGTCTGTGTGCACTGCACTACTGTGTTGCCACAGATATGCTGCATTCCCTGGGGAGTCCATGACTGTACATCCGACAGGGCCTGTTTGTTGCAGTGCACGGCAACCACCTGGACAGGGCTAGGCCATGGTCTGCTGTGGGCACCAACCGCTGCCACCTCCACCATCAGTACCGCTCCATCCTTAGATTGGAGACAGCATAAACCCTGATGGATTTGTGGCCCGCAAGGACTGCATTTGGGGGATTCTGCTGTAGGTAATGCACATTTCTATGGTGTTTGTGCTGTGTAGGGTAAAATAGAGGTTTTTGACACATGCTTATGTTCTCAGCAATAATGGTTCAGTCTTTACTACCATGTTTTCTTCATGGGTAAAATAAGGGGACTAGATTGGCAGGAGCCCCAGCTGGGATTTGAACCTGTGACCTTCTGGTTCTAAAGGCACTGGCTGTGTCCGCTGCACCACCATCTTAGCACAAAAACAGTGCATTCCCTGGGGAGTCCATGGCTGTTTGTCAGACAGGGCCTGTCTGTTGGAGTGCACTGCACCCATGTGAAGGGGGCTAGGCCACTGTCTGCTGTTGGCTGCAGCCACTGCCCCCTCCACCAACGGTACCCCTCCGCCACCATGCTGACATGGCCTTATATTGGAGACAGCATCACAGCTGAATGATATGTGGCCCTCCAGGACTGCATTGAGGGGACTGTGGTCTAGGTAATGTGCATGTTTCTGGTGTCTGTGCTCTGTAGGGTAAAATAGAGGTGTTTGGACCATGCTTATGTTATCTGCAAAAAAGGTTGGTCTTTACTATCACGGTTTAGTGGTGGGTAAAATATGGGGATTGGGTTTGCAGGAGCCCCAGCTAGGACTTGAACTGGTGATCTTTGGATCCTGAACACACTGTCTGTGTTCACTGCACCACACTGTGGCCACAGAGATGGTGCAGTCCCTGGAGGTAGGAAACCTGGCCAAAGGAGTCAGAAACCCTGCTCTGCACAATTTCACTGTGGGATCATTCACCTTGTATGGGGATGGAGCGTAGACCCTTCTAAAATTCATATTTATTTTTTGGGGCTTTCTTGGGAGTGTTTTTTGATGTTCCCCATTACTATCACTATTGCCCAGCTTGATTATAATTTTTTATATTTTGTTGGGGTCATTTTTAATGTTTATTTGCCCTTTTGTTCCGTGCACATGTATCACACTGCTCACTTTTTGTAGGTTTCCCTGGTTTTGCTGTACATTGCTGACATAAATGGTTTCTCTTCCCTTTAAATTGGCTCTACCGCGAGGTTTTTCACTCGTGGTATTTTTTTACTCGAAATTCAGCTCCACTCCTGTGCGGGGAGCCTCTCTCCTCCCACTCTCCACCCATTGACCCCGTCTCTCCGCCCCTGGGGAACCTTCCTCCGCCCTCTCGGAGCCTTTCCACGCCTCTATCGCACAGTAGCGCGCCGCGCACATGAGCGGGCCCGTTAGTGTGGCACGCACGTGTGCGGGGCACAAAAATGCATCATTACCGTGCGCTAAGGTACCTTAGTGCATGCTATTGTGCGCCGCACACTTGTGTGCCATTTAGTAAACATACCCCTAAGACTGTTGTTTATCAACGTGTTTCTGAAGGCTCCCTAAAAATTCTGTGAAGGATGATAATTCCAGATTAGGATTTGCAGTGGAAGCTGTATTGTACAGGTCCTGAGGCAGAAAAACAATTTTAAAAAGTAGAAAACTGAATTTTCTTAAACTCAGCATTCCTTTTTTTTAAGAAATAAAATTCAGAATGAATCAGTCTTCTAAAATCTGGAAGCATCTTCTATTTGCAATACTGGAGACGAATGGAAAGCAGCCTTTTGCAGACAGATCGGAGGGTGGGCAAAAGGAGCTAGCTTAGGCAAGCAGATGCAGGATGTAAAGAGTTAGGGGGGGCATAGATGCAGTATTCCTGAGACCTTCTGCACAGGTTCCACTATAGTCTAGTCCTAATTAGATCATTTAAAATAATCCAATCAGAGTGCAAATTAGAACGGAATGAGGAGCACTGTGCTTGAAGTCGGCTATTATATTTAACCCCATGCTGTTTATGCACCAGACTTTCTGACAAAGTAATGTTTCTGAAATAGTCTAATGAGGCAAAAAAAAAAATCAAGGACACAGTTGCTTGATAACATTAAAGTGAGCCTGGTGATTGCGGCCTGCAAAATCAGCTAAGGAAGAAGGACTGGCATTCTGGTGTCTAAAAGACAGACCCCTGCTGGGAAGAGCCCAAGATTTAGTGGTGAGTTTGGCAGATTTTTGCTTCTGGAACAAGTAATGTTCAGGCATAGAAATGGCCCAAGCATTAGGCAAACTAGGTGGCCGCCTGGGGCGGCAGTTTCTAGGAGTTGGCAAAGAGCTGGGCATTCAAAGTTAAACAATAGATTCTGACGCCCGGGGAAGGGAGGGGGCACCTTAAACCACCCAATGTTCAGGTGCTCTCAGGATAGCCAGCAACCTTGTAGAAGGACAATGCTGAACTGTTATCTGCCAACTTCTCCAGTTCTAATAGAAGCACTTTATGGCAGTCCTAGGTTTTCGCTTACATCCCCAAAGCAGAGGTATTTGTAGTCCCTGATTCTACCCACTGAAATCAGTGCCGACCGTGTTCCCATAATGGATCAGATGGGGTTATCGGAAAGTCATGGATGGGCTGAAGTGTCCCAATTGGAACTTGGCAAGTTGGCAGATATATGATAGTGATGGTGACAAGGCAGTGGAGCACCTGATCCCTCTCCCACGGCTGTACCGTGTGAGTGGTGCGAACGCACAAGGCGCGAGCACAGAAAGGACCCCGATATCACTGGGCTTCCAAGAAGCTCAAAAAGAGTGAGCTACTGCATGCGGCTGGGGCGGAGGGAGATGCCGGATTTATTAGTCCACAGGGCACATTTCTAGCTTGGTACGGTCTTGCCCTCTCCACCACCAATACTGCTCTGTATTCCCTTCCTGTCTCCTCCCGGCTGCATATCTGCAATCCTCAAACAGGTTGATGCTCCGAGGTGCTAAGCATATTCCTCAGCTACACATTGACTTGACTGAGATAACATTGTGGTATAATACTTGTGCCAGATTATGAAAGATAGTGAAGCAACATAAACATATCAGCGCTGATTTACATTGCAATGAATTATATTACAGAAGGGCTAGCAAAGCTGAATGACATTGCCCATTTACTGCAATCTGAATTTCAGGCAGTTTCATACAGACTATTACTTTCCCCACACTGACTCCAGACTGCCCTGTAATGGGCTCATTTTGCTAGCATTGCTGTTTTAAGGATTATGGTCTTCCACTCTGTGATTAGAAAATCCTTGATTGAATCAGGTTCACTATTACAGTTTTATGGTTATTCTCTGGTTTGGAGTGGAGGAGTGGCCTAGTGGTTGGGGCAAGGTACATCAGGCCAGAAGGTTAGGGGTTCAAATCCCACTAGAAGACAGCAACCTTGCGCTGGAAGGACTGGGGTTTCTAGTCCCACAGGTGCTCCTTGTGGTCTTGGGCAAGCCACTTAACCCTCCATAGCCCATGTTCCCTGTAAAATAGTTATCTCCAAGTTATAATGCCCTGTTCAATGTAATTTCAGTTTGTTCAATGTAAACTGCACTGATGCAGAATAGCATGGTATATAAGAGAATGTAAATAAATAAATCAGGCATGGTAAACTGGAGAGGAAGCATGGAAAGAGCCTCTTCCATATTAGAGTGAAAAATGCAATTAAAAATATTGGGCCCAATATTCAAAGGCCATTTACACTGTTTACAGACCTGTAAACCGTGTAAATGCTGCTGAACAGGATATTCAATGGTACTAACATAGTTAGTGCCGCTGAATATCCTCTACTTCTTCTTCTTTAATCCGTACCTGGTATTTGGAGAAAAGGCCGTCCACTCAGCCAATACACTGCTGTATGTAGGTGCTGCTGGATTCCGTGTGTTGCTCACAATACGCTTCCAACCTTGGCGATCAATGGCAACACTTCTGGCCTCATTGATGGTCAATCGTTGGTTCCTTAGGTCTTCCTCGATGTGTTTGAGCCTCATTTTCTTTGGTACTGCTCGTTGAACCCTCCATTGGACAGGCTGCTTTTGTCAGAGGAGTTTGTATGGCAGATGACTGGTGTTCATTCTGCAAACCTGGCCAAATCAGCGCAATCTGCATTTTTGGATTTGTTCTTCGACTGAGGATTGATTGTCTCACCTTGTCCAAATTGTCTTGTTTCTATGGCAATCACAAAGAGAGACACCCAAAATATGTCTTAGGTATCGCATTTGAAAGACTTCGAGTTTGTTCAAGTCAGGTTTGAGCAGAGTCCATGTTTCCAATCCGTACAGGGGAATTGACAGGATCAGTGTTTGGAAGAGGCAAATTTTGGTCTTGGTGGAGATGTTGGCCTTCTTCCAAAGGCACCATTTGAGTGAGGCGAATGCTACTGTTGCCTGGCCAATCCTGCTGAGAACTTCAGTGGTGAATGGCACTTTTAACTCCTGTTCCAGTAATCCCAGGTGTTTGAATCCTTGGACCCTACTAATGGCGCTACACTCCTCAATGCTAACCGCTTACCATCAGGGTGTGTCGTGGGCATTCCGAGGCATGTCGTGGGCAGCAACAGTCACGAAATGGGTAGTGGCGATATTACACCACTACCCGGTAAGCGACACATGTGTAAAGCTAGGCGCAGCAAAAGCTGGCCTAATTTTACCCGTAGGATCTAACCGGGCAGCAGTTCAATATCGTTACTACCTAGTTAGCTCCTGCGGTTACGGAGGCTGTGTGGCAACCCCGGATATTCAATGCCGGGGCCACATATGACCCCAGCATTGAATATCTTGGGTTAAAGGTCGGCAGCAACAGCTATATGCCATAGCAACGCATAGCCATCCCAGATCAATAGCGGGCCCATTGAACTTAGTGGATTCAATAAGGCAATCTCTTTACTACTATGCTTCCAGATCGCCTGAAATATAGCAAATGCTTGTTTTTATACATTTGGAAAATGGGGATGAAAGCAGTCGCTCAGTAGGCCTGATTCACTAAGCCAATGCTTCCCAACTCTCTCCTTGAGGCTCACCTAGCCAGATAGTTTTCAGGGTTAACACAGTGAACATGCATGCAATAAGTTTGCATTTTGCAGAGACCCATTATATGCAAATCTGCCTCATGCATATTCATTGTGGTAAACCTGAGAACCTTCCTGGCAAGGTGTGCCTCCAGGAAAGGGCTGAGAAGCACTGCACTAAGTTCTTTTCCCATAGACCTGAGATCCTCAACCCAATTCTCGGGGCACACTCACCAGCTAGGTTTTCTGGATATTCACAAGGAAAAGGTATGAGAGAGATCTGCATGCAATGGAAGCAGTGCACACAAATCTTTCTCATGCGTATTCACTGGGAATATCCTGAAAACACAACTGGATGGATGTGTTTTGAGGACTGTGTTGAGAACCACTGACATAGAGAGGACAATTTTATAAGGTGCACCTTGGTTAACGCTCATTGCAATGTGCGTATTTCATGCTTATTTTATTAAGTACATACATACTTTACTTTACATAGAGATGTAAGTGGTGACATAGTGTTGCAGCAATCGCTGTGAAAAGCTCTTATTCAATCACTCACCCACAGAAGGAAAACTCACAGGCAGGCTGGAATGCAAACAGGAACTTTTAATGTGCACAGGATCAGACAGAGATACCAGCAACCTCCACAAGGGTCTGAACCCCGAGGGACGGCCTACAATGCCTTATATACAGTACAGTTTTAAACTCATTCTACAATCCCATTTGCCACAGGTATTTCCTGCCCACCAATCAGCAGCCCCTGGGGAGGTACCTGGGTGACCTGTCCAAACCGGTATGCTCTGGTCTGTTGGTTTCAGGGCTAGGGAAATACTGTGCTCAGACCTGGAGTGGGGGAAGGGTGCCTACTGGAATCTCAATGTCTCTCTTAGCAGGCTGATTACCTCATGGCTTGCGGGGGAAGGGTCAGGCTGATCAGAGCCTCATGGCTTGCAGCATGGCTTGGGGGAAGGGCTATCTACAGTTCGCAGCATGGTTTGGGGGAAGGGCTACCTATAGCTACCTCATGGCTGCCTCATTCCCCCCTTTTTAAGTAAGACCTCAACCGCTAGAGGCGGTTGAGGGCTGTATTACTGGAGGCAAGCCGCAGAGGAGTATATTGGGTCAGGGCCATGACCGTGGCAGCCGCCTTGCGTTCTACCAGGGTGCCAAGGGTGGAAACAACCTGTAAGGAAAAAGGCACTTGGTTAAAATGTACGGTACAGCAATGGGACAAGTTAAGGTAGAGAGTTACGTATACAAAGGTCTGCATGTTCAGAGCAGTTTGGGCAAGTAATACTGCTGTGTTAGTAGTCTCTGCACTTGTTTGAAAGCAAGTCTATATCAGCTAAGGCACCTTTTCTCAGTCTGATCCCGGTTCCAGGAAAGGTGTCTGTAAATCAGTCTCTCCGGTGGTCCAGAGTTCGTCGGCAGTCTGTTAGAACCCCGTACTGGGCAGAAGTGTCAAAGCGTAGGGGCTGGTTTGGAACTGTGACAGAAGTCCAGGCTGGAACAATTTCTGGTGCAGTGGCCTTGACACGAGAGTGATGGATCCTCGGAGCAACTTCAGCCACCTTGACAGCCGTGGGGGTGGTCCGCAGAACAGTATAACGGGTCTCGCCACTGGGGAGTCAGCAGATCCTGCTTCCACTCCTGGATCCATTATCACTGGAGGTTCCTTTGCTGGTGGGAAATATTCCATTATGCCCTTGACCGATCTCCACATGTTTACAGATCAGACAAGTGCACGCGCGTGTTCTGTAATTCTGACAAGTTTTAGAATCACACCAATTTTTTTGCCTGTGAGAATTTGTCATCAATTTATCCCCCTTTGCCTCTGCATGCCTGGCCAGGACACACAGGAAAAGTAAGGCAAAAAAAACATCTGGAAGTACCACATGGTCAGTGCGGGGTTTTTCAAAAGCTCATCAGGATGCAAGGTGCACCCAGCCTGTCTCCAGGTGCCTACTTACAATCTTTGAGTATTGTGGTGGGGCCTAGATGGCTTCCTAAATTGAAGATACTGGAGATGGCATAGTTGAATAAAATGCTCATCATTTCTTATATTCATTAGCCAGATACATCACTTCACATCATTAAATTGCCTTCACCAGTTTACTGTCCATCAGAGTCCTTCCACATCATTAATTACCTTCATCAGTTTACTGTCCATCAGAGTCCTTCCTCTTAATATATCACTTTACCCCTCACAACACTTTCCACCAACTACATACATAGGTCCTTCAATTTTTTCTTTTTCTATACCATACTAATGTATCCTTATCTGGCAAGGCTGCTAAAACAATTGTTAGAGACATAGTATTGTTGTAAACAGTGTCCATTTCCCACTAACTTAATTGGTGCAGTTCTAGATTGGCATGGGTGCTCATTCTAAATAGCGACTGTCTAAACAATCTTCAATATAAAACGATACATCAATTCCAATAGAAAGAAATATGGCTCCTAACATGACAGCCACATATCTCTCATGTATGACTAGAGTCTATTGTACACCTGGTTCCCAGTGAGAGTACTGTAGGAAACTTAAAAATACTTGGACTGATCTTGAAAATGCAGTGGTCCACAAAGATTTATGTAAGCTATCCATTAATTATGGTGTCAAAAGAGATCCTCTTGAGGTGAGAGACTAAGAGGGTACAAGGCATTGGTGGTTGGGCCTCATGGCGATACTCCTTCTGGTTCTTCTTGGCCTGCAAGGCATTTGTGAATAGGCCTCATGGCAATACTTCCTCGGGTTCTTCTTGGCCTATTCCCCCCTGCCTATTCATGTCTCTTCAGAGGCATAAATGTACAAGGTTCGTGTTTTCTCAGGCCTTGTGGGTCCTCGAGGAGTCTTAGAGCAGTCAGAATTCCAGTGGCCCAGATCATCACACTTGGAGTAGCACGTTTTATTGCCTTTTTCCTAGGCTGTCGTCTCACCTTCTGCCCCTCTCTCTCATTCATTTTCTCAAAGCTCTCCTGGATCATTGCTGACAAGTAAGATTTAGTTTTATCCAATCAACTTGAGTTAATGTTATCATTATATTTGTAAATAATATTTTTACAAATATTTCCATATTTCTGGGAATCACAGTTCCATCTTTCCACTAAATTTTCTTTATATACTTGGGAACCAAGCGATTTCAGATCAGCCCCTTTCCAAAATTTAATATTTACTCATCTTATTGCTGTGTATACTGGACCTCTACATAATGTACTCCTACCAGTATATTTGGTAACAAAGTACAAATGTATAAACTAAAAAGATTTGTATCTCACAGTGCTATAATATATTGTGCTCCTGAACTCTGGACACCAACATGTAAAATTCAAATACAGCAGGACAGGTGAATTTATTCTAAATAGCACCTATGATGTTACTGTCCTGTTCATCATTCATCAGCACAGAGCTTAACAAGGCAAAGTGATTACCTTGTATCTTATAGTTCAAAACAGGCATGAAACTGATACTTTATAAGAAGGTTGGTGGATATCTGGAATGCAATATCATTGTAGTATCAGAAAAATGAATACAGTTGATCAAGGCAGTTTAATGTACCAAGCAGGAAAGAACGCAATCATCAGCACAGCATTTACTGTCTGCAGAATAAACTGCCAAAGATGGCATATCATGCAGAAGTATTACTTGCTTAAGTTTGTATGTGCAGTCAAAACCAAATATATGTACCAGAGAAAATCCAGGCTTTAAAGGACAAGTAAAAAAAAATCTTCATTTCTTCATGATCTTATAAGGATTTTTCTCCAGCCTTTGTTTGCTTCCAGCAGACATTTGAGGATGCTCAAAGGAGGCACCTCATGGTTCTAGAAGCTCAAACTCTACAATTAAAATTGATGACAAGAGGATTGTTTGCAGGCTAGGTGTGGCTAGGTGAATTGGGGTTCTTTGTCCTCTAGGAGAAAGACTCCTAGATGATTTTTTTTTTTTTGTCCTCTCTAATGGGCCTCCATTCATCTGCTAGAAGAAGGAACTCCTCCCAGTATCTTTCTATAGCTATGCAAACTATTTCAGCAGTTCCAACTATCCCCCAGTCACCGCTGAGAGGTGTGACCAAAACACCTGGTTCCCTGACCACTGATCATGCATGTAACATAGCAATGAAATTGGATATGCATCAAACAATGCAATTGTCTTCCTTCACTGATATACCAGTACCACAGTCCACACACAGCAAACCCCCCCCCCCCCCCTTTTCCAAACTGTCCCCTTCCCTGCAATCAGTAGACCTGGTGTTTTTCACTGTTTGGGGACACAGGGGCGACTCGTCAATAACTTCACCTTTTACTGATAGAGTATCAAAATCAATCCTGAAATATAAAGACCTAATGTCTGGACAAAAACTTTCTTTCCCTAATGTCACAACCAAACACAGAGCCACTAACAAACACAGAGCCACTAGCAATTTTTACATAACAGTACATTAACTATATGGGCCAGCCATGAATCCATACAGGGAAGCTGGTCCGGATACTCCCTCACCACAATTCAGCCTCCGGACCCCATGCCCCAATCACAATTCACAAATCACAATGTTCAGTGTAAATTTTCTAATCTCACCTCTGGGAATACAACATACAATATAATCCTGGTAACAGGCAGAGTCTGGCTGCACAAAACGCACAGGACCACAAAGGGAAAAAGAAAGAGGGAAAACAGAAAACAGAGACGTCTCAGCAGCGAATACTCACACACTCTCCTTCCCCAGCAGCAGCTTGTTACAAATACATCACAGACACTCTCTCTAGCTGTATCATAGGATCTAACTTTCACCATGAGGACATTAGAAATACAGTATGAGAAATATAGCTAGCTATTTTCTAATGTCCACTAGATGGAGCTCCAGGATCACTTTAACCATAAGGATAAAAATACAGCTAGTTTTTAAATGACCACTAGATGGAGCTCCAGGATCACTTAAAACACAGGTAATAGTAGTAATTACAGCTAATGTCCACTAGATGGAGCTCCAGAGTCACTTTAAGTATATTGCAGTGTAGCTTACACGTGGTCTTTTCAAGATGGCCGCCTCCACGTGTGTTCTACTGCCCGATTCAGCTCTGGATACCTCCGGACAGACTCAGCTGTTCCCAACTTCAGAATCGGGTCAGCCGGGCCTCAAACATGCGGGAGGAGGAGGAGAAAAATACACTTTTAAAATCGGGGAGCCAGCCGGACCTCAAACATGCGGGAGAGGAGGAGAAAAATACACTTTTAAAATCGGGGAGCCAGCCGGCCCGCGGCACACAGAACAAGGACGGAGCAGTTTAAAAAGGGGCCCGCCGGCCCGCGGCACACAAATTACGGTCAGTATGATTTTTTTTTTTTTTTTTTGCTTGGGGCAAAAATTAATTTAATAGCTTTTGGCAGCGCTGCACTCTTAATACCCTTTAAAGGGGCTCAGCGGTGCATCGGGACAGCAGGGAAAGGCAGAAAATTCAGCGGGTCAGCAGGGGGGGCTCAGCGGTGCATCGGGACAGCAGGGAAAGGCAGAAAATTCAGCGGGGGCTCAGCGGTGCATCGGGACAGCATGGGAAAGGCAGAAAATTCAGCGGGTCAGCAGGGGGCTCATCGGTGCATCGGGACAGCATGGGAAAGGCAGAAAATTCAGCGGGTCAGCAGGGGGGCTCAGCGGTGCATCGGGACAGCATGGGAAAGGCAGAAAATTCAGCGGGTCAGCAGGGGGGCTCAGCGGTGCATCGGGACAGCATGGGAAAGGCAGAAAATTCAGCGGGTCAGCAGGGGGGCTCAGCGGTGCATCGGGACAGCAGGGAAAGGCAGAAAATTCACATCGGGGCACAACGGAGAGAGAAGTTCACATCGGAGCAGAAATTAACACAGCGGCAGCATGGGAGGGGGGACAGAAATTTACGTTGGAGCACAGAAACTACATCGGGGGTTCAGGGAAAGGCAGTAGATCCACACCGGAGCACATGGAGGGCAGAATTCAACATCGGAGCACAGAAATCACACAGTAGCAGCATGGGGGGAACAGAAACTTACATCGGAGCACAGAAATTACATCGGGGGTTCAGAGAAAGGCAGTAAAACCACACCGGAGCACATGGAGGGCAGAATTCACACCGGAGCAGAAATTAACACAAATTAGAAACGGAACGGAAGCATATTAGAGCCCTCTCCTTGCAGTCACGCTTCAGAAAACTCTCCACAAGCAGAACGGAAAGAAGAGAAGCAGCGATCTATTCTTTATCTCAGGTATGTTTAACTTATCAAGTGCTATATTTAGTTACATTTTTTTTTCTTTCGGCAGCGCTTTTAAAAGATCTCAGATTACTGCAGTTTCAGATATTCAGATTTTACCGGTATTCAGATTCAGATACAGGACGAGCAATGGCTTCAGGGCCACTAAGGCCCGTACTAGGACTGCTCGTGCAGTTGATCAGGCTGCTACAGGTTCCCAGAAATTACCAGGACTCACAGATAGAGTACAGAACTAGCCCCAGACAAGGTAGCAGTACTCACCAGAACTCTGATCAGACAGGAAGTTTGGATGCCAGTCTATCCAGCTGGTTTTTCAATCGGGGATTCAACCGCAGGGACCAGCTGTCCAGACAAATCAAGGTGTCCTTCCGAGCACAAAGTGGCCCGGGGGCGCCAAGGACAGTTAATCACCTGGAGGGGCCGGTCCCTGACTGGTGGAGGCCCAGATGCTGCAAAAGCAGAAGTCTTCCCACCGTGGGTGTGATGAGAGAGGCTTTTCTTTTAATATTTCCCGGCCAATGCACCAAAATGTTGCAGCAATCGCTGTGAAAAGCTCTTATTCAATCACTCACCCACAGAAGGAAAACTCACAGGCAGGCTGGAATGCAAACAGGAACTTTTAATGTGCACAGGATCAGACAGAGATACCAGCAACCTCCACAAGGGTCTGAACCCCGAGGGACGGCCTACAATGCCTTATATACAGTACAGTTTTAAACTCATTCTACAATCCCATTTGCCACAGGTATTTCCTGCCCACCAATCAGCAGCCCCTGGGGAGGTACCTGGGTGACCTGTCCAAACCGGTATGCTCTGGTCTGTTGGTTTCAGGGCTAGGGAAATACTGTGCTCAGACCTGGAGTGGGGGAAGGGTGCCTACTGGAATCTCAATGTCTCTCTTAGCAGGCTGATTACCTCATGGCTTGCGGGGGAAGGGTCAGGCTGATCAGAGCCTCATGGCTTGCAGCATGGCTTGGGGGAAGGGCTATCTACAGTTCGCAGCATGGTTTGGGGGAAGGGCTACCTATAGCTACCTCATGGCTGCCTCATATGCATGTATTTAATGTGTACATTTATACTGTACCTACTCCTGGGCAGTGGTGTATGTATGTGGGTTCATTTTAAGAGTGATTTCTACAGGGTGTGTGAAGCTATTTTATAATGACAATAGCCCCAGTACAAGCACCAATATGCCCTTCACACATAGATGGCCTGTTATAAAATTATCCTCTAAATGTACATATTGTTTTATTGTGTAAGAGAGCATTGCAGAGCACCTGAGATCTTTATCTTTCTAGATCTCTCTCTCTCTATGTGTGTGCATATGCAGCTATAGATCTAGATCTAGATATATTTAGCTTAATATGTAAGCCCAGGCTGGCATGATTTTTTTATATTGCACTGAACTCAGATTCCTCACCCAGAACCTTACTTTAGTCTGTGGGTGTTTGATGTTCCACTGATAAGAACATAAGAAATGCCATACTGGGTCAGACCAAAGGTCCATGAAGCCCAGTATCCTATTTCTAACAATGGCCAATCCAGGTCACATGTAGCTGGCAGGATCCCAAAAGGTAGGCAGATTCCATGTGGCTTATCTCAGGGGTAAGTAATGGATTTCCCCAATTTACTTTAATAGTGGCTTATGGACTTCTACAGCAATTTGTGCAAAACTTTTTTAAACCCAGCTACACTAACAGCTTTTACTACATCTTTCAGTGACAAATTCCAGAGCTCAATTACATTAAGTGGAAAAGTATTTTCTCTGATTAGTCTTAAATGTACAGTACTACTTAGTAGCTTCATTGTGTGTCCCTTAGTCTTTGTACTTTTTGAAAGAGTAAACGACCAATTTAAGTCTACTTGTTCCACTCCTCTCATTATTTTATGACCTCTGTCATAGCTCCTCTTAGCCATCTCTTTCCCAAATAGAAGAGCCCTAACCTTTTAAATCTTTCCTCATAGTGGTAGCCTTCCATTTCCTTTATAATTTTAGTTGCCCTTCTCTGTACCTTTTCCGATTTCACTATATATTTTTTTTAGATATCGTGACCAAAACTGCACACAATATTCAAGGTGCAGTCGCTCCATGGAGCAATACAAAGGCATTATGATATTCTTTGTTTTATTCTCCATTTCTTTAGCATTCTATTAGCTTTCTTGTGAATAAATAGATAAAGGTGATCCAGTTGATATAGTATCTGTATTTTCAGAAAACATTTGATAAGGTCCCTCATGAGAGACTCTTAGGGGTATGTTTACTAAAACCCCGGTAAAGTGCGGGCCCCGGTAGTGTGCGGGTGCCATATAAGGAGTGGGCGTTCCGTCCTGAAAAGGAAAAGCCGGAATTTACATATGTGCTAAGGTGCACGGCGCCCATGTGCGCCCCGCACCTTAGCGCATGAGATAGCTGCGTGGGAGGCATAAGCGGTGCGCTGAAGTGCAAGACAAAGAGCAGAGCCACAGCACAATGGTTAAGACACTGACCAACAGTGCAGGAATCAGGAGTTCAATCCTCCACAGTGCCCAATGAAGGCAGCTGGTTGAGGTGTTAATTTATGAAGCACAGAAATACTGGGGGTCATAAGGCAGTGCGCTAATGTTTTTGGTGGCATATTAATACTGGGCGGTATAAGTGGTGCGCTGATGTATAGGAAGAAAAACAGAGCAACAGCACAATGGTTAAGGCACTTACCAATGGTTCAGGGATCAGGGGTTCAATCCCCCGCAGTGCCCAATGGAGACAGCTGGCTGAGGCATCATTTTAGGAGGCATTTAAATGATGGGCGGTATAAGGCGGTGCGCTAATGTTTTAGGAGGCTTTTTAATACTGGGAGGCATAAGGCGGCGCGCTGATGTGCAATCACAGGAACAGAGCCACAGCGCAATGATTAAGACAATGACCAATGGTGCAGGGATCAGGGGTTCAATCCCCCAAAGTGCCCAATGAACAAGCCTGCCTGAGGCATAACATATTAAGGGGAAGATTGCTTTAGGAGGCATTTTATTCATATTTTAATTATCACTACTAGCAAACGCACTCCCAAAGCGTGTAAACATAAGGTGCCCTATAAGGCACATTTTAAAGTGCACTGTCAGCCAAGGCACCCTGGAATGTTGCTTATAGGGCGCTTTAGAGGGTGCCGTATGAGGTACCGCAAGGTCAGTGTACTGTTTTTTATGGCAGCACTGTGCAGTTTAAGGAATGAAAAGCATAAGTAGGTGCGCTGACAGGCAAGGAGGAGCAGCAGTGGAGCACAATGGTTAAGGCACTGACTGCTGATACAGGGGTCATGAGTTTGCTCCCCAGTGTGCCTAATACGTAAGGCTGGCTGTGGCATCAGCTTTGCATTGTACATATTTTGTCCTGCAGCACTTTAATTTTATGTTATTAATTGCTGCCAGCAAACACGCCCTCACATGCCATAATGGAAGGTGCCGTATAAGGCACTCCATAGGGCACATTAGAAATTGCACTGTCCGCCACAGCACCCTAAAATGTCCCCTATAGGGCACCCTATAGGTTGCGTCACAGGATATTGTATAGTGCACCGTATATGGACGGGAACCATAAGGTGCCCTATAGGGCGCCCTATAAAGCACCCTCAGAGGCACCTTATAGGTGCAGTACGCTGAGGGTGTTTTTGCTGGCATCAAAATATGTACATTAAAAAAAATGCATTGGACAACCCTATCAAATAACCCCACTGTGGGTTTGAACCCATGATCTCTGGCTTCAGAGGCAGTGAAGTAACCATTGGGCTATAGCTCTATAGCTACTAGCAAGCCCCTGGCTGGCTGCAGAGAGCATGCATGTCACCACACAGACAGTCTGCTGTGGTCACCAGGATAGGGTTAGCCCACCCATACCCATGATGCACTGCACATGCAAATCAGCTGTCCACAGATTAACACAAGATGGGCAATGCACCCCCACAGCACCTCGGCCCGGTAGAGGAAAGTGACCATGTGCACCCACACACCACCTCGGCCTGGTAGGGGGTACTGACCGTGTGTTTTACTGGCACAGAGTAGCTACACACCGTCACATTGTGCGGGTACTGTGCTCACCCTGAGGGTGCAATGAGGCGCCCAGGACCAGGTCCACAACACCTTCCATAGCTGAAAGAGACCATGCCAGAGGTCCAAAGCAGTGTTAATGTGTGAGATAGGTAGTTCCTGCACAAACACATTGGATCTCTCTGTCTGACTCAGTCAGGTGTAGCCCCTATGGGTTCCTAGGTGGGCCATGTACCACCACCACCACCCCCCTCCTCCCGGGCTGAGGGTGGCAAACAGGGTCTCCTATCAATAGCTCCACATTCAACCTCCCTGCAAAGGTGACAGTAGAGGGGTCCATCAACCCCGGTCCTGCTGAGGAGCAGATACCCCACAGGGCAGTCAATGCAGCTCTATACACATCCATCACACAATAGAAGACAGATATTAGGCCTGGATCTGGTGAGCTGCACCCCACCACTGTTTGATATTGTCCTGCAGCAAGTCATCAGCCACTGCACCCTGCACCATCACAACACATACCAGCTGCAAACAGTGTGCTAGTTAGTCCACAGTGCATGCACCCAGAACTGTAATGTCAGCATACACAGCAAGCAGATAAATCAGTGACTGGGCCCCAAAAAGAAACCCATATCTATCACATGAGAGAAATGCTATATAGCACTATGGGGGTGCCTAGCCATGCTGTGGTCACTGCACAGTCAGGGTGAGAGTGATCTCTCAGCAGGACATACTGAGGTCACCCTGTCTGTGTAGGTGGTGACCGGGCACTAAAATGTCCCAGTCAGTGCCCTATGCCCTGTGCAGATGCACCCTGGCCAGACCACCCTGTCCGGCCTATACCCATGGTACCTTGCTCCTCATTATGCACATTGGCAGCCCAATACTGGCAACATTGCTGGCAGTGTGGGATGTGGAAGGTGTTTGCAGCCACCACACACTGGATAGGCAGACAGCCACCCCCACACCTATGCCAGCATTGTGCTACTATAGAGGAGTCCAGCAGCCATACCCACCACACCAGTCCTGGGCACAGTACAGGCATGGATATGGTACGCACTACTGTTGGGGGTCACTCCCCAGGGTGGTAAACACTGTCAGAGACCAGACCTGCAGCGCACACCGCAGACATCACAATGATTGTTATGGTGGAGATCAATGAGCAAAATGTGCTTAACGTAGGAATTGATATCTGCCAGTTATCATGGGCAACGTTTGATAGCTGTGTACCATATACCCAGGTGTAGGGTGGCAGTGCTAAGGTATGCAACTGCTAGTATTGGGAGATACAGGCAGGGCCCAATGTCCTGCCTCTCCATGAGGCATTGGCCAATGGGGCCTGTGGGGGTGTGTGTGGGGGTGTCTGGCCCTGTTGGCTGCTGCTTTACGGCAGAGTGTCCCAACTCCAGTCCTGGTGTTCCAACCACTGTTCGGGTTTTCATGCTGTCCCTCATAGATATGCATGAGCTACATCAGCATACCATGGGGGTGGTGCATAGATATGCAGCACAGGCATCTTTATTAGAGGCAGCATGGATCCTGAATGGTGTGGGGCCCTCCAGGACTGCATTTGGGAGACTCTGCTCTAGGTAATGCGGCTGTTTATGGTGTCTGTGTTTGGTGTGGTAAAATATAGGCGTATGAACCATGCGTATGTTCTCAGCAATAAAGGTTTGTCTGTACTATCACGGTTTAGTTGTAGGAAAAGTATGTAGACTGGATTGGCAGTAGCCCCAGCTGGCCTTTGAACCTGTGACCCTCTGTTCCTGCACACACTGTCTGTGTGCACTGCACCACCGTGTTGCCACAGATATGCTGTGTTCCCTGGGGAGTCCATGACTGTACATCCGACAGAGCCTGTCTGTTGCGGTGGACGGTGCCAGCCTGCACAAGCCTAGGTCACTGTCTGCTGTGGTTTGCAGCCACTGCCCCCTCCACCACATGTACCCTTCCGCCAACATGCAGACATGTCCCTATCTGGGAAAAAGCATATGACCTGATTGAGTTGTAGCACTCCAGGACTGAGTTTGGGGGACTCGGCTGTAGGTAATGCCCATTGTTATGGTTTGTGTGCGGTGTAGGGTAAAATATAGGTGTTGGAACCATGCTTATGTTCTCTGCAATAAAGGAGTGTCTGTACTATCACTGTTTAGTGGTGGGTAAAACTATGGGGACTGGGTTGGCAGGAGCCCCAGCTGGGATTTGAACCTGTGACCCTCTGGTCCTACAGGCATTGGCTGTGTCCGCTGCACCACTCTGTGGCCACAGAGACAGTGCAGTCTCTGGAGATAGGAAACCTGGCCGCACGAGTCAGACACCCTGCTCTGCACAATTTTACTGTGGGCTCGTTTACCTTGTATGGGGACAAAGGTGCGAATAAACCTCACAAATGCCCTCCAAAAAAGGGGAAGAATACCAAAACCAAGCTGCGCAACAGTGATATCAATGGGCAACCTGGAAAACACTCCCAGGAAAGCTCCATTAAAATGCAGTGCTTTTGAATGAGTCTACGGAGCGAAGACCCTTCCAAAAATCATTTCTTTTTTTTTGGAGCTTTCCTGGGAGTGTTTTTTATGGTTGCCCATTAATATCACTGTTGCCCAGCTGGATTATAATTTATTTGGAATTTGTTGTGGTCATTTGCAATTTATATTTGCTATTTTGTTCTGTGCACATGTATCACATTGCTCACGTTTTGCATGTTTCCCCGGTTTTGCTGTACATTGCTGACGGAAATGGTTTCTCTTCCCTTTAAATCGGCTCTAACGCGAGGTTTTCACTCGCGGTATTTTTTTGCCGAAATTCAGCCCCGCTCCTGTGCGGGGAGCCTCTCCCCTCCCACTCTCCACCCATTGACCCCGTCCCTCCGCCCCTCGGGGGCCTTCCTCCGCCCTCTGTATGCCTTTCCCCGCCTCTATCGCACATCAGCGCCCCGCACACGTGCGCGGGCCCGTTAATGTGACGCGCACGCGTGCAGGGCACTTTAGAGCACTTAAGTGCATCATTAGCGTACGCTACTGTGCGCCGCGCACGTGTGCGCGGTTTAGTAAACATACCCCTTAGAGAAATTAAAAAGTCATGGGATAGGAGGCAGTGTGCTGTTGTGGATTAGGAACTGCTTAAAAAACAGAAAGCAGAGAGTAGGACTAAATGGCCAATTTTCTCATTGGAGAAAGGTGAATAGTGGAGTACCACAAGGATCTTTGCTGAGCACGCTGAGATGTCTCTCTCCATACAAAGATTCGACTTCTTCAAGTGATGGAATTTTCAATAACATCATATGGAAGTGAAAGTTGGACAGTGAAAAAGATAAGCAGGAAGAAAATTGATGTCTTTGAATTATGGTGCTGGCGACGAATATTGTGTATACCATAGACTAGCCCAAGAACAAACCAGTCAGTAGAGGAGATCAAACCTAAGCTTTCTTTAGAAGCTCAGTTGACAAGACTTCGACTTTCATACTTTGGCCACATCATGTGAAGAAAGAGATCATTAAAGAAAGACATCATGCTTGGCAAGGTAGAAGGTCAATGCAAAAGAGGAAGGCCAGCAATGAGATGGATTGATACAATAACAGCAGCTATGGGTGCCAGTCTGTCAACAATGAGCCACCTGACTGAAGACCGAACACAATTTTGGACTACTATCCAGAGGGTCACCATGAGTTGACACCAACTCGATGGCACTTAACAACAACAATGAGAACAACAACAACAACAGGGACATCTGCAACTGTGTCCATGTTTAGATCTGCTCCTAGCACAAATAGTCTTCGCGAAAGTACTCATTTGGGCCCTAAACATCTGGAGGCTATAGAGAATGGTATTTCACCATCCCCGATAATCTCCATAATCACAATGCTATTTTTTTGTGTACTTAGTGTAACTCGCTGCTACCGTCTCTGCCAATGGGTATTAAGGCTTGGTTTCCCTTGGTATAGGGTAAGTAATCACAGCGACCAGGGAGAGATGTTAACTGCCCAATATTCTGTAGAAGGTCATCGTAAAAGAGGAAGTTCAGCAATGAGATGGAATGGTTCAATAACAGCAGCTATCAACAATGAACCGTCTGACTGAAGACTGAACACAGTTTGGGTCAACTATCCATGCCAACTCGATGCTGATTCTGTAGAGAGGGGCACCGATACAAGAAAAACTTAGATTCCCTAGACTACTTTGCCCTTTCCTCTCCAGGTAAAGGAGAGTGAAAAGTACAACAGGTGAAATAAATAAATCTATAATTTGTGGATACGAGTCTTCAGGACCAATGGATGTTACAAGGAACATTTTGGTAAGTAGATACGATTTTTTTTTGCCGTGCAAATAAGATAAGTATATTTGGAGTAAGATATATGCAAATATTTTTACTAATATGAGCAGAAATAAAACTTACAACTATAGTATCTGTGACATTTTTTTTTGTTAGAATATAATATGAGATGCAAGTAAATGAAGGAGAACTACAATTCCTCTCTGTTGATGGGATGAAAAAAAAATGTGCTATACTATTTGAGCTCAAATGAGTAATAAACAAAATATTTCAGGATAGTGTACACCATTGCCAGTAGTTAACCTCAGCAGCTGACATCGTTGGAGCCTTTGTAGACTCCTATGCTGGTTTCTTCCCTGTCCGTAGTTGTGGTCGCCTTCAGTCCTGGGAAAGAAGATTCAGGAATCTTGAAGGTGGGAGCAGGAACATGGCTATAACTAAACCTTCCCTCACCCCATATATCACCTAACTTACACTTGTTCCCATATTCCCTGACTCCTCCCCTAAACATATGAACTAGTTTTGGCAGAAAAATAACCAGTTTACAGTGACAGACTTCTCACATGCCCTCTTTCACAACCACCTCTCACCATCACCTCACAACCCCATTCAACCTAAATCATTCCCCTAGCACACTTTCACCTCTCACTCACACTTACAATTCTCTAACTTCACCCTAACTGGGAAACTACCTACTATTCTATAACATTCTCTCTTTCTATCACAGCCTACCTCTTTTACCCCTTTTCTCTCTCAGAATAGTCCTATAGAGATACAGATTACTTCAGCTCAAAATTTCTATCCTCTTTTCATTCTTACTTGCCAATCCTATTTTTAAATGAAGCTCCTTTTTTAACAGGTGCTCATTTCATATGTTAAGCCAAGTTATTCATTTTAAATTCCACTTAAAAAAATCCTTTTCATCTCAGTCATCCTTCAATAGGTTTTTAATGCAAGTTATGTGCTTTAGTGGACTCACCTGGCACTATTTTTTACTTTTATAGTTCTTTATCTCCAACATTTATTCTGTTCCCTAGGCACGTTCACCATTTACTTAGGGGTACAATTACTAAACAGTGCTAAGGGCACAAAGGTGGCATTAGCAGGCGTTATCAGTACCCACTAGTGGTTGACGCATTGATAATGCAGGCTTACCGGACGTTAGTCTGTGAACAAGCATTAAGGTACAAAGGGGTGGAGAAGATGCGTAAACTGGGCAGAGAGTGGGCGGAGACAGCATGTGGTTCCCTAACAGCATACACTATTAACAGGCATTAGAGTCATAACCACCAGGAACCTTAATGCCAGCTCAAGGGCATTGGACTCATTTTGGATGGAGAGATCCTTTGTCACACATGTAACACCACACAGGGAGCCTATTAATATGTATGCAGTGTGTACCTCTCAGACTGGAGCCCTGAAATTAGTGATAGTAGTGGTTCATTGCCAGAAATAGCATGGTGCCCTTGTAATATAGGGCACTATGTTGTTGGTGCCAAAGGGAGTGCAATGTGATTCTGTGGGGCTGGTCAGTCTGCTAGGTGGACTAGCAGTCACCTGCAGTGTATATCCATGATGTCCAATGTGACTCTTCTGTGAAAATGGTGGCACACATACAGTCCGCTGCTGTCACAAAGGAGTCGTGCCACCACACAGCCATGTTATCAGCGTGTAGGGGTGGGAGTGGCGGTGGCAGCAGCTTCTGCTTGGTACAGAAGATACCATTGTCCCTGCTGTGCATATCAGGTGCAATGCTGTTGTTTGTACTGTCAGGACCAGGCCAAGGGTTTCTGCTGCCATAAGCAGACCCCCCCAGTGCAACACCCCCTCCACTGCTGCCTTGAGACTCTCCACAGCATGAAAGAGAGGATTCCCATGCCACTCCCCTCTGCCAGCATCCATTGTCTCACTTAGGGGAGGAGGGCGACTTGGCAATTGCTCCCTTTTGTGGGGTGGCGAGGCTTAAGGCAGCATCATGCATGCTCATGGCATGCCACTCCTGGCCCCTTCCATAAGAGGGAGGCAGAAATGGCATGCCAGGACTACCCACATGTGCTCTGCTGCTGCAAGGCCACCCAAAGCACAGAAGTGGCAATGCCTTGCTTTCAGGGAGGGAGGGATCGAATCTACTCACTGTGGTCTGCCAACTATGAGATTATTCCAGGACTGGCCCACAAACACACATCAGGAAATGGTTACATTGAGCACTCTGCTAGGTGACCCATGACCTGGAATGTGTGTGAAGATGTATCCTGGCCCACCCCTCTGGCAGGACAGCTCCCATATGGAAAACATGAACGTCAGTTGAACCAGCAGCATATAAATGCAATGCTACATAAACACCTAACAAGATGTTCCTCTCCCATACCTGCCTAACATACCCTGTCAGACCTCTACTGCAGCACATTGCAAAGGGTCATTCAGCTTGACCCTGTAGATGCATGACACTTGAGTTGTACATGATTGGAAACTGTCATGATAACTGTGAATGAACATAATTTGCTCCATCACATATATGTAGTAAATACAGGCATGTCACATTCCTGGGATGCCCACCTGCACAGATCATCCCACATGCTTACTTGCTCCATATGGGCAATATTAGAGACACATCAGTTTAGAGACATGAGTGGACACCAGGTGTGTAACATCATGCATGTGACCTTGTTCCACAAGACAGTATGTGTGTAGACCTTATCTGTACAAGAGCACTTTGCGTTTGCATGCAGCTTGTACAGATGTATGACTTTTATGTCTTTGGATCATAGCCTCCTTACTTGTGGAGTGGTTACATAAGAACATAACAAATGTCATACTGGGTCAGACCAAGGTCACCAATCCAGGTCACTAGTACCTTGCAGTTTCCCAAAAAGACCCACGGGTTCCATAATGCTTGTTTTGGGGCAAGCTGTGGATTACCTGGGTCCTCTTTGGTTTATGGACCTTTCCTCCAGGAACTTGTCCAGACCTTTTTAAAACCCAGCTACACTAACAGTTTTTACTACATCCTCCGGTAACAAATTCCAGGGTTTGATTACGCATTGAGTGAAAAAATATTTTCTCTTATTAGTCTTAAACAGGTTACACTGTAGCTTCATTGCAATAAGAACATAAGAAATGCCATACTGGGTCAGACCAAGGTCCATCAAGCCCAGTATCCTGTTTCCAACATTGGCCAAACCAGGTCACAAGTACCCTAGTTATATGCATATGTGTCAGGAAGATTGTATGGTGGTTAGAACAGCTGAGAAAGCTGTGAAACCTAAATAGATGATATTAGCCCTTCCCTGTGACCCGGCAACTATACAGTGCCTTGTGAAAGTATTCATCACCTTGGTGTTTGTCCTGTTTTGTTGCATTACAACCTGGAATTAAAATGGAGATTTGGGGGTTAGCACCAAGTGATTTACATAACATGCCTACCAGGTGCAAAATATCTTTTATTGTGACACTAACAATAAGTAAGACAAAAAACCCACAAAAATCATGAGTATTCCCCCCCAAAATCAATATTTTGTAGAGCCAACTTTTGCTGCAATTACAGCTACAAGTCTCTTGGGGTATGTCTCTATTAGCTTAGCACATCTAGCCACTGGATTGTCACCCATTCCTCAAGGCAAAACTGCTCCAACTCCTTCAAGTTAGATGGGTTGCTTTGGTGTACAGCAATCTCCACAGAATCTCAATTGGATTGAGGTCTGGTCTTTGACTAGGCCATTCCAAGATATTTAAATGTTTCCCTTTAAACCACTCCAGTGTAGCTTTAGCAGTATGTTTAGGGTGAATCTTCGTCCTAGTCTCAAATCTCTGGCAGACTGAAACAGGTTTTCCTCAAGAATTGCCCTGTATTTAGTGCCATCCATCGTTCCTTAAATCCTGACCAATTTTCCTGTCCCTGCCAATGAAAAACATCCCCACAGCATGATCCTGCCACCACCATGTTGCACTGTGGGAATGGTGTTCTCGGGATGATGGGAAGTGTTGGGTTTGCACCACACATGGCATTTCCCATGATGGCCAAAAAGTTCAAATTTCGTCTCATCGGACCAGAGAACCTTCTTCCATGTGTGTGTGGGGTCCGCCACATGCTGTTGTGCAAACTCCAAATGTGTTTTCTTATTTCTTTCTTTAAGCAATGACTTTTTTCTGGCCACTCTTCCATAAAGTCCCACTCCGTGGAGTATACGGCTTAAAGTGGTCCTATGAACAGATACTCCCATCTCCGCTGTGGATCTTTGCAGCTCCTTCAGTGTTATCCTTGCTGTCTTTGTGGCATCTTTGATTAATGCCCTCCTTGCCCAGCCAGTGATTTTTGGTGAGCGGCCATCTCTGGTCAGGTTTGTAGTGGTACCATATTCTTTTCATTTTGTTATAATGGATTTAATGGTGCTCCGTGGAATATTCAGAATTTGGGATATTTTTTTATAACCCAACCCTGATCTATACTTCTCCAGAACTTTATTTCTGACCTGTTTGGAGTACTCCATGGTCTTCATGTTGCTTGCTTGGTGGTGTTGCAGAGTCAGCGGCCTTTCAGAACAGGTATATTTATACAGGTGTCATGTGACAGATCATGTGACACTGATTGCACACAGGTAGACCCTGATCAACTAATTACGTGACTTCTGAGGTTAATTGGTTGGACCAGATCTTATTTAGGGGTTTCAAAGCAAAAGGGATGAATACATATACACTCACAACTTTCAGTGTTTACTTGTTTTTTAAAATATATAGGGTATTTTATTGTCATTCCACTTCACCAATTTGGACTGTATTGTTAGGTCCATTACCTAACATCCAAATGAACCTCCATTTTCATTCCAGGTTGTAATGCGACCAAACAGGACAAAAACCAAGGGGATGAATACTTTCACAAGGCACTGTATTTTATTTATTTATTTATTTATTTATTTATTTACATTTTCTTATATACCGCGCTATTTTCCATCAGTGCGGTTTACATGGAACATTTTACATACACATTTCAAATTACTTGATTTGTGTTTACAAATAACAGGAATAGGAACTTGGAAAGAAACAGGGGTAACTATTTACATCTGTACACTACAAGTGAGGTTATCTGCATTTTTGAGGTTACATTGGGGCAGCAAGGCCATACAGCACTCTCATCTACCCCCATCCATCCTTCTGCCCATCCATCAGCATACGAGGTATATCCATCATGGTCAGTCATGTATTATCTTGCCAACTGCTATACCCTGGCCTACATTGTGGCATTTTACTCATTGGGGCATATCACTCCCATCTCACCTGCAGCTGATGTGCAGATCACCACTGCTGCCCTGGCATTCTTTCAATGCTTACCTCCTGGCCATGGTGGATATCCCATGGCACACTTCTACCCACTCCTATATCACCCACGGTCATCACCGTAAATTAGAAGTGCACCCCTTATTGCTACAGTCTACCTGCCTCCCACATTCTCCTCCCACTCACTCACTGTCTCACACGTAAGGGACATGTGGATGTGACATGTTCATCAGCTATTACCTTTGCTCCCATCCAGCAGCTCAAATGTGACTTGCAGAAAGGTTCCCTTATCCCATCTTAAGGCAACCGGCCATAGCGGCCATTAATGTGCACACTGGGCACTCTTAATGCCCACTGTCCAATTAACGCCCGCTAACTAGCTGCTAGCATACTTAATGCCAAAACACCTACGCCCCGCCCCATCCTTTAACACATATGGGGACCCTTAATGGTGCCATTTTCCACTCGCAAATGGTGTGCTTTTAGCGCCGTTTAGTAATTGTACCCCTTAAACTCATTCATGCTTTCTTTCCAACCACAAATCATTCAAATAAACACTCAATTAGAAGCCTCTATACACAAGCACTCTAACACACCTCCTCTCTCATCCAGAGTCAGGCACCAACTGAACTTCCAAGTTTTTACCTCACTGGTATTCCATAACTTCCTAGCCCCATTCTATTCACAATGAAACCCTCTTTCCCTTAATTAATCCACTTTCTATTTTTTCCCCACACAGACTGGAGCAAAGGACATTTTTCAATTCCCTCAAAAATTGCTGTCAGCTTCAAACACATTTTTCCCTCTTCCAAGGTCACTGCAGGCTGACAGTTACTGCTGACCAAATGGCAACAATGTCTCCAGGTACATTCCTCTCCCTTCCCTCTCCAGCTGGAACTTCATTCCATATACAACATATATATTAATACATACAGAACACATATTTTTAAAAATTTCACCATTAAAAATGATTTCTACAAACAGAGCACCACCTTTGAATATTTTTTATTCTTTAGTACTGCTTTTTAACCACTGTTTTATACCGTTGCAAAACACTGCTTTAAAAGAGCAGTAAACATCACAAAACTCATTTTTTAACTCCATAGGCTTTCACCACTTACAGACTTTTTAAGTTCATTAAAAGTTAAAATTTCTGCACTTTTAATTTTGGGCCAATTCTGCCTAGGTCATGCCTCCCAGAGCCCACCTACTCACTAACCTGGCTTATTGCAGCTAAGAGATATTAATGAACAAACAAACCTCTTCCAGAGACGGGAAAGCTGTAAAACTAGAGAGCATAAAATGAAGCTGCAAGGGGGTAAACTGAAAGGCAATTGCAGGAAATACTTTTTCACTGAAAGGGTGGTGGATGCTTGGAATGCCCTCCCATTGGAAGTAGTGAAGGCAAACACAGTGACGGAATTCCAAATGGCATGGGACAGACACAGTGGATCCTTTTATAGCAACAGGATAAAATCAAAATAAGCATAACTATCTCTTATATCTGAACAAATAAGGGTGACCTAAACGGAGCAGTGAGTACACCCCTAAACAATGCATGGGGTGGGGGGGGGGGGGGAGTGACATGCATGGAGCGGCAGATGCATCTACTCTTGCTGTCTTGCTGGGCAGACTAGATGGACCATACTAGTCTTTCTGCCGTCATATACTATGTTACTATGTAAGAGACACTGTTTAAAATTAAAAAACCCACACCTTAGAGTTTTTCCAAGCCTTTCTTCTTTCTTTTCTTTCACTTTAAAGTGTTAATTTTCATTTTTAAATCTCAGCCATTTTCAGAATGAGGCCACCTCTTTTACAACAAACACTACAAACACAGCGATTTCAAAGTTTAAAAAATCACACAGACACTTCTTAGAGCTTTCCAGCCCTTGCCCTGTCTTGCCAGGCCTTCAAAACTTAAATTTATTTAATTTTAAAATTCTCCCAAAACCAGGCTATTCCTGTGAGCACGGTCCTTTTTAGACCAGCTCCTCCCACTGTGATGTCATCTGGTGACCATTTTTAGATTTCTTTTAAGCCTTCCTTAGTCCAGGCACACCATCTGGGCATTTCTCATCCCCAAACGAGCTCCGGCCAAGCATCAGTGAAACCCCCCTAGGCACCTGGGATGACCGCGAACACCCGTGACCCTCCCATGACATCATCAGGAATTGCGGGCTTTCAGGACCTCCCAAATGCCACAACAAATTCCCCTCCAAGGCCTCAGAGCCCTGGCATACATTTAATAAAAAGAAACCCAGCTGTCCTCCCCTTCTCTCCGCTAACGCGGGGAAGAGAAAAACAAAACAAAACATTTGGTTGCCTCCTGCTTCACCGAGTAGCCCCAGACACCCAGGAAGTTTTTTGGTTTTTTCTTATTTAATATTATACCATCGGTTTACATTAGGAAACTTCTATTGTGTTTAAACCACCGCTGCATGTCTTCTAGATGTCCCTGGTCTTGATAACTATGCCAGGGATGTCTATGTAAATTGTTCCACAGCCATTTACATTGGGCACATCCATGTTTGTGAAATCAATTCCAAATGTGGACGTTTCTACTTTTTTTTTTTTTTTTTTTTAAATTTTGGCTTGGACAGCCCAGATTGCACTTGGACATCCTTTGTATAATGTGCCTTTACATGTATAATTTTACACTTGCCCACATTAAATTTCATCTGCTATTTGGATGCCCAAGTCTCCCAATTTCTCAAGGTCCTCTTGCAACATTTTGCACAATCCTCTTGTGACTTAACAACCTTGAATAATTTTGTGTCATCTTCAGATTTGATCAACTCACTTCTTGTTCCCATTTCCAAGTCATTTATAAATATGTTAAAAAGCAGTGGACCCAGTACAGATCCCTGGAGCACTTCACAATTCACCTTTCTCCATTGAAAAATGGACCATTTAGCCCTACTTTCTGTTTTTTATCTTTTATCCAGTTCACTGCCTCCAATCCCAAGACCTTTTAATTTCCTTAAGAGTCTCTCATGAGCAACCTTGTCAAGGGCTTTCCGAACATCCAGATATACTACAGCAACTGGCTCAGCTTTATCTACCTGTTTATTCACACCTTCAAAAAACTATAGCAGATTAGTGAGACAAGATGTCCCCTGGCTAAATCCATGTTGGCTTTCTCCTGTTAAACCAGGACAATCTACATGTTCAGTAATTTTGGGGCTGATTTTCAAAACAACTGATATTCAAAGACTATGGCAGTCAGCAGTAATGCTGAAATATCGGTGGAATATTCTGGCTGAGTGGCTCTAACCAGCTAAATGTACTCTTACCAGTTAGCACAGATGGCAACTGACACCACCCTTGCCTGACTCAAGGACCACCGGATAGTGCCAAATTGCTTTGTGGAGATATTTAGAGGCACTATCCTGATAGGGCCACTGAATATTGTGGTGAGCATGCTTAGCCACCAGCTTCCTGTTAGCTGGCTAAGGGTTTTGAATATTGGCCCTTTTATTCTTTAAAATGGTTTCTACCATTTTGCACAACACAGACATCAAGCTCACCAGTCTGTAGTTTCTCAGATCACCCCTAGAACCCTTTTAAATAATTAGTCTTAAGTTGGCCATCCTCCAGTCTTCAGGTACTAAATGATTTTAATGATAGTTCACAAATTACTAACAGTAGAGATCTGCAATTCCATTTTTGAGTTCTTTGAGCACCCTGAAATATATATCATCAGGTCCAGGTAATTTACTACTCTTTAATTTATTAAATAGCCCTATTACGTCTTCCAGGTTCACCGAGATTTGTTTCAGTTCTTCCAATTCATCACCTTTAAATATCATTTCTGGCATGGGTTATTCCTCCCCCACCCCATCTTCTTTATTAAAGATTGAAGCAATGAATTCCTATAGTAGTCTCTCCACTATAGCCTTGTCTTCTCTTAGTGCTCCTTTTACCCCTCTATCATCTATTGGTTCAGCTGACTTCCTCACAGGTTTTTGCTTCCACGGCAAGTTTGTTTTCAAATGTTCTCTTTGTCTGCCTTATCAATACTTCACATCTTCCTTGACAGTGCTTATCTTTTCCCATTATCTGGGCTTGTTATACTACAGGACACAGCTCTAACAGAACAAGAAAAGCCCAGGACTTTAATTCAGCTTTCAGTGCTGGACATGCATAATAAGGCCTGCATAAAAGGCTCCAGGGCCCTGCCCTGTTGAGGCATTTCTAACAGGGGCTCTACAGGTCAAACAATGGTAAGGATTTGAGGGTTTATTTTTTATTAAATTGCTAGCTCTCTGACTGGGAGCTCTTAAAAGGGTTTTGTATATTTTTAAAGCAAAGCTACTTTCTTTTTAGTGCTTTAGAAGAAATTTCCTTGAGCAGAGTAGGTTGTTGAACTCTAGTAACCTTCTCAGCTTTGGGAACTGCTGACACCTAATCAGGAGTTAGTGGGCCTGATTACCTGAGAGCAGCTAAGGCCTGCATAAAAGGCTCCAGAGCCCTGCCCTGTTGAGGCATTCCTAACAGGGGCTCTACAGGTCAAACAACGGTAAGGATTTGAGGGTTTATTTTTATTAAATTGCTAGCTCTCTGACTGGGAGCTCTTAAAAGGATTTTTGTATATTTTTAAATCAAAGTTACTTTCTTTTTGGTGCTCTAGTAGAAATTTTCTTGAGTAGAGTAGGTTGTTGAACCCTAGCAACCTTCTCAGCTTTGGGAACTGCTGACACCTAATCAGGAGTTACTGGGCCTGATTACCTGAGAGTAGCTGAGGCCTGCATAAAAGGCTCCACAGCAGGAGGAGGAAGTGACGTCATCGACTGGTATGGCAGCTTAAACGGTGAGCTCCACAGGGCAGCTTGATAAGTTAGAGAATTTCCCCCATTGCCGACCCGGGAAACGGAGAGCAAACACCACCGGTGGTGGAGGAACATTTGGTCTGCTGAATGGCGACGAGAAAGAAAGCGGCGGACCTGAAGGAGTTTGCCTACGCTAGCGCAAAGTCCGGGAGCGGGGAGAAAAAAATGGCGGGCACCAGCGCAGGAAATGGTGTGGCTCTGGAGCGAAAGGGGCTGCGGAGTGAGGCCCCAGAGACGGGGGAGATGGTGGTGCAGAATGTGACGCGAGCGGAGTTATGTGGCTGGTTTGGCGAAATTAAAATTGAGCTACAGGCAGTAAAGGCCGAAGTTGGCGACATGTGTGCCACGCTGAGAGAAGAGCTGGGGGAGGTGGCGAACAAAGTAGCTGAGCAGGAGCAGCACATGGAGCGCCTGGAGACAAAACAAGCGGGAGTGGACTGTAAGCTTACAGAGTTGGAGGTCTGGAAGGAGCAGATGGTACTGAAAGTGGAGGACTTGGAGAACCGGTCCCGCAGAAATAATCTGCGCATTCGCGGGGTACCGGAGGAGAAGGAGTTCCTGGATGGAGAGAAAGTGGCACAAGCGGTCCTCCGGGCTGTTTTAACGGAGCTGGGGGCGGAGCCGGAGCCGCTGGAGCTAAAATTGGTAAGAGCCCACCGAGCCCTAGGTCCTAGCAGACCGAATCGCCCACGAGACATTGTTTTGTGCCTGGAGGATTATAAGCTTAAGGAGAGGATTCTTACGTTGACCCGCACTAGCAAGGAGTTTGTGTGGCAAGGATATCCTTTGCAGTTATACCCTGACTTGGCAGCGGAAACTCTGCAGAGGAGGCGGGAAATGCAGCAAGTCACGAGTATTCTGCGCAAGGAAAATGTCTGGTACCGCTGGCTATATCCGTTCAGACTTTTATTTACTGTGGGACTCAAGAATTGGAAGGCACATTCTGTAGTTGAAGCGTTAGCAGCACTGAAGCTGGCGGGGCTGGACAATGGATTGCAGGGTGATCGCCAGGAAAGCGCCCGGGCAGAAGAGGGGACAGCGAGCCGGCGGAGTGGAGAGAAGCGGAGTCGAAGCCCCGAGGTGGTGGTGGCGGAGCAGTCGGCCCGCGCTGACAGGAGTGGGAATACATGAGGGCCGGGTGGGCCCTGGGACTCTATGTCATTCATTGTTAAGGGCTTGGTGCAGTAGTCCATATGTTCTCCTGTTTTAGTTATGTTGTATTTGCTGTGGGGGTTGTAGGGGTGAGGTGGGGGGCGGAGGGAGGGGGGAGTTGCTGGAGTGATGAGGAAGGGGGGGATGGGGTGCGAGGGGTGTGGGATTGGAGTGGCGGGGAGTGAGGTTGGGGAGGGGGGAGAGGAGCAGGGTCGGATGGGGGAAGGGGGAGGGTGTGGGGCGGGAGGGGGTTCTAGGAAGTTGCCTCTGGTCAATGGGCACTACTCTGCCGGAGACCTCCAGGTGTTGGAGGGGGGCTAAGGGGAAGGGGGGGGAGGGAGGGGGGAGGAGGGAAGGGGGGGGGAGAGGGGGGGAAAGGGGAGGGTGGGGGGTGGAGGGTGGGGCAGCAGACACTGGTAGTAGGTACGCTGAATGTACGGGGTTTGGGCACCTGGCGGAAGCGCCGACTGGTGGAGCGGGAAGGGGTTAGGATGAGGGCGGATTTTCTGTGCCTTCAAGAAACCCATTTAAAGGTGGGGCAAGAGTGGATGCTGCAAACAACCAAATACCCTAAGGTGGTGTTGGCGGGGCGGAGAGCGGAGGCTCGCAGGGGGGGAGTGGGGATTATGGTGGGGGCGGAGTGGGTGAATCGAGTGGTGCGGGAGTATAGAGATAAGCAGGGTAGAGCGGTAGGTGTTAAAGTCCAAATTGGGAAGGAGCAAGTGTGGATTGTCAGCTTGTATGGCCCTAATGACAAGCAAGGGGAATTCTATGAGAGGCTGCAATTGGAACTTAGTGCTTTGAGTGATGCCCCTCTTATCCTTGGGGGGGATTTTAATTTGACGGTAAATCCTCGATTGGACAATGGGGGGGGGGGGGTAGTGGGCTGGGTAAATGGGTGGATCGGGTGAAGATGGTGCGAATGCGAGAGCGACTGGGAGTGGTGGATGCCTGGCGGAATCAGAATCCAGGATGTAAACAGTATACATATTATTCTGCGTCCCATGGAACGTACAGTCGGATTGATATGGTCTGGGTGGGGGGGAGATGGCTGAATAGGGTGCTGGCGGCTGAGCATGGCTCCATCACGTGGACGGACCATGCACCGGTAAGTATTACGTTTAGTCTGGGGTATGTGGATGAGGGCCTTAAATTTTGGAGAATTAATGAGGCTCTGTTGGAGGAGCCGGGGATTCTGGAGCGATTGGGGACGGTGATAAAGGAATATCAGGAGTTTAATATGAATGGGGAGGTGGGGCTCGGAATGGTATGGGATGGGCTGAAGGCGGTGGTGCGGGGCCACTTGGTCCAGGAAGTGGTGCGGGAGCGCCGACGGAAGGGGGACAAGGAGGTTCACTTGCTGCAGGATATTAGCAGACTTGAACAGCAGGCACAAGGGGGGCGGAAGGGGGGGTTCAGGGGGAATTGAGGGCATTGAGGGGGCAGTTGGCACAGTTGCGAGCTAGTGAAATAGCGTATGAGCTGCGGGTCCTGAAGCAAGGGTGGTTTAAGGGGGGGAATAGAGTGGGGAGGCGGCTAGCGCAGAGGTTGCGTAGTAGGGCAATGAAGTCGAATATTGGGGGGATTCGGGGGGAGGGGGGACAGCTGGTTCATGGGAACAATGAAATCAGGTCCACTTTTGCCGCTTTCTATAAGCAGTTCTACAGTAGCGAGGCGGAGGGGGGGAAAGCACAGTGTGAGGAGTACTTGAGAGGGTGTGCTATGCCGACTTTGGCGAAAGAGGAGGCGGAGTGGTTGGACCGCCCGATTTCGGTGGGCGAAGTGGAACTGGCGATAAGCTCCTTGAAAAAGGGAAAAGCCCCCGGCTTGGATGGGCTGACGGGGCGGTTTTATCAAGTGTTTCGGTCGTTGGTGGCGCTGTTGTTGGTGGATGTTTTTAATGGGGTGCTGTCCAGAGGTGAGCTCCCTCAGTCGATGCGAGAAGCTGGAATAACCCTTATCCCTAAGCCGGGTAAGGACCCCATGGTTTGTGGGTCATATAGGCCCATCTCGTTATTAAATGTAGATGCCAAATTGCTGGCGAAGGTCTTGGCTGTCAGGCTGGCGGGGGTGATGCCCGCCCTAGTGCATCCGGATCAAACGGGTTTTATAAGTGGGCGACAAGGAGGGGATAATATCGCAAAATTTGCAACCTTACTTGGGAGGTGCAGCGGTCGGGGCAGAAGGCTGTCTTCTTATCGGTGGATGCGGAAAAAGCGTTTGATCGTGTGGAATGGCCGTTTTTGTTCAGTGTGTTAGGGAAAGTGGGGTTGGGACCCAATTTTATACAGTGGGTCCAGGCGATGTATGCGGGTCCGCGGGCCAGAGTACGGGTCAATGGTAGTTACTCGGAGGTGTTCCGGTTGGGGAGGGGTACTAGGCAGGGCTGCCCCCTGTCTCCCTTGCTTTTTGCCTTGGTGATTGAGCCGTTAGCGGAGAGGATCCGGGGGTTGTCAGATATTAAAGGGGTTTTAATGAATTCCCAGGAGGTGAAGATTACTTTGTTTGCTGATGATGTCATCTTTACGCTCCGGGAGCCGGTGGTAACACTGCCGGTGCTTATGCTGGAAATAGAGTGCTATAGTAAGGTGGCGGGGTATAAGATTAATAATAGTAAGTCGGAAATCTTGGGGTTCAATTTGAGTGAGCAGATGGAGGCTGGGTTGAAGGGGGCGTTTGCGTTTAAGTGGGTGGAAGGGTCCTATCGCTACTTAGGGATCCAGATGGGGAAAAATCTGGCTGGGTTGGGGGGGATAAACTATGGGGGACTGCTGACCGAGGTGTGTCGGGATCTGCAGAGGTGGAAGGGGCTATATCTTACATGGTTGGGGAGGATAGCGGTGTTAAAGATGAATGTTTTGCCTCGTTTCCTATTCTTGTTCAGTTCCCTACCGTGTACCGTCCCTCGGAAGTATTTGAAAAGGGTCCAGCAGACTATGATGGAGTTTATTTGGGCAGGGAAACGCCCGAGAGTAGCGCGTCGGGTGATGTTCCAGTCTAGTAAGGAGGGGGGGTTGGGGGTGCCCTGGATGGAGAAGTATTATTTAGCGTCTCAGTTGCGGGCAGTACACAGCTGGCAGGGCCTAGGGGAGACGCCCCGGTGGGTGGCCATGGAACAGGAGTCCACGTTGGGGAATGGGTTGGAGATGTGGATTTGGGATCCCGGGGCGGTAGCGGAGGGGGGCCGGGAGGGCAATCCGTTTAGGGGGGTGACTAAAGAGCTGTGGTTAAAGTCGCGGCAGCAGTTGTTAGGTGGGAAGCGATATACTAGGGGCATGTATATTGGGGGGGTGCGGGAGTTTGGCCCTGGGCGGGAGGGGGGGTGTTTAGGGAGTGGGGGGGGGAAGGGGTTGCGGCGTATGGGGCAGCTCCTTCACTCGACGGGGAGGTTGAAGAGCTGGGGAGAGGTGCAAAGTGAATTTGGGTTGGAGGGAGGTGGTTTTTTCGCGTACCTTCAAGTGGCCTCCTTTTTAAGCTCGAAGAGGGTCAAGGAGGATATGTTTCGAGCGGGGACGGCGGTAGAGGCCCTGCTGGAACGTGGGGGTAGGAAGGGGGCTATAGCTCTATTGTATGGGGCGTTGACTTCAGGGGCGGAGGAGGGGGAGCGTATTAGGGGAGAGGTCGCTTGGGAGCAAGAGCTTGGGGGGGAGTGGGATAGAGGGAGGTGGCAGAATATTTATGGGTGGTCAAAGCGGCTGGCTCCGGGTACGTGTTACTTGGAGAGTAGCCTTAAGATTAGGCTCCAGGTGTACTGGACACCGTGGAGAATGAAGAGTTTTTGTAAAGGGGAAACGGGGGAGTGTTGGCGGGGGTGCAAGGGGCGGGGAGATTTATATCATCTACTGTGGGATTGCCCACTAGTGCGGAGGATGTGGGAGGATTGGGAGGAGGTTATTAGGGGGGTGACGGGGGTTCCTGTGGTTCTGACTCCGGCCATGGTATTGTTGAATGAGTTGGAGTGTGAAGGGGAGCGGGGGCTGCAGCAGTTAATAGGATACTGTATTGCAGCGGCGCGGGGGGAGCTCCTGTCTGAATGGAAGAGTAGGGCTGTGCCTGCTCGGCAGGCTATTCTTGCGAGACTGAACGAGTTGCGGGGTATGTGTGAAATTGCGGCTTTTGGGAGACACAAGGTGCAGAGCTTTCGGCAAATGTGGCAGGGGTATGATGAGTGGTTGCATGCGTGGGAGGGGCGGGGATGTGCGGTATAAGGCCACTGTTGGTGAGTGGGGGGAGGGGGGGAGCGGGTGCGAAGTGTGAAGTGTGAAGGTGTTGGGGGAAGGTGGGGAAGGGGGAGGGGGGAGGGGAAGGGGGGAGCTGGGGGGGGGTCGGGTGGGAGAGGGATGGGGGGGCTGTGAGGGGGGAAGCAGCATGCTCTATTATGGGATGTGGAGGCGAGCGACTTGTACTGTTTTTGAGTCTTAAGTGTACTGGCTCTGCTTGGGGGGGTGGGTTAGGGGAGGGGGGTGGTGGGTTGGGGGAATTATGTATTGTTGAGTTAGTTGCTGTGTATTTTACTGTATTGGAAAATTTGAATAAAGATAAAGTTACAAAAAAAAAAAAGGCTCCACAGCACTTCCCTGTTGAGGCATTCCTAACAGGGGTTCTACAGGTCAAACAATGGTAAGGATTTTAGGGTTTGTTTTTATTAAATTGCTAGCTCTCTGACTGGGAGCTCTTAAAAGGGTTTTTGTATATTTTTAAAGCAAATTTACTTTCTTTTTGGTGCTTTAGTAGAAATTTCCTTGAGCAGAGTAGGTTGTTGAACTCCAGTAACCTTCTCAGCTTTTGGGAACTGCTGACATCTAATCAGGAGTTAGTTCCCTCCCTACCCACCCCAACTCCCACCCACCCTAGTGAGCAGTCTTGCATTATAGGGCACCTCCCCATTTACAAAGTACAAAGGGTTGGAGCAGCAAATTTTGAATATAATTAAAGAGATTTAACTGCTTTTTCTCTGAAAGGACAGCTGGGAAACTGGCTAGTACTTGGTAGATCTCTCTCTTTTGCTTTAACAGATACCTAAGCTCCACGAATAGAACAATGGCTGGGAAAAATCATATTGCTAAAGCTGTTGTCCCCATTACAGCTTCTGCCTCTGTCCAGACAGAGATCCTAATGCCAGTTGAAGGACCGGTTCCATGTGCAGGGTGCCTGCATGCTGAAGTTCTGAGGAAACAAGTGGAGGAACTCAGAGAGGAGGTGGTGAGGCTGAGGAGCATTCAAGACAGTGAGAAGTACATTGATGAGATGCTTCTTGCAGCAACCAAGCTCTCCAGCAGAGGAGAAGATGGGTGCCAACAGAATATCGATGGTTGGACACAAGTCACCAGAGCCTGCAGAATCACCAATCTAACTTCTTCAGCCCTTGAATTGAAGAACCATTATGCAGCCCTGGAAGTGGAGGCGGTGAAAGCATCCCTGGAAAGGGAAGCACCAGGGCTCAAGTACCCCAAAGTTGCAGAATCAGTGACCACAAGGAAGCGAAGGGTAGTGGTGGTTGGAGACTCTCTTCTGAGGGGTACTGAGGCATCCATCTGCCGACCAGACTTGATGTCCAGAGAGGTATGCTGTCTGCCTGGTGCCAAAATCCAAGATGTTACGGAGAGTTTGCCGGGACTCATCAAGCCCACTGACTATTACCCAATGTTGCTAATCCATGTTGGAACAAATGATACTGCCAGGTATCCCTCGGAATGTATCAAAAGTGACTTCATGGCTCTGGGACAGATGGTGAAGCAGTTAGGTGCACAGGTGGTGTTCTCTTCAATCCTTCCTGTTGAGGGTAAAGGCCAAGGCAGAGAGGCTTGCATCCTGGAGATGAATGCATGGCTGCGTGGATGGTGTCATTGAGAGTGTTGGTTTCCTAGACCATGGGATGCTGTTCCAAGGGTTGCAGAGCAGAGATGGCATCCATCTGTCCAAGAAAGGTCAACACGTCTTCGGTAGTAAACTGGCTAATCTACTGAAGATGGCTTTAAACTAGATTTGTTGGAGATGGATGAAGAAAGCCCCCAGGTAGGTGAAAGCCCCCAGGTAGGTGATACATTAAATATCTTTATGGAAATGGGTAACAGGGGTAACATATGGAAAGCAGTGTGTATAAATGCCCATAGCATGGGAAATAAGATCCCTGATGTTGAAGCTTTGGTGGGAGTGGCTGACTTGGATTTAGTGGCAGTTACAGAAACATGGTTCAGAGAAAACCATGATTGGTATTTAACTATACCAGGCTATACTTTATTCAGAAAGGACAGGGTAGGAATAAGGGGAGGAGGAGTGTCACTATATGTAAAAAATACTATTAAAGCTTTAGAATTACAGAGCTTAAAAGAGAGAGAGGAGGCATTGTGAGTTAAACTAGAAAGAGGGAAAGAGAAATCTATTTGCATTGGTGTGATATACAGACCTCCCTCACAAGAGGAAGAGGTGGACAGAGAGTTAATTGAAGACATACGCAGTATTGCTAGGAAAGGGGAAGTGCTACTGATAGGAGATTTCAAGATGCCAGATGTTGATTGGCACATTCCTGCTGCAGTATCATCTAGAAGTAAGGAGATCCTGGATTCTCTACAAGGAGAGCTATTCAGGCAATTGGTAACAGACCCCACACGTGAAGGGGCCATACTGAACTTGGTGCTTAACAATGGTGAAATGTTTCTGATGTTGTAGTGGGAGATCATTTTGCATCCATTGATCACCAGATGTTGTGGTTCAGTATTAGGACTAGGACTGTTAGAATCCATTCAAAGGTGAGGATCTTAGACTTTAGGAAGACTAACTTTGCCATGATGGGCCAATACCTCAGGGAGTCGTTAGTGGGATGGGAACAGCTGGGGGATGTAGAAAAACAGTGGGCAAAACTGAAAGGGGAAATTTTAAGGGCAACCAAACTTTTTGTTAAAATGGTAAATAAAGGTAAAAGGAAAAGGAGACCGTTATGGTTTTCGAAAGAAGTATCTGAAAAAGTGAAGAAAAAGAGGGAAGCCTTCATGAAATACAAGAGATCACAGAGAAAGAAAGACAGGCATCTATATTTGGAAAAACTTAGAGAAGCTAGCAAAGTAGTCAGGAAGGCAAAGATTCAAAAGGAGGAGGAAATAGCCAATGCAATAAAATGGGGGGATAAGACATTTTTCAGATATGTTAGTGAGAAGAGGAAGGGCAAAAGTGGTATTGTCAGACTCAAGGGTGCAGGAGAGTAATATGTAGAAGCTGATAAGGATAAAGCAGAATTGCTTAACAAATATTTCTGTTCTGTGTTCACAGATGAAGAACCAGGAGCAGGACCTCAGAAAACACCCACAAACAGGAACAGAAGCGAGGGACATATTGAAAAATTTTCAGAAGACCGTGTTTGTGAGAAACTAGCTCAATTTAAAGTAGACAGAGCGATGGGGCCAGATGGGATACACCCTAGAATACTGAGGGAACTTGGGGACGTTCTAGAAGCTCCACTGACTAACCTTTTCAATGCCTCGTTGGAGTCGGGAGTGGTTCCAAAGGACTGGAGAGAGGCTCATGTGGTGCCTTTACACAAAAGCGGAAGTAAGGATGTGGTTGAAAACTATAGGCCAGTTAGTTTAATTTCGGTGGTGAGTAAATTATTGGAAACACTGCTGAAAGAGACAATAGTGAGGTTTCTGGAGTCCAGCAGATTACAGGATCCGAGGCAGCATGGATTCACCAGAGGCAGGTCTTGTCAGACAAATCTGATTTATTTCTTTGACTGGGTGACCAGGGAGTTGGACCGAGGAAGAGCCCTAGATGTGGTGTATTTAGATTTCAGTAAAGCCTTTGACACTGTTCCTCACAGGCAACTTATAAACATACTGAGCACCCTAGGGATGGAACCTAAAGTTACTGCTTGGGTTAGAAATTGGTTGGGTGGGAGGCGACAAAGAGTACAGGTAAATCGAGCTCACTCTGAGGAGAAGGATGTTACCAATGGTGTGCACCAGGGATCTATCCTTGGTCCGATTCTTTTTAACATCTTTGTTAGTGATATAGCGGAAGGGTTGTCGAGTAAGGTTTGCTTCTTTGCGGATGATACCAAAATCTGCAATAGAGTAGACACCCAGGAAGGTATAGATAACATGAGGAGGGATCTAGCTAAGCTTGAAGAATGGTCTAGAATTTGGCAGCTGGTATTTAATGTTAAAAAATGTAAGGTCATGAATTTAGGATGGAGCAATCCAAGGGAGCAATATAGTATAGGGAGTGAAGTACTTTTGTCCACTAAAGAAGAGCGGGACCTAGGTGTGGTTGTGTCTGATGATCATAAAGTAGCTAAACGGGTAGAAAAGGCAACGGCAAAAGCTAGAAGCATGCTTGGGTGCATACGGAGAGGAATGACTAGCAGAAAAAAGGAGGTGATAATGCCTCTGTATAAGTTTTTGTTGCAACTTCATTTGGAGTATAGTGTGCAATTCTGGAGACCGCACCTTCAAAAGGATGTGAACAGGATGGAGTCGGTGCAGAGGGTGGCTACTAAAATGGTTAGTGGTCTTCATTATAAAGCATATGAGGACAGACTTAAGGATCTTAATATGTACACCTTAGAGGAAAGGCAGGATAGAGGCGATATGATAGAGATGTTTAAATACCTTTTTGGCATAAATGTTCAGGGAGAGAGCCTCTTTTGAATTGAAAGCAAGTTCTGCTACGAGGGGACATGTGATGAGGGCAAAGGGAGATAGATTCAGCAGTGGTATGCTGAAATATTTCTTTACGGAAAGAGTAGTGGATCCATGGAATAGTCTCCCAGTGGAGGTGATAGAGATGAGGACAGTAACTGAATTCAAAAAAGCATGGGACAAACACAGAGGATCTCTGAGGGTAAAAGGGGGACTGTTGTAGTTGTTGATGTGGAAGGACAGACTAGATAGGCCACGTGGTCTTTTTCTGCCATCACATTTCCATGCTTCTATGTGGACATGAGGAGTGGAGGAGTGGCCTAGTGGTTGGGGCAAGGTACTTAAGGCTGGAAAGTCAGGAGTTCTAAATCCCACTAAAGGACAGCAACCTTGTGCCAGAAGGACTGGGGTTTCTAGTCCCATAGATGCTCCTTGTGGTCTTGGGGAAGCCACTTAACCCTCCTTAGCCCATGTTCCCTGTAAAATAGTTATCTCCAAGTTATAATGCCCTGTTCAATGTAATTTCAGTTTGTTCAATGTAAACCACACTGATGCAGAATAGCATGGCATATAAGAGAATGTCAATAAATTGCATCTATTCAAAGTAGAAGAACTTACATGTGTATAGAAGTTAAAGTAATCTTAAATATTTTAAGCAACATGAAACATTTTGGAAGTTAATTACTGTTGCTGTTTAACTTTGGAAAAAAAAGCCTTCCAACCAGAGAAGTTCAGAGAGGACCAGTGGGGGCTGGAGCAGGCTTATCAGGACAGTAGCCTTTCATCACTGTAAAGGAAAGGGGATATCTCTAACAGCACTGAAAGAAATGCAGTCCTTCTAGCCAGGGCCGGCCCGTCCATTGAGCAAGAATGTTTTTTGCACAGGGCCCCGCGTTTCAGGGGGCCCCGCGCAAAGAACATTCTGCTTTTTTTTTTAATTACATTTAAAAAAAAAACCTGTCTCTGGCTGCTGCCGCGTCCGTCGCAGCAGCGGCAGAATGGCGTGTCCCGCGGGGCCCCTTCTCCTCGTCGAGCCCTCTGCAAGGGCTTTCAGATTCGCGAAGGGAGAGTGCTCCCTCGCGTCTCTGTAAAGCCCGCAGGGGCTAATGGGAAATTTCCCATCTGCCCCTTTAGACGCGAGGGGCTGATGGGAAATTTCCCATTAGCCCCTGCGGGCTTTACAGAGACGCGAGGGAGCACTCTCCCTTCGCGAATCTGAAAGCCCTTGCAGAGGGCTCGACGAGGAGAGGGGGCCCCGCGGGACACGCCATTCTGCCGCTGCTGCGACGGACGCGGCCCAGCGGCAGCAGCTAGAGCCAGGTTTTTTTGTTTTTTTTTTAATTTGCCGGAAGGGAAGGGAAGGGAAGGGAAGGGGGGGGGGGCTGATGGAGGCTGTCTGGAAATGGGGTGATGGGGGGTTAGGACTGGAATAGTGCAAGGGGGGGGGGTTAGGACTGGAAATGTGCAAGGGGGGGGGTTAGGACTGAAAATGTGCAAGGGGGGGGAGTTAGGAATGGAAATGTGCAAGGGGGGGTTAGGACTGGAAATGTGCAAGGGGGGGGTTAGGACTGGAAATGGGCTGGAGGGGGGTTAGGACTGGAAATGGGCTATGCGGGTTAAGACAGCTAATGGGCTGGGGCTGATGGAGGCTGAATGTAAATGGGCTGGGGGGGGGGGTTAGGACTGGAAATGTGCTGGGGGGGGTTAAAACAGGTAATGGGCGGGGGCTTATGGAGGCTGACTGGAAATGGGGTGAGGGGGGGTTAGGACTGGAAATGGGCTGGGGGGGTTAGGACTGGAAATGGGCTAGGGGGGGTTAAGACTGCTAATGGGCTGGGGCTGATGGAGGCTGACTGGAAATGGGCTGGGGGGGGGTTTAGGACTGGAAATGGGCTGGGGGGGTTAAGACTGGTAATGGGCTGGGGGATGATGGAGGCTGACTGGAAATGGGGTGATGGGGGGTTAGGACTGGAAATGGGCTGGGGGGGTTAAGACTGGTAATGGGCTGTGGGCTGATGGGGGCTGTCTGGAAATAGGGTGATGGGGGTTAGGATTGCTAATGGGCTATGGGGGGGGGGTTAGGATTGCTAATGGGCTATGGGGGGGGGGTTAGGACTGCTAATGGGCTATGGGGGCGCTAGGACAGGAAAAGGGCTGATGGGGAGGGGTTAGGACTTGAGGTGGGCTGATGTGGTTAGGACTAGTAATGGGCTGTGGGCTGATGGGGGGGTTAGGACTGGCAATGGGCTATGGGGGGCTGACTGGAAATGGGCTGATGGGGTTAAGACTGGAAGTGGGCTGATGGGGGGTTAGGACTGGTAATGGGTTATAGGGGGGGCTTAAACTGAAAATGGGTTGATGGGGGGCTAGGACTGGTACTGGGTCGGGCGCTTGCTATGACTGGAAATGGACTGAGTGGACGGGGAGGCTTGAACTGCAAATAGCTGATGGGGAGGGAGCTTGGAATGGAAATGGGCTGTGAGGGAAGGGAGCTAGAACTGAAAATGGGCTGATGGAGCAGCTAGGATAGGACTGGAAATGGGCTGTTGGGGGGAGCTAAGATTGGAAATGGGCTGTGGTGGGGGCTTGAATTGAAATGGACTCATGGAGGGGCTAGAACTGGAAGTAGGCTCATGTGGGGGCTTGGACTGGAATTGGGCTGAGTGGAGGGGAGCTAGGATTTGAGATGGGCTGATGGTGGGGCTAGGAAATGACTAGAAATGGGCTGATGGGGGGCTAGGATTGGAAATGAGCTGATGAAGGGACTCAGACTGAAAATGGATGGGGGAGCTAGGACTGGAAATGGGTTGATGGGGGGCTAGGACTGGAAATGGGCTGATGCAGGGACTAGAAGGGAATGGATGCTGGGTGAGACTGGAACTAGAAGGGAGCTGATGTTGGGGGAGGATTAGAATGGGATGGGGCTGGGAGAGTAAAATGGAGAGGGGAAAAATATTTTGTGTGGGAGGGATGAAAAATCTACAATTGGCCGGGTATTGGGAGAGTAAGTGGGGATTGAGGATGGAGGGGTAAAATTTGTGTGGATGAAATAAGAATGAGGAAAGAGCAAAAGGATAAAGATTAGTATGTTAAAGCAGATGTAGAGAGAGAGGATGGAAAGAAAACTAGAAGAGAGAAGAAAGGACAAATGGACAGCAGACGATGGAGAGTTAGCAGAAAACATGAAGAAACCAGAAGAAAGTGGCTGGAGCAATTGCAACTGAAAAAAAATGCACAAAAGGTAGAAATATATCTCTTTATTTTGAATTTATTAACTGGAATATGAAAGCTCTGGGAAATGTGCATCATTAACGTCTGCGCTTTGTTTGGTACAAGAGGAAATTGATTTATAGTTTTATTTCTACAGTGTTGTTGTACATTCCAAGTTTGGCTTTTGGGGTTCCCAGTTTAATTATTGCCTTCCTGTTTCTAAATTGCGATTCCTTGTTTGGTGATGGTCTATGTTCTGCATGTGTAACTGAGCTGAGGTATTCTGTTTATGTAATTCCTATTTGACATTGCCACTTGTTCTCTTTCCCCAGTATTCTCTGAAATGTACTGGTTTAATATTTGCAGTGTTTCCTTTTGATAGGTAGGGTCTGGTGCTTTGTGAGTCCTGGTAATGCTGTCAGGATACAGCGGGTTTGCTATGGGTTCTAAATGGGCAGCGTTTGTAGTAGTTCCTAATGTGCCTGGCGGTTGGCACTGGATTATAGTAATGTAGAAATCTTTTAGTCTTTCTTTATCCATACACTCATTAAGAGACATGTTTACTAAAAGTTAGTGTATGGTAACATTATGCAAATATTTATGCAAATAAGGCCACTTATGCAAATGAGGCCCCGCACCGAGTCTCCGCACATGGCCCTGCACCCCCCTTGGGCCGCCCCTGCTTCTAGCTATAGGTATGTGCCAATGAAAGAGCAACCTGTCTTTTGTACCACCAGAGAATGTCTCAACATTGGTTGTTCTAGGAGAGAAGGGCAGTAGACAAAACAGTTAAGATTACATTTTAATTTCCTCAGAAGGCCTATTAAATGCTTACCTACAATGACCAGGTCCAGCTTTACCATAGGATTACGTTACACTGGAATTGCAATTTCTTGACCTAGCTTGTGCTTTTTGAATAAATAAAATCCAGATTTGATTGCTCACTTAAAGATCTCTTCTTGAAAATCGGAGGTATGCAAAATCTCTCCACAGGACATGTTTGGATATCCTCTCCAAGCTGATCCTATTATCTTATTTGTTGCATAAGGCATAATGCCATCATTCCAATATCTTCATATCTTTAGCTATTTACAAAGCTCAAGAATGTTGAGATTTCAGTCTTTCCTATCTAAGATAATGCTGAAATTCACAGGTTATGGGGAGGATGTGCTTGGTAAAGGAAAAATCTTCTGTGCTAATTTGAGATGACTCACCTCATATCCAAAATAAAAACTGCATTAAAATGTGAGATAAATTATTCAAAAAAATGTAACGGAATCAAGCTTGTCAAATCTGAGTTCACAACTGAATTTTGATTTTGGCTAGAAATGAGTTATCACCATAGGCATCACTCCAGTGGGAAAGCAGTGGAGGACAAGAGTGGTCCCTAAAATATGTGTTGTTCCACCCAGTGATGTGAACTTGCTCAGGACCATTGCAAGTTTTAGGCAACTAGGGCAACAGCCCTAGAAGCTGAGACATGTGGGCTGTTGTGTTTCCTTTTGTGCCAGTCTGTGAGTCTGCATGCACATGAGCCCAAACAAAAGGGTGAGTCAGAAGTAGCCTTGCCCTGGATGCCATTTGGACCCACAACTGCCCTGGTTCATTTCTCTCTCTCTTTCTCTCCCCGCCTAACCCAATTTCCTCAAATCAACTCCATCCACCCTGCAGCCCAATGGTGTCAGTAACTTTGTATTCCTAATACTTGTTGCTCTTGCAGGCATATCTCAGTGCAGTTCACAGTTCAGCAGTCTGAACCATGGAGTGCTCCATTCATCTCTATGGCCTACTGTAGGTTCAGTTCCGCTGATCTCGGAATTACAAGGGAGAGGAGCAGGTCTGAAACCTTGAACCTTTGGCACTGCTCCCTTATTTGCCAGACCACAGTGGGGTGGGGGGAATATAAACCTGGGGACTGGGTAAGAGGAAGTGGGAAGAGAGATTGGACATTCAGGGGTTTGAGAAAAATTATGAATGAGGATTGGAGGGGGTGCAAGAAATAATGATAAGGGGTAAGGAATGGTGGTGAGGAAGGAGAGACAGTGACATTGCTATGGGTGGGATAAGGCGTGACAAGGACTCTTCCCCAACACCAAAAAATGGCTTTGCCACCCCAATTTTAGTCATTACAATCTCATTCCTCCATGGTCCGGCATAGAACAGACAGTAGAAGAATGGCTTCTTGGGGTTTCCTATTCAGTTTTTGTCTACATATTTCTGATTTTAAACTGTGGCGTCTGTGGGTTTTCTGTGTGTCTGAGCAAGGTGTGGTATTTTGGTAAAGTATGGTTTCTGTATAGATACCTATGGCCGTACAGCTTGATCTGTTTTCCCAGTAGGAGATATTTTGATATCCTAACTCCTGTTGTATCTGTGGTGCTGCCTTTTCATAGGTAGGGTTGCTGCTGTTTGATTCTGGGTGTCAATTCTGTTTTGTTATGGCAGGTTGCTATACAGTATATGCTCAGTATCTTTTCTGGATTTGGATTTTAGATTGAATTAATCTGCTTTCTAAACTAGAGCTCAAGTCAAGTTACATTGAGATATATTTAATATTTCCCTGCCCCAGAGGTCTTACAATCTAAGGAGAGATCTGTAGGGACTGACCACTGCGTGAGAGTTGGCAAACTGCTGGTTCTGATTACTTGGTTCCCCCCACACTCTCTCTATCACTTACTGGAGGGCAGATTCCCCTTCTCATTTGTAGTGATCCCTAAGAATGATTGTTTTGTTTCAATCATAGCATTTCTCTTACCTATAGAGGTTGAAGGATGCCTCCTACACTGGTGTTTCCCTAGAGTAATGGTATTAGTCATTGCTTTCCATAACTGTAGTTGTTTTGTTAAAGTTCCCATTATATGCCACAATACAACTTAATCATCTATTATTCAGTAAAAGGGAAGACAGAGAAAAGCTAGTTTGACAACAATTTAGGATCCATGATTCCTCCTAACTCTTCATCTCTCCGTCGGTGGCCTATATAAGAGGCTTGGGAAGACTAAGCTTTCCCAACCCCAATTACAACCTCTCCAAGTCAAACTGGCAGGCATGGTAAATAGCAGAGCTACCTGCCAGTTTGACTCAGAGTCTCAGTTGGGGCAAAAACGTATGGGTGCCCATAGCCCCTCAGTACTACAACTACTACTGAACATTTGTATAGCACTACAAGACATATGCAGTGCTGCACAGACACATGTAAAAGATGGTTCCTGCTCATCAGAACTTTCAGTCTAGTCAAGACAGACCTTTCCTCATTTCTACCTCTGCTGCCGCCGCTCTCCAGGGCCTGTGGCAGATACAGAACACAGAAGAAAGGTGTGGGGCCATTGCTTCCAGACACACTATTAATGGCTCTGCTGGTCCTGCCCCTCAGAAACAGGAAGGCTAATCAGAAGAGGCGGGACCAGGAAAGCCATCAGCAGCACTCCTTGTGGTCTTGGGCAAGCCACTTAACCCTCCATTGCCCATGTTCCCTGTAAGTATTAGCATATGTGTCTCATAACCCCTCGTGTTAAATGTATCCCCCAATTGACCGCTTTGACCTGGTGAAAAGCGGGATATAAATACAGCTAAATAAATAAATAAGAGCATAAGACCAAGATGATCTCAAAATATCAATAAACTTAATACTCCTTTGAACTTCAACAAATCAAAACAAATGACTTCTGAAAGAGCATTTTCCTTTATGGCACCAGAGTTATGGAATTCTATTCCTGAAGACTTAAGAACTCAGGAAGACATTAAGGACTTTCGCAAATCTTTAAAGACTTATCTATTTATAGAATCATTTGGTGAAATAACTTAAATTTACCATTATGTATATTTAATTTCACTATGATATAGTATTATAACATACTGTTTTGTTTTGTATTTATATTGTAATGTATCATTTTTGTTTTCCCATACCCTCAGTATGTAAGCCTTTGTTGTCTTGTCAACCACTCTGATTGAAGGATAAGGTGGAATACAAAACTGGTTAAATAAAATAAATATGGTTGTAGTCTCTGCTGAATGATCTTGAGTAGAATCTTGCTGGCATCTAGGATTAGAGCAATTGTGCGATCATTTCCACAGTCAGTCGGATCATCTTTCTTCAATATTAGTCACTGCTTTAACTTTTCCCTGGATATTCAATGCTGGGGCCATATCTGCGCCATGGCACTGAATATCTGGGTTGCCTGGATTACGATTTTGTAATCTGGTTAGCGGCGATATTCAGCGAATGGCTGCACTGCAAAACTGGCTAATGTTAGGACAGTCATTTAGCTGTCCTATCTTTAGCCAGTTAAGGTTAACCAGACAGTGGCTCAATATCACCGCTTTCCAGTTAACCTATGGTTACTGCTTGTGGAAAGCCCTGACGTTAGGCGCTTAGAGTCAGGACATTTAGCGGCCCAAACCACAGATATTCAGTAGCATTAACTATGTTAGTGTTGCTGAATATCCCAGTGAGCTGTATTTGCAGCATGTAGTTTGCAACTCTGCAAACTGCATAAATGCCTTTGAATTTTATTCTACTGGTTATTGGAAGCCAATGCTGTTCCGTTAACAATGGTGTAACATGATCTGCCTTCTTAGCTTTATATATTGATTTAATGACTGTATTTTGTATCAGCTGAATTTGTTTCAGGTTATATTGAGGTACTCTTGCTAGTAGGAAGTTGCAATAATCTACCTTATTTAGTATGGGGTCTATTCTGTCCTGCGAATAGCGGGGATGGATGTCCCCGCTATTCGTTCCTCTTGCCGTCCTTGACTAAGTCTGCCCATATGAACAAGGAGTTTGTTCGGGGAGGCTTAGATGGGGATGGGCAGGAAGGGGTGGTGAGGAAGCAGAGTTAGGGTGGGTTAGTGGGGGTCCATGACCCCCAATTGTAGTGAAAGCGAATTAAAGTTCACTACTGATTATGCATCAGTAGTGTGTTAGGGGTTAATTAAATCTCAGTTTTATAGGAGAGAGAGATTCCTGTACAATTTTGTGAAAAACATCTTCTTGCATAACTGTTTTGATAGAACCATGTGAAACTTCTAATAGGGAGTCTTAGTACAGAGAGATACTGGTATACATGATAAGAAGAACTTTGTACCTGGCAAATGTATATAAAATAAAGAGATCATGAATCGTGGCGTTTTGAGCTTCTAAACCATGGAGTAGGAGATGCCCTTCCCTTGAGCATTCTCAGGCGTCTGGCCAGAGTTTTGATTATGTTTAATGGATAGCTGATCCTATTCTATGTGTGTGTCAACTGACGGAAAATTACTGGTTGCTCTTGCAACAGTATAAAATAGGTGCCTTTTTAAGCCAGGAGAAGAGAAGAAAGGGTCTCATCTATGGAGTGAACATGTGCACTGCCTAGAAGTCTCCTGACTGAGAAGTCTCTCTCGTCTGGCTGAATCTGGGACCCATTTCGTCAAAGTGTGGCATGAGATGAAGTTCATGGCTCTGTCGGTGATGTTATCATTTTACTGTATCTTGTTGTTTGTAGATAAGTCAATCATCTGCTTTCAAGTTATCTTTTCTAACTAATTATAGATGAATAAGGGAATTACTTGCTTTCAAGTTACCTTTTCCTTATTTTATAAATAAACTGCTTATCTTTCTTCCAAAATGTGTTAGCCTTTATTTTTGCATCCCATTCAATTAGCAAGACACCAATGTACAGGGCCGATTCTGAAGTCGGCTCTGTATGACCGGGGCCAGCAGACTGGATGGGGAACTTATTCCACCTCAGAGGTGGAATAAGTCCCCCTAGACATCGGGGGATGGGAGGCCTGGCTGGGATCAAAATGGTGATGGGGTGCAGGAGATTCCTTGCAGCCTGACCCTGGCCATGGGAGCCCAGATTGGGGGTTGGGCTGCGGGGAAAGGTGAACGTGGTCAGCGGCTGGGGAATGGGAATCGGGTCCTGGCCTGCATGTACAGGCCTAGATGCAATTCTGATCCCGCAAGGACTAGACGTGCCCCGCAGGATCAGAATTGCATCTACCTCTTTGCGTCCGGTACATACAGTACGGAATGTGCCTCCACAAGTGCATGTATTAAAATTTGTAATGTCTTAGGAATATGTTTACTAAACCGTCTTAATGTTACCGGTGCTAGTTGGAGCGATAATGTGAAGAATGCCATATAAGGAGTGGGCGTTCCGGCGGCAAGAAAGCAAAAATCTCGCGTGATAGTGGGCGCCGTGGCACGTTAACGTGTGTTAACCCTAAGTTCATGCCAGCGCAATGTTAGAAACAATAAAGATGTAGCCCACTGGTTACTGCAATGACTGTGGAGGCAGAGGTCATGGGTTTGATCCCACAGCGGTGTTATGTAAGAAGGCTGTCTGAGGCATTTCCTTTTAATTTAAATCAGTGCTGCCAGCAAAAACACCCTCACAGTGCCGTAACCTAAGGTGCTGCATAAGGCACCCTAAAAGGCACTCCATAGAGCACATTATAAAGTGCCCTGTCCGCCAAGGCACCTTATAATGTGCCCTATAGGGAGCTTTATAGGGCACCTTAGGCTATGGCACTGTGAGGGTGTTTTTGCTGGCAGCACTGATTTAAATTAAAAGGAAAAGCCTCAGACAGCCTTATTAAGTAACACCATTGTGGAATCAAGCCCATGACCTCTGCCGCCACAGTCATTGAAGTAACCGGTGGGCTACATCTCTATAACGTCTAACACACCTCTGGCTGGCTACAGAAAGACTGCAGGTCACCACACAAACTGTCTGCTGTGGTTACCAGGATAGGGTAAACCCACCCGTACCCATGATGCATTACACATGCAGATCAGCAGCCTACATCTGATCACAAGATGGGGTATGCGCCTCTACAGCACCGCAGCCTGGTCGGGGGAACTGACCATGTGTGTTACTGGCACAGAGTAGCTACAGACCGTGACATTGTGTGGTTCCTGTGCTCACCCTGAGGGCGAGGTGGGGCGCCCAGCACCAGGTCCGCAGCATATGGCACAGCTGACATAGGCTGTGCTGCAGGTCCCCATCAGTGCCTGTGTGTGATAGATAGTCCTTGCGGACACACCTGTGTCCATCTGTATTTCCCAGTCATGTCTAGCCCTTGTGGACTACGATGCACCCAGAATAGTGCATATCCTGTGTGGTTGCCATGGTCACATGCTATAAGAGAAGGGCGGTGGTTGGACCCAAAAGCGGATTATGTAGCACCACCCAACCCGCCCTCTGTGGATCAGGGTGGGGGACAGGATCTCCCACCAACAGACCCACATTCTATATCTCTGTAATGGTGGCAGTAGAGAGGACCATCAACCCCAGTCCTGCTGGGGAACAGGCACTCTACAGGGCAGTCAATGCAGATCTGTACACATCACATAGGGCACTGACAGTAGGCCTAGAAAAGCTCAGCTGCCCCCCACCACTATCTGACATTCACTAGCAGAGTGCACAGTCAGTCTCCACCCACTGCACCATGTTCCAGCCATAAACATGCTAACTGCAGATAGTCTACTAGCAAGTACATAGTGCATGTTCCTGGAGAAACTGTGTGCACCCAAAAATGGGATGTGAGCACACCCAGCAAGCAGATATGTCAGTGACTGGGCCCCAAAAAAGAAAACTCATAGATATCACTTGAGAGAAATACTGTATAGCACTATGGGGGAACCTAGCCATGCCATGGTCACTGCTCAGTCAGGGTGAGAGTGACCCCCTAGCATGACATGCTGTGGCCACCCTGTCCGTGAAGGTGGTGTTCAGGCACTACAATGTCCCAGCCATTGCCCTATGCCCTGTGCAGATGCATCCTGCCCAGGCCACCCTGTCCGGGCCATACCCACAGTACCTTGCTCCTCATTATGCACATTGGCAGGCTAACACTGGAAACAGTGCAAGCAGTGTGGGCTCAGTAAGGTGTAGGCAGCCACAAAACACTGGATAGACATACACACTCCCACACCTATGCCAGCATTGTGCAAATTTAGAGGTTTTTGGCAGCCCTGGCTGCCACACCAGTCCTGGGCACAGTGCGGGCATTGCTATGGTACGCAATACTGTTGGGGTCACTCCCCGGGGTGACAGAAACATGGTTGAGGGATGGAGAGGAGCCTCTCCTTAACCGCTGCCTGCCCCCGGGCTTTGCCGCTTTATCCACCACTCGTCGAGGCAGGAGCAGCGGGGGTGTTGCTGTCCTCTATCATTCCTCCCTCTCTCTCCAGGAACTCTCATCGCCAGTCTTGCATTATCCTGAATCACTACTCTTTCGCTTAGACCCATTCCCCCCTTCTTCTTCCTCTCCCTCTTCTCTCTATTTTCTGCTTATCTATGCCCCCCCTCTCTGTCCGTTCAATCCTGGGATTCCTTACTGGCCACCATTACTGAAATTTCTCTTCTCTATCCTCATCTCCTAATTTTAGGAGACTTTAACATTCATGTTGACTCCCCTTCCACTCCCCGTGATTTCGCTTTCATAATGCATCTGTCTGACCTCTCCCTTCGTCAATTAGTCTCCTTTCCCACTTACTCTGCTGGACATTCTCTAGACCTTCTTATCTCCAATGATCCTTCCCCCTTTGTACCTTCTTCCCTTTCAGCCCTACCTCTCCCCTAGTCTGATCATTCCTGCATCTTCTTCTCCTTAGCCATCCCGTCACCCTCCCCACTTTGTTCCTCTGTTCCCAATTCTGGTTCTGTCCTGTCCTCCTAGTCTCATCGTATTAATGCCAATACCCTTCTTCAGTTCCCATCCTCAGATACCCTCTTCTCCCCTGACTTCCACTCCCTCTCAGTAGACTCCCAGGTGCTTACCTGGAACATGACTTTCTCCTCTGCCCTTGATACACTTGCCCCACTTCGCCCTTCTCGCACCTTTCCTATTCCCACTCGCCATCCCTGGTACAACCCCGGTCTCTATCTTCGTCATAGATATCTCTGTCGGGCTGAACGCTCTTGGCGCAAATGCCCCTGTTCTTCTACTCTCTCTCATTTTTGTTATTGTCACCAACTCTATCGTTCCCTTCTTCACTCCGCTAAACAGGAATACTACACAAAGCTTATTTCTTCGTCTGCCAATTCCTCTCATACTCTTTACTCTGTTCTTCACTCCCTCTCAGCCCCACAGTCTTCCTCCACTTCCTCTCTTTCCCCTCCCTCCCCTGACCCTGCTACCCTGGCTTCCTACTTCTCTTCTAAAGACCTTTCTCTTCACCTCTCCTTTCCTTCTTGTCCCCCCCTCTCTCCCCAATCCGCCTTTCTCCGACCCCACCATCCCTTTCACCCCTATCATCACTTTCCTTACCCTCCGCCCCTCCTCCCCTTTCCCATCGCTGGTCCACTTTCGACCTAATCACAGTTTCAATGCTTTCTAAGGTCTTCGCTTCTTCACGAAAAACTACCTGCCTTTCTGACCCTATTCCTTCCTGCTGGCTTCTGGATCCATCTCTTGCTTTATCTTCGTTCATTCTTTCTATTTTCAACACTAGTCTAGCTTCTGGTATCTTCCCCTCTCTTTGGAAATATGCTTTGGTTCGTCCTATCCGGAAGAACAATTCCCTGGATCCCTCTTCTCCTCCTAATTGGCGCCCTATCTCTAATCTTCCTTTTCTCTCTAAACTCCTAGAGAAATTGGTCTTTCTCCAACTCTCAGCACATCTTGAGGCCTCCCTTACCCTTCACCCCCGTCAATCTGGTTTTCGCCCTGGTCACAGCACTGAATCTGTCCTTCTTTCACTCCTCAATGAATTGCATGCTGCCCACGATCATGGTTTTATCTCTCTTGCTGTTTCACTAGATCTCTCTGCCGCTTTTGACCTTGTTGATCATCACACCCTCCTGCTTCGACTTCAAGATGCTGGGCTTTCTGGTTTGGTTCTCCAGTGGTTCCATTCTTTCTTGTCATATCGCTCTTTCTCTGTTTTATCCGGTACTGCTTCCTCCCCCTCCACCCCCCTTCCGTGCAGGGTCCCCCAAGGTTCTGTCCTCTCCCCTATTCTCTTTAATGTCTTTTTGGCCCCCCTCACTCTCCTGGTTCAACAATATGGTGTTTCTGCTCACTATTACGCTGATGACATTTTTCTTCTATACCATACCGATTCTTCTGCTCCAGACATTACCCCTCTTAACAACAGCCTCTCCGCCGTTGCCTCTTGGATTTCCTCTAATTTTCTTCACATCAACCTCAAAAAAACCGCAGCGATCTGGTTCACTTTCGGTTACTCCCCCCCCCCCTTCTTACACCTGTACTTTCCTCCTCACCTATCCCTTTGGTCTCTTCTCTTAGATACTTAGGTGTTACTCTTGACTCCGCTCTCACCTTTAAAGGTCATATTTCATCCGTTGTTCAAAGTTCCTTTTTTGTACTGAAACAACTCCGTGCTGTTCGTCCTTTTCTTTCTTCTTCTTCTATGGCTACCCTACCCTGTTCATTAGTCCTCTCGCGTCTGGATTACTGTAATGTCTGCTTAGCTGGTCTTCCTCTCTCTCAGCTTTCCCGCATCCAACATATCCAGAATACAGCTGTTTGCATCCTTTCCCACGCATCCCGCTTTGATCATGTTACCCCCCTTCTCTTACACCACCATTGGTTCCCTGTTTCGTATCACATACAATTTAAAATTCTTATCTTCGCACTGGTGTTCCACTATACCTTGCAGATCAGATATGTCTTCACACTCCCCACCGTTCTCTCCGCTCTATACACTCCAACCACATGTTCCTTCCTTCCCCGTCTCAGGCCCACCTGGAGTCCACACGATCCTCCGCTTTTTACTTCCTTGGACCACGCCTCTGGAACTCGCTCCCCCCTGCCCTCCGATTGGACCCCTCTTTCACATCTTTCAAAGCTCAATTAAAAACGCACCTCTTCCGTATAGCATTCGATCTTCCTCCTCCTTCCCCTCCTCCTGTTTCTCTCCCTTCTCAACTAACAAGAACGACATAATGAATCCCTTCTTTTACTGGCTGTCATGTCTTTCTCTTCTCTGATTTCTGTCCTTTCTCCACCTTTTGAAATTTTTAAATTGGCGTTCTCTTTCTCTTTCTGCAGCATTTTGTAATTATGTAAACCGCTCTGATACCCTGTGATGGGCGATATATAAAGTTGTAAAGAAACATAAACACTGTCAGAAGCAAAAACTGAAACACACTCCATAGATATCAGAAAGGTTGCTATGATGAATCTGTCAACAAATTGTGTTTAACTTAGGATTTGTTATCTGACATTAATCATAGCAACCTTTTGGTATATGTGGAACGTGTTCCGAAGTTTAGGACGGCATCGCTAAGGTATGCAGATGCTAGAATTGGGAGATGCTACTCCGCGCAGGGCCCAACAGCCTGACTCTCCATGAGGCTTTGGATAGTGGAGCCTGTGGGTGTGGGTGTTTGTGCCCCTGTTGGCCGCTGCTCTACGGCAGAAGTTCCCAACTCCGGTCCTGGTGGGCCAAACGTTGTTCAGGTTTTCATGCTGTCCCTAATGAATATGCATGAGATACATTTCCATACAATAGGGGCGTGGCACACAAATGCTGCACAGGCATATTTATTAGGGACAGCATGAAACCTGAATGGTGTTTGGTCATTCAGGACTCCAGTTGGGGAACTCTGCTCTAGGGAATGCACATGTTTATGGTGTCTGTGCTCTGTAGGTAAAATATAGGCGCTTATGGCATGTTTATTTTATCTGCAATAAAGGTTCTGTCTTTATTACCACAGTTTAGTACTGGGTAAAATATAGGGACATGGTTTGCAGGAGCCACAGCTGGGACTTGAACGTGTGACCTTCTGCTCCTGAACACACTGGCTGTGTGTACTGCACCAAACTGTTGCCACAGGGGCAGATCATTCCCTGGGGATACCATGACTGTTCGTCAGACAGACCTTGTCTGTTGCAGTGCACGGCACCCACCTAATGGGCCTTGGCCGTGGTCTGCTGTTGGTAGATGCCACTGCCCCCTCCACCACCAGCACCCCTCCACCACTATGCTGACATGCCCTTCTGCCGGTGGTGCTGGTGGTGCGCAGTCCAAGGCCATCCAGTGTGCTGGTAGGCAGCTGCCTATGGTGTGTGATATGGGGTAGGGGTGCCTGCATAGACATCCACGCTTCCCCCAGCACCGCCTGCCGATGTTATGTGCCCTTTGGGGTACTTGCTGGGTACTGTCCCCTGGGACACTTTGGGACACACACTCATGGCCATGTTTGCCCTTGGTCAGTTGCTGTCCTGCTGGTTTTCTGCTTCTACATTCCTATGTGTCACCTAGGCATCTGCCTAGCCCACCCTGTGCCCCAGCTGCCAAACTGCATGTCCTGCCTGCAGCCCCCTCTACCCCATTTGAAGCCTCACCGTAGTTCCCTCTCGTACTTGGGCACTATGATGTTGCTGCACATGTATCACTACTATCACTTTTCTTGGTTTCCCTCCCTTTGCTGCACATTGCTGACTGAAATGGTCTCTCTCCCCTGCAAACGTGCCTCTAGTGCAAGGTTTTCACTGGGGCTAATTTTCAGACCTTCATTTCACAGTGTTAGTGTGCCTGGAGCCTCTCCCCCCCACTCTCCGCCCCTGGGGAGCCATACTCCACCCTCTGGGGAGCCTTACTCCACCCTCTGCGCACCTTAACGCCGCCGGAGATGTTATCGCATGATACGTGATGTTCTCACACGGTAATGCACCATTATCACGCGATAACATCACGTATCACGCGATGACATTGCAGCTACGCCGTTAGCGCCGTTTAGTAAACATACCCCTTAGAGTCGAAATATGAACTCACAGAAGTGATCATCCTGAGGGCTCATGAGATGTAAGAAAGGAGAAATTGTGGTCAAGTATTAGAAACATAGAAACATGACGACAAAAAAAAGACCACATGACCTATCTAGTCTGTCCTTCCATATCAACCACTGCAATAGTCCCCTTTTTACCTTTAGAGATCCTCTGTGTTTGTCTCATGCTTCTTTGAATTCAGATACTGTCCTCATCTCTACCACCTCCACTGGAAGACTATTGCACGGATCCACCACTCTTTCCGTAAAGAAATATTTCTGCATATCACTCCTGAATCTATCCCCTTTCCCACTTATCCCATGTCTCCTCATAACAGAACTTGCTTTCAATCAAAAGAGGCTCTCCTCCTGTGCATTTATGCCACGGAGGTATTTAAATGTCTCAATCATATCACCTCTATGCCGCTTTCCCTCTAAGAGGTGTATATATTAAGATCTTTAAGTCTGTCCTCATATGTTTTATAATGAAGACCACTAACCATTTTAGTAGCCACCCTCTATCTTGACTCCAGCCTGTTTATATCTTTTTGAAGGTGTGGTCTCCAGAATTGCACACAATACTCCAAATGAGGTCGCACCAAAGACTTATACAGAGGCACCATCACCTCCTTTCTTCTACTGGCCATTCCTCTCCCTATGCACAAAAGCATCCTAGCTTTTGCTGTCACCTTTTTCTACCTGTTTAGCTACTTTAAGATCATCAGACACAATCATGCCTAGGTCCCACTCTTCTTTAGTGGACAAAAGTACTTTACCTCCTATATTATATTGCTCCCTTGGATTGCTGCAGCCCAAATGCATGACCTTGCATTTTTTAACATTAAATCCCAGCTGCCAAATTCTAGACCATTCTTCAAGCATAGCTAGATCACTCCTCGTGTTATCTACACCTTCCCGTGTGTCTACTCTATTGCAGATTTTGGTATCATCGGCAAAGAGGCAAACCTTATCCGACAGCCCTTCCGCTATATCACTAAGAAAGATGTTAAAAAGAATCGGACTAAAAAAAAAAAAAAAAAGAATCGGACTAAGGACAGATCCCTACAGTACACTACTGGTAACCTCCTTCTCCTCAGAGTGAGCTCCATTTACCTGTACCCTTTGTCGCCTCCCACTCAATCAATTTCTAACCCAAGCAGTAACTTAGTAACTTTAGGGTCCATCCCTAGGGTGCTCAGTTTGTTTAAAAGTCACCTGTGAGGAATGGTGTCAAAGGCTTTACTGAAATCTAAATACACCACATCTAGGGCTCTCCCTCGGTCCAATTCCCTGGTCACCTAGTCAAAGAAATTAATCAGATTTGTCTGACAAGATCTTCCTCTGATGAATCCATGCTGCCTCGAATCTTGTAATCCTCTGGACTCCAAAAACCTGACTATTTTCTCTTTCAGCAGCACTTCCAATAATTTACTCACCATTGAAGTTAAACTAACCGGCCTGTAGTTTTCAAACACATCCTTACTTCTGCTTTTGTGTAAAGGGACCACATGTGCCTCTCTCCAATCCTTTAGCACCACTGCCGACTCTAACAAGGCATTGAAAAGGTCAGTCAGTGGAGCTGCTAGAACGTCCCCAAGTTCCCTCAGTATTTTAGGGTGTATCCCATCCAGTCCCATGACTTTGTCTACTTTAAGTTTAGCTAGTTTCTCACGAACACAGTCTTCTGAAAATTGTTCAAGATACCCCTCCTTCTGTTCTGTTTGTGGGTGTTTTCTGAGGTCCTGCTCCGGGTTCTTCATCTGTGAACATATAATAGAAATATTTGTTAAGCAATTCCGCTTTATCCTTATCAGCTTCTACATATTCCTCCCCTTCACCCTTGAGTCTGACAATACCACTTTTGCCTTTCCTCTTCTCACTAACATATCTGAAAAATGTCTTATCCCCCATTTTACTATGCTGGCTATTTCCTCCTCTTTTTGAATCTTTGCTTTCCTGACTACTTTGCTAGCTTCTCTAAGTTATTACTTCTAGTGCTAGAATGGAATCTTGTAGGGAAATGGGCATATCTGCCATGTAAAGCTGAAAACCAATACATGATTGGAAAACCAAATTGCTGAGGATTTTGCCTTATTTAAGACCAGTTTATGGCTTGAGATCTACTATCCAGATACTCTGCTAAGACACTTTGAAAAGATGTATCCCAAGTATCATTGATGAGAATGAGTTTGATATCATTAGTGTACATAAATATGCATAGAAGGTAATTTCATAATTTCATTTTTATAAAGTAAGGCATGTACCACCTGACCTATATATGATTACCGTAGACCTCAATTACTAGAATATTTAACTCTATGTAAATACTTTGTAGATATCATGTGAATAGTTCCTCTGTTATCCCATTTTTGAGTATTCCTTGTTCTATGTAAGCACATTGTGATATTAATGCATTGTTGCACTGTTCAGTTTTAATGTAAACCGCGCTGATTTCAATAGCGCGGTATATAAAAAATAAAAATAAAATAAATAAATAAATGTGCGTACTTTATAAAATAGGGGCATAAGTGGTCAAAAACTCATGTTAAACTAGGTGTGATTACTTATGCCTTCCCTATGGCAAGTGTAAATGTCTATGCCTAGATTTTCAAGACTGCATAAGCTATAAGATTTTACAACTTATGTATGCGTAAATTTGTGCTCCGCCCATGCCTTGCCCAAATTCTGCCTTGTTTATGTGAAAGAACATGCCACTGGTCTGACTTGTGTATTTTCAGAATAGCAACCGACATTATGCATGGAAACTGCTAAAATACTGTGCTTTTCATGTGTAAACATGCATGCAAATCTAGATGACCCCTATAAAGTTACTCTTTTAGTCCATAGTCCTGAGTTAAAGAAGCAAGATAGGTAATGAATAGATTGCACAAATCGACAGAGAGTTAAGAGAAAACAGAGGAAAACAGAAACCAGAGACTGGGACTAACACAATTAGAAAAATTAAATGGCCAGACATGCACTACATATGGAGTTTGGCTTCTTGGGATTTTCAGATTAATTTTTCTTTACATATTTCTATTTTTAGTTTGAGCTTATTTATTCTATATATGGTAAAGTCTATGTCCCATCCTAGTTTCACCCCACTTTAGCCTCCCCAAACAGCTGTGTACCTGTGAACTAGGCTGTAAGCTCCACTGAACAGGCCTGTCTCTTTTACATAATTTTAGCACTTTATAAATGTTTAATTGTAGTAGTAATTTGCAATCATGGCAATAGAGGGTGAGGTGACTTGTCCAAGGTCACAAGGAGTGTCAGTAGGAAAAGCAGGATTTAAATCCTAGCCTTGTAATCCCCTGCTTTTGCCACTGGATGACTCCACTTTTTTCTCGTAGTCATGTCTATGGAGAACTGCTTTCTGCAAGGTTCATGTTACTTCACAATGTGCCTGGTAGAAGAGGGTGTTTGTGTTACTGTCATGGAGATAACATCAGAATTTGAATATCCTTTTTTGTATGGTAAATAGTAAAAAAGAAATATCCTTGTTTTGCATTGTTGGGAGTTTCTCTGATCTTGGAATATGTGTTTAGAGAACTGGAGTAACTCACTCTTATTGAGCTTCCTGGAAGCCCAGTGATAATATCAGTGGCACCTTCTGTTCTTGCACCCTGTGCAGTCACACTGCTCGCACGGCTCTTGGTATGTCCCTGCCTATGGGCACCTAAAACGTAAATCCGGTCCTGATTATGATAATCTCGTATTGTTCTCTATTCCTTTCCTAATGATTCCTAACGTTCTGTTCGCTTTTTTTGGCCACCACCACACCATCAGCAGAGGATTTCTACATACTGTGCATGATGATGCCTAGATCCTTTTCCTAGGTGATGACTCTTGCTGTGCAACCCAGCATAATTTGAGTTAGTAGCTATAATTTGATTATTCTTCCCTTTGTGCATCCACACACTTGCTCACAATAATTTCATCTGCTGTTTGGATGACCAATCTCCCAAGGTCCTTTTGCAATTTCTCACAATCCACTTGTGAATCATTTTGTCATCTACAAGTTTGATCCCCTCACTCATTCCCATTTCTAAATTGTTTATAAATACATTAAAATGCACCAGTCCTGGTACAGATTCCTGGAGCATTATGCAGCCCATTATCCTAGACAGGAGTGAAATCGGGGGTCTATAATCTAAAACTCTACAGGATGGGTCAGAACTAAATGTTGCTGGGTGGAGGGGGGCACCAGATTTGTTAGTCGCATAGAGTACATTTCTAACTTGGTACGGTCTTACCCATAGGCAAGGATTTCCCATTTCCCTCTCCTTCCCCCAATAAGTGTGGCCCAGATTCTCCCCTTCATCTCCCCTCACTTCCTGTCTGTGCATTTTGTTTCCATTTCTATTACAAGGAGGAGGGGTGCTGCAAGGCCTGTCAGAGGCTGAAGGCATATAAACTCTATGCTCAGTTTTCACGTTGAGGTTGTTGCTACCATTGCGGCTGGCATACGAAAACAAAGGGCAGGTCTGGATGGAGGCATAACAGCAATATTGCAGATCTATCAAAATTTTCCACTGGAGGCAGTTGCCTATGCCTGATCATAATGCTTCTGTATTGCTTCATGGTGCGACTGTACCTTGAGTATTTTGTGCAAATCTGGAGTTTGTTTGGAGGTATGAGGGTTGCTGCATGTCTGGGTTGTGTGCCCACTCTCCACCCCCTCCTGCCCCCATCCGGAGCTCCCCGCACAAAGCCCCTGTACGTGTGGGGAGCTCCCTAGGCAGAATACACCCCCAGCGAATAGTAGGGTTGTAAGTCCAAACCGTGTACATCCCTGCTATTCGCTGTTTGGAATGACCCCCTTAGTACTTAAGCGTGTTAATAACATCTTATAAAAGTAAAGGTAAGCACACTGCTTGCATTGTGCATACATTCGCTGTGGGTGTGCACATGGGTGGAGTTTGAGGGAAGCATAGGTAAAGCATGCAAGTTAATGCTTTGATTAAAGAATCCAAAAATTTGCATGCCTACTTGCAAACTGTAGGCGCTGGGATTTACACCAGCTCTAGGTATGGTGTAAAGTCTTTGTGCCTTAAGGCATGTCCTCTGCCACATAAAGTAATAGGTGCATGAAATATGCATTAACTAGATGCAACTTTATAAAATGTCATGGATTCCTACAGAGTTAATGCACATATTTGAGGCATATTGTATAGGGGTGTAAATGAGATAAAGATGTGTAAACTAGTTGTGAGCCTTTATGCCTGCTGTAGATTTTTCAAGCACGTAAGTCATTGTGGCGAACGTTCTAATGAAGGATCCTCAAGAAAGATTTTGCTGATGGCCCCTATTGCCGCTTCTCATGATGCTCCCCATTGTCATCAGCTTCCCATGTGGTAAACTTACTTTAATTTGGTTACTGCATTACCTCCAGGTGGCGACAGTCACTGGGCCTGGAGCAGAGGCAGCATGGCAACAAATTAAAGTAAGTTGCCATGCATGAGGGACAGCTCACTGCTATGTGGGCCCTCTTCCTGCCCAGGCTGCCCTACATTGCAGGGGCTGCTTGGACAGAATTTACGCCTCTGGTTATAGTATTCTATAACTTTATTAAGTAAATTTGTGCTCTGCCTATGCTGTGCACACCCACACTGAAAGCACACATGATTGGATATAACATAAGAACATAAGATATGCCATACTGGGTCAGACCAAGGTCCATCAAGCCCAGTATCCTGTTTCCAACAGTGGCTAATCTAGCTCATACGTACCTAGCAGTTTCCCCAAAAGACACAGGTTCTGCAATGCTTGTACTAGGTCAAGCATTGATATCCTGGGTCCCTTCTTAATAATGGTTTATGGACCTTTCCTCCAGGAACTTGTCCAAACCTTTTTTAAACCCAGCTACACTAACAGCCTTTACTACATCCTCCAGTAACAAATTCCAGAGTTTGATTACACGTTGAGTGAAAAAATATTTTCTTTTATTAGTCTTAAATAGTTTACCCTGTAGCTTCATTGCATGTCCCCTAGTCTTCCTATATTCTGATAACATAAACAATCGATCTACGTTTACCCGTTCCACTCCGTTCATTAATTTATAGACTTCTATCATATCTTCCCTCAGCCGTCTCTTTTCCAGGTTAAAGAGCCCTAACCTTTTTAGTCTTTCTTCATAGGAATATCCTTCCATCCCCTTTACCATTTTGGGGGCTCTTCTCTGAACCTTTTCTAATAACGCTATATCCTTTTTAAGATACGGCGACCAGAATTGCACACAATATTCAAGGTGCGGTCTCACCATGGAACGGTATAGAGGCATTATAATATCTTTTGTTTTATTTTCCATTCCTTTCCTTATGATACCTAGCATTCTATTTGCTCTCTTGGCTGCCGCTGCACACTGGGCTGAGGGTTTTAACATGTTATCCACAATGACGCCTAAATCTTTTCCTGGGTGGTGGTTCCTAATGCGGAACCTTGCATCGTGTAACCATAGTTTGGGTTGTTCTTCCCTAGGTGCATAACTTTGCACTTGTCCACATTACATTTCATCTGCCATTTTGATGCAGATGTGTGTGTTTACAGAGTAGTGACTGTCTAAGTCCTCATTCACATGACAATAGGTGACCTGCGTGCATAAACGGTGTGTATCTTTACGCTACCTTTTATAAAGTCAGCCCCTAAATATCACTGATTACCACAGACTAAAAATGTAGATAAAAAAAGGTGCCCATCTCGATCCTATCTTACCAGGACAAGAGAGAAGAGAGGTGACAATAGGAAGAAGGAAATATAGCAGACAAGAAACATCAGATTACTAGCTTTCCCTGTTATCTTTCCTATGTCAAACAGTAAAACTCACACAAATCAGCCAAACCATGTATTATAAACTTGGCCTCAGTCAGTAAATATTTTTTCGATTGGTACCAAGAGGGACATAAACATTTTTTGAATGAAGATCACTCATATTTCATTCCCTCCCTTAAATCTCAGTTCCAATTATTTTATTTTTCTTCCAGGGTTTTCAGCCAAATATAACAGAGCAAATATCTTTGGGCTTATGTATGTTGCCAAATTGTTTATAATTTTGTAGGAAGTATTCTAGGAAGACTTTAAGCGATGAAGTTGGCATTCATCCTCAAACTGCAATTAGTAGAGCACAGCATGGTGTTATCTCTCCAGTAGGGATCCCCGAATCCTATTGTACGCGCGGTGGCTAGTGAAGTCCTCTAGAGGGCGCTGCAGCACGGAGCTTGGCTCGCAAGGCTCCCGGCTCTGACCTGCGGATCCAGACGGCGTATGCAAAGTATATTATTCCCCAGGTTGGGGTATCGTTTGCTCTAGACAAAGAACAAAAACCGCACCAGTGCCCAAGCTGCTTGAATTACAAGGATATACCACAGATGATTGTGATTAGGACAACAAACATATATATGCATTACCATAGATGATTTCATTATAATGACAACAAACTATAACTATATATCACCTTCTATACGTGTGTGTGCGTGAGAATATATCTTATCTATGCACACACCTTCTATGTCTCTTCTATGCCCGAATTTGTTGCGATAATCAGCATCATCTGTAATATATTATTTTCCAAGCAGCTTTTCACCAGAAAACAAATTAAATTGTTGGCACACTGGTGTTTGTTTTTTGTCTACGAAAAAACGGTTTCCATCTCCTTTTTATACCTGTGTGCCCGTGTGCGTATTATGCATATATTTATTTTATTTATTTAGTGTACACTTGTATCCCGCTACTTCCAGCGATCAGCAGCGGTTTTCTATACATAATGGTGCGGCTGTACAGGCCGGATTTGGAACATACATTGTGATTTCAGGGGTGGGTAAAAGGCACATATCCCAGCTAGCAACACCATAATCCGTGCATCAAATAATTAAATAAAGAAATATTAAGAAGACAATTGCTAACAGAACACTAAAGAAATGAACTGCAGACACGCCTGTCTCGGTACCTACTAAGCCCCGCTGCCTAAATATACTTTTAGGTGCTCATTAGCTATCCCCTTAGGGCTCATTTTGTCTAGCTGCTATCCTGATGGCGCAAAGGTGATTCCCACAATAAATATAAAATTACAAATCCATATTTCCATTTCACTAGAAACGGCTGGGGTGTGTATGCGAGTGAGAGTAGGACTGCGGAGCTTCGTTTTGCGGGTTTTCTTAGGTCTTTATGCAACATTCCCTGGGTGTCTCTGCGCCTTGTGAGCGCCGCTGCGCTCGGCTTCCCCTCCCTCCGGGTTTTGCATATCCCCTCCCCTGGCTCGCCTCCTGCCACATAAATAGCTTCTCGCCGGCAGAGGGGAGTGTGCGGGCAGTGAGAGCTCGGCTTGGGCACAGGCTCAGGCGCCTGCTCTTTGTGCCGGGGCTGGGGAGCATCTCGACACCGAGGGAAAGGTCCATTCAAATCACGAAGAGGGCGATCGGAAGCCGATAAGCACCGGCACTGGCCGCTGTCACCCCGGATCCGTGCGTAGTAGCCCTGCACCAAACACTTAGCCCACCTCTTGGCATGTGTTGCTGTCGCCCTTCCCCCTGAGATCGGGCTGCACGGGAGAGCTGTAAGTAACTAGGAAGTTCCTTTACTCTCTTTCTGTTGGATGGCTTGCATGGCGAGAATCTTGCCGTAAGTTTTACAGGCTCTGTGGTTAGTGCGGTTTTCATGCGGATGCAGCTGCTGTTGGCTGGGGAAGCGTGCAGATAAAAGAGAAAGCGAGCGGAAGAGTGTGTCTGGGAGGCGCATGTTTGAAAGAGCCGCTTTTCCCTTCAGACAGAGACAGGAAGGGGGCTCTGCATCCGGAGTCTAAGCGACGTGTTTGCTTTCCACTTCAAAAACGTCTGCGAAGCCGGTTATCCCGGAAAGCTAGTAATGTCTGCATTCTTGCAGATTGGCAATGTTAGCCTAACAATTTATAGTTGGAGTCTAGCTAAAGATTATAGGCTGCTCTTGTTTATTGGGGAAAAGAACATTCAAACGTGTCAGCAGAAGTTTTAAAAGTCAATTTTCAGAAATAATAACGCAGCATTAAATATTAAACGTGCATCAGGTAGAGCCAGGTGCTGTGTGTCAGGTCTGGCTCTTGCAAGAAAAATGTCCTGTAATAGAAGTAGCTGTCCTTGGTAGATACACCTTTGCGCTCAAAAGGATGATATAAATGTCAGTAGTAAACTTGAATATTATGTTTGAAGTGTCCGGTTAGGATTCATTAACATAAGCCTGTTTTTTTTTCTTTTTTTCTTTTTCAAACCGGTAAATACATTTGACCCCTCAAAGTTATGTTTGCAGCAAAGTAGCAGACCTTCCAGGAATTGATAAGCCATTAATAAAACAAACAGAATAAAATGGGTAGCTAGCAAGTGTAGTCCATTTTCGCATTTCACAGTGCATAAACCTCAAGGAGAGTGCATTGCTCTAAGATTAAGCAGTTTGATACACATAATGGGATTATTGTGGGGAAAACATGTCTACTTTAATTAATGATCTATGTAATGTAGTCAGATACTGGAATGGAGTTTACATATTAAAAAATTGCAATACAAAGATAAAAGTGAAGCTGTTATGTTATATATGGGATCTTGGAATAATTCTACTTTGTAATCCTAATGAAATTTCATCATAAATATTTGTACTATATGATCTGGCTTTACTATGAGAGGCAACTTGCATACTAATAAAGCAGGCAATTTATAAAGACAGCATCCTAAGTTTATGATATTTGCAGTTTCCTGATAACTTATTGTAGCAATATTTAGTTGCAGAAATCCCCCCCTCTTCCCTTGAACAAATTTTCCTAACTTGTTTTGCTTACTGAATGGACATTTTATGCAGCTTGTCATTATTTTAGCTGAAAAGGCTTTGAATCTTATATAATCCCTAGGGAGGAAACGGTGGGAACTAAAGCAATATAATAACTATGAATATTTTTGTCTGTTAGGTCCTGATGTACTAGAGAATTCCCCCCCCCCCCACCATTTTGCATTTGTGAGAAAATGCTTGGTGCACTGGCTCCCTTAGTCTGTGGACCAATGATGTGTGACATCAAATAAAAAAATTCATAATCAGAACTTCAAAATAAATGAATAAATATCTTATATTTGGGCTCCGGGCCCACATTCAATTCTGTATTCCTATAATTGTGGCTGTTTTTGTCTATGTACACTACTTTGGGCAGTCCATTGGTGACTGGGGAGGTGGTTAATACATTCGTTAAATAATACATTTAGAAGGTATTTGTTAATGGCATAGTAGTTTCAATGAGATCCCGCATGGCAAGTTTTCTCTGACTGTCAGTGGTAGCTTCTAAGACTGAGTTCCTGTTATGTGTCACTGATGCTCACTTTCATGCCTCTTTGAGAACGACATCCTAGTTTCCTCAAAAGCTGCTCCCCTGTTAGCTAGCCAGTGTCATAGCACTTCAGCAAAGGATAGAATTATTTATTTATTTACATTCTCTTATTACCACCTCTGGAGACTTAAGGTAGTGTCTGCTCTCTAGTTGGACTAATGGTACTTGCAGGAGGCACAGAAGATGCCTGGCCCCATCCAAATACTGGCATGTTGCATTTTGTCACCTAAGGCTTGTTTTTGAACCAAGGATTAAAGGGAACTGTTGTAGCCAAAAAGAAAATCTCAAGCGGTTAGACGATTAGCAGGTGTTGGGCATAGACAGTCCTTACATTTCAGAATAGGATTTGGCAAGTTGCTCAGCATTTGCATTTTCAAGTGTGTTTGGCAGATCAACTGGACTAGCATGGGGAGCTGTGTGAAAATCTGCTCTGCCTGTGGGGTTTTTTTTTTCAATGTGCTGACTTGAAACATGAAAGTTGATGAGCTGGTTTTCCAAGATAAACCTGCTCTTGAGCAATAGATGATTAAATGCATGCAGTTTTAAGAATCTTCCTGTCTGGTATGGACAGCAGAGCTCTGCTTTGATCTGCTATATGCAGATGTGAGCAAAAATAGACATACATTAGAGAAATGCATTTATTTTGCAGTTCAAGCATGATTTGAGATTGTTCCTGTGGCTAAATCATACATAATAAGCTTTTGTTTTATTTTTCTTTTCACTTTAGGCATGAAACAAAATGTCAGTCAGCATGCACGAGAACCGCAAGTCTAGAGCCAGCACTGGTTCTATTAATATCTACCTGTTCCACAAATCTTCGTATGCAGACAGTGTTCTTACACATTTGAACCTTCTGCGCCAGCAGTGTCTGTTTACAGATGTCCTCCTCCATGCCGGAAACAGGTCCTTCCCATGCCATAGAGCAGTCCTGGCTGCTTGCAGCCGTTACTTTGAAGCAATGTTTAGTGGAGGACTTAAGGAAAGCCAGGCCAGGGAAGTAAATTTCCATGATTCTATTCATCCAGAGGTCTTAGAACTCCTACTGGACTATGCCTACTCATCAAGGGTGATCATCAACGAAGAGAACGCAGAGTCTCTCCTGGAGGCAGGGGACATGTTAGAGTTTGAGGATATCAGAGATGCCTGTGCTGAGTTCTTAGAGAAGAACCTTCACCCTACCAACTGTCTTGGTATGCTGCTGCTTTCCGATGCTCACCAGTGCACTAAACTCTATGAGCTTTCATGGAGAATGTGCCTTAGCAACTTTCAAACCATCAGTAAAAGTGAAGATTTCCTCCAGCTACCGAAAGACATGATAGTACAGCTGCTGTCTAGTGAGGAACTGGAGACGGAAGATGAAAGAATGGTCTATGAGTCTGCTGTCAACTGGATTCATTATGATCTTAATAAAAGACATTGCTACTTAGCTGACCTGCTGCAGACTGTGAGGCTGGCCCTCCTGCCGGCCATCTACCTCATGGAGAATGTAGCCATGGAAGAACTCATTATAAAGCAGAAGAAAAGCAAGGAGCTGGTAGAAGAAGCAATAAGATGCAAATTAAAAATATTACAGAACGATGGCGTCGTCACCAGCTTGTGTGCCAGGCCACGCAAAACTGGCCATGCCTTGTTTCTTCTGGGAGGACAGACATTTATGTGCGATAAGTTGTACCTGGTGGATCAGAAGGCCAAGGAGATCATTCCAAAGGCTGACATTCCAAGTCCAAGGATGGAGTTCAGCGCCTGTGCTATTGGCTGCAAAGTCTATATCACTGGTGGTCGGGGATCAGAAAACGGAGTCTCTAAAGACGTTTGGGTTTATGACACTCTTCATGAAGAGTGGTCAAAGGCTGCGCCTATGCTCGTTGCCAGGTTTGGTCATGGCTCCGCTGAACTAAAACACTGTTTGTATGTGGTGGGGGGACACACAGCAGCAACAAGGTGCCTTCCAGCTTCCCCATCCGTGTCTTTAAAGCAAGTAGAACAATACGACCCTGTGACCAACAAGTGGACAATTGTTGCCCCACTTCGAGAAGGAGTGAGCAATGCAGCTGTGGTTAGTGCAAAGCTGAAGTTATTTGCCTTTGGTGGCACCAGCGTTGGCCATGATAAGCTGCCGAAAGTTCAATGCTATGATCCATGTGAAAACAGATGGACAGTGCCTGCCACCTGCCCACAGCCTTGGCGTTATACAGCTGCAGCAGTGCTGGGTAACCAGATCTTTATCATGGGTGGAGACACCGAATTCTCTGCGTGCTCTGCTTACAAGTTTAACAGCGAAACGCACCAGTGGACTAAGGTGGGAGATGTGACGGCTAAGCGCATGAGCTGCCATGCTGTAGCTTCTGGAAATAAACTCTATGTTGTTGGAGGCTACTTTGGGATTCAGAGATGTAAAACGTTGGACTGCTATGACCCTACGCTAGATGTATGGAACAGCATCACTACAGTGCCCTATTCATTGATCCCTACAGCTTTTGTCAGCACGTGGAAGCACCTCCCTTCATAAGTTGCTCAGGTAGGAAACATTGACCGCACACTTTCTGTTCATCTTACAGAACTGTTGCCTCTCATGTGCATGTTTCAGGATATTCTGTTGCAGAGTAGACCATGATTCCTCCTCTCTGGACTATGACAAAATGCTAGCTGGCTTCAGGAGCGACAGTGAATCTGTACTGTTGGCCTAGAGCACAATATTTATTTATTTATTTATTTATTTAACAGTTCTTCTATACCGCTCTATTTTAGATCAGAGCGGTTTACATTTAACATCAACTATACAACACAGGGAACTTTGAGTTGTATTTACAATAAACAGGGAGATCAACTTGGAAGTAACTGGGGGAAACTATATACATTGTATTACACTGGTACCTGATTTCAGGTAGAACATATCTACATCTTATTTACACTGGGGGTCTTAATTCTATTCTAATATTAACATGTCTTCACACACAAGGTTTCTGTTCAGCTTTTATTTCTTATGCCTCAGGCATTGCTGTTAATATGAGGGTTGCTCAGAAAGTAATGCCCCACATGTTTTTTCTCAGTCCAGAATGAAGATAGAGGTGTGAAATTGAAGGGCTAGTAACTTGGAACTTCAAAGGACACACGTGTGTAATTTTACAGTCGTCCGACAAATAGCTAGGCGGTAGTGATCCTTCAAATGGCGTCTGTGAGTGACACACGGTACAAACAATGAGCCATTTTTTTACAGCACGAATCACACTGACATCATCTTCAAACCTTGTTCCATGCAGGCCATCCTTTAGTGGTCCAAACAGATGAAAATCTGATGATGCCAGATCATGACTGTAGGGTGGGTGGGGGAGCACTGTCCAATCAAATTTGGCGTTTGCCTCTTGGGTTCAGAGGCTTGTGTGAGGGCGGGCATTATCGTGTTGAAGCAACATGTCTCCTGGATTACTGTTAGGCTGCCGTTTCAGTTTTTGAAGGGTTTTGATGTTCCTGTCTGAATTGATTGTTCACCTCTCTCAAGCACATCCACCAGAATTATGCCATCAATGGCCAATAATGTCATCAGTGCGCTGCAACTGTCTGGACTGGTGGCTAAGGCAGGATGCCCAGACCGTGGCTCATCTTCCAGTTCCGTTTTAGAACTAAATGAGAGGTTAGATATGATTGGAATATCAGAGACATGGTGGAAGGAGGACAACCAGTGGGACACTGTGATACCTGGGTACAAACTATATCGTAATGATAGAGCTGATCAAATTGGTGGAGGGGTTGTGCTCTATGTTAGAGAGGGCATTGAGTCAGAAAGGATTAAAGTTTTGCAGGAAACAAAATTTGCTGTAGAATCTCTATGGATTGAAATTCTATGTAAAAAGGGGAAGGTGATGGCAGTGGGGGTGTACTATTGACTGCCTGGCCAGAATAAACAAATGGATGATGAAATGCTCAAAGAAATCAAGGAAGCTAACAAAAGTTACAGCACAGTAATAATAATGGGTGATTTCAAATACCATGGTATCGATTGGGTCAGTGTCATGGCAGGACATGCTAGGGAGATAAAGTTCCTAGATGAAATCAATGACTGCTTCTTGGAGCAGCTGGTTCATGAACCAACCAGAGGGGAAGCCATATTAGACCTAGTCCTTAGTGGAACACCAGATCTTGTGTAAGAGATAAGGGTGTTGGGGCCACTTGGCAATAGTGATCATAGCATGATCGCGTTTGATTTAATTAGTGGAGGAGGGATAGTAAGGAAATCCACAGTACTACCTTTTAACTTTCGAAAGGGAGACTATGATAAAATGAGGAAAACAGTTAAGAAAAAACTAAAAGGAGCAGTTGCAAAGGTTAAAGACTTACATCAAGCTTGGGTGTTGTTGAAAACTACTATCTTGGAAGCCCAGACCAGCTGTATTCCACGCTTTAAGAAAAGTGGAAGGAAGTGCAAAAAACTGCCAGCATAGTTTAAAGGTGAGTTCAGAGAGGCTGTTGCCAAAAAAGCATCTTTCAGGAAATAGAAAAAAGAGCCAAATGACGAAACCTGGAAACAGCACAAGCACTGGCAAGTCAAATGCAAGGCATTGATAAGGCAGGCAAAGGAAGAATTTGAGAAGAAGCTTGCTGTGGAAGCAAAAACATAAAATAAAGACTTATTCAAGTACATTCGTAGCAAAAAACCTTTGAGAGAGTCAGTTGGTCCATTAGATGATAGAAGGGTTAAAAGGTCACTAAGAGGTGACAAGGCGATAGCGGAGAGACTGAATGAATTCTTTGCTTCGGTCTTTACTGAGGAAGATGTAGGGATGTTACCCATGACTGAAGTGGTATTTAAAGGTGCGGAAGAATTGAAGGAAATATCGATAAATTGGGAAGATGTATTACAACTATTAGATAAACTGAAGAGTAGCAAATCACCTGGGCCGGATGGTATACATCCAAGGGTGTTGAAAGAACTGAAATATGAGATTGCAGACCTGCTATTAGTAATCTGTGAATTTTCATTAAAATCATCCGTAATACCTGAAGATTGGAGGTCGCCAATGTAACGCCAATTTTTAAAAAGGGTTCCATGGGTGATCCGGGAAACTACAGACCGGTGAGCCTGATGTCAGTACCGGGAAAAATGGTAGAAACCATCATAAAGAACAAAATTACTCAGCATGTAGATAGTCATGGCCTAATGGGAGACAGCCAACATAGCTTTAGACAAGGAAGATCTTGTCTTACTAATCTGTTATGATTTTTTTGAAGGTGTGAATAAACAGGTGGACAAAGGTGAGTCGGTTGATATAGTGTATCTGGACTTTCAGAAAGCCTTTGACAAGGTCCCTCATCAGAGACTTTTGGCAAAACTAAAGAGTTATGGGATAGGAGGCAGTGTACTGTTGTGGATCAGGAACTGGTTAAAAGATAGAAAGCAGAGGGTAGGGCTAAATGGCCAATTTTCCCAATGGAGAAAGGTGAATAGTGGTGTACCCCAGGGATCTGTGCTGGTCCGCTGCTTTTTGACATATTCATAAATGACCTGGAAAAGGGAATGTGAATAGTGGTGTACCCCAGGGATCTGTGCTGCGTCCGCTGCTTTTTGACATATTCATAAATGACCTGGAAAAGGGAATAACAAGTGAGGTTATCAAATTTGCAGATGACACAAAACTATTTAAAGTTGTTAAAACCAAGAGGATTGTGGAAAATTGCAAGAGGATCTTGATAAATTGGAAGATGGGCATCAAAATGGCAGATGAAATTTAATGTGGACAAGTGCAAAGTTATGCACCTAGGGAAGAACAACCCAAACTATGGTTACAGGATGCATGGTTTCACATTAGGAACCACCACCCAGGAAAAAGATTTAGGGGTAATTGTGGATAACATGTTAAAACCCTCGGCCCAGTGTGCAGCAGCGGCCAAGAGAACAAATAGAAAGCTAGGTTTCATAAGTAAAGGAATGGAAAATAAAACAAAAGATATTATAATGCCTCTATATCGTTCCATGGTGAGACTGCACCTTGAACATTGTGTGTAATTCTGGTCGCCGTATCTTAAAAAGGATATAGTGTTATTAGAAAAGGTTCAGAGAAGAGCCACCAAAATGGTAAAGGGGATGGAAGGATACTCCTATGAAGAGAGGCTAAAAAGGTTAGGGCTTTTTAACCTGAAAAAGAGATGGCTGAGGGGAGATGTGATAGAAATCTATAAATTAATGAACGGAGTGGAACGGGTAAACGTAGATCGATTGTTTACGTTATCAGAATATAGAAAGACTAGGGGACATGTAATGAAGCTACAGGGTAAACTATTTAAGACTAATAAAATATTTTTTCACTCAACGTGTAATCAAACTCTGGAATTTGTTACCGGAGGATGTAGTAAAGGCTGTTAGTGTAGCTGGGTTTAAAAAAGGTTTGGACAAGTTCCTGGAGGAAAGGTCCATAAACCGTTATTAAGAAGGGACCCAGGATATCAATGCTTGACCCAGTACAAGCATTGTGGAACCTGTGTCTTTTGGGGAAACTGCTAGGTATGTATGACCTAGATTGGCCACTGTTGGAAACAGGATACTGGGCTTGATGGACCTTAGTCTGACCCAATAAGGCATTTCTTATGTTCCTGAAGCCTTTACTCTCTTCACCCATCGTCCAACGGTGCTCCTATCTACCGCAGAACTTCCATACACAGCACATAACCGTTTGTGAATGTTTCTCATACTTTCTTTCTCCTCCACCAAGAATTCAATTACAGCTTGTTGTTTGTACCTTGTGTCACTCACAGACGCCATTTGAAGGATCACTACCGCCTCGCTATTTGTCGGATGACTCTAAAATTACATACGTGTGTCCTTTGACGTTCCAAGTTACTACCCTTTCAATTTCACACCTCTATCTTCATTCTGGACTGAGAAAAAAACATGTGGGGCAATATGTGGGGCATTACTTTCTGAGCAACCCTCCTAATACTGAAGTATGCAAACATCTGTTTGTCGGCTGTAACCCTTACAGTTTGAGAGAAACTGCTCCTGCACTGTTGTGGTAGTTGCAGTGATGTGCAGTTATGTAGTACAGACTTTTTCAATAGATTTTCATCGCGCAGATGTTTTGATTATAGTATATCATTTGCGCAGTTAGATAGGAAGAGGGTCGCAGTGACCTTAATCTTCTCATTATAAACAGAATGTGCAACATTTGTTACTAACCTAATTACTAATGTGCAATCTGATTGATTCTTGAATTATCTAACAGAACAGCTGATACTGACAGCGAGAACTATTAATAGCCCAGTTTGTGAAATGAAGGCCTTATTGTGGCTCTTTGTTAATGCACACATATTTTTTGTTATTATTATATTAACATTCAGTAGTTATTGTTTAGTGCAGTGTTTAGATTTTTTCATTGCAAGACCTGGGGAGCAGTGGTGACCCCCATCAGCGAAAAGAGCAGCAAATTGTATCCCTTCCTCAAATACACGCTCTCACCCCATCCTGCCTGGAGGACTGCTTGCAGCATCGCCCCTGGCATAGCTGTTGTTTTCCTCTGGCACTTTGTGACTCTTGGTGAATTTGAGCCACACGGTGCCCAAACTCTTGGACTTTTCTCCTGAGACTGCAAAAGTCAAAGAATTTGGGTGCCCCGAGGCTCAATCTCACCAAGAGTCGCATGATGCTGGAAGAAAACAGAACATCTGTTCAGAGGTGGTGCTGGCAGCAAACCTCTGGGAGAGGTGGGGGGGGGGGGGGTTGACATACTGGGGAAAAAAATCTGTCTTGGAGGGACTCAGGGTATGGACAGGATGATAACGTTTGGCCACTGGGATAGGTGAGTGAGAGTTCAGACTGGCTGTGAAGACAACGTGCATTGTGGGAGAGAGAAAGTTTCTATTTTTGGGGGGGGGGTGTTTTGGGGAGACAAGCTGGGGAGGAATGGGTTGGTAGGAAAGGCAGAAAGACAGGGAATGTGTGTGGGAGCAGACTTTGTTTTAGTCCCATGTAACGCTCTGGCTGAGTGTGCCTGAGCAGCTGGGCTGGCCGCATTATGGGAGGAGGAGCCCCTTGTTTCATTGCCAGGGCACCAGCTGCTTTGTCGAGCAATGGTCCTGTCTCTCACATTGAAGTTTTTGTTTGCCAAAGTGGCTCCTGCTTGAAAATAATGAAGAACACTGTTTCAGTGCATAGAGCAGTGAAATTGGCCAGGAGACGTCCTAAATCTTCAGCTGGGGCTTTGGATTTCCCGTGAAATTGATGCTTTGTGGCAGCACTGAGAAATCATTTTATGACCCTTGGCCTGAGTTGTAATTGGTTGATAATTATGATGCCATTGTTCCTACTTCCTTTACCTTTATGGAAATTTACATGCAATTCAGACCCCCAGATTAATGCTTCCCTTCTTTTCCTTTCATCTTTCCCCCCCTGCCTGGGTGATTCTTTCCTCAGACCTTCAACTGTCCATCAGGTGCAAGTATTTTAGTGTATGTTTATATCCGGCAGAATACAAAAAGGACTTTTCCCCAATTTTTGTGGCCCACAGGCATGACATTTCAAACCTTTGATTATTATAATATTTGATATTGTGTTTAGTACCCAATTAGACTTCTTAAACCACAACATTTTCAATATGTGCTGGTAGGTTTGGTGTGCTACATTAGATTACTCAGTTTCCTTGAATTCTCATAGTTCTAATGTGCCCAAGATCTTCTGGCATCCGCAAATGAAAGCGTGGATGAGTAGCTTAGTAACGAGAGCAGCAGACTGAAAACCAGGGTTTAAATCACACTTCCTCCATCGACATACCTTATGATCTTCGACAAATCACTCCACAATCCATTGCTTCAGGTACAAACTAAGAGCCTCATTTAATAATTTGGGTTAATGTATTTGCACACATTAATGCACATTAAGACAGGAGGCCTGTTTACTAACTATGCACTTAACTCAAAGTAATGTAAGTCAGTTTGCAGTAATGGATGCCGGCATGTTCGCCCAAGTTCGTAAATGAAGCTCTTAGATTGTAAACCTTCTCTGGCAGAGAAATACCTGCTGTGACTGAATGTAAGTCACCTTGAGCTTGGCTTTGGAAAGGGGAGTATCTAAATCCAAGCCTCCCTTTTCTAACATCATAGCCAACTCAAATTCCTCGCACTCCTGTCACATGTAGGTTGCTGTAATAACATTTTTTAGGGTTCTCCACATTCGGATCTTCTAATTCTTTCCTCTTGTTACCCATATCATCATCCCGTCCTAGTGGAGTCCGTTCATATTCGGATAATAGCTGTGCGAGCTGGTCCCATAGCAGAGGAGGTGCTGGGCTTAAGCTCTTCTCCTGCGGCTGGGCTGAGTAGCGGATTGAGATCAGGAGATGGCACAGCAGCACTGCTGGAAGTAAGTACAGCGTGTACCATCTCGACCTCCAGGGCCAGCGCAACCATTGGCCAAGTTCTAGACGGTTGCCTGAGGCGGCAGCTTCTGAGGGGCAGCAAAGAGCGGAAGCAGTTAAAGGAAAACACTAGATCCTGAGAGCCCCACAAACACAAAAGAAGTAAGCAGGTGATTTTACCCGTAGGGAGAGTGGGCACACACACACACACAGCAATAATTAACATTTAAAAGTATGATGCCCATTTACGCATTTTTACAGGATTGTTGTTGGTGTGGTGATCGTGATTTTTTATTTTAATTATCTAAATTTTTTTTTGGGGGGAAGGGTATATTTACTTACTTGATATACTGCCTATAGTGGGTAGCAGCTAGGCAAGTTTTGTTCAGGACCTGTATCGTATTTCCTTGTCCCCAAAGGGCTCACAATCTAAGGTCATACCTGAGGCAATGGAGGGTTAAGTGGTTTGGCCATGGCCAAGGCCAAAAGGAGCACCAGTGGGACCAAAACCCCAGTTCCTCCAGCCCAAGGCTGCTGTCCCCCAGTGGGACTTGAACACAGGTCCCTCCAAACTGAGGCTACTGCCCCACCCACTAGGCCACTCCTCCTTTGCATTGGTCCTGTTTACCTCCACCTAGTGCCTTAGCCTCAGGAAATGCTTTAACTGCCCTTAGGGGAGGAGGAGGAAGAAACTGGAAAGGAAGGGAGGGGTGGGAAGTGGACACCTGATCCCCCCCCCCCCACTGCATCCTTGAGACCTTTCCTGCAGACACACCTTAGATGCCCTGCTTCTGCACCACTGCCACAGACACTCTCTGCAGACCAGGTTCCCCATCAATACCCCGACTATGCGCCTAACATACCACTTCTTGGACCTCGACACACATACCCACTCTGTCTCAAACACCCTACCTACAACTCAATCCCCCCCCCCCCTCCAGTTTCATACCCCACTGTGCTCACGACATGCACAAGCTCTACTGCCCAACCTCATACACTTCATTCATATCAGTTACCTTTTTATCCCCCTGTTGTCCCAGATTCCCCCTGCAATCCCACTTATATATCCCCTTTCCTATGCACCATACAAACATAATCCCACCCCTCCCTAATTCCTGATGGCAGCTCTAAAGGGGACCCCTCAGCCCTTACTGCCTTGGCAACATGGTATTATAGGGGCCTATCTTACTTTATTCACTTGGGGTCTATTCAGTCTTCCCTTTGCTAATGGCCAGATTGCTGTAGATTCCTGCATAGAAACTACACTGTGTCAGAATACCTCAACTCGGTCACACATGCAGAATACAAACAGACCCTAGCTCAATATAGAATACCTGACTACAGATTAGAAATGTACAGACAACTGTTGAAGTGGAACCTCCCTTCACTGCTCTTCTCTCCCCGAGAATTTAGATTTTGCAAGCACTGCTGCATAAGAGAAGTAGAAAAAGAAATGAATTTCCTCTTATACTGAGCAAAATGCAGAGATATCTGAGATACGTATTCCGACATATTTTAATTATGAAAGTGAAAATAAAATGTTTTTATTTTCTGCCGTGTTCTCTGGATATTTTATTTTAATAATTGACCCAATCTCTTTTCCACTTTCTTCTTGTCTCACTCCAGGGTATGTTTACAAAGTAACGGGCCGCGGCTCTGATATTGCACGGAGGCCACTACTGCTGCTTTGTAAACATACCCCTCAGTCTTCTACTTACTCCTTTTCCAGGGTCTCCTTTCCATTATCAATTTCTTCTCACTCTCTTTTTTTTTCTTCCTCTATCCACTGTAGCAAGATTTCATGCCTTTTCCCTCTTTCATCCTCTTTTCTAATCCCTAATCTCCCTCTTTTCAGCTCTTATCTACCTACTATCTATCTCCCATCCCCCTTCCCAGTTCATCTCCCAGTTCCTCACTCCTTATCAACTTTCCTTTTCCCCTTGTTTCATTCCATCCCCAGCTTGGTCCCCCTCTTTCTTTCACCTGCTCCAGAGTCCCCGTTCTCCCTAGCTCTCAACTACTTTCTTCTGCCTCTCATCCTCTCACTAGTCAAGCTCTTTGTTTCACTTATTCCCTTCCTTGCCTCCAGCTCTTTCTATCTCTAGTTTCCTTCCAATATTCATATTACCCTCTTTCACTTTTTCTCCAGCTCCATTTCCAATCTCTTTTCCCCCCTTCTTAGACTCAGCCTTTTCCACTGCCTCTCACCCACTCCCCAGCTCTCCAGATTTTTTACACATATCTTGAGTCTTCCCTACTCTTCAGCCTTTCTTCTTCCACAAAGTCAACTCTGGCGCTTCTATTGTGCCTACATGGTTTGTACATCAGCTTTTTGATCTGTGCAGGACTCCATAGATACAGAGTGCTGTTGAGTTCAAAAGCTGGTGTATGAACAGTTCTTCCGAAACTTTTATCCAATATGACCCCATTTCAATACTTAAAAATTCACACTACTCCAGATGATAATGAAAACACATTAGGAGACTTCCACTTCTCTCTCCTCCCTCATCCACTTTTTCCTCCTCCCACTCATCCAAAATATGAAGGAAGAAGCAGAAGTGGTGGTAGCAGTAACAGAAGTTAGCACAGGACCCTGTGTGTCAATGTGCACTTACAGACCCCAGTACCCTATGGATTTCCAGTCTAACAGGAAACCCACCAAGAGGAATGGCCAGGGCCTTCAGCATTCACTGCTTCACAGACCCCTGTGTTGACTGCCATTGTTGAGCAAAGGTCATAGTGGTGGTCTAGCAGAAGGGGGAGCAGTCATGGCACATATCCAAAACCCAACATAACAAACTCCAATACCTCAAGTTACTCACTGCCTACAAGGATGCAGTTAACAAAGTCAAAAAAGATCACCACACAAGAATCATAAATCGTTACCTCAATCGACCAAGAGAGCTGTTTGCCATAGTACGATCCCTGACAAAAACTGACCAAAATGACACAGGCATATGCAACATTGAACTCCACATCCTTGCTGACTACTTTGCTAGTAAGCTAAAAAGTAAAAACCACCGAAACCCCTGACAAATCCCAACGCCTGGACTACATTCCACACAATTGACTAAGAACACCTCTTAAATATAATATCTAACATCAACATGACCCCCCCCCCCTGACCCATGCCCTGTACTATGGATCAAGGCCACAAAAATTGAACTTGCGCCCTACCTCCTTCAAATAATAAACCATTCCCTACTCCAAGGAATCATGCCCACCGACCTAAAAATGGCTTCCATTTGCCCCATACTAAAGAACAAGGCCCTAAACAGAAACAAACCTAACTCCTACAGACCAATAGCAAGCATCCCATTCATTGCCAAAATAATCGAAAAAACCATCCTAAATCAACTCCAAGACTACCTAGATAATAATGCCCCCTTAGATGTGCATCAGTATGGTTTTTGCCCATTTCATGGAGTCGAAACCCTGCTCCTGGCCCTAACTGACAACCTTATCAGAGGCATAGACAATCGTAAACATGCTTTCCTCTTAGTCTTCATAGATATTGCCTCAGCCTTTGACAACATCAACCATAATACCCTCATCTCAAGACTGGAACATCTCAGACTGGGCAGAACAGTCCTACTCTGGTTCAAATCTTACATCACAAACCGCAAACTACGGATCAAAATAGGGGAAGAACCTCCAAGCACCTTTCCCCAGGACCAAGGTATACTGTAAGTTTCAGCCCTCTCCGCCCTCCTATTCAATCTCTACCTACAGCCCATCACCCATACATTCAAGAAGCACAACATTAAATACTATATCTACGTGGACGATATCATGTTGTCACTCCTCATAGAAATAAACAATCCCACCTACAATAACCTGGCCGACTGCATTAACGAAACCGAATCCTGACTGAAATCCAACAACCCCAGCATAAACCTCAACAAAACAGAAACACTCTACGTCACAAGAATCAAAACATAACCCTCCCCCAAACCATCACCTTTAATGACATCTCACTCCCAGTCAAGCAAGAGGTTAAATATCTCGGCATAACCCTTGACACATCACTCAACATGCTACCCCGCCTAAAACAGACAGCCAGAACAATCCTATATAAACTAAAGATCATACAACACAAGACTCATCCTCGAAGCAAATGACTTCCGGTCGGTTGTGCAAGCCATCATTATCCCACACTGACTACTGCAACAGCCTGTTGCAGGGTCTACCAGCAAAAAACCTACACATACTACAAAGAGTGCAGAACATCACAGCCAAAATAATTTGCAAAGCCCTAATAACCGATCACGTCACACCCCTCCTACACGACTGCCACTGGCTCCCAATACAGAGCCGGATAAAATACAAACTTCTCGTGACAACTTTCAAGCTCAACAACATTGCACCATCCTCCCTCGCAACTCTTCTCCGTACCCCTACCAACACCAGATCACACAGGGAGAATGCTCTTCACTCCCTAATTATCACCTGCATACCTACAATCTATAAGCTGTTTACTGCGATAGATGCAGACAGAATATACGATCACATCGAGCTCAATAACATCATGGCAAAAGAGCAAAAGGGCAATAAGAGAGGAGCATATGGCACGAAAGACCAGTTGATGCTGAATAAGGCCATTATGGCCAGTGCTAAGAAAGACAGACAGAAATCTCACTATAGCATGGATTGATTATAAGAAAGCTTTTGACAGCATCCCACACACTCAGATAATTCATTGCCTTGAAATGTATAAAATAAATTCTGGTTTGATAGAGTATATTAAGTTCACTATGAAAATGTGGCAATCCACACTCTTTTTGAGATATGAAGATGGTCAGTACATCATTCCTAACATTAAAATCCAATGAGGAATATTTCAGGGAGATTCCCTGTCACCACTTCTGTTTTGCTTGGCGCTTAATCCAATGAGTGCTCTCATCAACTCTTTGGGGTATGGATTTAACCTGAATTCTAAAGACTGTACCAATCCAGAAGCAACTTCCCATATGCTATTTATAGATGATCTGAAACTCTACAGTTCCAGCAACCAACAATTAGCAGAGCAGTTTTGTGTGGTGAAAAGCTTTTCTGACGACATCAGGATGACTTTTGGCCTTGACAAATGCGCTAAGGCAACAATTTTCAGAGGAAAATTGAGCAAAACTGAAAACATCTCCCTTGTTGAGGGCTGTGAAATCAAGGACCTTGAACAGAAAGATGTATATAAGTATCTCGGAATAGAGGAAGGAATGACACTCGGGCAAAAACTATTGAGAAAGAATATTACAGGAGATTAAAACTGTTATTGAAAAGTGCTTTAACATCACAAAATAAGATACATGCCATCAATCAGCTGGCAATTCCTGTACTCTCCTACAATTTTGGGATTGTGGATTAGCCTCATAAAGAGCTTGAAAAACTGGATGTGCAAACAAGAAAACTCCATGTTCATGAAGTAATTTACAAAAATCAGTGTATGCCAAGATTGTACATCTCTAGAGCTGAAGGAGGGCTAGGACTTACAGAAACTGACTACACCTACAGAGCTACTATCATAGGCCTCCAAGCCTATCTGACAGTATCATCGGATCGAAATACACAAGAAGTGCTGAAATATGAAAGTCAACATCCAAAATCTGTCTCCATCATCAAACTTGGACAAGCATTCCGACGGTTAGAAGGAATGAGCGAGAATCCACAGGTGTGCATGAGAAAGAAAGTAACAGAATTTGCAAAACAAGAGAAAAAACTCTTCAAAGAATTAGATCAGCAGACAAGGAAAAACAAGTGGCAAATGCACAAATACAGTGGAAAATACAGAGTGTTACTCCAAGAACCTTTTGTCAATCAAGAACAGACACATGAATGGTTGAGGAAAGGTAGACTGAAACCGAAGGATGAAAGATTGATAGTTGCAGTCCAGGACAGCAGATTGCGGACAAGATGGTTTACGGCATGCAATGTTCCCTCTAAGCTGCACTGGGTCTTCCGCCGGCATTCCTGCCAGGGGGGGTGGGGGGATGCAGCGCGATCAATGCTCTGCCCCTCCCCCCACTGGCGGGAATGCCGGCGGAGGACCCGGCGCGGCTTAAAGAGAACATTGGCTGTGGCATTTTGTTGGGTCTAACACACGCCGCAGCCACTGTTCTCTTTAAGCCGCGACGGGTCCTCCGCCGGCATTCCCGCCGGTGGGGGGAGGGGCAGAGCATCGATTGTGCTGCATCCCCCCGCCCCGGCAGGAATGCCGGCGGAGAACCCAGTGCAGGTTAGAGGGAACATTGCCGGCATGTATTGAAAAAACTGGCACAACAGACATATGTCGATTCTGTAAGAAAGAGCTGGAAACAATGACTCACCTAATAGCAGGCTGTGAAGTTCTGATGGCGGAAAAATTTATACGGAAAGGCACAACTCCTCCACTGGAAACTCTAAACACTACAACATCACTGTCCCTGAAAAGCACTGGGATCATGATCCAAAGAGAATAACGGAGAATGAAGAGGTTATGATCACCTGGGATATTCCCATTCCGACGGATAAGAAACTGGATGTGAGGAAACTTGACATAGTGGTAAAGGAGAAGAATACCAGAACGGCATTGATAATAGAAGTGTCAGTACCGAGTGATTATTCTGTGAATCGCGTGGAGAGGGAGAAGATCTTGAAGTATCAAGAAATGCAATCAGAGACCAAGAAAATATGGCAGAAAGATACAGAAATATTTCCCATTGTACTGGGAGCCACAGTCCTGATAAAGAAGAATTTCCAAGCACATCTTGACAAACTACTCTTACATGTTACATCTTATGAACTCCAGCAGGAGGCTCTCTTTGGCACGATGCAAGTATTACTCCGAGCATTAGCAGTAAATTTGAGCGATTAAGATCATATTCCACATACCCTGGCTTAGAAGTGAGGTTCACGACTGCCATAGTATACACAAACTAACCCATTAGGAGAAACTACCCCCAGGGAGAATGTGCTTTTAACTCATACTATTAGTTTTCAAAATTAGAGTAGGTCTAGCACCAGTCTACATGTTTCATCTAAAAGTACAATTCAACCAGAGAATTATGATCTTCTGAGGCTTGCAAAATCACAATACCACCCCCTCCCAAATCATTCCGACATGGATACCTGTAAAAAGACTCCATCTGCTCTGGGCACATGGGGAGAGGGGGGGGGGGTGGAACTTGGCCACAGCCCCATAGACTTGGAATAATCTTCCAACAGAGATAAGACTTAGGACCTATCAATCTCTTTCAGAAAATCTCTGAAACTATGAATCATCAATAAATGCTTTAAACCCAATGGTTAGACGATCTCCACCTGCATTCTACCACCTCTCCTAAAGTTCCTCGCGCTTCTCTCTTCTCTCAGCCTTATTTTATCACCAGTTTCACGGGCCAAGGAGAGGTCATTTGCCCTCACACCCCCTGCACCCTGGATTTTCATGACTAATGACTGCAACTTTTTATATGTTTTGAGTTTTGTTCAGCCCCGTTTTATTTGCAGGCCCTCCATGCTGAAAGATTTTCTGTTGTCACTCGCACAACGTAAAATCATCTCTCTTGTTGGACGTAGGCCATTGTTTAAATTGCTTATTAGAATCGCAGTGGATATTAGAGACTAGAGGGACAATGCACTTTGGGATGAGTGTTGTGGGCCGCTCCTTGTTCTATGCTGTGTCAGGCTTCTGCCAAGCATAATTCTGCTGACATTGGTGTCAGGTTTCTGTAATCCTAGGAACGCAAAATAAGTTTCCTGAATAAGCACATGTGCAGACAGCGAGAACTCTGCAATGTAGAAACAGTTTAATGGAAGTGTGAAGGAAAGGAGACTAGAGACAACTACTGGATAAGCGAGGAAACCCATCAGTGTGTCTCATAGCCTCTCCTTCCCCTGTACACATGCCAGGAAGAGGAGGAGGTCATTTTGAATGGCACTGTGAGGTCACCTCTGCCACTGCACACTTTGTGGCTTGTTGTTTATTGTGAAGAAGACAAGCCGGTTGACACACAGAGCAATACTTAAATAATTCATGTGGTAAATTAAACAAAATAACCGGACGCTTAATATTTTGCTGTGAGTGGAGTAGCTTATTTATTTATATTTTAGCTCACACCTTTCCTGTGATCTCCATTCAGATAACTTAGTAGATGATGATGGATGTATTGTCCTGTCCCCAGAGGGCTTACAATCTAAATGTGTACCTGAGGCAATGGAAAGTGAAGTGATTTGCCCAAGGCCACATCAATTGCCAGTAGGCATCAAACCCTAATTCTGGTTCCTGGGCTGTTGCCCTAACCATTCAGCTACCTCTCCACGCCTCTTGGTTAAAGTAGTAGAAGGCTGTAGACCAGGGGTTCTCAACCCTGTCCTCAGGACCCACCTAGCCAGTCAGGGTTTTCAGGATAACAATGAATATGCATGCACTGCTTCCATTGTATGCTGATCTATCTCATGCATATTCATTGTGGATACCCTGAAAACCCAACTGGACTAGGGGTACCAGAGGACTGGGTTGAGAACAACTGATCTAGGGACAGGGAAATAGCTACTGCATCTGAATGCAATCTGAGAAACTGTCAGAGAAGATAAATGCCTGTAGGAAGTTTGTTTTAAGGATATTACTTTTACCACATTTGACAACCCGTAGTCTCCAGAATCCAATCCTATGATAGCAAACAACTATGCCAAGGATTAAACTAATTTTGCAATTTGATGATTGTTGCATTTTGCAGTCTATAACGAGCAGCACATCCCTTGTTTCTACCCTGGAGTGCCGAGCACATGGTCTGTATACTATGATCTGCTTCAGTGCTGTTGCAAGTCTTGGTATGCCCAGCAGATCGATTATAATGAATCACTCCATTCCATATCTGCCATAATGACAACACAAATTTTAATTTGCTCCAAATATCAGCCTGCCTATTTTTTGTCCCTGTTAACTCTCTGCACCTAGTACAAGGCTGTTACCTCGGTGTAAGGGAGGGAAGATGGGATGGAGCTAGAAAAAAAATGGTTTGTAGTCACCTTCCCTTGTCACTTGGAGCCTAAAGTGTCGAGGAAGTTATACCTACAGTTTTTTTCTCTACCTTCATTTACCTCTTTAACGTCAAAGAAAATACATTTTGAGAAAGGATTCTTATTCGGAAAGGAAACTGTTCTTTGGAACATGTATACATAAATTATACATAGGAAAATTGTACACAGGAACCATTGCAGGATAAGAAGAAAATATAGGGCTCAGCCAGTCAGGCAACAGAATGCCAGTCAGTTAAGTGTGCTTAGGGTGGTTAGCGGGATTTCCAGCTGACACTTACAGTGTCTGGCGACTTAGACCACTTGAAAGTTTGTCCTAAGTTGCTGACTGAAAATCCTGCTAACCGGATCAATGTTGGCAATTATTTGGATAACCCTGCTCAGCATGGATATTTAGCAGCATGCCACGGCTGACCACTGTGGCATTTGAATAGCAGCCTTTTTGAAAAGTGGGCCCTATGCTTTCAGTGACTTTCATTTTCAAAGACCGAGGAATAGAATGGTAGCCGTGGGTTTTCTTAAACTACCCATTCCCTAGCATAAAGTTAGAAAAATAGTGAAGCTAAATATAGGTGGGTGAACATAACAGAATCAACTTTCACACTGTTGAAAGAAACATTCAGGACATGCAGCTATTCCAGTCTACCCAGTGTGGATATCCCAGTGTATATGCATGCTCTGGATGAATAGCACTTGTCCTTACAAAATGTTTTTTTCACCCTTTCTGCCTCCCACAATGAAGTGTGTGCTCACCATTCACACACTTCAGTAAACATGCCCCTTTGTAAGGCTGTTTTTTATATTTTGTTTTGCTGTAAGATAATATTTTTATTGATTGTTTGGAATAAGTCTTGGACCCTTTTTTGAGGGGATAAGTGGAAAAGAAATGCCAGAATTAAGTTAAATAAACCTTTGCATTGAATTTACTCATAGAGTTGTTGAGACAGGGTACCTAGAGCCACTTCAGTTAACGAGAGACAATGCAGTAATGGCGGAGAGTGCAATCGATATAGCTTCTTTTAAGTGAATGCGCAAGGGCGTGGCTCTGAATATCCAGAAGCACATTGGTCATGCTCATTGGTTGATTTGTTGCTAGCAGTTTGCCATTACTTGCTGATATCATGGTTTCCATAGCAACAGGCACAGGTGGGACACTTTTACGGGGAAAATACTATGGTAAAATGAGACTGCTTATTGATTGATTATGTTTGTAGACGGTTCTTAATGAAAATAATGCCCATCTGAACAAATACGTCCCAGCTGTAAGGCTGGTGTTAGGAGATAGCAAACAGGGCAATTGCCCTGGGCCCCCTTGCCACAGGGGGCCTTAAGCCTGGGTCAAGCTGAAGGAGGCATAGCCTGCAAGTAGACTTTGAGACCCCTCGCCATTTTCTGCCCTAGGCCCCTGCATGTCTAACACCGTCCCTGTCTAGCTGATAATACCTCCGGTTCTTTTTCCAAAAGGTTCTGCTTTCACTATCTCATGGATGACATTAGATATTTGTGCTACATATTGCCCTGCTACTAAATTTCAGTTATTTGCCATTGAGATCCAGATATACCCTCAAACATGTGGTGTCTTGATACCTGAGCGTTTTTTCTGAGATATTTTGTGACCACAGTCATTTTAATTATTCATTATTTTTCTCTTTCAGCGGACACCATTATTTGGGCAAGAGATGTGGTAATTCAGCTGATGAGGGCACTTTCCCCTCCTCAAAGTTGTAGCAAAAAATGAACATTCAGACTCTGAGCATGAAGAATACTGCTTGCAACTTGTACATTAGCTAAGCTGGACATGAAGAAACGTCTTTCTAACACAATGCGTAAAGCTTAAACATGATCTTGTTAATCGAAAAAGTAATAATGAAGTATAGACTTTGATGGAGGTAAAGCCAAAAAAGAACTTTGGATAGCAGTGCACAGCTCAGCATTTGGATTTGAAATATGCAGTGGTCGTCGTGTCTCCCCCACGCCCTCCTTGCTGGCACGTTCTGCCACGCATGTTAGCCTGGAATTCCAGCATCGACCACAGGGGGAGCAGTTGAGTCCCAGGAAGTGAAGAAGTCACCCTGAATAAATTCAGAGCGTGCCACTGAAACCTTCTGCACACAATGGATCTGAGTATACAAGCAAGTGCTAAGGGACACCAATAAACTTTCCTCTGGCTCCAGTCAGTGTATATTTAGTAAAGCTACACTGGATGTGACCAGGAGCCATATGTTTTAAGGTTATTCATTTCCAACATTGAACAAAAACTGTGTGTGGGGTGACCTTCAGATCTCCCCTCTTTTCATGATTTTTGTAATCGCTCCTATTTATAATGAACATAACCTCTCCCTATATTATTACCCTTCCTGTAGTAGGTTTAGCTATTTATTGTTAAGTGGTAGCATGCTGAAACAAAACCAGCATTTGGCTATGAGAATGGTTGTATGTTTTGCACATTTTGTCTGTTTTTGTGGTTTTTGCTGTTCTTGTGTGTGACCTGTTTTTTCTCTCATTTTTTTTTTGGCTGCACAAAAAAAGTAAAACAATTGATCATTATTTGAGGCCAGTAAGGAAGACAGTAGCTGGAGAGGGGACTGAAACAGAAGCATTGCAATACAGGATCTTAAATTACACACATACACACTGAAGGAAGGAAGAGAGAAAAGCTACTTTCTCAGGTTCCCTGGGGTAATTTGAAGGCAGCCTTCCTACTGTTTTATTAGCCCCTATCATGCCTGCCTGCAGAGGTCTAATGTGGAAAGATCCTTCTCTTTATGGAGTCTGAAGGAGATGTAGTGGTTTTGAGGATGCATGGGAGGGAAGTAGAAGTGTTTCCCAAAGGTTTCTTTCTCTCTGTTTATTCATTTTTTTTCATTCGTTCAAAGCCTTGTGTCATATTCCAATTGGCCTGCGCAGTTAAATTTAATGGCACTGATCCAACGAATATTCTCCGAGTGAACTAAATTCAGTAAAAGATTTGCATGAACAGAATTTTTTTTCTCTCTGTAGGTTTCAGTGGGGCCCTTTGAGTAGGACTGAGTCAAAGATTGAAAAGAAGGAACAAAACAGATGTGTTTTGGGGGTAAAAACATAAGCACCTTAGAACAGTGTCTGATTCTGACATTTTGTACCATAGTCTGGCAGGCCTTTAGACACTTTCTACTACACCTTGTAGCTTAATACACTAAAGGGTTTAAAAACTATCAAGCCGATGCAGAAAGCCAGCATTGAAGTTGCGCGCTATTTAGCTGTGTATGTATTTTCGTAGCATGCAACTTCGGCGCCGATATGCAGCAAAGGGCGTGTAATGCAAATGAGCTTTGCTGCAAAGTTGAAAGGAGGGGAGTCAGTGCACGTGCAAACAATAGACGCGCTACAAGCGGCCGTGTGCGCATGCACGTAAATTTCAGACGCTCACATTATGAGTGCATAGGATATTCAGGTTCTTTGACCATTAACAAAGCCAGTAACATGCTGATGGCACCCACCCCATAATAATCAACACTATGTCTCCCCAAAACATTTGTTTATTAAATCATAACAAAGAGACGTAATGGTAAATGGAGAACGACATAAGTGAGTCCAAAAGAACATTGAAGGGTAAGAAGTAAAAGACGTTTCTTCTTAAATGCCAAACTTTCGCTTACACACTGAAACCTTCACGCAGAAGATTTTCACACTGAAGGTAACTGTTCACTGGTACATATGTTGAAACAGTCTTTCCCTACACTTGCAAGATTTTTAAGTCACCTCAGACCAGGTGTACTGATAATGGTGCTCCTGAACTTTACGCCTGGTTATGGAATCCTCTACACATTTCTCTGAATTGGGCGCAGACCGTAGCATTTCATTTTAATACATGCAGCTCATTTGCATATCATTTAAATACGCCTGGCATTGCTGTGTGTGCATCCTTTTTTTGCTGTTTAGTGCACATCAGTCTCTGCATTTGACGTACCGGTACTTGTGTTGTATACATTGCGTTATATGCACGCAAAGAGCGAAGTAGTCTTTCTGCATCGGCGCGTATGTTTGTTTCTTGACCACTTTGACTTCAATGACTTGAGCGTCTTGTGACAGAGGGATGTGAAAGCGTCTTATCACTGGACATACAGGAACAGAGGAAAAGCAAGAATGCAGGTTTCTTAGTTAGTGTAGATGAGTACTGGAGCCCACTCTCAAGATCTCTTTACATGTGGTAGTTTGCCCAGTTTTATACATCAGCCTTTCAAGCTGAAACATGGCTTTTAGATTACACTGCTCCTGTCTTTCTTATTTGCCAGTAATTTATATTCTCGCAGGGTTACCATATGGAAATCTTTAATTGGGCATTAGGGCTTCAGCTATCCTGTAAACAAGTCACAGTGACATTGTTGTTGACTCACTTGACATGTGAAACGTTTTTTTTCCAGGGAATCCTTTTTCCTTCTCTGTTGTATCTTAGTTGTCTTGAATATTATCTGCCTAGTTTGTAAGTCTTTCGGAGTGAAGGGGTAAAGTTTCCTCTTGTAGTTGCTTTGTATAAAAAATATTCTTTTGGTGTGTGCTTTGCAAAATTGTTTTCTACTCTCACGGAACTTCCAAGGGCAGTGTGGTTACAGTCTGCTTCTGTGGCCTGGATTCATTACTGTGTGTACGTACCCTGTAGGCTGAAGAGAGCTGAAGTCAGGGTGGGCCTCAAGCCCTGCGGGGGAACATTCTGCGCTGATGCTGTTTGCACTGATGTGGGAATTCAGGCCTGCTGCTTGACCACTGCGGATCTACAAAACATCCCACACTTTGAAGGGAGTGCAATTCACTGCACATTGCACACAAAAGGCTTGGCATAAGACAGGAAGAAGGTTCTTTATTTTGTGGGTCCGTTGCTATAGAAACAGTTAACAAAGGGCAGCCTTCCACTTCTGGTATAATTGTGTAGGTCGTTTTCACTAAGCCTGACACCTGTCTGAATAGCAGTGATTAGAGATGAAGAATGTTCCTTCTTTGGTTACTGAAGATGTGGGTTTGTGCACCAAAAAAAAAAGGGAAAAAAGTTAATTGTCTGTGTTGTGTCTTTCCTTTGCTGCCATATTATTTTAAAGTTTTGTAAAACTGTGTATTTTTTTTTCACAATGTGAAACTGAAGGCCAATAAACTCTGAGAGATTTTCTCTTCACTACTGAAAGGCTTGCTCTGGAATCTTTTCTTTGGATGCTCGTGCAGCTTCTGATCAAAACACATTGGTCGGCCTTGAATATATGCTTCAGGTGGGCATTCATCTAATGTCCAGCTGTGCCACCAGTGTGGACTCATCCTGACAGTTCCTCTAATCCTGAACATTATAAAAGGCTTAAAAACAGCGAGGCCAATATTCAAAGGGTTTAGATTCCTATCTTTTGAGCGTTAGGTCCCTAAGCTGATCTCTTTGTAAATTTGCCAGCACTGAATGTTTCACTAGGCTTCTAAATTTAGGACCTCAAAAGAGTGGGTGGCAACAGGGCTGATTTGGGATGAGGAATAAAGTTAGGAGCTTAGCACTGATTTTGAGCACTAGACACCTAAATAAGGTTCTACAAAGGCCCATTTTAGATAGGAACCATGGGGGAAAAAAGCCTCTATTCACTCCAAACATCCCCCACCCCAGCACACATAACATTCCCTACCCCCTGAGTCCCAACTTTTATCAGAGCTCTCCCTGGTAGCTAATTTGGAGGGAGGGGCAGTAGGAGTGATCCCCAGACACTCCTGGCCCATGGACACCCATATTCAAAATGGCGCCTCCGACCCCCTAGAGGTCAAGCTTCTTCTAAATGATCTCCCAAATATAATCAATTGAATAGCAACCCTAAATTTAAGAACAAAGGACCCAGTTTTAAAAGGGGCTGATATTCAAATGGCTCGGCAGTTAGCCATGGCTTTTAAATATTGGTGAGATATTCTGTGGCAGTATCCAGATAGGAGTTCCTGCTGAAGACCTGGGCTGAGTAGCACTATCTGGATGAATACCAGAACTTATCCGAGAGCACGACTGTCAGCTGGCACTTACGCGGACCTAAGTCGTCCAAATAAATGTTGGAAAAATTGCACACTCTGGATAAGTGCTGGCGTTTATCTGGATCGTGCCAGTGCTACCTGTACTCCACCTACAGATCGCACCTGCACTGTACTGATCGTGTTGCAACAGGCTGTGGAGAGATGCAGCAGCATTATACTGATAGTGTTGGAACAGGCTGTGGAGAAATGCAGCGGCACTATGCTGATGATGCTGGGACAGGCTGTGGAGAGATGCAGCAGCATTATACTGATAGTGTTGGAACAGGCTGTGGAGAGATGCAGCGGCACTATGCTGATAGTGCTGAGACAGGCTGTGGAGAGATGCAGCGGCACTATGCTGATAGTGCTGGGACAGGTTGTGGAGATATTCAGCGGCACTATGCTGATAGTGTTGGGACAGGTTGTGGAGATATCCAGCGGCACTATGCTGATAGTACTGGGACAGGCTGTGGAGAGATGCAGCGGCACTATGCTGATAGTACTGGGACAGGCTGTGGAGATATTCAGCGGCACTATGCTGATAGTGCTGAGACAGGTTGTGGAGAGATGCAGCGGCACTATGCTGATAGTGCTGGGACAGGCTGTGGAGAGATGCAGCGGCACTATGCTGATAGTACTGGGACAGGCTGTGGAGATATTCAGAGGCACTATGCTGATAGTGCTGTGACAGGCTGTGGAGATATTCAGAGGCACTATGCTGATAGTGCTGAGACAGGCTGTGGAGATATCCAGCTGCACTATGCTGATAGTGCTGTGACAGGTTGTGGAGAGATGCAGCGGCACTATGCTGATAGTACTGGGACAGGTTGTGGAGAGATGCAGCGGCACTATGCTGATAGTGCTGTGACAGGCTGTGGAGATATTCAGAGGCACTATGCTGATAGTGCTGGGACAGGCTGTGGAGAGATGCAGCGGCACTATGCTGATAGTGCTGGGACAGGCTGTGGAGAGATGCAGCGGCACTATGCTGATAGTGCTGTGACAGGCTGTGGAGAGATGCAGCGGCACTATGCTGATAGTGCTGGGACAGGCTGTGGAGATATTCAGAGGCACTATGCTGATAGTGCTGTGACAGGCTGTGGAGATATTCAGAGGCACTATGCTGATAGTGCTGGGACAGGCTGTGGAGAGATGCAGCAGCACTATGCTGATAGTGCTGTGACAGGCTGTGGAGATATTCAGAGGCACTATGCTGATAGTGCTGGGACAGTCTGTGGAGATATTCAGAGGCACTATGCTGATAGTGCTGGGACAGGCTGTGGAGAGATGCAGCGGCACTATGCTGATAGCGCTGGGACAGGCTGTGGAGAGATGCAGCAGCACTATGCTGATAGTGCTGAGACAGGCTGTGGAGATATTCAGAGGCACTATGCTGATAGTGCTTTGACAGGCTGTGGAGAGATGCAGCGGCACTATGCTGATAGTGCTGGGACAGGCTGTGGAGAGATGCAGCGGCACTATGCTGATAGTGCTGAGACAGGCTGTGGAGATATTCAGCGGCACTATGCTGATAGTGCTGGGACAGGCTGTGGAGAGATGCAGCGGCACTATGCTGATAGTGCTGGGACAGGCTGTGGAGATATTCAGCGGCACTATGCTGATAGTGCTGTGACAGGCTGTGGAGAGATGCAGCGGCACTATGCTGATAGTGCTGAGACAGGCTGTGGAGATATTCAGCGGCACTATGCTGATAGTGCTGGGACAGGCTGTGGAGAGATGCAGCGGCACTATGCTGATAGTGCTGGGACAGGCTGTGGAGAGATGCAGCGGCACTATGCTGATAGTGCTGAGACAGGCTGTGGAGATATTCAGAGGCACTATGCTGATAGTGCTGTGACAGGCTGTGGAGATATTCAGAGGCACTATGCTGATAGTGCTGTGACAGGTTGTGGAGAGATGCAGCAGCACTATGCTGATAGTGCTGGGACAGGCTGTAGAGATATCCAGCTGCATTATGCTGATAGTGCTGTGACAGGCTGTAGAGATATTCAGAGGCACTATGCTGATAGTGCTGAGACAGGCTGTGGAGATATTCAGAGGCACTATGCTGATAGTGCTGAGACAGGCTGTGGAGATATTCAGAGGCACTATGCTGATAGTGCTGTGACAGGTTGTGGAGAGATGCAGCAGCACTATGCTGATAGTGCTGGGACAGGCTGTAGAGATATCCAGCTGCATTATGCTGATAGTGCTGTGACAGGCTGTGGAGATATTCAGAGGCACTATGCTGATAGTGCTGAGACAGGCTGTGGAGATATTCAGAGGCACTATGCTGATAGTGCTGTGACAGGTTGTGGAGAGATGCAGCAGCACTATGCTGATAGTGCTGGGACAGGCTGTGGAGAGATGCAGCAGCACTATGCTGATAGTGCTGGGACAGGCTGTGGAGATATTCAGAGGCACTATGCTGATATTGCTGGGACAGGCTGTAGAGATATTCAGCGGCACTATGCTGATAGTGCTGGGACAGGCTGTAGAGATATCCAGCTGCACTATGCTGATAGTGCTGAGACAGGCTGTGGAGAGATGCAGCGGCACTATGCTGATAGTGCTGAGACAGGCTGTGGAGATATTCAGAGGCACTATGCTGATAATGCTGGGACAGGCTGTGGAGAGATGCAGCGGCACTATGCTGATAGTGCTGGGACAGGCTGTGGAGAGATGCAGCGGCACTATGCTGATAGTGCTGTGACAGGCTGTGGAGATATTCAGAGGCACTATGCTGATAGTGCTGGGACAGGCTGTGGAGATATTCAGAGGCACTATGCTGATAGTGCTGGGAAAGGCTGTGGAGATATTCAGAGGCACTATGCTGATAGTGCTGGGACTGGCTGTGGAGATATTCAGCGGCACTATGCTGATAGTGCTGGGACAGGCTGTGGAGATATTCAGAGGCACTATGCTGATAGTGCTGTGACAGGCTGTGGAGATATTCAGAGGCACTATGCTGATAGTGCTGGGACAGGCTGTGGAGAGATGCAGCGGCACTATGCTGATAGTGTTGGAACAGGTTGTGGAGATATGCAGCGGCACTATGTTGATAGTGCTGAGACAGGCTGTGGAGATATCCAGCGGCACTATGTTGATAGTGCTGAGACAGGCTGTGGAGATATCCAGCGGCACTATGTTGATAGTGCTGAGACAGGCTGTGGAGAGATGCAGCGGCACTATGCAGCGGCACTAGTGCTGAGACAGGCCACCTGCGTTCAGGGTGTGATATGTTAGTCGCTATGTGTGTGATTAAGATGTAGAAACAGAGCACATGATAAGGACCTAAGGCTTATCTACAGTAGTCTATCCAGCTATATTCCCAATGCAGGGACTTTTTTTATTTTTAATTCGTGCGCCCACTGGTTGGTATGTACATTCTTTTTCTTTATTTGTATTTTTTTTCTGGCCAGACTGCTTGTTTTTAAGAAGCACCTTCCCCGAGTATGGTCTTCAGCTGTTTTGTATTTTTGCCACACACAAAGCAGTATGATGCCTACATGAGAGTCTTGTAAGGAATAGCACAGTCGTGCTCCTATGTCCTTAGTAACTTCCACTTTTTCAATTCTTTTTTTTTTTTTTTTAACTTTTATTTATAAAGATACCTTTTACATAGTCATAATATTACAATTACAACCCATAATACAGCAATATATCAAACAAAAGAAAAAACATATAATAGCAAAAATACAAAAAAAACAGACCACGTCTCGGGGAATGTCCTAGTGAAAAAAAAGGAAAACACTATACTATGAAAACAAGCCAAGACCTCAAGGGCCATAGCCTACTATTACCGGGCGAGTATCCACCCCGCCTACCTATACTGGTCATGATGTACTACGAACCTTTTCCCGCTCAGCAAGCCATTTCTCCAAATCAGATGAGGCGAGGAAAACAAATTTATCATAATGTAATGAAATACAGCATTTACAAGGATACTTTAAAAAGAATGTGGCCTCCAAGGCCAGTACCCTAGGTTTTAACACAAGAAAAGATTTTCTGTGAAGTTGCGTAGCACGAGAAACATCTGGAAATAACATTACCTTATCACCACAAAACTGGAATTCCTTCCTCCTAAAGTAAGACTTCAAAATAGAAATCTTATCCTCTTCAGAGGATAGGGTAACCAGTAAAGTGGCCCTAGTTGTAATCACATCCTGAGTATCTTCTAGAAAAGCTGTTAAATTAAATTCACCTTTCTCTGAAGTAGGTAACTCCTCTTTATCCTCAAGACTGGAAGAGACATTAGGAAAAAGGTAATAGCATTTAATCACTGAGCAAGAATCAGCCTGAGGGAAAAGGAGAGTATCCTTCAGATATTTCCTAAAGAGTACCAAAGGAGACAACATTGAGCACATAGGAAAATTCAACAGACGCAAATTCATTTTACGAGCTAGGTTTTCCAGATTTTCCAGTTTCTGATGCAAAAGAAAACTATCCTTGGCATGAGTTGCTGCAAAATCTGTAAACCTAGAAATTTGAGGCTCCAGTTTCGCCAGAGTTGAGCCACAGGCTCCAATCTGAGAATCTAGAGATTGAAATTTTTGAATAGAATCCCTTGTAAATTGGCATAATTTAGGAACAGTCTCTGACAACATATGTTCTGTGCGAGAAGAAACAACCATCCAAACATCTGATAAGGAAATTGTGGAAGCGGACGGAAAGGTAGCTGAAGGGGGAGGACGACTCCAGGAAACCTCCTTAGGAAATTCACATTGCAGAGCCACAGTAGGAGAGGCTTCCCCAGACAACTCGAGAAAACCAGGGGGAAGCGGGGGGGTACGCTCAATAGAGCTTAAACTCGCACCATCTGTGGTAGGAATAAGAGGCACAGTACCTGGGGTGACGGGTCGCGGCGTGGAGACCAAATGTTTCTCAATTGCCCCTACTTGAGAATTCTCGGCCGGAGGTTTCTTCTTGCGCTTGCCGCCTGGCATGACACCCCACCTCAGCTTACACCATAAGCTCCAAACCGGCTCCAAAGGGGCTCACAAGGGGCCAGTGCAACCCCCTACGAAAAAACGCGCCCTTAGATAACGCGCCGACGGCTGGCGCCGTACAAATCGAGTTATAAGGGGACCTGGAGATGACGTCAGCCGAGTGCCCGCAGAGCCGCCAGCAACAGAACCAGCCTCCTCTCCTCCACTGGAACCGGACGGCAGATGAAGACGCTCCCGAAGAGAACAGCAAGGCAAGGGCTTTTAGCAGGACCTGGAGGTGACGTCAGCCGAGTGCCCGCAGAGCCGCCAGCAACAGAACCAGCCTCCTCTCCTCCACTGGAACCGGACGGCAGATGAAGACGCTCCCGAAGGGAACAGCAAGGCAAGGGCTTTTAGCAGGACCTGGAGATGACGTCAGCCGAGTGCCCGCAGAGCCGCCAGCAACAGAACCAGCCTCCTCTCCTCCACTGGAACCGGACGGCAGATGAAGACGCTCCCGAAGGGAACAGCAAGGCAAGGGCTTTTAGCAGGACCTAGAGGTGACGTCAGCCGAGTGCCCGCAGAGCCGCCAGCAACAGAACCAGCCTCCTCTCCTCCACTGGAACCGGACGGCAGATGAAGACGCTCCCCTTTTTCAATTCTTTAATTATCCCCTCAGAATGAAATGAGGGAGGAAGTTAAAACCAAGTTTCTGCCTGCAGTTTTGAGTACGTCTTAGCTTTGATCCTTTTGAAAATGATCTCACCCTTATCGGATCAAATTCATTCTCAGTTGGATAGGTGCCTTCCCTCCAAATCTGGATTCAATTGGTGAATTTTCATGGAAGTTATTATTCTCTCAGACCAAGGGACAAATTGAATCATTGCCATGGCACTTTGAACATTGGTTGAAAAGTGCTAAGAAAAATCCAAATGAAAAAAGAAAATTGTATAAGTTTGCCTGTTCAAGCTGCCTTTTCAGTTATCCAAAGATAGGAGTACTGCTGCTTGTACTGTATCCACATCAAAATATTTGTCTTCATGGGTTCTTTTAATAGTGTTGTACCAAGGTGTGCAATGCTTCCAAAATACCTAAACTCCCAAAATATAGTATTTTTGTATTCATTTGAATAAAAAGATTTACATAAACAAACATGTTTGTGTAAACGTATGGAGTCCAATTCTATCATGGGCACGTCCGGGCTGTCTGGACAGCCTCATTAGGACCCAATTCTGTACTGCGGGAGCAAAACATTCCTGCAGCATACAGAATCGTATGTAGTTGTTGTTATGGAAGGACAGACTAGATGGGCCTTGTGGTCTTTTTCTGTCATCATGTTTCTATGTTTCTATGAGGGTGAAGGGAGATAGATTCAGGAGTGATATGCGGAAATATTTCTTTACGGAAAGAGTAGTGGATCCGTGGAATAGTCTCCCAGTGGAGGTGGTAGAGATGAGGACAGTAACTGAATTCAAAAAAGCATGGGACCAACACAGAGGATCTCTAAAGGTAAAAAGTGGACTGTTGTAGTTGTTGTTATGGAAGGACAGACTAGATGGGCCTTGTGGTCTTTTTCTGTCATCATGTTTCTAATCGGGCCCGAGGATGGCCCGGAGTACCCCTGCATGCCTGCGGGGACATCCTCCCCGCAGGCTCCCCCGGCTCCCGTGGCGCCAAACCTCTTCTTTCCCACCGACCAACTCACGGCTGAGCAGCCGGGGCCTGCATCGAGCGGCAGGAACCTACCCACACTGGGTCCCGCCTGACCCAGGCGATCTGGTCACCTCAAAGGTGGAATAAGCAGCACATTCCCCCTGACCCTGCAGGGCGTACAGAGCCATGACCGGAATCAGCCCTGTACATCCTGCTGCTTTGGCCCGCCCCCACTCTGCCCCGACTCCCCCCCTCCTGGCATTCCCTGTACTGCTGCTCTAGCCGTGCAGGGAGGGCCTGAGAAGGAATAAGGGCAGGATGGATTGTGGGGTTGCACGTCCCGCCAGGATGTGTAGCCCCGCAAATTGTGACTGAATTACGCCCATAGAATAACAACTCCTTTTATAGGTCCCCCTTCTACATTCAAAACCAAGACCATCTGTATTGTGTGTGGTATTTATGGATGATTTATGAATTTCCTGCCACTTGCTTAAAATATGTACAGTTAGTTTGCAGACTCAGCACTGAGGCTAGGAACGTACTGTACACAAAGAATGAAGCTACATTAAAAAGTTGTTCTGCTGAGTAGATCATTTTAAAATATCTCTCTATAATCTTGTTTAAGCTGTGCCTCTGGCCTGGCAATACTTTGCAAGATTTGGGAAACCAAATTAGACAAAGTTTCTTTCTTTTTTAGTTTTTCTTGTCATGGTACCCTAGCAACCATAATCTTATCTCTGTGGAGATAGAGAACTGTGGGGGAGGAAAAGTAGCTGGAACTTCAGAAAAACCTCCCCTAGCTAATCCTTACTCTGTCCTCGCCCTTTGTTAAGGAAATTGTGTCGTTCTGCTACATTCAAGGTTAGTTGGATATATTTGATGATTTCTTTTGAATGAGTGATGGATTTTTAGAGACCCCAATTACTTTGCAGCTATCTACATATTAATCTGAACGAATGAATAAATTAGAGTATCAGTATACATAGGGGCATATTCAAAGCATTATAGCCCGCTAGCAGACCTAGATATTCCAGAGCAGTATCCGGATAATACCATTAAATATGCCACAAATCCCATAAACGATGCCTATGAACATGAGAACATAAGATCATAAAAAATGCCATACTGGGTCAGACCAAGGTTCATAAAGCCCAGTATCCTGTTTCCAACAGTGGCCAATCCAGGTCACAAGTACCTGGCAGGTTCCCAAAGGCCACAGGTTCCACAGTGCTCATCCTATGGTAAGCAGTGGATTTCCCGGGTCCTCCTTAATAATGATTTATGGACCTTTCCTCCGGGAACTTGTTCAAACCTTTTTTAAACCCATCTATACTAACAGCTTTTACTACATCCTCCGGTAACAAATTCCAGAATTTGATTACGTGTTGATTGAATAATATTTTCTCTTATTAGTCTTAAATGGGTTACACTGTAGCTTCACTGCGTGTCCTCTAGTCTTTCCACTTTTTGATGACATAAACAACTGATGGAAAATAAAACAAAGAATATTATAATGCCTCTATATCGTTCCATGGTGAGACTGCACCTTGAATATTGTGTGCAATTCTGGTCGCCGTATCTTAAAAAGGATATAGCGTTATTAGAAAAGGTACAGAGAAGAGCCACCAAAATGGTAAAGGGGATGGAAGGATACCCCTATGAAGAGAGGCTAAAAAGGTTAGGGCTCTTTAACCTGGAAAAGAGATGGCTGAGGGGAGATGTGATAGAAGTCTATAAATTAATGAACGGAGTGGAACGGGTAAACGTAGATTGATTGTTTACATTATCAGAATATAGAAAGACTAGGGGACATGCAAAGAAGCTACAGGGTAAACTATTTAAGACTAATAAAAGAAAATATTGTTTCACTCAACGTGTAATCAAACTCTGGAATTTGTTACCGGAGGATGTAGTAAACGCTGTTAGTGTAGCTGGGTTTAAAAAAGGTTTGGACAAGTTCCTGGAGGAAAGATCCATAAACCATTATTAAGAAGAGACCCAAGATATCAATGCTTGACCCAATACAAGCACTGTGGAACCTGTGTCTTTTTGGGAAACTGCTAGGTACTTATGACCTAGATTGGCCACTGTTGGAAACAGGATACTGGGCTTGATGGACCTTGGTCTGACCCAGTATGACATATCTTATGTTCTTATGATCTAAGTTTACCTGTTCCACTCCATTCATTAATTTATAGACTTCTATCATATCTCCCCTCAGCAGTCTCTTTTTCAGGTTGAAAGCCCTAACCTTTTAAGCCTCTCCCCATAGAGATATCCTTCCATCTCCTTTACCATTTTGGTGGCTCTTCTCTGTACCTTTTCTAATTCTGCTATTTCCTTTTTAAGATACTGCAACCAGAATTACACACAATCTTCAAGGTGAGGTCAAACCATGGAACAATACAGAGTCATTATAATATCCTTTGTTTTATTCTCCATTCCTTTCCTTATGATTCCTAGCATTCTATTTGCCTTCTTGGCCCCCGCTGCACACTGAGCAGAGGGTTTCAACGTATTATCCATGATGACGCCTAAATCTTTTTCCTGGTAGTAACATAGTAAATGACGGCAGATAAAGACCAGTATGGTCCATCTAGTCTGCCCGGTAAGATGGCAGGAGTAGGTGCACCTGCCACTCTGTGCAGGCCACCCCTCCCCATTTCTTTGTTTAGGGGTGAATCCACCGCTCCATGTAGGACACCCCTATTTGTTGAGAAATTAGATGGTTCAGTTTATTTTGATTTTATCCTGTTGCTGTAAATGGATCCACTGTGTCTGTCCCATGCCATTTTGAATTCTGTCACTGTGTTTGCCCCCACCACTTCCATCGGGAGGGCATTCCAAGCATCCACCACCCTTTCAGTGAAAAAGTATTTCCTGACATTGCCTTTCAATTTACCACCTTGCAGCTTCATGTTATGCCCTCTAGTTTTACAGCTTCCCTGTCTTTGGAAGAGGTTTGTTTGTTCATTATTTTTCTTTAATTATTTAAAGGTCTGAATCATATCTCCCCTGTCCCTCCTCTCCTCCAAAGTGTACATGTTTAGGTCTTCAAGTCTCTTCTCATAAGGCTTTTGATGCAGGCTCCAAATCATTTCGGTCGCCTTCCTCCAAACAGTTTCCAGTCTTTTTACATCCTTTGCAAGATACGGTCTCCAAAACTGAACACAGTATTCCAAGTGAGGCCTCACCAGTGACTTATACAGTGGCATCAGTACCTCTTCCTTTCTGCTGGTAGTTCCTCTTTGTATGCAGCCCAACATCCTCCTGGCTTTTGTCAATGCCTTGTCGCACTGTTTTGCCACCTTGAGATCTACGGAAATAATCACACCAAGGTCTTTCTCCTGATCCGTGCACACCATCCTCTCGCCCCCTATCGCGTACATTTCCTTTGGATTTCTGCTACCCAAGTGCATGACACTGCACTTCTTTACATTCAATGTTAATTGCCAAGCATTAGACCACTCTTTCAGCTTTTGTAGATCTTTCCTTATGTTAACCACTCCCTCGGGGGAGTCCACTCTGTTGCAAATTTTCATGTCATCTGCAAAAAGACAGACTTTTCCATTCAGTCTTTCAGCAATATCACTCACAAATACATTGAACAGTGCCGGGCCCAGGACCGAACCCTGGGGCACCCTGCTAATCACCTTCCTTTCATCCGAGTGAGCTCCATTTACCATTACCTTCTGTCGTCTGTCAGCCAACCAATTTCTGATCCAGTTTACCACCTTGGGACCCATCCCCAAACTACTGAGTTTATTGATAAGCCTCCTATGAGGAACAGTATCAAAGGCTTTGCTGAAATCCAGGTAGATGACATCCATCGCATGCCCCTGATCTAGTTCTCTGGTCACCCAAAGAACTCAATCAGATTTGTTTGGCAAGATCGTCCTTTGGTAAAACCATGTTGCCTTGTATCTTGCAACCTGTTGATTTTGAGAAAGTCCACTATCCACTCTTTCAGGAGCACCTCCATTACTTTTCCCGCCACCGAGGTAAGGCTCATGGGCCCGTAGTTTGTCACTTCTTGCCTGTCACCACTTTTGTGTAGAGGTATCACATCAGCCATTCCATTCCTGAGGAACCTCTCCTGTTTCCAAGGATCTGTTGAAAACATCCTTTAACGGCCCTGAAAGAAACTCTCTGAGCTCTTTCAGTATCCTGGGATGTATCCCATCCAGTCCCATGGCCTTGTCCACTTTCAGTTTTGCAAGTTGTTCTAACACATCATCTTCTGTGAATGGTGTTGTATCTACTTCATTCCCATTTTTATATTTGGGAGTCACAGGTGGTCCTTCTCCAGGATTTTCTTTAGTAAAAACATAGCAGAAGTATTTGTTTAGCAATTTCGCTTTTTCAATGTCACTTTCCATGAATTCGTTCCCAGCACTTCTGAGTCCTGCAATTCCACCTCTGATCTTCTTCCTTTCCCGAGTATACCTGTTACGGTGCTGAATAGCTATTTTTATTTTAAAGAAGCGATGGCTGGGCACTTTAAAAATCCTAGCAGCTGAGTATCAGCCTGTATGTTTTTAATTGTCTTATAAACCTCAGAAGCCACTAAGGAATGGGACTTCCGCTTCCTAGTATTTCTTGTTCAGTCAATCTTTTTGATGATTGATAAAGTAGGAACTTTGCCTCACAATGACATTGTTTTCAGAATGTGTGGAAGGGGGAGCTAAGATATTGTGGTCGAGAAAGAAGCAGAAGATAAAAGGGCTTAGCTTGCTGATTTGGGTACGGGGATCCTGAAAGAAACAAAGGCTCTTTCAGTAAAATAATTTCACTTTGAACAGCCTAGACAGCAAAAAGAAACAAAACATTTAGCTCGGGATCATCAGGGAAATATGGCCACACATGAAATCTTCCTGTATTAAGTTTCAAAAAAAGTAATGCTGCTTACCTTTTGTGATAAGCTTTGTGTGCTGCAGCTATGGATCTCTGTTGGGCATGTCAATCTTTACGGAGTGAAAACTTGAGCACAATATCCAGGGATACTGGCAGAAGGAGCGAAAATAAGTTACGATATTTCACTGTCTTCATTTAACATCATGGCTCAAATTCTTTGTCATATGTATGCATTCGACACAACTTGCTTGCCCAGAAATTCAGGACATTTCCTATTGGCTGAATATGTAAAATGCAAGCTGGGCTTTAAAAATGCAGCTAAAAGTTCTTCGTAGAAGGAACCATCGTTACATCTCACGGTCCCTAGATAGCATTTAAAAAAAAGAATCGCACTGTGGAAAAACTTTCCACTGGATGTTTAGAGAACAGTGCTTGAAATAGTTTGTGGGCGTTGTGCTTTTGGAATGCCTTGCTACTGCTAATAGAGGCATTTAGTCACCTAGGCCAAAAACACCTGTAATTGCATGACTTATGGCATTAAGTCCCAGGGTCTTAATGAATAAAACTTTTTTCCTAGCTATGGAATGGGAGTGGTCCTTTTTTGCAGAAGGTCCTACATGTTGTACACCCAGTGGAGCCCTTTTACAACGAAGACCTGGTTTTGCATGAGAAAACCTCACAGTCAGGAGGTGGGGGAGAAGAGCAGGGTCGCCACTGATTTGCTCCAGGAGCTTGAAATAAACGTGCAAAGCTCGTGCTGTCTGGAATAAGGACACTAATGTCATTTGTCCCTCATTTGATTCTGAATGATGTTCTTTTTTTGCATCAATAATTGCAGGATAGGAAGTCACAGCAAGCCTTAAGTCCAAGTGAAAGCTGGATCACAGTAACCTACACTGGCATCAAGGCTCATTGGTAAGAACAGAAATGTAGGAAAAGTCCACTATAGAAGGAAACGTTAAAGCAGCGTGTGTTAAAATAAATGTCCACTTAGAGCATGCACACCACCACAGCATCTCAAGCTATGATCAGAGTTCAATATTCCCTTCCATGAATTCTTTCATAGAATTAATTTAAAGCTGATAAACTGCTGTTCCTAAAGTGATAAATAACAAGATATGTCTGATCCTAAAATTTCATAAAGGGCAGCCTCTAAAAATTAAGATGCAGGCTTTTTAAAATTCTGTTTTATGTACTGCAGGTTGTTTTACTGAATGCTCTTCAAGTTTAGATTTGCATGGACTTTGCAAGTTTGTTTCTTTCTACAGGTCAACTCTACTGAGTGTTAGCAGGGTTGCCAAAGGAGAGCGTGAAGGACCCTGAGAATTTAAAGAGTCCTTGGGGTAATTGAGCAGCAGTTGTGGACAGATGGTTCAAAGCGGTGGCTGTTAGAGCATCTCTTCCTGATACCTGCTGGGAATTCCAATCTGCCTATGTGCTCTGTGGCAACTGAAAGGGGTTCCCGGGACCACCTGCAGTTTTACTGCAAGTCAGCCAAAAAGCCCTTCCAAATTGCCCCAGAAAGTGTTTCAGCCTTGGGAGAAGTCTAATCCCTTCAGTAACAAGGCTTCCTTTCAGGCCTTTTTTTTTGTTTTTCCAAGTTTATTTTCAGGTTATTAATCAATACAATACATTGAAACAAATACAAATAAATGAACACAATTTTACCCCCCCTCCCCCTCCCTCCCTAAAATATATATAAAAAAAAGGCAGAGATTATCATCCAACAATTCTAACAAACCATGAAAATCAGACATTTTCCAGATAATTATCTAATGACTTTTAGACTCTTTCTACTTTCCCAATACAGCCAGATGAGACCGTTTCTGTACCTTCCCATTTCTTGGTTAGACATAATGCATGCCACCAAAAGGTAGCGTTTAAAGAGGACAGATCCTTCCAATTGTGCAATATATGCTAAACAGCGATGGAGCTCATAATATCAAATAAAACTTTGTTATTTTTAGTTAAGGCACCTTGCAAGCATAATGATCGAAATAAAACTACTTGTATTCTAAGAGCAGTACTTATTTTGAGAACAACCCTCACATATCCCCCAACGCCTTCCCAGAATGGCTTAATACGCATGCGGTCACAAAGCATGTGAGTTTAGGTACCAATCGTATTTGGGCAGTGCCAACATATACTGGAAACTCGTCTGGCTCTAAACACACGCACAGAAGTCCATACCGCACGATGGGCAATGAAATATAAGGACTGCACAAGGCTACTAGACATTGTTGATCGAATAATGCAACCCCAAAATATACTCATTTAATCTATCCTGAGAAATATCTGCGTCATACTCCCACGCTCTATACAACCCCACCCATGAAGCTTTGTCCTGACTCTAACATTTTATAAAAATATGTGACTAAGCTCCCATTAACTCTAGCTTTATAACATAAATTGATTAAGTTCACAACAGGACATTGACCATCACACCAAGGGGAGGTTTGCGCCACGCTCCAAGCTAAGCAATCCATTTTTTCAGCCTGCACTGATGTTGTGATAGGCTATGGCCTAGAATAGCCTGTAAATGTATGTTATGTAGCAGAAGTCTGTAGGTTAGGCCTGAGTCCCCAACCCCCACTTCAGAATATTATAGCTGAGCATAGCTGAAAGCCAGAGAAAACAGAAATCTGCTTCAAGCTGCTCTGATAAGAAAGTAAAACTTTTCCATTGAGTTTGTTATGTTATTCACAGATGTATTTCAGAATCCTGCTTTTCACACAGCTTCTGTACTGTAGAGTGACCATGTAAGCAAATAGCAAGGCAGAATATGTTATGTCTAGATACTGAGCCATGGCTAGGAAGGCCTGAGAGCAGGGGGAGAGTGAGCGGTGTGGGCCCGGTCAGAAATCTCCATTGGATGGGGGGGGGGGGGGGGAGGATGAGGAGGCCACCGGGACCAATGAGGAGTTTGTCTGTATAGAACTGATGAAGAAAGCTATAAATGCTGTTGTTTTACTGAATGCCATGCTCAGACCATTTTGAAAGTGAGAATTGACAAGCGTCTGAGACTGTGCACAAATAAACTGGTTTGAATTCTAGTAAATAGACTCCTGGTGTATTCGTTGCATGCACTTCGCTACTACATTGGTTCCCTGACTGGGAAGGGTGGGGTACGTGAATGGTGCGCAAGTGAATACTACCACATATTACCGCCTCCAGGTTTGGTTCGTCTGGGACCGCAGCCGGCCGACAGCGGAGAAGAGCCCAGGCGCCGCCGGTCTCCTTGCATCGGAGGGTTCCGCCCTGCCTCGGCGGCTTGCTGGGTCCGGCCGGCCAACACCTCAAACCCAGAGGGGAGTCCAGGATTCAACCCAAGGTGGAACTGGTTGCGCAGCGCATTAGCTACCGGATCCGGTGAGTATTGATTTTTCTGGTTCTTAGTCAGTTAGCTCTGGGAAAGTCTCGAGACTAATATGGTATGGTAACAGGTAAAGGGAGTCTGATCAACTTCCAGGGCAGTCCTAGTAACCCTGCATGAGTAAGCGCGGGGCGAAGCCACTGACCCATTTGGTTTGGTAATTTTGGTTTAGTCAGTTAGCCCGGGAATTTGGAATTTGGGAAATGCTAGCATGTTTGGTTGTGTGAAGTGTGCTTGAGAGGTCTTGCAATACAGGCCGAGCGAGAGCGGACTCCTAAGTAGCGCAGTTCCTGGCCAGGCGACTGCGCCCAGGTCACGAAAAGGAGGAAGCATCTGGTGTTTGTCCCCCTCCTTGTTCCGTGGGCTGTGCTGACCCCTTACCCGCAGCCATCCTACCCATCCTTTCTGTTTGTTGTCTTGTCTGTCATATGTTATAATGGGAGGGGCGGAGTCCGTACAAACTCCATTGAACTGTATGATCACCAATTTTAAGAAGGGGTTTAGTGGTGATTATGGGGTAAAAATGTCACTGACCCGCTTAGAAATATTGTGTAGTAGGGTGTGGCCGGCACTGGATGCCGTGTGGCCACCAGAAGGTACTTTTGATATTCAAATTGTGTCCCGAGTGCACCAGGTGGTGCGCAGATATAGTTCCGAGCAGTTTTCCTATATAGACTCCTGGTTAGCTATCTGTGAGAAGCAACCCCCTTGGATGAAGCGTTGCCGGGAGGGGCAGAGTAGAATTATGTTAGCAACTGCAACGGGAGTCCCTGATAAGAAGGAAAAGCCCCCTATTTTTGCAGCCCCAGAGCCTCCAGAGGTCCCAAGTTATCCACCCACATTTCTGTATATACCAGTCCCGTCAGCTCCGTCAGTACCCCGAGTAGAGCCAGAGGTAGTGAGAGTACCTCTAGCAATTCCGCTAGCGGAGGGTCAGATGCCAGTCCAGGGCCACCCACTAGTCCAAGCACCAGCAGCAGCACTACCCCCGCTAATCTGCGTTATGCCTTCAGAAGCAGGACAGCGGGCCAGAGAGAGGTTCGCCAAATGCCACTGCGGCAGGTCCCAGGATTACCTATTGTAAATACAGAGGGTCAGGTTGTGGTCGGACCGACCAGTCTAGTTTATGATTTATTGAACTGGAAAACGCATTATGCCTCCTATACTGAAAAGCCCCAAGATTTGACAGAGTTAATGTCCAGTATTATGCGAACCCACCAGCCCACCTGGTCTGACTGTCGCCAGCTCTTGGCTACCCTCTTTACTACTGAAGAGCGGGCACGGATAGTGCGAGCAACCACTAGATGGTTGGAAGAGAACCCTGAAGATGGGAGAAACCTAGATCCCCGACGGGCAGCAGCCGCAGATTTTCCGAATGAAGATCCCGGATGGGACCCAAATAGTGATGACGGAGAGAAGGCCCTCACCCGGTTCCGCCATGCTTTACTGCAGGGCCTAAAGAAGGGAGGGCAGAGAGCTATGAACGTTGGGAAAGTAGCGGACGTTCTTCAACGCCCAGATGAAAGTCCAGCTGCTTTCTATGAACGATTGACTGAAGCCTATAGACTTTACACCCCATATGATCCAGCAGCCCAGGAGAATTTACGTATGGTGAACGCCGCTTTTGTGAGTCAGTCCCAGGGAGACATAAAATGAAAACTGCAGAAATTAGAAGGATTTGCGGGCATGAACTCAACACCTCAACACAGTTAATGGAAGTCGCACAAAAGGTATTTGTGAATCGTGATCAAGAATGCCAACGGGAAAGTGAAAGAAAGATGAAGAAGAAAGCGGATCTGTTCGCTGCAGCATTAGTGGAAGGACGCGGAGGAGGATATCCTAATAGAAGAGTCAGAGGATGGGGAAGGGGCCGGGGGAGTGCTCGGCCCCCTTTAGGTGCGAACCAGTGAGCTTATTGTAAGGAAGAAGGACATTGGAAGAACGAGTGCCCGAACATTAGCTCCACCCCCTGGAGGGGAGGCGGGAGCACTAGGAGAGTGGGGGGGGGGGGCGATTCCAGCAGCGGGGGGGGGGGATGCAGCGCGCGCAGTTTCAACAGCAAGAAGAGACTGCCATAGCGGGAGTGGCAACCGCTGAGAACAATTCTATGGAGGATGAGGACTAGGCCAGACCGGGTTCCAAGTTCGTCCTAGGTCTCCAGGAGCCTATGGTCAAATTAAAGATTGGAGACCAGCATATGGACTTTATGGTAGACACAGGGGCCGAGCATTCAGTAGTAGCCAAACCTGTGGCTCCTGTGTCCTCTTGATCTGTCACAATTGTGGGAGCTACTGGAACGAGAACCACAAGACCTTTTCTGCAGAACCGCGCCTGTGAACTAGGGGGACAGACGATAACACACCAGTTCCTGTATATGCCTGAATGCCCAGTTCCCCTTTTGGGCCGAGACATGCTTGCAAAGCTTCAAGCACAGATATCCTTCGTTGAAGGGGGAAAAATGGAAATGACTATAAATTCAAAACCTGCTAGCCTTATGGTGTTAGCTGTCCCCCAAGAAGAAGAATGGCGGTTCTATTTACCTACATCCAAAGCAGCAAGCTCCTGTATACCTACCAGCATTGCAGCCCTGCCTGGAGTATGGGCAGAGAATAATCCACCTGGCCTAGCAAAGAATATAGCTCCTGTGCTTGTCACCCTTAAGCCAGGAGCAGAACCAGTGCATGTGCGTCAGTATCCCCTCCCACGACCAGCAATTGAAGGTATCCATCGCCACCTGAAGAAACTACTGCAGTATGGACTCCTTAGAGAATGCCAATCACCCTGGAACACCCCCCTTCTCCCAATCAAGAAGCCTGGGACGGGTGATTACCGCCCAGTGCAGGATCTACGTCGAGTGAACAGTGCAGTTGAAACCATACATCCAGTAGTACCAAATCCTTACACCCTACTGGGACTGATTCCAGCAGAAGCCACACATTTCACTGTTCTGGACTTAAAGGATGCCTTTTTCTGTATACGCCTGGCATCTGCCAGTCAGCTTTTGTTTGCATTTGAATGGGAAAACCCTACCACAGGACGACGAGGACAACTCACTTGGACTCGACTACCACAAGGATTCAAGAATTCACCCACTATTTTCAGTGCAGCCCTCAGTCAAGATCTGTCAAGTTACCCTGTAACTCCAGGAAAACGAATCTTACTCCAATATGTAGATGACTTGCTTATAGCCACCAACAACGAAACTGATTGTGTGCAAGCTACCAGCGATCTCTTGCACCTCTTGAATGAAGCTGGCTACAAGGTCTCGAGAGCCAAGGCGCAACTGTGTCAGACAGAAGTGAAATACCTAGGGTTCCATCTGTCCAAAGGAACCCGGAAATTAGGTCTTGAACGAAAGGAAGCAGTATACCGCATCCCAACCCCCACCACCAGAAAGCAGGTGCGGGCTTTCCTGGGAGCTGCAGGCTATTGCTGCATATGGATACCAAATTTTGCACTCATGGCAAAACCCTTGTACCAAGTCACAAAGGGAGCAGAACGATCCCCCTTGGAATGGGTCCCAGAACAAGATAAAGCATTCAAATCCCTAAAAACAGCGTTGATGTTATCCCCGGCTTTGGGACTACCAGATGTGCAGAAACCCTTTCGCCTATATGTCCATGAGTCAAGTGGAAACGCATTGGGAGTCTTGACTCAGCCTCTTGGGTCTTGGCAGCGACCTGTAGCCTACCTGTCAAAACAATTGGATCCTGTTGCCAAAGGATGGCCACCTTGCCTGAGAGCTGTAGCAGCCACAGCCCTCTTGGTGAGCGAAGCGGACAAGCTCACCCTAGGACAAGAGCTTCAAGTCACTGTACCACATGCTGTCTTAACCCTGATGGAACACAAAGGAAACCATTGGCTCACTAACGCTCGAATGTTGAAATATCAAAGCATGCTATGTGAGAATCCTCGATTGCAATTGAGTGTCAGCCAAACTCTGAACCCAGTTACCCTATTGCCAACCGGTCCAGGCCCTCCTGACCATGATTGCTTGGAAGTAATGGACACTGTATATTCTGATATCCCTTTGGACCACCCAGACAGAACTTTCTTCGTGGATGGAAGTAGCCTCATAGTCGAAGGACAGCGATGTGCTGGTTATGCAGTGGTGACCCTGGACATGGTAGTAGAATCGTCAGCCCTGGCCCCAGGAACCTCAGCGCAGAAGGCTGAATTGATAGCCCTCACACGCGCACTCAAACCTGGAACAGGAATCAGCCTGAACGTTTACACAGACTCCAAATATGCTTTTATAACATTACATGCCCCTGGAGCCCTGTATAAGGAGCGTGGATTAATCACCTCAGGAAGCAAGTCCATTAAGTATGGCCCTGAGATATTCATATTATCAGATGCATACTGCCTACAGATTTCAGAATTTAGGAAAAGTAGAGTGTATGAATAGAACCCTGAAATCTCAGTTGTCCAAACTTTGCCAAGAAGTACACCTGAAGTGACCCCAGGTTCTTCCTATAGCCCTTCCTAGGATATACTTATCCCCTGCTAAGTCTTTAGGAGATTTCCCTTTTGAGATTTTGTATGGGAGGCCCCCGCCCATAATTCAGGGGATAAGGGGGGATATGTATCAAATTGGATCAGTAATCACTAGGCGAGAATTGTTGGCTCTAAGTTCTGTTTTACAGGGCCTTCATGCCTGGGTGCAAGACCAGTTGCCTATCAGTCTAACAGAGCCCTTGCATCCTCTCATGCCTGGAGCCTCGGTGTGGGTGATAAAGTGGAAGGAGACACCGTTGGCGCCTCATTGGAAAGGGCCTTCTATCGTCTTGTTGTCAACCCCAACGGCAATCAAAGTGGCAAAAATCGACTCCTGGATCCACCACAGTCGAGTAAAGCCAGCAGCAGTTCCTGAGAGTCACCCCTGGACCTTGATCGCTAATCCTGCATCATCATTGCGACTCACACTGCGATGACAAGATCCATCATCGTAAAGACTTTGCCAACCTGCTCCTGGATGTCACAGAAAGAGACGTCCTTCAGTTTTGCATTATGCACTTTCAGACTCTATCAACCATTATCTATCTACCTCAATCAACCATTATCTACCTCATCAATAGAGACTCTGATCATGATGCTGGCTACTTTAGTACATGTGCTGTTGACTTTAGTACATGTGCTGCTACCTCTAATACATGTGCTGCTACCTCGAATGCATGTACTGCTATTCATAGGAATGGTTCTTATTGTTGTGGGTCATAGGAACAAGCCTATTGCTATGATGAACAGTGTATGTGTCAGTTATTCCTCTTATGTCTCCTGCCCCTCTGCTTGTTATGGTAATGTATATATAGGTAAGCAAACCCGCACACACTAATTCAAATGTAAATCAAATGACTCTGTGTTTGTGTTGTTTCTAATCAAATCCTGAACCAATCATAATGTAAATCATACAAATTACTGCACTGTGCAGTCCAACCTGATCTGTAAAGTTAACCGCTGCTGATCGTAGGAAGCAGCGGTATACAAGTGTCTACTAAATAAATAAAATAAAATAAATAAATGGATAATACTGTAGTGCTGTCTGGCGCTATCAGGCTTTACCCCAGGAGATAGCCCCACGTTAGGCAGCCTAAAGACACTTGTATTGATAGTATTCTTGATTGTGGCTGTTTGCTTATGTATCCCATGTTTCCTTCCCTTATGCTTGCGTATGCTGAACTCAACCATTGATAGGATTGTTGAACGCAAGGCCGATTCGCAGATACTAGTCATGTGGCATTACTACCCTAACCCTATACCACAAAGTGATCCCTCCACCCTAGTATAGAGTACCTTATGTGATTTAATTCTCACCCTTTCTCACTTGCGGGTGAGAATAATCAAAGGGGGGAATGTGATAGGCTATGGCCTAGAATAGCCTGTAAATGTATGTTATGTAGCAGAAGTCTGTAGGTTAGGCCTGAGTCCCCAACCCCCACTTCAGAATATTATAGCTGAGCATAGCTGAAAGCCAGAGAAAACAGAAATCTGCTTCAAGTTGCTCTGATAAGAAAGTAAAACTTTTCCATTGAGTTTGTTATGTTATTCACAGATGTATTTCAGAATCCTGCTTTTCACACAGCTTCTGTACTGTAGAGTGACCTTGTAAGCAAATAGCAAGGCAGAATATGTTATGTCTAGATACTGAGCCATGGCTAGGAAGGCCTGAGAGCAGGGGGAGAGTGAGCGGTGTGGGCCCGGTCAGAAATCTCCATTGGATGGGGGGGGGGGGGGGTGAGGGGGCCACCGGGACCAATGAGGAGTTTGTCTGTATAGAACTGATGAAGAAAGTTATAAATGCTGTTGTTTTACTGAACGCCATGCTCAGACCATTTTGAAAGTGAGAATTGACAAGCGTCTGAGACTGTGCACAAATAAACTGGTTTGAATTCTAGTAAATAGACTCCTGGTGTATTCGTTGCGTGCACTTCGCTACTACAATGTCAATCCAAATCTCTCAATTAAATGCTCCTGCCCTAACATATTCCCCTCCCCCCGAAATAATTGACCTCTAGAAAGCATACGTTTTCCAACCCATCCCTTCTAACAGATTTTCCGTCCATTTACTGTACCTGCACTAGCCAATTATACCAGGTAGACAATACAGCTGAGAGAGCATAAGAAGTCTTACGGCAAGAATCAGCAAAAACTATTCCCTTCACAGTGCTACGAATTAGCGGTGACTTTCATTTAAGAGCCGGGATACTCAATGTGGGGAGAGAAGACAGCTTAAAAGGAGATACTAACATTTTCTCCATTTCAACCCAAGGCAAGGAGGATTCCTCCAGGATCCACTCTACTCCATATTGCAACGCGCCTCCTATTGTAGACAACTTCAAAGTTGACAGAGTGATACATGACCTTTTCTTTTCCATAGAAAGGAGGTGAGAACTCTATCCAGTTGGGCATAGAAACTAAGCCTACAGACTCAGTTTATGAAGTAAACTAGGGAAAATCATCATTTTTAAAGTGTCCAATCTTCCCCATCAAAAATTTGGAGAGGGGACCAGCGTTGCAAAGTATTCTTAACTTCTGACAGCATATTACTACAATTAATTTTAATTGTATCTTCTGCATTTCTGAAGAATTGCATTCCCAAATATTTAAGACCATGCTCTGCCCACTTAAAGGGGAATTCTCTCGTTACATCCTGAGTGGCAAGATCATTAAGCGGGAGGTGCTCACTTTTGCTCCAGTTTACCTTAAATCCTGAGAATTTGGAATATTCATCTACACAATTTAAAAGACATCTTACAGAAGTCTCAGGAACGGAGAGAAATAATAACACACTGTCCGCATACACGGTGAGTTTCCAGCATTGCTCTTCAGCCACTATGCTGGTAATATCATTTTGTGCTCTAATTTTGATCAGCAACGGCTCCTGCGCTATATTGAACAGCAATGGGGAGAGAAGGCAACCCTTCTTCATTCCTGTTTTTTAAACAAACAACCTCCGATGAGATTCCATTAACCATGAAGTGTGACTGAGAGCCAGCATAGAGCACCTTGATCCACTTAATGAAATCAGCCCCACAACAAAACCAATCTAAAACTCTGAAGAGATATGACTGCTCTATCAAAGGTTTACGGATTCTAGAAGGTCTGGTTTCTATATCCTTTCTACTGAAAACAAGGCTCTTCTGCTTTCAGAAGTCAAGATCTGATTACAACCCTAGAGAATTTACTGCTGGCCTTGGATTCTTACTTCAGCTCTGACAACCAGTTAATAATATATTAAAATGCATTGCCTTAGTATGTGTCTGGTTGTTAATTCTTTGTGTTTCATCTCTTCTTTCCTACTCACTTAAAACAGGAGTGTTTTCAACCACCCCAGCCTCCTTCCTCCCAACAACCCAAAACAGATTTTTAAAAAACTTTCTATGTATTAAAATGCAATGGAATGTGCAATTCAAATCTAATAAGGAAAATAGCATTACAAATGATTAAGGAGCTTATTTGAGAAGACTTATTCATGATGTACATGTGTGAATCACATCCACATGTAAATGCTCATTTTAGAAAGGTTCCAGTTTACACGCAAAAGTCCTTAGAATGTGGAAGCTTCATGAGGTATGTTGGGGGTGTGGCCTGAGCGAGACAAATATCTACACGTATATTCCCCATTTCATGTGGAGGCCAATTCCATAACAAGCACATCCAGCCCACAGACACGTCCAAATCAATAATGGGCCCAATTTCACCCTAATTATGCAGCCACAGGTATAGACGTGCTCATAGTTCCAGAATCGGGGACATAGGCATCTTCAGTGCAGCAAGAGCAAATCACTATGGAGAAATGAGACACGGGGATATGCAGCAAATGATTTGGACGTCCCCGCGCTCACCGTATTCTGAAAGGGTGGACATTTCCGATCCTGCCCGTCTCTGCCATGGCCACACCGCCTCTGTTAAAAATGTGCTTTTTTAAGCTGCTCCTCTCACTAACAGTGTTGTGCTGATGCACATAAATACTGATGATAGATAAATGCTGATGCAAACTAGACTAGATATACTAGTCTGTTGCATGCCCAGAACAGTGCAAGGTAATCTCAGTGCACTCAAAGATATAATAAGGGGTCAAGGGGAAGTGCAGCATAAACTTCACTAGCTGTGGTTGGTGAACTGCTGTGCTTTTCTTAGGGGGTAAGATTATAGTTCCTTCCCCAAGTCTTGCTGGGTACCTTCACAGGGTGACCCTGTTATACAAAATCTATACTACATACCAGCAAGGGAGGAGTGACTCAGTGGTTAGAACAGGTTACTTCAGGTCAGAGGGCTGGGGTTTCAATTCCCACATGGGGACAAGTAACCTCAGGCTGGAGGGACTGGGGCCCCTAGTCCCATGGCCACTCCTTGTGGCCTTGGGCAAGCCACTTAACCCTCCATTGCCTCAGGTACACTTAGATTGTAAGCCCATTGGGGACAAGGGAATACAAAGTACCTGTTCATATATACATACATGTAGCTACTCTGATGCACATAGCAAAAGGGTGGTATATCAAGTGCCTAAACCATACAGTAAAAAGAAAAATGCATGCTGGCTGCACATTACCAGGATAAAAAAAGGTGCCTACCTGTAGCTTCTGCACTAGGGCTAACAATGGTGGCTGCAATAGTACAAGCACTGCAGATGTAGATAACAACTCTGCCACAGATCATGGACTCTCTGTGGCAGGAGATAACATTTTCATTATTTTTTGTGGTTTAAGAGGATTAACTACTGTTAAGTGGACTTCTGCAGATAAGGAGGAGGTAATGTACTGCTACTTTTATGCTACAAACCTTATATTTAAATCAAGAGTGTATACAAGGAGGATCTGCCAAAAACGGGTAAAAAGAGGAAAACTGGAACAAGAAAAACTGCAAAAAGTAACAGATGCAAATTTAAGATCTTTAATTTTGCAGGTCAAAGCAAAGAAGTATGTGAATGATAACATCTTGAAGCAACTAAGGAAGGAGAAATACAGGGGGGAGGAGGCCTGGGTGAGAGTACCAGAAAGCACAGTTACTTACCTGTAACAGGTGATCTCTGGGAACAGCAGGAATTAGTCCTCACTTATGGGTATGTCGGAACCGACGGAGCCCGCGCGGGAAAGCTCCCCAGCTTCCCAGAAAGGAAGCTTTTGGGGCCTCCCACTGCACATGCGCGCTGCCTTCCCGCCTTCCTGACCAGCTCTCCTCAGTTCAAGTTTATAGCTGAGACAATAGAGAGAGGAAAGGAAGATAGATAGAAGATACAACTCCTAGGGGAGGTGGGTGGGTTGTGGGGAGCTTTCCCGCGCAGGCTCCGTCGGTTCCGACGTACCCATAAGTGAGGACTTATTCCTGCTTGTTCCTGGAGATAAAAGGAATACACAAACACAAAGAGCAGTTGGGGGGGGGGGGGGGGGGGAGAGATGGAGCTTAGAGATCTGGAACTGCAGGAGAGTGAGGGAACTACAGGACAAGTCAGCCAATCAACAGGAGAGGAGGAAGAAAGGGAGGAGGAAGACCCAGAGGTGGAGGAATTCAAGATCAAACTCCTAGTCCACATGGCAAAAAGATGAATATGCTGGGTTTCAGGCAAGGGAAAGATTACCAAATTAAATTTAACACCTAAGGTTAAAAGTATGATTATAAAGATGAACAAGGCCATATACAGTATAAAGGGACCATTTGTTGACATCACTAAAATAAATCAAATACAGTATTGTGCAGCTAAAATTATTATTGCATGAATAATAGCAGCTAAAGTGCAGGGCCAGAAGAAAAAGAAAGTAACAACAGTTCCTCCTTGGAAAATGCGCATTGAGAGAAAAATACAGTCATTGAATGCAGAGGTATCCCTGATAGACAGGTATCTATTTCCAGAGTTTGATTACACGTTGTGTGAAAAAATATTTTCTCTTATTAGTCTTAAATAGTTTACCCTGTAGCTTCATTGCATGTCCCCCTAGTCTTTCTATATTCTGATGATGTAAACAATTGATCTACGTTTACCTGTTCCACTCCATTTATTAATTTATAGACCTCTATCATATCTCCCCTCAGCTGTCTCTTTTCCAGGTTCAAGAGCCCTAACCTTTTTAGCCTCTCTTCATAGGAGTATCCTTCCATCCCCGTTACCATTTTGGTGGCTCTTCTCTGTACCTTTTCTAATAACGCTATATATCCTTTTTAAGATACGGTGACCAGAATTGCACATAATATTCAAGGTGCGGTTGCACCATGGAACGATACAGAGGCATTATAATATCTTTTGTTTTATTTTCCATTCCTTTCCTTATGATACCTAGCATTCTATTTGCTCTCTTGGCTGCCGCTGCACACTGGGCGGAGGGTTTTAACATGTTATCCACGATGACACCTAAATCATTTTCCTGGGTGGTGGTTCCTAATGTGGAACCTTGCATTGTGTAACAATAGTTTGGGTTGTTCTTTCCTAGGTGCATAACTTTGCACTTGTCCACATTAAATTTCATCCGCCATTTGGATGCCCAGTCTTCCAATTTATCAAGATCCTCTTGCAATTTTCCACTATCCTCATGGGTTTTAACAACTTTAAATAGTTTTGTGTATCTGCAAATTTGATAACCTCACTCGTTATTCCCATTTTCAAGTAATTTATGAATATGTTAAAAAGCAGCGGACCCAGCACAGATCCCTGTGGTGCTCCACTATTCACCTTTCTCCATTGAGAAAATTGACCATTTAGCCCTACCCTCTGCTTTCTATCTTTTAACCAGTTCCTGATCCACAATAGTACACCGCCTCCTATCCCATGACTCTTTAGTTTTGCCAAAAGTCTCTGATGAGGGACCTTGTCAAAGGCTTTCTGAAAGTCCAGATACACTATATCAACTGACTCACCTTTGTCTACCTGTTTATTCACACCTTCAAAAAAACATAACAGATTAGTAAGACAAGATCTTCCTTGTCTAAAGCCATGTTGGCTGTCTTCCATTAAGCCATGACTATCTACATGTTTAGTAATTTTGTTCTTTATGATGGTTTCTACCATTTTTCCCGGTACTGACGTCTGGCTTACCGGTCTGTTGTTTCCCATATCACCCCTGGAACCCTTTTTAAAAATTGGCATTACATTGGCCATTCTCCAGTCTTCAGGTATACAGATGATTTTAATGATAGTTCACAAATTACTAATAGCAGGTCTGCAATCTCATATATGAGTTCTTTCAACAACCTTGAATATGTACCATCTAGTCCAGGTGATTTTCTACTCTTCAGTTTATCAAATAGTTGTAATACATCTTCCTGGTGTATCAATATTTCTTTCAATTTTTCCGCAGTATCACCTTTAAATACCACTTCCGTCATGGGTAACATCCCTAAATCTTCCTCAGTAAAGACCGAAGCAAAGAATTCATTCAGTCTCCGCTATGGGCTTGTTTCCTCTTAGTGCCCCTTTTACCCCTCTAACATCTAATGATGCAACTGACTCTCTCACAGGTTTTTTGCTATGAATGTACCTGAAAAAGTCTTTATTACGTGTATTTGCTTCAACAACAAGCTTTTTCTCAAATTCTCTCTTTGCCTGCCTTATCAATGCCTTGCATCTAACTTGCCAGTGCTTGTGCTGTTTCCAGTTTTTGTCATTTGGCTCTTTTTTTCCCTTTTCCTGAAAGATGCCTTTTTGGCAGCAACAGCCTCTCTGACCTCACCTTTAAACCATGCTGGCAGTGTTTTGGACTTCCTTCCACTTTTCTTAAAGCAAGGAATACAGCTGGTCTGGGCTTCCAAGACAGTATTTTTAAACAACACCCAAGCTTCATTTAAGTCTTTAACCTTTTATTTTGCCTAGTTGCCGTCACTGACTATATTGCCCTATGTATTAAGGCCAGTCCTTTACAGGAGAGATTAAGGGGGTTATCCTTCCTAATTTCCCCTACTTTATTTTTCTTCCAAATTGAAATGAGTTAAAGCTAGCAGCCTCGATATTCAGTGGCAGTGCCTGGAGCTGCTAAAGTAGCTAGCTGCCACCACTGATATTCAATGCCAGAGCACTGAACATCCGAGTTTCCCAAGATACAATACAACTAACTGGGCAGTGTCAATTCAGCCGCTGCCCAGTTAGCTTCAGCGGTGAAAGTCAGGACAGCCTTTACTGTACTCGACTTTCTCTGCATTCAGATAGCCAGGCAGCGGCTCAGTCTTGCTGCCCCTGGTTACCAGGTGCCCCCCTCCCCCGGAACACCCCGATGCTAGCTGGCTAGTGGCAGCAGCTGTGGATATTCAGCGGCACTAACTGTGTTATCAGGTCTGCCAACTGCGTTAATCCCTTTCAATATCGTGCCAAGAGTCCTCTGTAGTTAACTAGCGGCATCTGCACGTCTCTTTGCAAAATGGCTCACATGCATCTGGTAGAGATGACATTTACACTTGCAAGTTGCTAGGTTTCCCCCATTGATTTTTCTCATGTCTAAATTTGTAAAATGGTTTCTCCAGCTACACAGGGATGTCAGTCCATGTGCTTTCCTGCACTTTGTTCTATATATTTTAGAAACAGCTCCATGTTTAGCAGAGCTGTTTCTAAAATGCTGCTGGAACTGAGCCTTAATTCTGATCTCCATTTGCTATCTAAAATTTACCTTCACATGTGCTTAAATTCACATAAGAAAACAAAACCAATTTTTGATGGCAAACAAAATAATCATTAGGGGAGTGCATGGCCCCGAAAATATTCAGTTTGTCTTGGTTTAAAATGATTTTGTTTTCTGATTTCTGGACATTTTTTCAGTATGTTTCACCTATTTGTTTTTGAGGCATGCATTGTACGCATGCAAGAACATTTTAAGCATGCAGATCAAGTGCGTGCATGCATAAATGATTTGCGAGTACTTTAAATTTGTAGTTGCCCAAAGGACCAAATGCATATGCATGAATGCATGTCCCTAACAAACATGAGTCTTCCTTCTTTTCAGCTTATTTTCCAAAGAAAAAGAAGGCTTATGAGATCGCTGTGTCTGGGCACATGCTCTGCTGCTTCTACTATGAGACATTTATACATGCGGTGCCTTACAGATACACAGAACAGACAGTCCCGGCTCTGTTGACCTTACAATCGATCTAAGAAGAATAACAGAAAAGCACCCGGGAGGATCAAGAAGCATGCACACTGATATTTTAAAGAACTTCTTTAGCACTACTAGCCTCAAGAATAAACTCTGATTGCTATGGACCAGCGGCAGAGCATTTGGTTTTCTAGAAGATTTCCAACTCAGTCTAGGTGTATGAAGGGGTTATTTTAGAGGCCTTATTTGTGATTTACATGTGTCCCTATGATCACTAACATGCATAAATTGCATCCACGTGTAAATGGTCATTTTAGAAAAGGCTCTTTTATACATGAATTCCCATATCATGTCAAATGTGGATGGGGATATGTCGCGGGTGTGGTAGGGTTACCAACTTTTTCACAGAGAAAAACCCGACACCTGTGGCTCGCCATGCTCCACCCATTCTCCGCCCCTAGTCCCACCCCTGCCCCGCCCCCAGCTCCACCCACAAAAATTACCGAGGATACGTGTAGGCTAACTTCCTTGGTCATATAATAATTAAACTGGGAACCCCAAAATCCAAACATGACATGTACAACACTGGAGAAATAAAACTATAAAGTAATTTCCTCTTGCACTAAACAAAAACGCAAAGATGTTATCAATACACACTTCCCAGACCAAACATATTCCAGCTAATAAATTCAAAATAAAAAGTATTTTTCTACCTTCTGTTTGGGCGTTTTATTTTCAGTTGCAATTGCTCCAGTCACTTTCTTCTGGTTTCTTCGTGTCTTCTGCGAGCTATCCATTTGTCCTTTCTTCTCTTTTAGATGTTTTCCATTCTCTCTCTATTTCTGCTTTAACATACTGATTGTTTCCCTTTTGCTCTTTCCCCCAATTTTTTCCTTATTCCTTTATCATCCATTTAAATTTCACACTTCCATTCTCAAGCCCCTCACTCTCCCAATACCCAGCCCATCATAGACTTTTCTTCCACACAAAATATTTTTCCCCTCTCCATTCTTATTCCCCATCTATTCTAGTCCTCCCCCAAAATCAGTTCCCTTATAGTTCCAGACCCACCCAGCATCCACTCCCTTCTAATCCCATTCTCCCATGCCCCACATCAGCCCATTTCCAGTCCTATTCCAGCTCTTCATCAGCCCATTTCCAGTGCTAGCCCTCACATCACAGACCATTTCCAGTCCTAGCCCCCCCCATCACAGCCCATTTCCAGTCCAAGTCCCCCATCACAGCCTATTTCCAGTCCTAGGCCCCCCCATCACATCCCATTTGCAGTCCGAGTCCCCCCGCACCATCACAGCCCATTTGCAGTCCTACCCCCCCCACCATCACAGTCCATTTGCAGTCCTAGCCCCCCTAATCACAGCCTATTTCCAGTCCAAGTTCCCCCTCCCTCCACCATAGCCCATTTCCAGTCCAAGTTCCCCCCCCCCCATAGCCTTTTTCCAGTCCAGGTCCCCCTCCCCATCACAACCCATTTCCAGTCCATGTCCCCCCCCCCATAGCCATTTTCCAGTCCAGGTCCCCCTCCCCATCAAAACCAATTTCCAGTCCATTCCCCCCCCCCACATAGCCCTTTTACAGTCCAGGTCCCCCTCCCCATCACAGCCCATTTCTTTCCAGTCCAATGCCCCCCATAGCCCTTTTCCAGTCCAGGTCCGTCCCCCCCTTCACAACCCATTTCCAGTCCATGTCCCCCTAATCACAGCCTATTTCCAGTCCAAGTTCCCCCTCCCTCCACCACAGCCCATTTCCAGTCCAAGTTCCCCCCCCCCCATAGCCCTTTTCCAGTCCAGGTCCCCCTCCTCATCACAACCCATTTCCAGTCCATGTCCCCCCCCCCACATAGCCCTTTTACAGTCCAGGTCCCCTCCCATCACAGCCCATTTCTTTCCAGTCCAAGTCCCCCCCCCATAGCTCTTTTCCGGTCCAGGTCCCTCCCCCCCCCCCCATCACAACCCATTTCCAGTCAAATTCCCCCTTCTAGCCCTTTTCCAGTCCAGGCCCCCTCCCCCCATCACAGCCCAGGCAGTCCTTGGCCTTCCCCCCCCCCCAAAACCGCGGTTATCTGAGGCTTTAGAGGGAGCTGGGGAAGCCCGCGCGAGGCCCCGGCTCCCTCTGAACAGCTGCCAGCGTGAAGAGCCTTTTCCTTCACGCTGGCGGCTGTTCCTGTGAAGCCGCAAATGCTGGGAAAGGTTAAAGGGCATTGCCTTTAACCTTTCCCACCAATCGCGGCTTCACAGGAACAGCCGCCAGCGTGAAGGAAAGGGCTCTTCACGCTGGCGGCTGTATGGAGGGAGCCGGGGCCTCGCGCGGGCTTCCCCGGCTCCCTCTGAAGCCCTCCGGGTTGGGAGAAAAGCCGGCTTTTTTGCTCTGGCCGCTCCCGATCTTGCGGCCAGAGCAAAAAAAACGGCTTTTCAAGGGCCGGTTTTGCCTCTGCGCCGGCAGCCGGCCTGGCCATGGAAAAACCGGCCAGGCCGGCTGAAAACCGGCCAGTTGGCAACCCTAGGGTGTGGCCTAAATGGATCAAAAATCTACATGTGCATTCTCCATTTCATATAGGAATGCACGTGCAAGACCAAAATCGGCCACGTTTGGATTTACACCTGCTCCCTGACACAAATAGTGTTTGGTTTGGCCAGCCATTTACAGGAAGGATTAAGGACAACATTACCCTTCATCCTGCAGTGTTTATTTCCTCCTCCAAAATGAAATGAGTAAAAGAGAGAGGCCTCTGTAGGTGATTAAGAGTGACTGCATGCATAGGTTTGCAAGATGGCTGAGATACATCTGTAAGTGCCGACGTTTGCATATGCGTATTGTGAAATGCTGACACTTGGACATGGACCAATCCCCATGCGTACCTGCACTTCCTTCTCTCTGCGGCCCATTTCTAACAATCCCATCCCCTTGAGGCGTACAGATATGCCAATTTCATATCCATCTCATATGTGCACACCGTCTCTTCTAAAGCTGGCCTATATTTACAGATATTTTCATTTCCACGGCCCTCCCACCACAAAAATGACCTTTCTAAAATGCACCTTTTATTTGTTTGACAAGATCTGATATACCGCCATTCGGGATAACCCATCAAGGCGGTTTACAACATCCAGTATAGCTGAAAACATACCATAATATGCACAGAAGACAAACTTACTAGGTAGGGGCTGCATAGCACAATAACTAATACTCAGTACAATAGGTCAGTGAAACAAGAGGGATGAAAAAAGAAATGGAATACCAACATCAGCTGACATGACACAAAAAGCTCTAAAAAGCGTTAACGCTTCATCAGAAATCCAGCCCTTCAAACCAAATTTAAATTTCTCCAATGATCTCTTTAACTGTAACTGGCCAATTCTCTCAGATGATCTTTCTAACCATAAATGGCCAATTCTCTCAATGGAGAAAGGTAAATAGTGGAGTACCCCGGGGATCTGTGTTGGGCCCACTGCTTTTTAACATATTTATAAATGACCTGGAAATGGGAATAACAAGTGAGATGATCACATTTTCAGATGACACAAAATTATTCAAAGTAGTTAAAAGATAAGAGGACTGTGAAAAATTGTAAGAAGACCTTTTATAAACTGGAAGACTGGATGTCCAAATGGCAGATGAAATTTAATGTGGATAAGTGCAAAGTTATGCACCTAGGAAAGAACAACCCAAACTATGGTTATGCAATGCAAGGTTCCACGTTAGGAACCACCACCCAAGAAAAAGATTTAGGTGTCATCATGGATAACATGTTGAAACCCTCCACCCAGTGTGCAGCAGCGGCGGCCAAGAAAGCAAATAGAATGCTAGGTATCATAAGGAAAGGAATGGAAAATAAAACAAAGGATATTATAATGCATCTTATTGTTTCATGGTGCGACCGCATCTTGAATATTGTGTACAATTCTGGTCACCATATCTGAAAAAGAATATAGCAGAATTAGAAAAGGTACAGAGAAGAGCCCCCAAAAATGGTAAAGGGGATGGAAGGATATCCCTATGAAGAGAGGCTAAAAGGTTTAGGGCTCTTTAACCTGGAAAAGAGACGACTGAAGGGAGATATGATAGAGGTCTACAAATTAATGAATGGAGTGGACAAATTAATGAATGGAGTGGAACGGGTAAATGTAGATCAATTGTTTACGCCATCAAAACATAGAAAGACTAGGGGACATGCAATGAAGCTACAGGGTAACCTATTTAAGACTAAGGTTCATACATTTGAACATATAACCCCTGTATTAGCTAACCTTCACTGGCTACCAATACAATGCAGGATAAACTACAAAATCCTAATAACTACATTCAAGGCTTTAAATAATATGGTACCACCGACATTATGCAAACCCGTTACTATGGACTCATCTAAAACTGCTCATAGGAGAGGTCATTCAAATAAAATAATGACCCCGAAAACCTTCACAAAAGCCAAAAAAACAACCAACAACATGGCATTTTCCCATACTGCCCCCATCCTCTGGAACTCCCTCCCTGAGGATATCAGAGTTCTAACTGATATTAAGGAACTCCGAAAGAAACTAAAAACACATTTATTTACAACTCACTGTGGCCCACAGATAAACACCCTCTCCCATAATGAAAATGGATAACAGAAGACAAACTAGCTAACTAGCTATCAAACCTAGTATGTCATTTCAAAAATTGCATATAAAACTTAACTCATGCTCCTTATTCTGTACAATTAATCTAACATTTATAGTTGGACATCCAACTACACTGCAAGGTACATAGTACATTCACAATGGTACAATTATTTTGTATATAGTTCTAATGCTCCACAAAAATTGTTATGCTTTCTGTAAATAGTTCATGCAATATATTATGTTTTGTTTATTAAAGCGCAAGCCTTTTGTACATAGTTCACCGATGTTAGCTTATGTTTCATGTAAAAAGAACTGTAACTATATCGCTCTGTTCTTTATCGTTGTTTTTTTTGTAAACCGCACCTGATCCTTGGGAAAGTGCGGTATATAAGTGATTACTAAATAAATAAATAAATAATAAGAGAAAATATTTTTTCACTCAAAGTGTAATCAAGCTCTGAAATTTGTTATCAGAGGATGTAGTAAAAGCTGTTAGTGTAGCTGGGTTTAAAAAAGGTTTAGACAAGCTCCTGGAGGAAAGGTCCATAAACCAGTATTAGCGGGGACCTGCGATATCCACTGCTTGACCCAATAGAAGCATTGTGGAACCTGTGTCTTTTGGGGAAACTGCTAGGTACTTGTGTCCGAGATTGGCCACTGTTAGAAACAGGATACTGGGCTTGATGGACCTTGATCTGACCCAGTATGGCATATCTTATGTTCTTAAGAACTATGTACAATGAACAATGAACTAGGGACTGAACTTATAGTCCTGATATAAACTATGTACAATGAATAATAAACTTGGGTCTGGACTTGTAGTCCAATTGTGAGCTAATTACAATGAGAGGATGTTTGTGCCTTCTATATGGGTGTGGGGGAGAGTTTTGTTTTTTTTATTCGGTATTGGGTGTTCCTGCACTACTTATTGCATCGATGCTGGTTGCTGGAAATGCTCTTTTATAGTGTTTTTCTACAAGTGTTGTAGAGATCTGGCGGCATTTTCTTAGGGGGAGATGAGAGATGTGGATTGCTTAGGTATGCTTTAGTTGTGGTATTAGGTACTCTGGGAACGATAATGCGAGCCTGGGTGTGCATCAGCTGTTAATTTGAGTATGTACAGTGGATGTCTGGGGCGTTATGTAATTTAAGAATTATGATGTATGTTGCTTAAGAATTATTGCTAACCATTTGGAAAATAAAAGTCTAAAAAAGAAAGAGTTCTTCTTAATTCTTTCTTCATTGTCTAACATTTTTTAATTTCATAGGCTGCCTGTTCTCTTCCTCTTCAGTAAGGCCCGGAGCCTGCTCCAGCACACAAGCACATAAGCTGTCTAAGAAAAACATGCATCAAAAAGGATAAGCAAAATTGCAGAAAAAAGGCTAGAAAGGCAGAGAGATCCGAGGAATGCAAGGCCATTTGAAGACCATGAACGTTTATTTTTATTATGGCACATTTCTCAAGTGGCCCTGTTCATGATTTAATTCCTAATGAAGGACAGTGGGATCTTCGCACTTTCCACTCCCCACCTCTAACTACTTTTCAGTATAATTTTTATGGAGGAGAAAACCTGTGATAAAAAGGTATTTTAGGCCATCTTCTTTCCATCCTGAGCCTTGCTGCTGAGTTTAGCTGCTATTTAGTGTTTGGCGTGTAAAAGCACAATAAGATATTTATTGCATAGGAAATGTCTTTACTACCCATTAAATGCCTTGGGCTATGGATTAGCAATCTAGCATACCTGTTAAGATGCGGTTACTGCGACTACTTTTCATTGCTGTAGCGCTCCTGTTCTGCAAAGCTTCCACTCTATTCAAGACAGAGAAAAAGGACAAATAATAGAATTAGGAATTTTACTTCTTATGTCAAAATCATCAATGTTGCCTCCCTGGTGATGGCCCCACCCTTATACTTAATTTCCCCACCCTTGTATGTAATGCCGCTTTGACCCGGTGAAAAGCGGGATATAAATACAGTTAAATAAAATAAATAAATAAATAAATGATGGGAAATGGATAAAAACAATGAACCCAATATTCAGCGATGGTGGCTGGCACCATTGCAATGGCTGAACACTCAACCCAGCTATTCAATGACGGAGCCATATCCGGCCACCAGCATTGAAAATCCGGGTCAGCCGCTGAAGCAGGAAGCTAACAGGGCAGATAAGAGGACTGTGAAAAACCGCAAGAGGACCTTTATAAACTGGAAGACTGTACGTCCAAATGGCAGGCTTTGCTGCACCTAACTTTCACCACTGAGGGATAACCGGTCAGCGACTAAATGTTGCCACTGACCGGTTATCCCTGGGTACCATCCACAGACTGCCCTGATGCTAGCCGGTTAGCATCGGAGCATATAGCGGCGGTACCTATAGATATTCATGGCATGAACCATGTTAGTGCCACTGAATATCCCATTTAGTGGCAATTTACATGGTTTTCTATGCCAGTGCTCTAAACATTAGGCAACGCCTCCACTCCAAGCTAAGTTGAGCTTGTTGGCGGTGGTCAGTCTGGAGTATGTAAATAAACTGAAAATGCATTCTTCTTGTCTCCGGAATTCCGCTGGGGCATCTCTATAGGTAACCATGTTCACTTCATGCATTCATTACAAGAGACGCAACATTGTATATGTCACCTGGGCCGCAGTCTCTAAGGATCAGACAATAAGGTTCCCCTTAATTTATAGATGGCTCAAGGTAGCTGGAGCAAATGTCAGGGTCTGATCTATTTCAGAGAGTATTATGTAGAACAAGACACTTGGAGTCTGATTTCATAACATGTATGTCCGGCCTGCAGAATGTCTAAATTATAAACGGGCCCTGTTTGAACCTAATTCCACATTTGTGGGTCTGGACATGCCTGCAAGTTCAAAATTGGGGTGGTAGATGTGTTTGATGTGGCACGGGCAAAGTGCTATTCAGCCAACCTGTGCACACATCCAGCACAAGGCCCACGCATGGGTGCAGGCATGGGCCATGCAACAGAATAGAGAAACAAGTCCCCCATCAATATTATCAGATCTGAGTAAATGTTTTCGTATGTCCTGTGCCCACCGTCTTCTGATGCTGCCCGTCCCTGCGATGTACCCTCGGTTGCCATGCCCCTTGGGGAAAACATGCATCTCCTAAGCTGCTCTTCACACTGACATCAGTTTGCTGATGCAAACTAGACATAAATACCAATGAGAAATGACTGCTGCTGCAACCTAGACCATATACCAGTCCACCTCAGGCCCTGAAAAGTGCTAGGTAATCCCAGTGCACCCTAATATGGTATAAGAGAATGTAAATATGAACTTGTATGTCAGGACATACCTTGCATCAAATGGTACTTGGCATTATGAAATGGCCCCAGTGATCCCTGCCTTAGTCATCTCTACAAACACGCCTTAAACTGCTAAGGATGGACCCTTAACAAGTGCACAAAACCCCAAACTAGCATTGCAGTTCCCCAAAGGATGCATAATATTGCTGAGCAACAAATGTATGCCCCTTTTCATGCCTATGGCCTATAATTGTGCTCATTCTGCTGCTCCACACTATCCTTCCTCTCTTATCTCTCCCTACATCCTTCCTCGGAAACTCCGCTCTTCTGTCTGATTGCTTCTATCTGTGCCCTTGTCTTCCACTGCCAGTTCCAGACTTTGCTCCTTTCACCTTGCTGCTCCCTATGCCTGGAACAAACTACCTGAGTCTGTACGTCAGACTTCTCCTCTGGCACTTGGCAAATCCAGGCTGCACGCTCACCTCTTCGTTGCTACTTCTGGATCTGATCCGCCTAAACTCCCTTATGTTTCCTTAGCATTCCACAGCTGTTATGTTGTCTGTCTTGACTAGCTTGTAAGCTCTGCTCAGGAGGGACCATCTTTTATAAGTGTCTGTGCAGCACTGCTTATGCCTTGTAGCGCTATACAAATAACACAGGTACACTAAAAAAATTTTTTTTTAAACTGCCTCTAATGTTTCGATTGATTTTTACGTTTTTTGGTGCGCTGAATCCAAATCTGGTAACCAATATGCTCCATCACGTACAGATGTTTTGCTACATTGGGTTAGCAGTTTGAGGTGAACGTTTCAGATTGAGTGCGATCGAGATAAAAGTTTCTTGGATGAATTCTTTATACTAATTGTTTAGTAGTTATTCAAATAAGAATAAAGAAAATTGTAACAAGGCAGCACATAAGAATAGAGTAATGTCAACAAAACACACTGTGATGGTAGCAAAATTGTCTGCACTTAAAACAGCCACATACATGTGCACAAACATTGAGCATATAAGAGCGAGGTTAGACACAAAGCAAAGCAAAGAAATGTGCAAAAAATGTTGTACAGGTATGTATGTAAGAATAGAAAACGCAAACCGCACCATTGCAATACATGAAGACAAACACCCGATGGTGTGAAAATAAAATTCTAATAAATGAGATCCGACACTGTGGTAATAACTAGCAAATTTTTATTTCAAAGTTTAGTAAAAACACGATATTTGTCAACACAGTTTAGATTTTAAAGTCATTCTTGGGTCAATCAATCTCCTGGTGGGCCCGTTTCTTCTTTCCCCGAATGCTTCTCTTGGTGCGCTGCTTGGCGTATTTTTCATCTGGGGTTTCCCGCAGCAGCAACCAGCAGAAATCAGCCATCATAGTGGTGTTCCATCTTCCTTGGTACCTTCTCTCTGCGTCCTTGATGTCCTGGTGAAACCTTTCACCTTGTTCTTCACTGTACGCCCCCAAGTTTTCGGGAAAGTAGTTCACATGGGAGTGCAAGAAATGGACTTTCAGGCTCATGTTACAGCCTTGTTCTTTGAAGGCATTGAGCATCCTGGCAACAATATCCTTATAGTTCTCATCCCGCCTGTTCCCCAGGAATTTGAGAACAACATCCTTGAAGGAATCCCAGGCTTCTTTTTCCTTCTCAGACATCGTTTCAGCGAATGCTCCATCTGAAATGAGTTTCCTTATATCAGGGCCAACAAACACTCCTTCCTTTAGCTTTGCTTCAGAAAGTCGGGGGAACTTTGAGCAAAGGTACCGAAAGCACTCACCATCTGTTGGAAGGGACTTGATGAATTGCTTAATGAGACCCAACTTAATGTGGAGAGGTGGTAATAGAATTTTATCACGAGGTACCAAGCTCTCATGAAGAACATTTTTCTCACCGGGTCTCAAATACTCCCGAATTGGCCAGTCTTTTTCCCCCAGTGTAGGTCACGGGCCCGGCTATCCCGCAAGCAAAGGAAGCAGGGATATTTGGTGAAACCGGATTGCTGCCCTAATAGCATGGATAGAATTTTAAAGTCTCCACAAATCATCCACTTATGCTCATCATAACGAATCTTCTGAAGAATCAGGGCCAAATTCTCGTATTTTTCTTGGAGAATAACAGAGTGAGCAATAGGAACTGAAGCGAATGTGTTGCCATTATGAAGAAGAACACCTTTTATGCTGTCTTTTGACGAATCAATGAACAGCCGCCATTCAGCAGGATCATACTTGAGTTTAAACTTTTTCATCACTCCGTATATATCGTTGCAAAATACCAAATCTTCCTCTTTGCTGAAATACTTCAAAAATTGTGTCTCGCGGTTGCGGTACCAATAAAAAGTTGTTCCTGGTGACAATAGATTTTTCTGTTTAAGCCGAGAACCTAGCAGTTGGGCAGCATCTTTTGGGAGTCCTAAATCCCGGACTAAATCATTCAATTAAGCTTGAGAGAAAAGTTCAGGTTTCGGATCTGGTTCAGTTTCAAACTCGGAAGTACTGGACTCATCGGGAAAAGCCATCTGATGAGTCTCATCATGATCAGAACCGTCCACACAAATATGATCCAAAGATTTTGGTGGTTCAGGCACAGGTACTTCGTTGCTATGAGGCATAGGCCTAATTGCTGAGGGAAGGTTGGGGTAACTTATTACGTTCTTATTTTTTAAGTTGTATCCCTTCACAATGCAAGAGCAAAAATAGCAGTCACTGCTGTGGTCGCTTTGTTCACGCCACATCATAGTTATTCCGAAACGAAATGCTTGTTTTTTACCTTTCATCCATAAGCGTAGATCTTCCTCACATGTCTTGCACACTTTGTGAGGAGCCCACGGTTTGTCTTGATCGCCTAACTTCAAACCGAAATATACTTTTTTAATAAATGCAGAAATGTTCCTCTGCCGCTTTTTCACGGTATATTCCCCACAAATAAAACAAAAACTGTCCGGAGAGTTGACGCAACCTCTGGCTCTGTGAGCCATCACAAATACACAGCACTGCAAACTACAACTGTAGTGAACCACTTCGGAATAAAGCTGGATTACGACTGAGCAAACAAAAGGTAATAATGAACTTGCAAGAAACTGAAATTTGACAGGAACGTTCATGTCGCAACCACCGTGTTTGAGCGAGCGAACGAGGCGAGGCGAACAGGAAAGAACATGCGCCAGTGCGAGTACTGGATTTAGCCCCCCGCCTCCCAATTGTCCTGTTAATGTATAAAATGAATACAAAACACTCTAAAATATCACGAGGGAGTGTTTCTAGTTAGTTAACCATTACAACCTCTATTTTGGGCCAAGAAAATAAACTGCAGTCGGCTAAAAAGAAATTATGTGAACATTCCTTATATGGGTAAGAAATCTAATTTTGCAAGAAAACGTGACGTGATGGAACATTTTGGCTATTTTTCCTGGATTCAGCACCCCAAAATCTATAGGAATCAGTTGCAAAACTGGAGGCAGTTTTTTGGTAGTTTACCTGTGTAATCAGTAGTAGTAGTGGTAGTAGTATATCCTTCTGGTTATGGCATCTGATTCCCACTTACCTGGGTACTGGCATTTCTCACAGCAACTTTGCCTATCCCATCGTGGCATATGTCGGTCTGTATATATCTGCTATCTGTGGGGCAACCCTGTCTGCCTTCCCAAAGTCTGCTTTGTGGCACTGCTCCCCTGGTCAGGCCTGTGAGGGCATGGAAGGGGAGATCCCTGTGCCATCACACCAAGAAGCCAGCCTACAGATATATCACCACTCTCGCAGCTCTCTTAGATCCTGGACTGATTAGGGATGTAGGCCTCATGGAACAATCTGGGGAAGGTTGGCACAACATCAGTCATGTCTCCCAGTGCCTGGCACAGCGATGTATGGCTGCCCTATCACACTATCAACAACATATGTTCTTATTAGAGTACCCTATGAAAAATAATCCAGGAGGAATCAGCATAGGTTCCCTATGGCTAAATATCAAAATATATCCCTTTCAATAATAAGGGACCTTCAGAATATGGGCATTCAGCAGTGAAAACAACACTAATACATGCTCATCAGCAACATCATTGGTCTCTAAAAATGTGTATTATGGGCATGTATTAATGCTGTTTTCACTGTTGAATGCTTTTATTCTGAGGGTCCCTTATTATTGACAGGGATATATTTTGACATTTAGCTATAGAGAACCATCTCTGATTTTGTCTGCCCAATCACACTGCTACCTAGTGACCCTGTGGTCATCCATATGGTCCAGGTACTGGCCAGGCTTTCTGGTCCCCCCTGACTTGCAAATGAACACACCAGATCCTCCCATGCATCCTTCAAACACACATACACACACACACTCCTGTGCATCCTTCAAACACACATACACACACACATTCTCTCTTTCAGTCACAAAAACATAATTCTGCCAATAAGACACCTTGAACTTATACATAACAGCTATGACATAACATAATAGCATGGGGTACCAGCAGTGGTGGAATTCAGCCGGTTTGCACTGGTTCGTGTGAACTGATTCCTAGCATTTCCCCAGTGGCCGAACCAGTCCCAACAGGCCATGTCACTGCTGCATCTGCACTGGCAGGATTCAAAACACCCGACAATATATTGATGCCATTGGGGGGATCGCAGCATTGGGAGCAGCACCCCGATGCCATCAAACTATTGTCGGGTGTTTTGAATTTTGCCATTGCAGATGCAGCAGGAATGCTATGAAGCAGTTCACACGAATCGGTGCGACCCGGCTGATTCCCACCAATGACCAAACCGGTTCCTTGGAGATTTAGAATCCCACCACTGGGTACCAGGACTAAAAACATGACCTCTGTTTCTCACCCAAACAAAAATCCTTTCCCTGTTCATGCCCAAACTATCCCTACATCAGCAGTCCCATATTTCTGAACATGGGAATTGTTAGGGGCCCCTAGATTGGCTCCTTTAGAACAAACAGCACATTTCAGCATAGCCATAATACCCACTTTTGCTCTTTTAAATATTTGTATAAGGGTGTTTGTTAATGTTTCTATACCTTACAACATTCCCTCACCTCTGCTCTCTGTTCCTTAAAACTGCATCTTGTGTTTTTCCAGACTGCAGTCACACCAGTTCAGAACACACTTGTCACAACCACTCTTCAATATTGGACACATTGCAAAGAAGAGCAGAATTTTTTCTAAGTCCTGGCCTTATTCCACGCTTCAGCAAAAATAACATGAATGTTTCCTGGAAATACTTAATATATACATGGGCCTTTCCTGAATACGCTTTATACATCTCCGCAGCTGACCACGCTCCCATTCTGCTCCTTCTGGGAATGTTCTGAGATCCCCATGCTAGCACCATGTATGTGTATGATAGCAGTGTTTCAGAATATGGTCGGTGACGTTTTCAGCACATAAATATCCTCACTGCACATCCAAACCCCTTATTTGGGTTCTGGAATAACCTCCTAAGTTTCCCTGTGAATACCTCTCCTCTTTTGTAAAGGGGAAGAGAAACAACAGTGTAATGTAAGCTTATTTAAAAAGCATAGGAGATTGTTAGCAACTGAATAGTACTAAGGTAAGAAATGGTTACAGTATATAATAATCACAAAGCTCTCCATAGGTAAGTATGTAAAAGTTTGCATTGTGGTAGTGTAAAAATATGTAACAAAATAAAGCTAAAAAATATCAAAGTGTCCTTTTCTTGTTTGTTTTACAAACAAATAAAACTAAACCACTTTTTCTTCAAGACTCCCTGGGCCCGATGTTTGAAAGGCATTTACACGGTTTACAGCGATCTGCGCCTGCACCTGCGACAAAAAGATAGGCGAGGAAAACCCTTGCGTATCTTTAAGGCACAGGAGCTAACTGGGCGGCATCCAATATTGCTAATGCATGGTTAGCCTCCATGGCTTCCTGGATCTGCGATGATCACTGGATATCCAATGCCATTGCTCCGGCATTGAACTGGTCAACAAATTTTTACAAAAGTCATGTTACTTAAATAAAAATAGTAATTTCTTATCAATTTTTATATGCTGAACACGAATATGACAGTGAAATTGCAAAGTTGGCTCTGGCCTTTTTGTAATCTACAAGAATTAATGTTTACATCACAAAATGCATGCCAATAGTAAATATAATAGGCCTTTGGTTAATACCTGTAAAAAACCAAGTCATAGACTACTTCTTAGATTTTTTCGCCTGTCTCTTGTACAGCTGTTCGGGAGCTTCTCTGGGGAGTGTCCAGCAGTAGTCAGCCAGCATTGTAGTGGACCATTTTCCCTGGTATCTTTGCTCCATCGTTGCGATATCCTGGTGAAAACGTTCGCCCTGTTCATCACTGACCATGCTACAGTTGTCTGGAAAGAAATCGAGATGGCAATCAAGGAAATGGATCTCTAGAGACATATTGCAGCCAAGTTTCTGATACTGCATCAGCATGTCTTCTACTAGTTCCTTGTAGTTTTCTGCCCTAACATTCCCGAGAACGTTTGTTGACACTAGGCAAAAAGCATTTCATGCTTGTTTCGCATCACCCTGCAGCAAGTTGTTGAACCAGTCATCTTTGAAGAGCTCTCGAATCTGAGGACCCACAAAAACTCCCTCTTTAATCTTTGCTTTGCTGAGTCAAGGGAATTTTTCATGCAGGTATCGGAAAGCTGGTGAAGTGGGGTCCATGGCTTTCACGAAGTTTTTCATCAAACCTAGTTTGATGTGAAGGGGTGGTAGCAGGTTTTTGTGAGCCTCAACCAGAGCTGGGTTCAGGATATTCTTCTCGCCAACTGTTACATTTTGTCTGTGATTCCATTCCTTCCGCAAGTAGTGCCAATCCCTTGCTCGGCTATCCCACTCACATAAGAAACACATGTATTTTATGTATCCCTGCTGCAGTCCCATTAAAAGGGAAACTACCTTCAAGTCACCACAGAGGTGCCAGCTATACTTGTTATAGTTTATGGAAGTCAGTAGATGCTTTAAGTTATCATATGTCTGTTTCATGTGGACGGCATGCGCTACTGGAATAGATGGAAGACAGTTTCCATTGTTCAAAAGCACCGCCTTCAGACTCAGTTTCGAAGAGTCTATAAATAGTCTCCAGTCTTGTGGGTCATGAGTAATTTTTAAGGCATTCATGAGGCTTTCAATATCGGAACAGAATACCAGATTACTTTCCTTTCCGACTGCGTATAGTACACTGTTGACGTCAGATGGCTTCAGCAGCCATCTGGCAGTAGTATTGCATTGCATCAGAAAATGATGCAATCAACTCTGGTGATGTGTGCATGCTGTTATTATGCAATGTGATACAATATTACATTATTCAAGGCTTATTTGGGATGTTGTTGATGTCCTTACTGGATAAATTTGCACGGTAAAATTTCAAAAATGAACTACATGCAATATCTTCAAAACGAGAGCCAATAATTTTTTTTAATGTTATATTCGTATTCAGCTCACCAAGATACTATAGATTAGGGCCTTTTAAAGTCAGTAACGATTTCAATCTTGACCAGTGATAACTGGGCTAGAGGTCAGCAGGGCGGGCTATGCGCTGTCGAGGCACATAATCCTTGCTGACTCAATATCGGGCCCCCAATGTCCAAATTTGATATTTGAACTCAAATACTCCACTATAATGTGTCCATGGTCACAGCTTACCTCAGCAGCACAGGCATAAATAGCTCAACCAGAGCTCTGTGATCCTCAGTCTTGAAGGACTAGAACAGGGGACTGTTACTTCTGGAGAGAGATCTGCAATTGTGAGTATATACTTCTGGGAATTTTCTGAAGGGAATTCTTTCTATTAAAGCTATTTAATCTGTGAACCCACTATTTTTGTTAAATCAGTCAGGGCCTAGTAGCAGCAGTTTAAGTTTAAATTTAAAACACAGAAGAGAACTTTCTGGTTACATTTCATACCCAGCAGAGAGCTTGTAGTTTTAATTTAATAGTCACTCAGGGCCTAGTATCAGCAAAGTACTTTTAGTTTAAATTTAAAACACAGAAGACAGCTTTCTGGTTAAATTTAGAACCCAGCAGAGAGCTTGTAGTTTAAATTTCATAATAAGTTAGAGCCTAGAAGCAGCAAAGAGCTATAATTTAAATCAAATAAGAATATAGCTTACCTCAGCAGCACAGGACAGGGTACTGTGTAGCAGCCCACTTTTAATAAGTGTTATTTCCCTCCCTCCCTCCCCACAACCGCCCACTCCTGGGATAATCGTAGCTTTATAGGTACTTACACATCTTAAAAGACAGGAGGTGCTCTCAGGTGAAGCTCGTTATCCAAATCAGTCATACATTAAGGACCTGAGATTAATTAAGCTTCAGGTGAACAAGGTATATTAAACGTATTAGGTACAGTTTTATTGGTATAAATATCCATAGCAACTCTTAGTAAGTAAAGAACTTAAAGATATAAACAAAAACTTAAAACTAAGATGCAGACAGCAGTCCAGCAGCGAGATGGGGGCTTTCCAGTCTTTTGCATTGAGTGTCACATGTATGATTTTCTCCCAGTTGGTAAGAGGTCTTACGTGTGCACTAGGTGCAAGGAGCTCTTTGCTCTCAGGGAACGAGTCCGTTCTCTAGAGGCTAGAGTAGCAGACTTGGAAAACATAAGAAAGACAGAGAGGTACATAGATGAGACCTACAGGGATATAGTCCTGAAGTCCCACCTCCAGTCTGGCAGCATCCCTGTTCCATGGAGGAGAGAGGTCACGTGACAGGAGAGCATCATCCTGGTGTGGCAGGAAGTGATCCTGTAACTAGGACCTGTCCTCCAGGTGATGTAAAACCCTCTCACACCGAGGAAGTTTCTAAAGGGCCATGTGCCCATGAGGGAAGGGTTAGGACAGCCGTTATAGTTGGTGATTCGATCATTAGGCATGTAGATAGTTGGGTGGCTGGTGGATGTGAGGATCGCCTGATAACATGCCTGCCTGGTGCGAAGGTAGCGGACCTCACGCACCACCTAGATAAGGTCTTAGATAGTGCTGGGGAGGAATCTGCTGTCTTGGTACATGTCAGTACCAATGACATAGGAAAATGTAGTAGGGAGGTTCTGGAGGCTAAATTTAGGCTTTTAAGTAGGAAGTTGAAATCCAGAATGTCCAGGGTAGCGTTCTCCGAAATGCTTCCCGTTCCATGTGCAGGACCCAAAAGGCAGGCAAAGCTCTGGAATCTCAATGCGTGGATGAGACAATGGTGCAGAGATGAGGGGTTTGGATTTGTTAGGAACTGGGGTACATTCTGGGGAAAGGAGGGGCTCTTTGGAAGGGATGGGGTTCACGTTAACCGGGATGGAACCAGGCTGCTGGCATTAACCTTTAAAAAGGAGATAGAGCAGCTTTTAAACTAGATAATAGGGGAAAGCTGACAGTCGCCCAAGAGCGGATGGTTCGGAAGAATGTATCCTTGAAGGATACAACCAAAAGCAGAGAGGTTCCAAAAAAGAGGAAAGTAGCCCAAATGCCCTTGAGTATGGAGCAGACAGAGCTTAAAGATCCCAAATTACCCATGTCTACCAATAGCCAAATTAATATGAATAAAATACAGTCTCTAAAATGCTTGTATGCAAATGCTAGAAGTCTAAAAAATAAGATGGGAGAGTTAGAATATATAGTACTAAATGAGAGGTTAGATATGATTGGAATATCAGAGACATGGTGGAAGGAGGACAACCAGTGGGACACTGTGATACCTGGGTACAAACTATATCGTAATGATAGAGCTGATCAAATTGGTGGAGGGTTGCACTCTATGTTAGAGAGGGCATTGAGTCAGAAAGGATTAAAGTTTTGCAGGAAACAAAAGTTGATGTAGAATCTCTAAGGATTGAAATTCCATGTAAAAAGGGGAAGGCGATGGCAGTGGGGGTGTACTATCGACCGCCTGGCCATAATGAACAAATGGATGATGAAATGCTCAAAGAAATCAAGAAGCTAACAAACGTTACAGCTCGGTAATAATAATGGGTGATTTCAATTACCCCGGTATCGACTGGGTCAGTGTCACGGCAGGAGATGCTAGGGAGATAAAGTTCCTAGATGACAAAAATGACTGCTTCTTGGAGCAGCTGGTTCATGAACCGACCAGAGGGGAAGCCATATTAGACCTAGTCCTTAGTGGAACACCAGATCTAGTGCAAGAGATAAGGGTGTTGGGGCCACTTGGCAATAGTGATCATAGCATGATCACCTTTGATTTAATTAGTGGAGGAGGGATAGTAAGGAAATCCACAGTACTACCTTTTAACTTTCGAAAGGGAGACTATGATAAAATGAGGAAAACAGTTAAGAAAAAATTAAAAGGAGCAGTTACGAAGGTTAAAGACGTACATCAAGCTTGGGTGTTGTTGAAAAATACTATCTTGGAAGCCCAGACCAGCTGTATTCCACGCTTTAAGAAAAGTGGAAGGAAGTCCAAAAAACTGCCAGCATGGTTTAAAGGTGAGGTCAGAGAGGCTGTTGTTGCCAAAAAAGCATCTTTCAGGAAATGGAAGAAAGAGCCAAACGATGAAACCTGGAAACAGCACAAGCACTGGCAGGTCAAATGCAAGGCATTGATAAAGAAGGGAAAGGGAGAATTTGAGAAGAAGCTTGCTGCAGAAGCAAAAATGCGAAATTAAGACTTTTTCAAGTAGAAGAGCCACCAAAATGGTAAAGGGGATGGAAGGATACTCCTATGAAGAAAGGCTAAAAAGGTTAGGGCTTTTTTATCCTGGAAAAGAGATGGCTGAGGGGAGATGTGATAAAAGTCTATAGATTAATGAACGGAGTGGAACAGGTAAAAGTAGATCGATTGTTTACGTTATCAGAATATAGAAAGACTAGGGGATATGCAATGAAGCTACAGGGTAAACTATTTAAGACTAATAAAAGAAAATATTTTTTCACTCAACGTGTAATCAAACTCTGGAATTTGTTACCTGAGGATGTAGTAAAGGCTGTTAGTGTAGCTGGGTTTAAAAAAGGTTTGGACAAGTTCCTGGAGGAAAGGTCCATAAACCATTATTAAGAAGGGACCCAGGATATCAATGCTTGACCCATTACAAGCATTGTGGAACCTGTGTCTTTTGGGGAAACTGCTAGGTGCGTATGACCTAGATTGGCCACTGTTGGAAACAGGATACTGGGCTTGATGGACCTTGGTCTGACCCATTATGGCATATCTTATGTTCTTCTGAACCTTGTAACACGTTGGGACCTCTGGGAAATCTTCTTTCTTGACTTCAGTTTGGATCCCCACTGAAACTCTGGTCCTTCTCTATTTCAGTTCAGAGATTAGCTGATCTCTTAATTAAATATAGTGTAGAATTCCCTACCAATTCCCTATCATTACCATTCTAACCTTATTCCTAAGAAAAATGCTAAAAAGGTTAAAAAATTGGCAAATTTGCTCAGGAAAAGAGCTCATTTACTCAGTAACTTTCATCCATCAAATTCACAAATATTCCTCAAACACACTCATCTCATAACCCTTTTTTCCCTAGTCCAGCCAATCACCGTTCTCGCAGCTAAGCATTCCCACTCTACCTTATCCTGGCATTTATCCCCCTTACTTTCGTTAAACCACTTGACCCTCACTTACCTCATTCAGGCCTTGTTCATACCTCTCTCAGGAAATATCACCTTCTTTGGAAAAAAATGCTTATTTCTCCCTCCCTTTTGATTCCCAAACATATATATATAAACCCTCCCAATTTTCCTTAACCCACCTCCAAGTTCTTTCTTTATCTTTGATGCCTAAATTATTTTCTTCTCTCAGAAAAGGAGAATTAAATTCTCTTTTTCTATCAAATTAGTCTCACCATCGTTCTTATCTGTGGTTTATCATAGACCCTCACTCCCTTTCCTTGCCTCAACTCCTTTAAAAGGAGCCTTTATTAGAACTTTCTACAAATCACGAAAATAAAATCTTAAATTTTTTCACTCCCATTCACCCTCAGTCAAAACCTTTCAAACTTTCCTAAATTCACTCATCCAGAGGTCTCCACACTCAGTTCCCTTAAATTAATACATATCTACTCTCATTCACCAACAATCACCAACTGACAGAAAAAGTTTACCTCACTAAAGTTCTTACCCCTGTAGGTGCTACTATACCAGATGCCATCATTCTGTAGTCCCATTTTAAATAAAATCAAATCTCCCTTTTTCCTTTTCTATACAAATGTCCCATATTACCTTCTATACAGAGTCTCATAACATTTTTCAGATTAGTCTCTGTCCACGAAGGGATGACGTGTCTTCAGTATTAGACTGGCTAGCCTACTGAAGAGGGCTTTAAACTAGATTTGTCGGGGATGGGTAAAGAAAGCCTCCAGGTAAGTGAAACATTAAATACCTTTATGGAAATGGGTAAGGGGCAATATATGGAAAGCAGTATGTATAAATGCCCGTAGCATGGGAAATAAGATTTCAGATGTTGAGGTTTTAATGGGAGAGAATGACTTGGATTTCTAGGCGGTAAAAGAGACTTGGTTCACGGACAATCGTAACTGGGATGTAACTATACCAGGCTATATTTTATTCAGAAAGGACAGGGTAGGAAGAAGGGGAGGAGGAGTGGCATTATATGGAAAACATAATATTAAAGCCTTGGAATTACAGAGCTTAAAAGGGAGAGAGGAGGCAGTGTAGGTTAAACTAGAAAGAGGGAAAGAGAAATCCATTTGCATTGGCGTGATATACAGACCTCCCTCATAGGGAGAAGAAGTGGACAGAGATTTAATAGAAGATATAAGCAGCATTGTCAGGAAAGGGGAAATGCTACTGATAGGAGATTTCAATTTGCCAGATGATAATTGACACATCCCTGCTGCAGTGTCATCTAGAAGTAAGGAGATCCTGGATTCTCCTTTCACTAACATATCTGAAAAATGTCTTATCCCCCACCCCCATTTTATTGCATTGGCTATTTTCTTCTCTTTTTTAATCTTTGCTTTCTTGACTACTTTGCCAGCCTCTCTAAGATTTTCCAAATGGATGCATCTTCCTCTCTCTATGATCTCCTGTATTTCATGAAGTCCTCCCTCTTTTTCTTCACCTTTTCAGATACTTCTTTTGAGAACCATAGCGACATCCTTTTCCTTTTACCTTTATTTACCTTTCTAACAAAAAGGTTTGTTGCCCTTAAAATATCCCCTTTCAGTTTTGCCCACTGTTTTTCTACATTCCCCAGCTGTTTCCATCCTACTAACAGCTCTTTGAGATATTGTTCCATCTTGGCAAAGTTAGTTTTCCTAAAGTCTAAGACCCTTGTTTTTGAATGGATTTTTATCAGCCCTAGTCCTAATACTGAATGACACTATCTAGTGATCACTGGATGCGAGATGATCTCCCATTATAACATCAGAAACACTTTCCCCATTGGTAAGCACCAAGTCCAGTATGGCCCTTTCACATGTGGGTTCTGTTAGCAGTTGCCTGAATAGTTCTCCCTGTAGAGAAAACCGAGTTACTTACCTGTAACGTGAGTTCTCCAGGGACAGCAGGATAAGTCAGCCACATGTGGTGACGTCATCCGACGGCGCCTATAGACGGAAGTACTCTCATTAGCCCAGAAGGCTTTAGCCTTCTGGGCATGGCTAGTAGCCCCACTTCCAGATCCGCCCCTAGCTGGCCAGAGTTTCCCCAGCTGAGCCGGTGCAAGAGCTAGGAGGCGGATCGTGGCTACGGTCCCCCCCCCCCACCGCTGGGGAGGAGGGTGGGAAAATGTGGCTGACATATCCTGCTTTCCCTGGAGAACTCACGTTACAGGTAAGTAACTCGGTTTTCTCCCAGGACAAGCAGGATGAGTCAGCCACAAGTGGTGCCTCCCCAGCTACACCTGCAGCGGCGGGGGAAGGGGCTGTCAACGAGGCTGAGCCAGGGTGTAAGGTGCAACAAGAAGGTTTAATGTGCAGTTTCACAGAGAACTGTGCAGACAAAAGTGCAAACAGAATAGTGCAAAGGAGCAATTTAAACTGGGAGACTATTCCATGGATCCACTACTCTTTCCATAAAGAAATATTTCCGCATATCACTCCTGAATCTATCTCCCTTCACCCTCATCCCATGTCCCCTCATAGCATAACTTGCTTTCAATTGAAAGAGGCTCTCTCCCTGAACATTTATGCCACAGAGCTATTTAAACATCTCAACCATATCACCTCTATCCTGCCTTTCCTCTAAGGTGTACATGTTAAGATCCTTAAGTCTGTCCTCATATGCTTTATAATGAAGACCACCAATCATTTTAGTAGCCACCCTCTGTACCGACTCCATCCTGTTCACATCCTTTTGAAGGTGCGGTCTCCAGAATTGCACACTATACTCCAAATGAGGTCACACCAAAGACTTATACAGAGGCATTATCACCTTTTTTCTGCTAGCCATTCCTCTCCGTATGCACCCAAGCATCCTTCTAGCTTATGCCATCATCTTTTCTATCTGTTTAGCTACTTTAAGATCATCAGACACAACCACGCCTAGGTCCACTCTTCTTTAGTGGACAGAAGTACCTCACCCCCTATACTATATTGCTCCCTTGGATTGCTGCAGCCCAAATGCATGACCTTACATTTTTTAACATTAAATCACAGCTGCCAAATTCTAGACCATTCTTCAAGCTTAACTAGATCCCTCCTCATGTTATCTACACCTTCCTGGGTGTCTACTCTATTGCAGATTTTGGTATCATCCACAAAGAGGCAAATCTTATGTGACAGCCCTTCCGCTATATCACCAACAAAGATGTTAAAAAGAATCAGACCAAGGACAGATCCCTGGGGCACACCACTGGTAACGTCCTTCTCCTCAGAGTGAGCTCCATTTACCTGTACTCTTTGCCGCCTCCCACCCAACCAATTTCTAACCCAAGCAGTAACTTTAGGGTCCATCCCTAGTGTGCTCAGTTTGTTTATAAGTCGCCTGTGAGGAACAGTGTCAAAGGCTTTACTGAAATCTAAATACACCACATCTAGGGCTCTCCCTCGGTCCAACTCCCTGGTCACCCAGTCAAAGAAATCAATCAAATTTGTCTGACAAGACCTGCCTCTGCTGAATCCATGCTGCCTCGGATCCTGCAATCTGCTGGACTCCAGAAACCTCACTATATTCTCTTTCAGCAGCATTTCCAATAATTTACTCACCACCAAAGTTAAACTAACCGGCTTGTAGTTTTCAACCACATCCTTACTTCCACTTTTGTGTAAAGGCACCACATGAGCCTCTCTCCAGTCCTTTGGCACCACTCCCAACTTCAACGAGGCATTGAAAAGGTCAGTCAGTGGAGCTGCTAGAACATCCCCAAGTTCCCTCCTATTCTAGGGTGTATCCCATCCGGTCCCATCGCTTTGTCTACTTTAAGTTGAGCTAGTTTCTCACGAACACAGTCTTCTGAAAATTGTTCAAGATGTCCCTCACTTCTGTTCCTGTTTGTGGGTGTTTTCTGAGGTCCTGTTCCTGGTTTTTCATCTGTGAACACAGAACAGAAATATTTGTTAAGCAATTCTGCTTTATCCTTATCAGCTTCTACATATTCCTCCCTTGCACCCTTGAGTCTGACAATACCACTTTTGCCCTTCCTCTTCTCACTAACATATCTGAAAAATGTCTTATCCCCCCATTTTATTGCATTGGCTATTTCCTCCTCCTTTTGAATCTTTGCCTTCCTGACTACTTTGCTAGCTTCTCTTAGTTTTTCCAAATATAGATGCCTGTATTCCTCTCTTTGTGATCTCTTATATTTCGTGAAGGCCTCCCTCTTTTTCTTTACTTTTTCAGCTACTTCTTTTGAAAGCCATAGCGGTCTCCTTTTCCTTTTACCTTTATTTACTATTTTAACAAAAATGATGGTTGCCCCTAATATATCCCCTTTCAGCTAACTGCCATCAAACGCTGACTTTTAAAGATCACATTGTTCGAGGGACATGTACTTCCAATTCACTCTCCCATCCACTCACTCAAACCCAAACCTCCAATGGAGTAGGGAAATACCCATCAAACTAGGGAATCACTATCTCCAAAGGGATAAAAGTCAGCGTTTGATGGCAGTTGGCTACAGCGAGAGAAACTAGCACTTGATACAGGGAAGGAGATCCCGAAACGTGCACGTTGTGCTTGTACTTTGAAGCTGATTTGACCTTACAAGATTGGGAGCTAAGTGTTATGCTGCTATATTTGATAAATATCATTTTAACCTGAACTTTATTTGAATTAAAGGAGTCTATCGTCTGGTTGGGGGCAGCTATAAGTACTGTCCTCCCTCGGTGTTCCTCTGACAAAAAAATGTAATTATTGTTTTTTTGGGGACGGTTTGGTGATTTATATAGTGTGGATTGAATGCATGACCTTTTTGTTAGGACTTTTTGAGTGAAAGTTAACCAGGCAGTAGTTGAATATTGCTGCTTCCTGACTGGCTTCCAGGTTCTAGGCTGATACTGTAGGTCTAGGGTTCAGCAGTGGCCCAGTGACTTCATGAAAGAACTTAACTATTCTCCGATGATATTGTCCTTAGTTTCTCTTGCTCTCTAGAAATGTCAGTTATCTGAAGTATTCTACTGTATTCACTCCCCTTCCACACTCTGCCCTGCACTTTTCATAAGATATGCGATACTGGGTCAGACCAAGGTCCATCAAGCCCAATATCCTATTTCAACAGTAGCCAAGGTAGGTCACAAGTACCTGTCAGGTTCCCCAAAAAGGTACATAGATTCCATGTTGTTTGTCCTGGAGTTAGCAGCAGATTTCCTGGGTCCTCTTTAATAATGGTTTATAGACTTTTCCTGCAGGAACTCGTCCAAACCTCTTTTAAACCCAGCTACACTAACAGCTTTTATTACATCCTCTAATAACAAATTCCAGAGTTTGATTACACATTGAATGAAAAAAATGTTTTCTCTTATTAGTCTTAAATAGGATACACTGTAGCTTCATTACATGTCCCCTAGTCTTTCTATATTTTGATGGCGTAAACAATCGATCTACGTTTACCCGTTCCACTCCATTCATTAATCTATAGACCTCTATCATATCTCCCCTCAGCCATCTTTTTTCCAAGTTGAAGAGCCCTAACCTTTTAAGCCTTTCCTTGTAGAGGTATCCTTCTATCCCCTTTACTATCTTGGTGGCTCTTCTCTGTACCTTTTCTAATTCTGCTATATCCTTTTAAGATATGGCGACCAGAATTGCACACAATATTCAAGGTGCATCTTAAGGGATGGATATCCCTTCTTTAAAGCTCTTGGTAATCCAGACCTTGACAAATTTTCTTCAAGTCTAGATACCAGCCCCAAAGCTGTCAGCTGCTAGCTGTTGAGTTATCTTGATCACTCCCTCCTCCTCCTCCTCAGTTAACAGTATGCCTGCACCATTTTTGGTAGCTGAAACTGAAGCAGTTGCCTTTTGGGGTCACCTATCACTATAACTGATATCCCCATCAGCCTTTCTTAATCCTTCACCCTGTCTCTTCCCCCTCTATCCCTTATTCTTTTTCTATCAGTCTCTCTCTCTCAAACCCCTACTTCTATTTAGTATGTGCCACACATAGGCAACCTGCAGCTCTCCTCCTCCTCTAGTGCAACACAGTTTTCTTTGAGTCTACTGACATTTCCCCTTCCTCATCTTGTCTTGGGTCTCCCTCTTCCTCTTCCCATTAGCCACTCTCCTCTTCAGGCCAATGCAGCCTATACTCTGTATCATCCCCCATCCATCTTCATGCATATTTAGTTACCTCTGAGCTAGACTTCATGCCTCTGATGAAGTGCACTCTTGTCCTCAAAAACTCATGCCTCAATAAATTGGTTAATTTATAAGATGCCACCTGTCTTTATGGTTTTTGCTACTCCAGGCTAACGTGGCTACCTCTACAGTTTTTGAAGGGATCTTGCTATGAACGAGTCTTACCAATTCTTAAAAAAAAAAATAGTCCCAAAGCAAATTACTGTTCGCTTGTTATCTACTCTCTATTGCTCCATACCCTCATTCTTTGTTTTACTGTAGTTTCAGTCATCAGAATAACTATAGCACTAAAACACTGTTCTCGGCACAAACCAGTTCTTGACTTGAATACATGATCATTTAGTATTTTGTTAAAAAAGAAAATTCTTTGAATATGAAGAAAGCAATCTTTTGTTTTGAATTTGCTGCAGTGCACTGTATGTCGATGGGATCATAAATCAAATTGGAACTACGGAGTTGTATTTTCATGGAAAACTAGACAGAGATTGATGATGCATGGAATGAAATAGTTTATTAAGTAACGTGCATCACTCTCATTCTCTTATACAGGTATTAAAAAATATGCCAACCATGCTACTACATGGCAGCCTTCTTTGACTGAATATATTACAATATAAAATCAGTTTTGCACAGCATCTTTCATGTTGTAGCCTACCAAGACTCTTTACAAATGCAGCCATGGTTGCGATAAAACATTGCAGTGCAATTCAGGGTGAGAGGTTGGGGAGGGGGAGGGGGAGGGAGAGGAAGGAAGGGGGAAATAACAGAAGACACAGCTACAAAAGTCTGTAAAAATCAAAGAATAGATTGGAAAGATACTTAGGTGCAAGCAAATTATTCAAAATGGTCTAATAAAATGGGCACCCTTTTTTATTCTGAATATAATTTATTTCTAGATAAAAGAAAGGGTGGTGCAACCAGGGCAGGTACTGCCTTTGTGCGTAAGTGATTTTTTTTTTTTTTTTTGTAAACTCTATTTATTGAAAACCAAATAATACAGAACATGCAAAACAATATTTAAAAAAATAACAACAAATACATCAAAAAATGGCATTTCTACTGATCTCCCAGACCTGGATTCCTCAGCAAATCAATCATACAAATACAGCAAGAAAAAAGAATTTACAATATTCCCCTCTCCCCCCCTTTCCCCACCAACCTCCCTCCCACCCCACAGCCTCCCCCTTCAGCAACCAACCCCCCATAGTGAACATGCATATTAATTATATTATTAATATCCTACAACCTTCTCATCCCAATTGAAGCACTTCATTTCGGACACGAGGCCTCAATATCTGAATATATGGTTCCCAAATTAGCAGGAATAAGGCCCAACGTCGAGCACTTCCTCTAGCCTCTCTCCTTTCCATAAGCATCAGTTGGTGGAAATTGTTGCGCCATTCCCAATAAGTGGGACCTGACGCTTCTCTCCACCTATGAAGTATCGGGCCTTTACCCACCAGACATGCCTTCCTGACCAAAAGGCGTTCCCATCTCCCTTTCGGGTGGAGTGGTCCAAGCTGATCTAACATCACAAGCGATGCTGTCCAACGGACTCGCTGTAACACAATCCTACTCATAAAATCAGCTATCCTCTTCCAGTATAGGCAAACTATCGGACACCCCCACCACATATGTCCTAAGTCCGCCAAAGGGCATGGACATTTTGGGCATCTGCCCAACTCAGTGAGATGGGATCGTAACGCCCGTCTTGGAGAGAAATGTGCCCGTAGGATGCATTTAAACTGTACCTCCCGCCATCGAGCTCCCCTCACCAGCCCCGCAATCCCACTCAAGGCCTGAAGGATTGAACCAGGAGCTACCAAGATATTCAATTCTTGTGCCCACAAAGCTTCTTCCACCCTATAATCAGGCAAACTGCTATAGTCATCTAATCGTCTTTTCAGCTGTGCAATTGTAGGCGGTGACTCCTCCCCCAGTGCAAAGAACTCTAATATCTGTGCCGATCTTTCCACCCGCAATGCATCCTGTGGTAGGGAAGCCACATAGTGAGAGAGCTGCACGTAAGCAAAATAATGCCGCCTGCTAAGTCCATACTCCATGCGCAAAGTCTCCCAAGATTTACACTGCCCCATTTGATCCACCACATGTCCAATATTACATATGCCTTGTCTCCTCCAATATACAAATGCTGACGTTTCTGATCCTGGTGTAAACTGATCATTCCCCTGTATGGGTAGCCAGCTTGAAACCCCTGATGGTTCACCCCAGAGCCTATTCAAATGTTGCCATACTCTTCTTGCCGGGTAAACCAATTCACTACTAACCACTCTACCAGGCAGGAGCCTATTTTCCTGGTGCAATACTGCCATCAAGGTCTGCGGAGCCACAAGAGCCTCTTCCAGCGCTCTTGGCGTATACACCTCAGTATTCCCTAGCCAGTCTCCAATATGCCGTGCCTGGCATGCCAGAGCATAAGTCCGAAGATCTGGGATTCCTATCCCTCCAGACTTCCATCTCCTTCTCAATCTATGTAAGGGGATACGAGCTCGCATACCTTTCCAAAGGAAATTCCTAATCTCGCGGTCAATAGCATTTAAATCACGCTTCAATAACCACACTGGGAGAGTTTGCAGCCAATAAAGCACCCGAGGCAGAATCACCATTCCCAGTGCTGCCGCCCTGCCCAGTAAGGACAAGGGCAGTGGAGACCACACCTGAAGTTGTGAACGAACTTTTACAAGGATTCTATCCATGTTTTTCCTATATAGCTCCCGCGGTTCTCTCGTCAGGAGAATCCCTAAATACACAAATGTATCACCTGCCCACTTAAGCGGAAAACTTCCTCTCCAATGTCCCCTTATTGACCCTTCCACATCCATGGCTTCAGATTTTTCCATATTGATACAAAGCCCAGCAAAACCCCCATAACAAGAAAATTCCTTTAATAAATTGGGCAACGACGTCTGAGGAGATAGCAAATGAACCAGTATGTCATCTGCAAATGCTGCCAGCTTAAACATATGACTCCCTATACCTATACCTTGTATCTCATTAGACGTCTCTATTCGTCGTATCAGTGGGTCAAGTGACAACACAAAAAGCAACGGTGAGAGCGGGCATCCCTGTCTTGTACCTCTCTCCAGGGTAAACTCATCTGATAGCACTCCATTACATAACACTCTAGCTGTGGGCCTCGTATATAAAAGCTCTACCATATTGCAAAAAGAAGCTCCCAGTCCATAGTGTGGCAAGAGAAATCTGAGGTAATCCCAATTCACTTGATCAAATGCCTTTTCTGCATCAAAACTAATCAAAAGCGACTGTTGCATCCTATCCCTTACCCACTCTAGCGATGCCACAATTTTACGTAGATTCCGCACCGCATATCTCCCTTTTACAAAACCTACTTGAGAATCATGCACAAGCTCACTTAATACCTGACCCAAACGGTCCGCCAGCACCTTAGCCAGTATTTTCATATCAAAATTCAGCAAGGAGATAGGTCGATAAGAGGCTGCTTGTAAAGGATCTTTCCCTGGTTTATGTATAAGAATAATGTGCGCCCGATTCTCCCCCCACATAAATCTCCCCTGATCCACCCTTCTAAGATATGTCGCCACTAGGGAAGGGGCCAACTCATCTCTTAATAACTTATAAAATTCTGCCCCAAACCCATCCGGGCCAGGCGCTTTGTGACAATCCGCTCTTAAAATGACCCTCTGAACCTCCTCTTCAGTCACTGGGTTATCCAGCTCTGCCTGTTGAACCATCGTTAACCTTGGCAAACTCACTTGTTTCAAGTACTCTACCATATCAGTCTGAGATCCAACTCTCCTTGTATAAAGCTTCTTGTAAAATGTCCGATATACTTGAGCAATCGCTCGCCTTTCTTTATGCAGTTGGCCCTGATCGTCTCGTAGCGCCGCCACAGTACCAGTCCCCCTACTGCCTTTAAGGCATCTTGCCAATAACTTTCCTGGCCTGTCTCCATATCTATAGAGCTGAAAGCGGTAGTACAGAAACGACTTCTTGGCTCTTTGATGTAGCAGCTCATTTAGGGCTGTTTGTGTCTCCCACAATTTCCTCCTATTCACTGCCGACGGACATGACGCTTGCCTTCTCCTCTCTCTACCTGCCTGCTGTTCCAAGCGAACAATCTGTTTCATCAACATTTTCCGTTTCCTCCCTACATACCCTATAATGTCCCCCCGCAGGACTACTTTAGCAGTTTCCCAAAAAAGCTCTGGATCCTCTTTATGCTGAGCATTATGGATTGAGAATTCTTGCCACCGCATTTTAAGGAAACCATGAAACTCAGGGTCTCTGTACAGATCCATTGGGAATCGCCAAATTCTATCCCGCGTGTTTGCCTCTAACCATTCTATTTCCACCCAAATCAACGCATGATCAGAAATCTCTATAGGCCCTAGTTGCGCATCCTCTATTTGGGCAAACAACTGCTCCGAAACCAGCACATAATCAATGCGAGCACACGACCCATGCGCTCTTGATTGATGCGTAAAATCCCTTTCCAGTGGGTGGAGCAAACGCCAAGGGTCTACCATCCCTAACCTACGTTTCAAATTCTGCAGCACTCTAGCACTCTGCACACGCGCCCTATCTCCACTTCCACTAGATGTATCTAGTTCAACATCCATAACGCCATTAAAATCACCTGCCAAAATCATAGGAGCCTCTGGCAGCTGCTCCACTCGTGAGCCCAAACTAGCATAAAGAACTCTATCTAACACATTTGGACTATATAGATTCCCCAGCACCACAGGCCTCCCCTCCAGCATCCCATACAAGAGAACAAATCTACCCCCCTCACCCACATGGATGCTTTCCTGAACGAATCTAACACGCCTGTGTATCAGAATGACCACTCCACCTTTTCTTCCCATAGCTGGAGCCCCCCAGACTTGTCCCACCCAGTCTCTCCGTAATTTAATATGTTCCTCAGCAGTCTGGTGGGTTTCCTGCAACATTGCAATATCAAATTTTTGTCTCGCTAGAGCCTGCAATATCTTGTATCTCTTAATGGGATTACCTATCCCACACACATTCCACGATATGACCTTCAGGTTAGTGGGTAAATATAAAGCTCAAGCCAACCAACAAATGCTTTGTTGTGAGGAAGGACCCCCCCAGCCTGGGACCCATCCTTACCGTCATGCATGCACCCCCAATCAAACCATTTAATCTCAATTAGGCTGTCTTCCCTCCCCCCTTCCTCCCCAATCCCTCCCTCCCAACCTCTATCCCCTATTACTTTCCCTCTCCCCACCCCATTCCCCCCCGCTCCCCTCTCACTCACCCAACTACCCATCTTTCCTCTTATTCTTACCTCCCTTCCCCTCAAATGCGTTCGGTACCCCTTTACTCTTACCTTTGTAACTGCTCCACATCATTCCCTTTGATGATCCCACCCTAGCCCCAGCCCTCCTCCACCTCTTTCCACCTCCCAACTCATCCACCCCATGCATGTCCCACTCTCCATTCCTTTTAGCCCCTCATACCTTATCTAGTAATCATTAACCTAAAAGGCATCAAACATATAACATTAATACAACAACTTTGAACATTTCAAACATCTATATCAATTTCCAAACTGATTCTTCACACACACTAAGGCAATATGATCTTCTTTTTCTTCTGCTTTGATGTTCCATTTCTCAGTCTCTCCCATCACAGGTTACACACTCCTGATCTCCACTTTGTAAGCTTAGTGCAGCCGCTGCTTTTCTCCCAATCTCCTCCACATAAGGTGTTGCTGCCTTGGCTGAATCAAATGACCTACGCACCCCCCCATGAGTGAAGATCAGACGTGCGGGATACTGCACTAAAAATTTAATATTATTGTCTATCAGCGTTTGACACAGAGGGCCATATTCCCTTCGGCGCTGTCCTAAGGATGCTGAGTAGTCCTGCACTATTCGTAACTTGATGTTGTCTTTGGAGATTACTCCCAGTCTTCGCACTGCTCTCAACACTGCTTCTTTCTGCGCGAACCTAAGAAACTTCGCCAAGACCACTCTAGGACGGTCATCATTCACTCTTCTTGGCCCAATACGATAGGCACTTTCAATTTGCACTGAAACACCTTCCTTGTCCCCTTCCAATAGTTGTATCACCAGTGCCTCCAAATAGGATTTTAAGTCTTTACCCTCAATATTATCCGGGATCCCAAAAAAGCGGAGATTACTTCTGCGAGACCTATTTTCCAAATCATCCAGCTTCTCCTCTAAACTCTGTTGCATCTTTTTCATACAACCAACCTCTTTTTGGAGCACCAGCACATGTTCCTCCGCTTTTTCAATCCGATGCTCTGCCTCATGCATCCGACCACCTAGGGCTTCCATCGAGGTCTGCAAAAGATCCATCCGTCCCTTTAGATCTTCAAATTGTATGGAAAGGGCCCCCACCACTGCTGAGGAGATCTCTTCTGCCAATTCCGGCGTGGTTGCAGCTTTCGGAGGTGTATGATATTCTGTTATTTTATGCTGTTTGACTAACTTCTCCTTTTCACGGCGTCCCCCTTTCTGCGCCGATGTCATTGTTTTCTTCCCTTTTGGCTTCACCAAAACAAAACAAAAAAAAACCCTTCTTACCACCTCAGCTTGTATATCTCATAAGGAGAGAAATTCAATGATCAGACAATGGTACATTAAAGCTTGTCATGTGCAGCTCCAATGATCCATTACTATTTTGACAGTTCTTTAAACTGAAAGGGAGAGCAGCAAGTCAGAGCTGAATCAATAGAACCAAACAGCTCAAATAATTTTGTTAGAGGCAGATAATAAAATAGTCAAGAGACTTAACAAGGAATATTACAGCATCAGATACAGGCGCTCCTTGTGGCCTTGGGCAAGCCCATTAACCCTCCATTGCCTCAGGTACAAAACGTAGATTGCGAGCTCTTCGGGGACAAGGGAAATATATACCGCAGCTGAATGCACCTCACTTTGACCCAGTGAAAAGTGGTACTGCTAAATCAATCAATCAATCAATTAATCACAGTTCAGAAAATCAAATGATATATATTTTGTATACAATGATTATAGAAAACATAGAACATAGTAACACAGGGGTGATATTCTATTACTACTACTACTACTTATCATTTGATGCTCATTTAGCAGGACTGACTGACTGACTAAAGCGCAGTCATCTTGATATTCAGTGGCACTATCCAGATATCCTCACAGACCGCAGGAAAGATGCCTGGTTAAAACTGGACTGTCTGTGGTTGGAGCATGTCCAACACTACAGAAGCAACAGATCACGCAGAGCAAAGAAGAACCAGTCCGAGGCATCACGCCTTGGACTGGTTGTTCTGTGGTTGGATCATGGACAGTTCCGGTAGCTATCTGGTTAGTGATGATATTCAGCCACCAACTAGATAGCTAAACCACATAAAGTTAGGGCAGGTCCCAGCCTTATGCGTTGTTTGTTATCCTGCTAATTATTCCATCTGGCGGAATTGGATATTCAGTGCTGGACACTGGATAAGCTCTGGCATTGGATATCCAGCTATGATTAAAGCAGTGGTGGCCAGACACCTCAAAAGTGCTGACTGCCGCTGCTGAATATTGGCCCCATAATAAAGCATGACAGATCAAGACCAGCATGACCCAACCAGTCTTGCCAGTAAGGGTGTCTTGATTTTGAGCTGTAGCTACTCCGGCTCTGTGCTTTTACTTTGTGTTCGGAAGAATGTATCCTTGAACGGTACTACCAAAAGCAGAGAGGTTCCACAAAAGAGTAAAGTAGCCCAAATGCCCTCAAGTATGGAGCAGACAGAGCTTAAAGATCCCAATTTACCCATGTCTAACAATAGCCAAATTAACATGAATAAAATACATTCTGTAAAATGCTTGTATGCAAATGCTAGAAGTCTAAAGAATAAGATGGGAGAGTTAGAATATATAGCACTAAATGAAAGGTTAGATATGATTGGAATATCAGAGACATGGTGGAAGGAGGACAACCAGTGGGACACTGTGATACCTGGGTACAAACTATATCATAATGATAGAGCTGATCAAATTGATGGAGGGGTTGCGCTCTATGTTAGAGAGGGCATTGACTCAGAAAGGATTAAAGTTTTGCAGGAAACAAAATCTGCTGTAGAATCTATATGGATTGAAATTCCATATAAAAGGGGGAAGGCGATGGCAATGGGGGTGTACTATCGAGCACCTGGCCAGAATGACCAAATGGATGATGAAATGCTCAAAGAAATCAAGGAAGCTAATAAAAGTTACAGCGCAGTAATAATAATGGGTGATTTCAATTACCCCGGTATCGACTGGGTCAGTGTCACGTCAGGACATGCTAGGGAGATAAAGTTCCTAGATGAAATAAATGACTGCTTCTTGGAGCAGCTGGTTCATGAACCGACCAGAGGGGAAGCCATATTAGACCTAGTTCTTAGTGGAACACCAGATCTAGTGCAAGAGATAAGGGTGTTGGGGCCACTTGGCAATAGTGATCATAGCATGATCGCCTTTGATTTAATTAGTGGAGGAGCGATAGTAAGGAAATCCACAGTACTACCTTTTAACTTTTGAAAGGGAGACTATGATAAAATGAGGAAAACAGTTAAGAAAAAACTAAAAGGAGAAGTTGCGAAGGTTAAAGACGTACATCAAGCTTGGGTGTTGTTGAAAAATACTATCTTGGAAGCCCAGACCAGCTGTATTCACGCTTTAAGAAAAGTGGAAGGAAGTCCAAAAAACTGCCAGCATGGTTTAAAGGTGAGGTCAGAGAGGCTGTTGTTGCCAAAAAAGCATCTTTCAGGAAATGGAAAAAAGAGCCAAACGACGAAACCTGGAAACAGCACAAGCACTGGCAAGTCAAATGCAAGGCATTGATAAGGCAGGCAAAGAGAGAATTTGAGAAGAAGCTTGCTGCGGAAGCAAAAACACGAAATAAAGACCTTTTCAAGTACATTCGTAGCAAAAAAACTGTGAGAGAGTCAGTTGGTCCATTAGATGATAAAGGGGTTAAAGGAGCACTAAGAGGCGACAAGGCGATAGCGGAGAGACTGAATGAATTCTTTGCTTCGGTCTTTACTGAGGAAGATGTAGGGATGTTACCCATGACTGAAGTGGTATTTAAAGGTGCGGAAGAATTGAAGGAAATATCGATACATCGGGAAGATGTCTTACAACTATTAGATAAACTGAAGAGTAGCAAATCACCTGGGCCGAATGGTATACATCCAAGGGTGTTGAAAGAACTGAAATATGAGATTGCAGAACTGCTATCAGTAATCTGTGAACTATCATTAAAATCATCTCTAATACCTGAAGACTGGAGGATCGCCAATGTAACACCAATTTTTAAAAAGGGTTCCAGGGGTGATCCGGGAAACTACAGACCGGTGAGCCTGACATCAGTACCGGGAAAAATGGTAGAAACCATCATGAAGAATAAAATTACTCAGCATGTAGATAGTCACAACCTAACGGGAGACAGCCAACATGTCTTTAGACAAGGAAGATCTTGTCTTACTAATCTGTTATGTTTTTTTGAAGGAGTGAATAAACAGGTGGACAAAGGTGAGTCGGTTGATATTGTATATCTGGACTTTCAGAAAGCCTTTGACAAGGTCCCTCATCAGAGACTTTTGGCAAAACTAAAGAGTCATGGGATAGGAGGCAGTGTAATATTGTGGATCAGGAACTGGTTAAAAGATAGAAAGCAGAGGGTAGGGCTAAATGGCCAATTTTCCCAATGGAGAAAGGTGAATAGTGGTGTACCCCAGGGATCTGTGCTGGGTCCTCTGCTTTTTGACATATTCATAAATGACCTGGAAAATGGAATAACGAGTGAGGCTATCAAATTTGCAGATGACACAAAACTATTTAAAGTTGTTAAAACCCAAGATGATTGTGAAAAATTGCAAGAGGATCTTGATAGATTGGAAGACTGGGCATCAAAATGGCAGATGAAATTTAATGTGGACAAGTGCAAGGTTATGCACCTAGGGAAGAACAACCCAAACTATGGTTACACGATGCAAGGTTCCACATTAGGAACCACCACCCAGGAAAAAGATTTAGGCGTCATTGTGGATACCATGTTAAAACCCTCGGCCCAGTGTGCAGTGGCGGCCAAGAGAGCAAATAGAATGCTAGGTATCATAAGGAAAGGAATGGAAAATAAAACAAAAGATATTATAATGCCTCTATATCGTTCCATGGTGAGACCGCACCTTGAATATTGTGTGCAATTCTGGTTGCCGTATCTTAAAAAGGATATAGCGATTTTAGAAAAGGTACAGAGAAGAGCCACCAAAATGGTAAAGGGGATGGAAGGATACTCCTATGAAGAAAAGCAAAAAAGGTTAGGACTCTTTAACCTGAAAAAGAGACGGCTGAGGGGAGATATGATAGAAGTCTATAAATTAATGAACGGAGTGGAACGGGTAAACGTAGATCGATTGTTTACCTTATCAGAATATAGAAAGATTAGGGGACATGCAGTGAAGCTACAGGGTAAACTATTTAAGACTAATAAAAGAAAATATTTTTTCACTCAACATGTAATCAAACTCTGGAATTTGTTACCGGAGGATGTAGTAAAGGCTGTTAGTGTAGCTGGGTTTAAAAAAGGTTTGGACAAGTTCCTGGAGGAAAGGTCCATGAACCATTATTAAGAAGTGACCGAAGATATCAATGCTTGACCCAGTACAAGCATTGTGGAACTTGTGTCTCTTGGGGAAACTGCTAGGTACATATGACCTAGATTGGCCACTGTTGGAAACAGAATACTGGGCTTGATGGACCTTGGTCTGACCCAGTATGGCATATCTTATGTTCTTATGTTCTTATGGGTTATAGAAATGTTTATTGCTCATTTTCCTCCCCAGGCCCACTGATGATGGTATAATTTGAGAGGAAATTATGGATTAGCTTGCAGCAGGTGTGGATGGACATTGCCTCTCACTGGAGCAGAAAGTGGTTCCTAGTGAAAAGGAGGATGTCCATGATGCATCAGAGTAATTTCTGAGCATCTTGGATAGTTTCCTGCTTATGTCTTTGATGAGTCCATAGAATATTGACTAGTGGCTGGCTTACTTTGGGCGCATGAAGTCTATGAATTTATTGTTTATTTCCTTCAGGAAGTCCAGTGTGGGAAGGCACTCCCAGAACAGGGGAATAATTGTTTCTTCCATGGTGCATTTCCTTAGGTAGTGCCTATAGCTGCAGCAGTCTTTTGTTTGCTTGAATACCTTTGTGTACAAGCCACCCTGTATGGCATCCATGTGATATTTCTATGCTGATTTGAGTGGATGTGATGTTCTTTTACACCATGCAGGTCACAGGTCAGAGGTTCAGTATCTTTTGCCTGGATCATCTTGTACATGGTCCATCATATCCATAAGGCTGGAGCGATGTGTTGTAGGTCCAACTCCTTCATGAGCAAATCTACCTGCTCATAGTTTAGAGGAGTCCAGCTATAGGACAGTGAGTTCTACCACTTGACCCAGCTCAGGATATCATGTGCCCAACATGGCCTTTGGAGTTGCTTCTGATGGTGGTTCTTGTGCAGTTGCAGGCAAGAAGATCTAAAGTGAGGAAAAGGACTCCTCTGGTACTCATCTTGGTGTCTGAAGGTGACCATGCACTAAGAGGGTAATTTTATTACAGGTAGCATAGGTGTGAAGCCCACGTGGGTGCCTAAGTTTAGCATACTTTGTAAAGACGCATAAGTGCTTATGGGCCCGATTCTGAAACGCAGGCTGCGGGGCCTGATTCCCCCTCCGGCTCTCCCTGTACATCCTGTGCATCAGGACAGGGAGAGCCGGTGGGGAGTGGGATCGGGGCAGTACAGGGTCAATTCAGGTCACAGCCCTGTACATCCTGCTGGGCCCGTGGGGATGCGCTGCTTATTCTACCTCAAAGGAGGAATAAGCAGCAAAAACCCAGCGATCAGGGCCGGGTGCAGGGGGGGTTCCCGCCGCCCGATCCAGGCCATAGCAAGCCAGCCTTGGGTCAGGTGGCGTGGAAAAGTGGGGCCAAGGATGCTGGATTCGGGGGCACCACTAAAGGGAAGAAACAGGCATGAAATCCTCATTGATGCTGACCACTGAAAAATGAGATAACCTTTAACTCCTTCTCAGACCTAGCATTAAATCCCCAGTTTTAAAAAACCTTGTGATTCAGCCTTTGGGTCTTCTGCACACTTCTTTGCATCTGAATGACATGGTTAATGACCTTATTGCCCTGCAGTTATAAAATGCAGAGCACAAGCCCATGGGATTATAATAAGCGAAGGGCTGTCATCTGTGCAGCTACTTCCACATAGATTACGCTCCCACTAAGCTCCTTTCTGCATTGTCTCTTCATATTTGTGCAGAATATTATGCAGGAATGTCATGTCAACCTCTGCGGCATTACGCACTTTGCTGCATCGGCCGCAGAATCATTATTGTAGAGTGGGGCTCTAGTAAAGATTGAGCGCTAAAGGGAAAGTAAGCACGCCAAAATGTAACTCTCTTCTTTACAATGGGAGCAATTTGTTATTCTCTAATTCTCAAGCATTTGCATGCCAGTTGCGGTATCCTTTAGTACAGTGGTTTTACTGCAGATGTTTTCCATTCTAAAACCCTTACTACATCAGGTAGCAAGATTAGCACATGAAAATCTGAGTAAAGCACTGTGTTAAAGGATACCCCTACTACTTTTCATTTCTATAGCGCTACAAGGCATATGCAGTGCTCTACACATACATGTAAGAGACAGTCGAGTGTCATTATATCGGCACTCAGATTGTAGGCTCTCTGGGGAAATACAGCTGTGGTGAACATTACTGGCACCCTTGCATTTTAGGTATGTTGTCTACAATATCTTGAGAAATAATTGTAAATATTCCAGCTGTATGTCATCATAATATTTTATGCATGTTCAAAGGTATACAACAAAAAAAAAGATGTCTGTGCAACTTAGATGTAGCAATTTCTGAGTAAAAAAACAAATATGTCCCAGACAGGATTAATGGCACCCTTCAATAATATTTGGTTGAACAACCCTTGGCAGTGATGACAGCCTCTAAAGGTTTCGTACATCTGTCTGCTTGTAGTTTCTCCCACACATCAAATGCAATTTTTCCCAGCTCATGAATGTTCTAGGATTCCTTTTACCAATGGCAGATTTCAGCTCTTTCCAAAGGTTCTCAGTTGGACTGAGATCAGGACTCATTGCTGGCCTGTTTAAAACAGTCCATTTGTTCCTTTTTAACTTTTGTACTCTTGAATGTATGTTTTGGGTCATTGTCCTGCTGGAGGACCCATGACCTTCGACCCAGATCTAGCTTTTTGACACTAGGTAGCACATTTTGCTCCAAAATACCTTGGTAGTCCTCTGACTTCATGATTCCTTTAATACATTCCAGGCCTCCAGTTCCTGAGGCAGCAAAACAGCCCCACAACCTTATGAAACTTCCACTCTATGCAACTGTAGGAAGAGTGTATTTTCCCTTATAAGCTTCATTTCTTCACCTGTAAATGTATCGTTGGTGCTGCACTGCAAATGTGCTCACCACAGCACATGTGATTTCTCAAGGTTGGTTTAAGCAAAGATCAGGCGTGCCTTTTTGCTGTAAGTCTGTTTTTGAGCAGTGGGATCCTCCTTGGCCTTCACCCATGAAATACTTCTTTGTTTAGTGTGCGGGGTATGGTGCAGGTTGAGACCACCACTCCAGATTACTCCAGGTCAGCCTTAAGATCCTTGAATACTACTAATGGCACTACTATTAATCATTTATAAAGTGCTACAAGACATATGCAATCCCATACATATGCATATAAAGATGGTCCCTGTTCATTAGAGCTTACAATCTAATTAAGACAGTCAAGACAAAAAATAAGATAAAGGGCAGACTAGGGAAGGCTAAGGCGACACAAGGAAAATAAGGAGATGTAAAAGCAGCCTCAAAGAGGTGAGCCTTTAGCATTGATTTGAAAAGGGATAGAGATGCGGCCTGACAGAGGTTCAGGTAGTTTGCTCCAGGCATAAGGAGCAGCAAGGTGAAAGGATCGAATCTGGAGTTGGCAGTGGAAGAAAAGAGCAAAGAGAGAAGCAAGCCAGTAGAGAGCGGAGTTCACGAGGAGAGGTGTAGAGAGAGGGGAGAGAGGAAAGATAGTGAGGAGCAGAAGAATGAATGCATTTAAACAGGGCTGGCCCATTCATCGTGCAAGAATGTTGTTTGCACAGGGCTCCACGCTTTAGGGGACCCTGCGTGAACTTCATTCCGCTGGATGGGTTTTCAGGGCTGACTTCAGAGGGAGCCGGGGAGGCCCAAGGCCCCGGTTCACTTCTGCACAGCTCTGGAGTGAAGAACAGCGTGTTCCTTCACTCACATTGTATTCTCGTGAAGCACATGGAGTGCCAGGAAACAGAAATGCCCTTTAACCTTTCCTGGCACTCCACGGGCTTCACGAGAACACAGCACGAGTGAAGGAACACTCTGTTCTTCACTCCAGCACTATGCAGAGGTGAGCCAGCTTCCCCAACTCCCTCTGAAGCCGCTAAGACAGGTGCAGGGCTCTTGAGGGGGGGGGGGGGCTAGGATAGGATTGGAAATAGGCTGATGGGGGTGCTAGGAGTGGAAATGGCTGATGGGAAGGCTAGGATAGGACTGGAAATAGGCTGATGGGGGGATAGCAGTGGAAATAGGCTGATGGGGGGGCTAGGACTGGAAATGGGCTGGGGAGGCTTGGACTGGAAATGGACTGATGAGGGGCTAGGATAGGACTGGAAATTACTTATGGAGGGGCTAGGATTGGAAATGGGCTGATGGGTCTTGGATTGCAAATGGGCTGATGAGGAGCTGGGATAGGACTGTAAATGGCTGATGGGAGGCTAGGATTGGAAATGGGCTGATGGGGGGGATTAGGACTGGAAATGAGCTGATGCGGGGTGATGGGAGAATGGGTCTAGAAAGGAACGGATGCTGGGTGGGGCTGGAACTAGAAGGAAGCTGATGGGGGAGGACTAGAAGGGGATGGGGCTGGGGGAGTGAAGATGGAGAGGGGAAAAGATATTTTGTGTGGAAGGGAAGAAAAATCTAGAATTGGCCAGGTATTGGGAGAGTAAGTGGGAATTGAGGATGGAAGGGTGAAATTTGAGTGGATGAAAATGGAATAAAGAAACAAATGGAGGAAAGAGCAAAAGGTGAAAGATCAATATGTTAAAGCAGATATAGAGAGAGAATGGGAAAAAAACTAAAAGAGAGAAGAAAGGACAAATGGACAGCAGACAATGGAGAGTTAGCCGAAGACACAAAGAAACCAGAAGACTGGAGCAATGGCAGCTGAAAAATAAAATGCCCAAACAACAAAAGGTAGAAAAATACTTTTTTATTTTGAATTTATTAACTGGAATATGTCAGTTCTGGGAAATGTGTATTGCTAACGTTTTTGCATTTTTGTTTAGTTCAAGAGGAAATTAATTTATAGTTTTATTTCTCCAGTATTGTTGTAACATAGTAACATAGTATATGACAGCAGATAAAGACCAGTATGATCCATCTAGTCTGCCCAGCAATGTGGCTAGAGTGGTTGTAAGTGCCGCTCCGTGCAGGTCACCCCCTCTATGTCTGTGTTTAGGGTTGTACCTGCTGCTCTGTGCAGATCAGCTCCCCTCTATTTATTGAAGTATAAAAGACATTTAAGTTTGTTTTGATTTCATCCTCTTGCTATAAAGGGATCCACTGTGTCTGTCCCATGCTTTTTGAAATTCTGTCACTGTGTTTGCCCCCACCACCTCCATCAGGAGGGCATTTCAAGCATCCACCACCCTTTCAATGAAAAAGTATTTCCTGATGATGCTTTTAAGTTTACCACTTTGCAGCTTCATTGTATGCCCTCTAGTTTTACAGCTTCCCCTTCTTTGAAAAAGATTTGTTCATTAATACCCTTTAAGTATTTAAAGGTCTTATCATAACTTCCCTGTCGCTCCTCTCCTCTAGGGTATACATATTAAGGTCTTCAAGTCTGTTCTCATATGTCTTCTGACGCAGACTCCAAATCATTTTCGTTGCCTTCCTCTGAACCATTTCAAGTCTTTTTTATATCTTTTGTGAGATATGGTCTCCAAAACTGAACACAATAGTTCTCACCAACGACTTGCACAGGGGGGGCATTTCTGCTGGCTATTCCTCTGTATGCAGCCCAGCTTCCTTCTGGCTTTCGCGTTGTCACATTGTTTTGCCACCTTGAGATCCTCATAAATTTGCACTACAAGGTCCCTCCTCTCTTGTCCGTGCACACCAATTTCTTGTCCTCAACTACATACAATTCCTTTGTATTTCTGGATCCCAAGTGCATGACTCTACACTTCTTCACATTAAATCTCAATTGCCAAGCGCTAGAGACGGGATCATTCTTCCAGTATTTGTAGATCTTTCCTCATGTTGTCACTCTCTCAGAAGTGCCCACTCTGTTGCAAATTTTCGTGTCATCTGCAAAAAAGCAGACTTTTCCATTCAATCCTTCTGCACTATCACTCACAAAAATATTGAACAGTATTCTGCATTAATATACTTTACCCCCTACAATGTACAGCTCCCTGGGGGTTTTGCAGCCCAAATGCAAGATTGCCCGGAAACCTCTCTGCTTGGTGTAAGGTAGCAGACCTCATGTACCATCTAGATAAGGTTTTAGACAGTGCTGGGGAAAAGCCTGCTGTCTTGGTACATGTTGGTCTGGGAAGGAGGTTCTAGAAGCCACATTTAGGTTCTTAGAAGGAAAGTTGAAATGCAGAGCTTCCAGGGTAGAATTTTCAGAAATGCTTCTCATTCCATACGTGGGACCCAAGAGGCAGGCAGAGTTCTGGAGTCTCCATGCTGTAGGGAAGAAGAGGGCTTTAGATTTGTTAGAAATTGGGCAACGTTCTGGGGAAGGGGTGATTCTGAGAGAATGGGCTCCAGCTTAACCAGGCTGCTGGCATTAATTTTTAAAAAGGAGATAAAACAGCTTTTAAACTAAAATATGGGGGAAGACCACCATTGCCCAGGAGCACATGGTTTGGAATGATGTATCTTTGAAGGATACTAGCAAAACAGGGAAGTTAGAGCATCCGAATAAAAAGATATTATCTTTAGTTCACCGAGTCCTTTACACTCATACACCACAATACCTTGCGGATCTTCTTCATTTCCGCACCCCTGCTCGCAGTCTTCGCTCCCTTCATGTCAATCGACTCCATCTCCCCCCACCGTCTCGCGCACACCTACAATCTACCTGTCACTCTGCCTTTTTCTTCCTTGGTCCTGTTCTTTGGAACTCTGTCCACTTCACTATGTTTAGAAGAAAACTACACCACCTTTAGGTTGCTACTCAAAACCCACTTCTTCAACTCTGCATACCACCTTCCAACTGCACCCAGCTGACCTGGTTTATTTATGTCCTGTCTTTCTCCCACCTTTTTTTTTAGTGCCATCAAGTCAGTGTTGACTCATAGTGACCCAGCTACCTCTGGGTTTTCTTGGCAATGTATCACTGGAAGTAGATTGCCAGTCTTTTCTTCCAAGGCAATGGAGGGTAAAGTGACTTGCCTAAAGTCACAAGGTGTGCCAGTGGAAATTGAACCCTTGATCTTCTGGATACTAGGCAGTTGCTCAAACCACTAGGCTACTCCTCCACTCCTGATGCCTTATGCCTTGTTTTATGTCCTGCTACTTCTCTACTTTCCTGTCCCAATTTTTGTAGTTCTTTTCTTGCTACGGGGCCTTGTGCCCGCTGCAGTTTGACTTTGTATATGTGAACTGATGTAATAAAGGGCGGTATATCAAATTTAAATAAATATAAACATAAACAAAGGTTCTAATAAAGGTAAAAGTAACTGAGGTGCCTTTAAGTAAAGAGTAGACAATTGAAAGATTCCAAATTACTCCTGTCAACTAATAACCAGATTATTTGTTTGTTTTTAAATGTACTTTTTACTGAAACTTTTTTAAAAATGAAAACTCACTAATCTTAACCCAACAATTCCCCTCACAGTGGTTGGAACCAGATAACTTCAAACTAAGCCACAGCTAATAGCAGCTCACAGACCAGGGGCCTTCCAAACGGCACAGCAGCAAGGAAGCCACACAAGCCGGATTCCACATGATGGTGAGCTCACCCTGCTCAAGGCATCTTCACTTGGCACCACCTTCCCCAGCATAGTTTTCCCTCGTTGTAGGTGGGCAAGTGCCAAAGAACCCTTAGGCATGGCCCTTAGAATGGCTCTTCACAAACACCATACTTCATGAACAAAGCCAATAGTATCATCAAACAAGAACAAGTGTCCTTACACACTTTCAGCACCCCAAAGTATGCCAGAAACTCATAATTACAAAGCTACTACACACACCAAGGAGAAAGCACAAGCAATCCATGCAGAATAGCAGACAGCTCCAAACTATTCTACTAAAAAAAGGGAAATTGAAGTCAAACATGTCCATTCTCTACACCATCCTCTACACAATCCTAGCTATCTTCACCCTAATTGCATACTCAGAAGCCTCACTAGCTCACCCCCATCCCAAATCCTGATCATCAAGGTTATGGGCACAACCATCTCAGAACTGCATTCAACAAATACAAAGAAATCCTCTGAATCTGATTAAAATACCACGTCAAGATTGTACAACATGCACCAAAAAAGACCAACCTAATACTGGTCGCAACCTGAAATGCACTCTCATTAATGATGTATTCCAAGTTTGACTTTTGGGGTTCCCAGTTTAATTATTGTCTTCCTATTTCTAAATTATGATCCCTTGTTCTTTGTTTGGTGACAGTCTATGTTCTGTAAGTGTAACCGAGCTGATGTATTCTGTTCATGTAGTTTCTTTTTGACAGTCCCACTTGTTCTCTTTCCCCAGTAGGAGATGTATTGGTATTCTCTGAGATGTATTGGTTTAATATTTGCAGTTTTGCCTTTTGATAGGTAGGGTTTGATGCTTTGTGAGTCCTGGTAGTGCTGTTATGATACGGTGGGTTTGCTATGGGCTCTAAATGGGCAGTCTTTATAGTACTTCCTAATGTGCCTGGCGGTTGGCACTGGAGTATAGTAATGTAGAAATCTGGTAGTCTTTTTTTATCCAGACACTCATTAAGAGGCATGTTTACTAAAAGTTAATGCATATTAACATTATGCAAATATTCATGCAAATGAGGCCTGCAATGAGTCTCCGCACATGGACCTGCACCCCCCTTGGGCTGCCTCTACAATTAAAAGTCAGAAGGAGAAGTTTGAATTGGATATGGAAACAGAAGGAAAGCCAATGAAGTGATTTGAGAAGAGGGGTTATATGAGTATATCGTGGCTAGCGAAAGATTAATTGCACGGTAGAGTTCTGAACAGACTGAAGGGAAAAGAAGGGACTCAGAGGAAAACCAGCAAGAAAGTGGTTGCAATACTCGAGATGGGAAGTAATTAGAGAGCGGACAAGAGTTTTAGTAGTGTATTGAGAAAGGAAGGAGCGAATTTTGCTAATGTCATAGAGAAAGAAATTACAGGTTTTAGTGATCTGTTGAATATGCAAGGAGAAGGAAAGGGTGTCAAAGATGACACCAAGGTTACTGGCTGAGGAAATAGGAAGTAGAAGAATGTTATCTACAGAGATAAAGAAGGAAGGATAAGAACATAAGAAAAGCCATACTGGGTTAGACCAAAGTCCATCAAGCCCAGTATCCTGTTTCCAACAATGGCCAGTCCTGGTCACAAGTGCCTGGCAGGTTCCTAAAAAGGCATACAGGATCCACAATGCCCCTCCCAGGGTAGGCAGTGGATTACTCAGGTCCTCTTTAATAATGGTTTATGGACCTTTCTTCTAGAACAAACCCAGCTACACTAACAGCTTTTACTACATCTTCCGGTAATGAATTCCAAAATTTGATTACGTGTTGAGTAAGAAAAGATTTTCTCTTATTAGTCTTAAATGGGTTACATTGTACCTTCATTACATGTCCTCCAGTCTTTCTTCTTTTTGATGGTGCAAACAATTGATCTATGTTGACTCGTTCCACACCATTCATTCATTTATAGACCTTATCACGTCTTCCCTCAGCCGTCTCTTTTCCAAGTTGAAGAGCCCCAACCTTTTAAGCCTCTCCTCACAGGGGCATTCTTCCATCCCCTTTATCATTTTTGTCATTCTTCTCTGTGCCTTTTCTAATCTACTATATCCTTGTTAAGATATGGTGGCAGAATTGCACACAATATTCAAGGTGCGGTCACACCATGGAATGATACAGAGGCATTTAATATCCTTGGTTTTATTCTCCATTCTTTTTCTTATGATTCCTAGCATTCTATTTGCTTTCTTGGCCGCCACTGCACGCAGGGAGGAGGGCTGCAATGTATTATCCACAATGATGCCTAAATCTTGTGAGTGTGTGGTAGTTTCTAAGGTGGTACCTTGCATCGTGTAACCATCTTCACTTTTCCACAATAAATATCATCTGCCATTTAGAAGTCCAGTCTTCCAATTTATAAAGGTCCGCTTGGAATTTTTCACAATCCTCTTGGGTTTTAACAACTTTGAATAATTTTATGTCATCTGCAAATTTGATCTCCTCACTCGTTATTCCTATTTTCAGATCATTTATGAATATGTTAAAAAGCAGCGGGCACAACACAGATCCCTGGAGTATTTTACTATTCACCTTTCTCCACTGAGAAAATTGGCCATTTAACCCTAGTCTCTGCTTTCTGTCTTTTAACAAGTTCCTGATCCAGAATACTACACTGTCTCCAATCCCATGACTTTTTAATTTCACCAAGAGTCTCTCATGAGGGACCTTGTCAAAAGCTTTCAGAAAATCCAGATACATTATATCAACTGGTTCACCATGCTCTGTTTATTCACACCTTCAAAAAATATAATGGATTATTAAGACAAAACTTTCCTTGACTAAATCCATGTTTGCTTTCTCCAATTAAACCATGACTATCTATGTGTTCATTAATGTTATTTGTTATAGTTTCTACTATTTTGCCCAGTACTGATGTCAGGCTCTCTGGTCTGTAGTTTCCAGGATCACCCCTGGAACCCTTTTTAAAAACTAGAATTATACTGGCCATTCTCCAATCTTTTGGTACTACAGATGATTTTAATGATAGTTCACAGATTAGTAATTGTAGGTCTGCAATCTCATATTTTGGTTCTTTCAACAAGTTTGGATGTATACCATCTGGTCCAAGTGATTTACTACTCTTCAGTTTATCAAATAGTTGTAATACATCTTTCTGGTTTATCAAGATTTCTTTCAATTCTTCTGATATATCACCTTTTTATACTATTCAGGCACAGGTAACTTCCCTACATCTTCTTCAGTAAAGACCAAAGCAAAGAATTCACTCAGTCTCTCTGCTATGGCCTTGTCCTCACTTAGCGCCTCCTTTACCCCTCTATCATCCAATGGTCCAATTGACTTTCTCATAGGCTTTTTGCTATGAATATACTTTATTATGTGTTTTGGTTTTCACACCAAGCTTCTTTTCAAATTCTCTCTTTGCTGCTTTATCAATGCCTTGCATCTAACTTACCAATGCTTATGTTGTTTCCGTGTTCATCATTTGGCTCCTTTTTCTATTTCCTGAAAGATGCTTTTTTTGGCAACAACAGCTTCTCTGACCTCCCCTTTAAACCATGCTGGCAGTTTTTTGGCTTTACTTTCACTTTTCTTAAAGCATGGAATACAGTTGGTCTGGGCCTGCTTGTTGTAAATCTTTAACCTTTGCAGCTGCTCCTTTTCGTTTTTTTCTTAACTATTTTCTTCATTCTATCATAGTCTCCCTTTTGAAAGTTAAAAGGTAGTACTGTGGATTTCCTAGCTGTCCTTCCTCCGTTTATTAAATCAGATGTGATCATGCTATGATTACTATGGCCAAGTGGCCCCTAAAACCCTTATCTCTTGCACTAGATCTTGTGTTCCACTAATGACAAGGTCCAAAATATTGTAGCTTCCCCTCTTATCAGTTCATGAACCAGCTGCTTCAAGAAGAAGTCATTTATTTCATCTAGAAACTTTATCTCTCTAGCATGTCCTGCTGTAACATTGACCCAGTCAATACCAGAGTAATTGAAATCACCCATTATTATTGTGTTGTAACTTTGGTTAGCTTCCCTGATTTCTTTCAGAACTTCATCATTTGTCCTTGTGTGGTGTTTTTCCAACAGTTCACACTAACCTTTGAAGACTTAGGGCCTCATTCTGATCAGGATGTCTAGGCCCCTGTACGACCGATCGGAATTGGATGCACAGGGTCAGACATGATTCTGATCCTGCAGGGCACGTCTAGCCCCACAGGATCAGAATCACAACTAGGCCTGTATGTGCAGGCTGGGACCCGATTCCGGTTGGCTTGCACATACAGGCCTCTACCTGGCTAACCTCAGTCAAGGTTCATGAATGGAGCTGTGGTGCCATGGCATCTGGTTGCCATGGCACTGCAGTTCCATTCAGGGCCACGATCCCTGGCTGCCAACCTGTTCTTTAATTTCCTGCAGCCTGTCCCCTGATCTGGCCTCCCAAGGCCAGGGTCAGGCTATGGGGAATCATTTGCACCCCCTCTAACCCCTTCCACAACCCTGACCTGCTGTCCTCTGCCATCTAGGGGGATTTATTCCACGTTCAGTCTGCCGGCCTTGGACATACAGGGCCGACATCAGAATCGGCCCTGTATGTCCGGGGCCGCGGACCACCCACTGCCTGCCCTAACTCTGCTCCACACCACCCCTTTCCCACCCCCGTCTAGCCTCCCTGTATAGGAGGTTAGTCGGGGACGGCAGAGGGGGCTGAATAGCAGGGATGGATGACCCAAAGCGGCTCAGAAAGACCCCGTTAATGATTAAGTTTCCTTTTTCCACCACGTCCTGGGAGGTTCTTGACAGTTCCATGAGCAGAAAACTTCTTAATAATATGGCGAACTGTAGACACAGGAATCTCAAGGTCTTTGGAGATGGCCTTGTACCCCTTTGGAGTTTGATGTTTGGTGATAATGGTGTTTTTGATGGTCTCAGGCAGCTCTCTTGTCTTCACCATTGTGAAAATGGAACAAGAAGTGAATGTGGTCATTTTAAATATTAGAGCCATCATTCATTGATTGATTCAAGTCATGTGAGTACTACAATTAATCACAGGTGCATCTAATTTTACTGTAATGGGAATGTGGTTCTTGTGTTAAAACTGATTTGAATGATTTATAAGTGTGCCAATAATCATGTCCTGGGAATGTCCCAGTTCCTACAATATTTCCCACTATTTCCTTTTTTAATTTATCTGTTTTATTTCACTCTTTTATGTGTCAAATATGTATGCGTATAGAACGCGATTCTATAACATCCACGTCTGGCTGGCAGAAACGTCTAAATTGAGAATGGGCACATTATAAATCCGAATGGCACGAACAACACGTCTGGGGAAACATGGGCCTTCGCAGCTATAATGGGACAATGGTAAATGCAGCAAACAGCCCGTACATCCCCATGCTCACTGTATCCTGAAAAGATATACATTTTAGATGCTCTCCGTGTCCACGCAGCCACGCCTCAACTGGCAAAATGCACATCTCCTAAGCTGATGCTCAGACTGACAGTGTTGTGCTCATGCAAACAACACAATAATACTGATGAAACAGATATGTTCATGCAAACCAGACTATATAGACTAGTCTGTTGCATGCCCATAACACTACAAGGTTATCTATGTGCACCAAAGCTATTGTAAAAGTATGTGGAAAGTGAAATGTTTGTCCTGACAGATTCTGCAGCAAAGCACACATGGCATTTGAAGAACACCTTAGTTATGCTTGCTGTGGTCGTCGCTGAAAACATTACTTGCAATGCTATGTATGGGCCATATAAAAGTGAAATGGGTTCCTACAGCTACAGGTCAACACATATCCCTGCCAGTAAAAGGAAATCATCAGGATGAGAACATGAAGCAGTGCAAACTTGAAAAATACCTACCCCAAAGCACCATCATCTGTCCTTACAAATGTGTACACTGTTAGAGACCTCTGATGGTACATTTGGATATGTATTAGTGCTGTTTGCACTGCAACATACCCCTACTCCAGGGGTCCCCCACCATTGACAGGGGCATGTCCCGCTATGTTGACGAAAAGAAGCTTTTCAGAATTTACTGCTCTATCACACTGGAATCTGATGATGCTGTGGTTAGCCCTATGGTCCAGATACTGGCCAAGCATACATGTCCCCCCCACCCCCCGAGTTGCAGATCAGCATACCAGTGCCTCCCCTGCAGCTCTCATACCACACACACACACACACACACACTGTTGCTTGCAGTCACAAATAACACACCTCTGTCAAAACCTTGCTCTGCACCTATTAACAACTGCTGGTAATACATAATAGCATGGTGTCTCGGGAGAGCACTTCTTATCTGCATTTCTCAGCCAAAGTCGATTCTGCTCCATACCAACTCAAAAACTATCTCTACATCTACATTCCCATTCTTCTGATCATAGGGAAGCCTAGAATAGCCCCTTTAGCACAAACAGCAAATGCCAGCATAGCCAGAATAAAGACTATTGCAGTACTTTATAGTTCTGTAGGGATGTATTTTATTGTTACTTAACCTTACAAATGTCCTTCACCTGTGCATTCTTTTCAACTGCTCTCCCAGACAGCAGACACACCAGTTTAATACAAACATGTCACAGCCATTCATCTCTATGAGACATGTCGAGGATCAGAGCAGAAAATCTTCTAAGTGCTGGCCTTATTCCACGTTGCTGCTGGTATAATGTGGGCATCCGCGGGATACATTCAGGACGTACATAGGCCTTTCCTGAATACGCTTTATATGTCTCCATGGCTGGCCACACCTCCATTCTGCCCCCTCCCAGCCACGTTCTGAGATCCCCGTTTTAGCGCCATGTATGTGCAGAGCCACATGGTTTCAGCATATGGTTCTAGGCATTTTTGCGAGACAAACGTCTGTTCCACTTGCCCAGGCAGCCTATTTGCATTTTGGAATGATCCCCACAGAGTCCAAAGCCATATCACTGGCCACTTTTTTTTTTAGGAGATATTGGACATTAAGAGGTTGAACTGCAAGAGTGCCAAGAATGTTGACCGCCACTGTATATACCACACTTGACTGTAACTCACTTTGAACTATTACAATCCCTACTGAACAAGTGCAGCTAAATCAAAGCAAATAAAGTGACAATGTGTGCAGCGGGTACCTTTAATTACTAAGACATTTATAGTTGAAGGGCAGGCCCTTTCCTCCGATTTCCTTTAAAGAGAGGTTACAGAATGACATTTTAATTGACTGTTAAAATAAACTCCCTAACATTGAAGTTAAGATTTAGAAGCTCCCATATGAGTGCTGAAACCAGATTTACATCTGACTGCAAATCTCTGATTACTCCCCTTCCAAATTAGAAACTTAATTAAATGCAATTTAAGTGCTGTGAAACTCAATAAATTGCATGACATCTCAGAGTCAGCTGACATTAGCCTTAAGGTAGGTGGTGGGGTCCATGCTGAATTCTGTCCCTGGGTATATTGAAACTCCTTCAATAGGAAAATAAAGCAAAACAGGATTTAAATATTGTACAGAGTCTCATGTGGCTTCAGAAGTGACCCTTTATGTCCTCTTTCTAATCAGGTTCCTTTAAATGCTTTTTGCAATGGGATTACATAATGCATGTCCATGAGTCTACATAGCCAAACCATATGTTTTACGCATACATGTCATCTTCAACGTTAAACAAATTTAGTTTATTCAAGTCCATTTCTATGCAATGTTAATATTGTTAGAGGTCTTTAAGATTATTAGAAATCAATATGTTAATTCTAATTTTCTATTTTGCAACTGAGGCGCTAATTTTGGTTGGGCTGTTAAACAGTTTGAAAGGTTTGGACAATGAGGAGGTGCTCACCCTAGAATACCTGTTTCATGACTTTAAATTCAGCCTCTATCTGTTTAGAGGATATGAGCTATTTCCTGAAGCCTTAACAGGTTGTGTATAATTTCTTGTGAGAATAGTTAGTTTAAAGACTTCGTTTCTCATTGAGCGACAAGATAGATAAAACTTTGATGTATTACTAGGGCTTCAGGTTCTAGGTGTTTATCAGTTGGGATTTTAGGAGTTTATTTTTGAGGTTAATAGGTGCTTTTCTAGGGATGGAGAAATAGGGGTTTATCGGTGGGTTTGCGGCATGAAAATATTTTTTTAGTGGATTTTTAGGTGGATTCCATTTAATGATATAAAACACAGTTTATGGTTTATTAAGTCAGATATATTATCATTCTGTAAGCAATCATAGCGGTTTATATTCCATTAAAATAATAATCAGCGTTCCCCTATTCACACAACTGAACAAGCTGGGCTACTACAGAGCCCTATGTAGAAAGCTTATGCTTACAGAACACCTGGTCTCACTCACATACCCAGAACATAGACCCTCACCTAGTACAGAATAAGCAATCAAAAACTTAAAATTAGAAGATGTAAGCAAATTAAACTGACACCCCAAAAAAACACACTCTGCATGACATGCAGCTCCAGAAAAATAAAGAAATGCAGCTTCCCCAAACTGTACAAAATATAAAGATAGATCTAAATGCGCAGCTAACATATTACAATCACAAAATTAAAAATAAAGCTCTTTTTTCTATCTTAGTTGTCTGGCTGTTTTCTTTTTTATGTTTTAATTGTATTGGTTCCAATCCCTCTTGCAACTTTCCTCCATCTTCTCTCTCTTGTTTTTACTTTATCTGTCTCCCTATCTGCCCCCATGTCTAGCATCTTCCCTCCTCTCCTTATTCCCCCTCTCCCATGTCTAGCATCTTCGTTTCATCCCATGCTACCCCGTGTGTAACATTTCCCCTCAATCTCAACCCCCCCTCTCCAGCATCTTCCTTCTGTCTTTCTACGTTTCTCTCATATCCAGCATATTTCCTCTGTCTCATGCCCCCCTTGTACATGTCCAGCATTTTACCTCCATTTCTACCTCCGTCTCTCTAGTCATCCCCTTTTCCAACATTTTCCCTCTGTATCCCATGTCTCTCCCCTCCCCATCCATCATTTCCTCTCTGTCCCTTGGCTCTGCACTGCCCCTCCAACCCCGGCTACTCGCCCAGCATTTACTGTCCAACCCCTCTGCCCACATCTCCCTAAGTCAGCAGCTCCAGTGACAATAAACAAAACAGCAAACGCAAGTCCTTGGAGACTCGGCAAGCTTCTAAGATCATGTCTCTTCCTATGGCTTCCAGTGCCATCTCTATGCCGGTGACTCCCAAATCTACCTCTCTACGCCTGAAATCTCTCCAGCAATCCAGACCAAGATCTCTGCCTGCCTTTCTGACATTGCTACCTGGATGTCTCACCACCGCTTGAAATTGAACATGGCCAAAACTGAACTCCTTATCTTCCCCCCCCCCCATGCCTCCCCTCCTCTCCCTCCTTTCTCAGTCTCTGTCGATAACTGTATAATCCTTCCTGTTTCCTCTGCCCGCAATCTGGGGGTTATATTTGACTCCTCTCTCTCCTTCTCCACACATATCCAGCTTGTAGCTAAGACCTGCCGTTTCTTTCTCTACAACATTAGCAAAATCCGCCCCTTCCTTTCTGAACACACTACTAAAACACTCATCCACTCCTTAATCACCTCTCGCCTCGACTACTGCAACATACTCCTTGCTGGTCTCCCTGTGAGCCATCTCTTTCCCCTTCAATCTATCCAACATGCTGCTGCTCGACTAATCTTCCGCCAGCCTCGCCATGCCCATATTATTCCTCTCCTCAAGTCATTTCACTGGCTCCCTATCCCTTTCCGCATCCAGTTCAAACTTCTCCTCCTAACCTATAAATGCATTCACTCTGCGGCCCCTCAATACCTTTCAACTCTTATCTCTCCTTATATCCCCTCTCGCGAACTTCGCTCTTCTAACAAACTGCTTCTATACAGACCTTCCACTCGCACCGCTACCTCCAGACTTCGTTCCTTTCACCTGGCAGCACCTTATGCCTGGAACAACCTACCTGTGTATATACGCCAGGCACCCTCCCTAGCCCTCTTCAAATCCAGGTTGAAAACCTACCTCTTCACTGTCGCTTTCAGATCTTAACTTCTGTCCTTTCTCTTGTCTAGATTGTAAATGCCATGGTTTGTATTTTTGCCCTGAACAGATTGTTGCTCTGTGTTTTGTTTGTTTTTGTCTTAACTAGATTGTAAGCTCTAACGAGCAGGGACTGTCTTCTACATGTCTGTACAGCGCTGCATGCGACTGGTAGCGCTTTATAAATGCTCAATAGTAGTAGTAGTAGTAATATGTTGGTCCCGCCCCCTCTGATGTAATACGCATCAGAGGAGGTAGGTCTGGCAGGGTCTTGGAAGCATGCCGTCTGCAAGGCCTCACATTCACTGTTTTGTTTATTGTTGCCAGAGCTGTGGACTTTGGCTCCCACCACCGCATTTATTTTTAATGTGAAAGTAAATGCCATCAGGGCATCACGAAATCGGGGTTTATTGGTTATAACCAATAACTGCAATTAGAGCATAGGAGGGTTGTATCAGTGGTTATTGGTTATAACCGAGAAACAGAAGCCCTATGTATTACACAGAAATAAAATTAATTTTAGTAGATACTGCGCAATGGGCATTTCAAAGAATCGCACAAAGCTGTGAGAACACCTTGAGTAAAGATCGGGAACCTGCAAAGCCCCATAGCAATTATTATCATTATCAAACTTAAGGTTGGGGAAACAAGAAATGACAGTATCAGTTCAATAGTGCAAGGCATGAAATAGTTGGGTTATCATGACAGGTTCCATAAAAGTGATGCAGGTATGAATGTATTACTGCCTGATTGAATGGGTTTCTGGAAAGATACGAATCATGCATTTGGAAAGGTTGGATAATGATATGTTCTTTTTTTTTGGGGGGGGGGGGTAAATTGATTTTAGGTGAAAGAAGATATGCTGGAGCAAAACATCTGAATTAGGCCTATGAGGGAATCTTATTACCGATAAGATGCCTGATTTTAACAGAAAACCCTGATATAGGACTGAAGTACAATTTCAAAATTAGGATTAAATGCAATAAAACTGAAAAAAAAGATCTTCCATCAAACTGAAAGGAGAACTCTTTCTCATCGCTGACCAGGCTAACAAAGACAAGGGTGATGCTTGAGACCCACATCTGCATCAAAGGCAAGTTCTGAGTCGTTCACAAACAAATATGTACCCCACTGTATAGAATTAACGCTTAGACATGGCACATAATAGGCGGTATATCAAAGAAAAAAAAGTAACTATAACTATAGTGTAGTCGTACAATTTGACAGAAGGGTCACTTCATCCCTCCGTGGCAGGGTAGTACTCTCTTTGGAACACATTGCTCTTTTGACACCATTGTTTACCATTTCAGATTTTAGAGCACACTTTGAGTTTATAGAAAAAGCCCTTCATTTAAAAACAAAGACCTTAAGGCATGCCTTTGTATAGCAGCTAAAAGAGACTTGTCAACTATAAGTCATTATGCGGATATTTTAAGCAGGCCTCTTTTCTACGTCTTAGCTATAAGTATTCTGGAATTCTCTGAATGCTTGGAGAAGGCAGTTGCAAATACAAGAGCAGCTCAAAGTGTCCCTGACAATTTAAGATGCTTGCAAGCTCAGTTCTAGGCTTTTTAGGTTCCATCTGCTTTATTTGCTGGGTAAAAAAATATGTGTATATTTTTAGAGCTGTTCCCTTTTGATTTTTATGGCTTACGTTCTTCAAACTAGCTCTTTTCTTTTGAAATCACCAGGAAGTGACTATGCCATAACCTAATTATATCAGCCTGAAAGAGTTATCTGAAAGCCCCTTTTACATCAGGGGCGGGGAGGAGAGGGGAGGAATGGAAGGAATTTTGGATTTAGTTCACACCTTCAGTGATAGCTCACAGCAAGTATTTTCCTATCCCTTGGAGGTCTTACAATCTAAATTCCTACCTGAGGCAAGGGAGGGGTTCAGTGATTTGCCCAAGGTCGCAAGGAGCAACAGTGGGATTCAGATGTAGCTTCTCTGCTTCTCAGCCTGCTGCTCTGACCATTAGGCTACTTCTTCATTCCGTGGGAATATTGAGGTTAGACTTGGAGGTCCAGGTTGGGATGTTTACATTTCTCCCAGTATTTTACAAAAGGCTCTGCTGAACATGGAACCGTTTGTAAAATAGATATAAGGATGCTGGACAATACTGTACCTGTGAATTTGCTGCACTGTACAGCAGGAACATTAAGAACATAAGAACATAACATAAGAACATAAGATTGCCATACTGGGTCAGACCAAGGTCCATCAAGCCCAGTATCCTGTTTCCAAACAGTGGCCAATCTAGGTCATACGTACCTAGCAGTTTCCCCAAAAGACACAGGTTCCGCAATGCTTGTACTGGGTCAAGCATTGATATCCTGGGTCCCTTCTTAATAATGGTTTATGGACCTTTCCTCCAGGAACTTGTCCAAACCTTTTTTAAACCCAGCTACACTAACAGCCTTTTACTACATCCTCCGGTAACAAATTCCAGAGTTTGATTACACGTTGAGTGAAAAAATATTTTCTTTTATTAGTCTTAAATAGTTTACCCTGTAGCTTCATTGCATGTCCCCTAGTCTTTCTATATTCTGATAACATAAACAATCGATCTACGTTTCATTTCAGAAACTCTACACGTGCAGAAAGAGAGTGGCAGCACTTTTTCATTTAAGTGTTAGCGATTATATGTGGAACAGCTGATACTACATCTACATATAAGTGCCGGCAACTATATATATAAGAGCTATTAGAAAGACCATTGGTGTGGTTGCTAAGACATTCAAGTAAAAAGTCTGCAGCTCAATTTCAATTTTAAGGAAAGGGTAGGCACATGTAAGTCCATTCTAAAATTGACATATCTCCACCCCTTGTGCTAGATGTGTGTGTTACATCTAACCACGAAACACAGGTATATATGGAGATGCACATTGATGTGAAGCAAGAGATGCTATTTTATAAACATACATGTGTGAAAAATCGATGATGGAACTTCGGCAAATGTGCACGTTAGCGTGCTGGCATTTTGAAACATGCACATGTAAATATCGGCACGTGCACATATATCGTGGCTATTTTGCAAACCTGGATGTTCCACCATTCTTCACCATTGATAGATAAATTAATGTTAACCAAAATTATAGGTGGAGGGAGAATTAGACATTAAGGAATAAAGGGAGTTGTCCCCCTTATTCCCTCTTGTAAAGGTTTGCTGAAATAAGCACTTTCAAAGCCCCTAAATGTGCTGGGAGGCTAGTGTAAATACAGACGTGGACAATTTCCATCGCCTACATGTGTATCTTGTCACTTCATCCAAACCATGCTCCAGACATGCCCCTGACTCTCCTCCATGTGACTTGGATATGATCGGGGCAGACATATAAAACTGGATCTTTCTAAAATGGCCATTTGTCCATTGACTGCTTTTGGATCCTGATGTTCCTCACTCTCTTGTCCACTACTTATGTGAATCTTGTCATACTCTAGTCCCCAGTTTTGTGATGTTTTTCATCTTGATGAGATTGTGAGCTCTGATGAGCAGGGATTGTGTCTTACATCACTAATGCAATGCAATGTGTGCCTTCGAGTCAGTCCTGACTCCTGGTAGGGCTTCTAAAATAACCCCTCATAATACATATGTATATGCATTATACATCCACCTCCTACCACATCAGCATCGGGTGAGAGGAGCAGGTTAGGAAGCCCCTCCCCACCCCCTTGACTAAGGCTACTTCTTTGTGTAGCAACCACTCTGCTATCCATGCTAACCAACTAGTCTACATACCACACCCCTCTTTCCTCACTTCTACCAGAAATAACAGAGAGCCATGCCTCACCTCCACAAGTGGCTTGCCTCATATACCTCTCCTTCCTATTCATATGTTGTCTATTGGCCCACTCGACCCTCCTCTCCCTCATACAAATCATCTACTCACCATGGCCTTTCATACTATCTCCATGGCTCTCACAAGGCACCTATCACCACAAAAGACCTTCCCGTCTCCTTCACATTCCTACATGCTCTCCTACTGAGACACCAACCACTCACAATGACCACCCAGATCACGCTATCAAATGCAGTCTAATAAATGCTCACTCCACCCGCAATAAAATACAGACCCTTGCTGACCATATCATTGATGATGAAATTGACCTCTTATGTATCACTGAGACATAGTTCACTAACAATGTCTTGCTCAACCAGCTAAATACTGACACACAATATCCACAACTGCCCATGCACTATCAACAGAGGGGGAAGAGTCTGCATCCTCTCAAACAAGCGTCTCTGCTTCACAACAGCCAGCTCAACATCCTCTCAAGGCCTAGATACCCTAATCATAATGAACAAACACTTCATCATCTGCCTTGTATACAGAGCACTCCACCACAACGCAGACCAACTGGACATGCTCTTGGAATCAATATGCTCCAAAGCCTCCCACCAACAGCACATCATTCTCCTCTGAGATTTTAATCTTCCCTCAGCCAACATCAGCCAAAGCAATGCCTTCCTTCAAGCCATGATGGACTTGCACTTTATGCAGATCATCAACACCTCAACACACTCAAAAGGAGGTGCCCTTGACATGCTCTTCCTCCCTAATGACCTACTCTCCTCATCCCACCTCATCTCCAACCCAGTCCCTTGGTCAGATCACTATTTAATAACCTTCAGTCTTCCAACCTTCCACCACAACTACCCACCCCTTCCCAGACTATCTACAGCGAGAAGATTCCTCACCTTCAATGAATCCTCTTTCATCCATATGACCATCCCTACCTTGAAGATGCACTACCTCACTTAGACCTTGACTCAATTGTTGATACCTGGAACTCTACCATCACTAAAACCTCCAAGGCTTCACCACATGCCCCTCCTAAAATTTGACGACCTCGCATACCCTGGTATTCCTCCCATCTGAGACAACAGAAACGGGCCCTCAGAAGACTTGAACATAGATGGAAAAAGTCCAAGGACCCACAGCTACAATCCATCTACCCTGTCCAACACACAGCCTACTGCACCAACACCTTTAATGCCAAACGTGAGCACCATGATAACATCCTCCTCCGTGCTCTCAACAAACCAAGAGAACTGTTCAGCATCATCAGAACCCTCACAAGGGATCCATCTCAACCCCATCAGAACCAGAACCTTGACTCCCAAGTAATAGCCAACTTCCTCATAGCTAAACACAAACAGCATGGTTCTACTACTCTCATCATACCCCCCACCTTCCAGCGCAACAGCTACTGCTCATCCATGAACCATCTTCAGAGATGTCCTCCCTGATGAACTCCTTGACATCATCTCACACATCAACAGCAGCACCTCTCCACTAGACCCCTGCCCGGTATCTGGGATCAAACTAACAAAGATGCAGCTTCTACCTTTCATCTCTACCATCCTTCAACCTCTCTTACACAAGTCTACCTCTCACCCTCCCTTAAACAAGCCTCCATGAGACCCCTCCTGAAGAAACCCGACCTTGATCCCAATTCATCAGCTTCATACAGACCCATAGCCAGCGTTCCATTCCTTGCTAAAATCATCGAAAAAGCAGTTCAACTTCAACTCCAGGAATACATTGACAGACAAAACCAAAAGCAGAGACGTGGAGACCTCTGAAGGGTAACCAAAATTTTATTAAACCAAAAATATGCCACTGGCCCGACACAGGCTGTGTTTCGTTGCCTTCTTCAGGGGCTCAAAGTGGACTAAAAAGCTGTTTTATAATCCTTGCGCATATATCTAATCTTACACCTTCAGTTAATAAATTTCCAACGCGTGTGAAATAGGAAAATCTTATACACAAAGCAGCCAATTGGAAACTTCACTGAAAAATCAGCGTCTGTACATATTGCTTATTCCGTTTTTCAAATGAACTTCACGGTACCACCAGAAGTAAAAATCTAAAAACAAAACGCCAGCACTGGCGTTTTTTTTTAGTTTTTTTTGAGATTTTTACTTCTGGTGGTACCGTGAAGTTCATTTGATTTGGTTTAATAAAATTTTGGTTACCCTTCAGAGGTCTCCATGTCTCTGCTTTTGGTTTTGTCCCTTTTGACGTGGGTTCGTGCTTTTGTGTTGGATACATTGACAGACATGCACCCCTAGATCACATGGGTTCCACCCCTTTCACAGCCTGAGACACTGTTCACCTCCCTCGTAGCAAAACTCATCACTGGAATGGAAAAACCCACCTCAGGCTGTGTGTTGTTATTCCTGGACATCTCTACTGCATTTGTCACTGTCTCTCACCAGACCCTACTTGACCAGCTCAACAATATTGGGGTTCAAGACAAACCACTCAAATGGATCCACTCCTTCCTTTCCCAATGCACCCAACTGATATGAATTGAACACCAACCTTCAGCACCTACTCCCTTCCCCAAGGAGTCCCACAGGGTTCTGCGCTCTCCTCACTACTTTTTAACATTTACATCAGGCCCCTTTGCTACATCATACAGAGTTTTAACATCAGTTACCATCTTTATGCAGATGACATAATGATATTCACTCCATTTCAAACCACTGCTCCCAACTACACCAAACTAATCACCTGTTTCAAAGAGATAGTCTCCTGGCTACTGCTTCATAATCTAGCAGGCAACTTTACCGAGATCCTCCACGTGACTAAAGACTTCAACTTCCTACCACCACCCATCCTCAAAATGGAGAACATAGAAATACAAATGGAGTCTCAAGTCAAGTACCTTGAAGTCATCCTGGATCACCAACTCAATTTCGAACCTCACATAAAGAATATCACCAAGAACATTTACTGCAAACGCCAATCTACCCGTAACCTATGCCCCCCTCCTCTCACCTGACAGCTTCCTAGTGGTCAGCCAGGCCTCTATCACACCCTTGCTTGACTATTATAACTGCATCCTCCAAGGTCTTTCCAAGGCTACCATCGCCCCTCTACAGTGGCCCAAAACACAGTGGCTTGCACCATAGCCAGAGTTTCCAGACACTCCCACATCACTCCCATACTGAAATCCCTCCAGTGGCTCCCTGTAGCATCCAGAATCAAGTTCAAGGTACTCACTATCACCCATAAAGTTCAACAACTCAACAACTCCTCCTCCAAGCACCTTCAAATGCTCATCAGGCGTCCAAACACCAGCAGACCGTGCAGAGTATGCTTTATCTTCTTTTTCCTTCACCTCAGATATGCAAAGGTTCACAATGCACATGCATGAGAGCCTTTGAATTCTACAGTCCCACCCTTTGGAACCAACTCCCCCCTACCTTACAAAGCATTCAATCTTACAATGTATTCAAAAAATACCTCAAGACACACCTTTTTGAATAACACTATGGTACATCCCCAGCAGGAGCTCCCTCCACTCCCACAGATCTTCCACATTTCCCCCTTCCCCCAACACTCAAATATCTTCGGGCCCCCACACTATTAGATGCACCTCATTTTCACTTCGCCACACCCTCTCTGTATAAACACGACTACATCACAAACCTACCTTACTGCATGCCCCCCCCCCCCCCGGCTCACTGGTTTATTGTATTATAGGTTCTAAGGTTATACTGTTCCCGCACTCCCCCTTCCCTTGTTATAGGCTGTTACTTGCTGTTCCACCTTATTAAGTTTTCTGTATAACTATGTATTCAATTGTTCAATGTAAACTGTTCCTTATATTCCATGTAAACCATTTTGACTGGTAGAAAACAGTATATTAAATAAAGAAATACATACATACATACATACAATTAAGGAGTGAAACCCTGAAAGATAAATATTTACATTTTAAAGGCTATACAAAGTGCTAGGGGGCTAAGAACAATCACCCATTTCGAGCACTGGACAAAACGAGCATTTTGCAGAGGGTTATGATTGCCTCAGAAGAGGCGTAAACGATGATGGAATTTTTCAAAACGTGTATTTCCACTGTAAAATGAGAAATACAGGTATAGTATTTTGGCCTCCCCCACCACACCCTTTGAATCTGGGTGTTTCGAGGTTTTTATACATGTATATAGTGCCCTTCTGAGATTACATGAGCAGATTGCATACACATGTAAATAGCAATGCCTCTATTTAGACATGTAATGTCCTGCAAGGCTTCCAACATGATCTTCTGAATGTTGCATTCTCTTGATGTAACTTTTATCTCTAGGAGAATACTATAAAACAGAAGTGCTATCTAGAAATCTCTCAACCTAACTCAAGACAAATGACATAAATAGAAACAATATACCATTTCAAGTTTGATCCAAAAGAAATGGAAAATACTTAAAGAAAGGAAGGTAAACCTATAAGGACTGTCCTAATGGGTCATTCTTGACTTGGAGGAGGCTGACCATGTTCTATCAGAAGGAGATTTTAATCATATAACCTTATGCTTATCACAATTGCTTGATAACAATTTAAAATTGCAAATCACCTAATGATAGTGAACCAGTAGGTTGGAAGGCTATAGTTCAAGGTTCAGGATTCAGTTTTATGGTCAAATCTTTTTTTTTATTAGAAAATATAACAATACAATCTCAGATAAACAACATGTATATAAAACAATCCAGTAAAGAAACACCCAGTGATTTCTTGACCAAATAATTCACATTTTGTCACAGATGTTTTACAATTTCCCCCCTTCCCACCCAGTTGCCATAGTATCTACTGCATCTATACATTCAGCTGGCCACTGTCTAGTCTTTATAGAGACTGCTACCTCCCACCAGGATCTTTCTGGACTATTCTTAAATCCTGGACTGACCATCATCTAATCCTTTTTAGTCTTGACTTTGTCTCCCCTTCACAGCACAAACATCACAGTGTGAGAAACCTTAAAAACATTGATATTAATAATTTTTCAGCAGACAGTTTAGCTCTTCCTTCTCATTTCCCTACTCTCCCTCTCGACCAAAGAATTTCTTTATGGAACTCCTCATTGACCAAAGCTCTTGATTTGCCTACCCCCCTTAGACAGGTGAAAGGGACAAATAAGTATAATGCTTGGTTCTCACAAGAATTACGAGAATTTAGGAAGAAGATTAAGCGCCTTGAATACCAGTAGCACAAATCGTCTTCTGACAATAACAAGGCCTCCTGTCAGGCCTTTCAATGGGAATGCAAGCAACTTATCTTATATGCCAGTACCTCTCATTATTTTAAACTTATCCATACCCACTGAAACCTCCCAAAACAGTTATTCTCCATTGTTCAGAACTAGCCCCCAAGGACTTTCAGACCACTGACAAAATTTCCGTGGTCATGGATCATCTGGAATCCTCTTTAATATCCAAGATCTTAGCTTATCATGACCAACAAGAAGCTGTGGTCCATACTTTCTCTCCACTTCCTTTATTCCCATTAATGCATTTGCCTGACACTTCCCCAGGTATCGCTCCAAACACCTTCTCATCATATGTCTTTTTGATACAGTTCCATTTTACAAAGCTCATGAACTTCTTGAACCCATCCAACTCACTGGCTGATCCTATTCTATCCCAAGTCTTTAAGTCTTGATGGGATCACCGCACCAACAGTTTTAGACTTAATAAATGAGAGCTTGACAAAACCAATTGTTCCTCTCTCTTAGAAGTGTTCTATAGTTCTCCCGATCCTGAAGCAGCAAAATCTGGACCATCACTACCATGTGGCTGCTATCCTATATTTAATCTCCTATTTCTAGCCAAACTTCTTGAGAAAGTTATTTTTTTCAACTGGTCACACAATATTGGGAATCCAACAACTTGTTTCATTCTCAGCAATCCAGCTTCTGCCCACATCACAGTACGAGACCACCCTATTAAGAATTCTAAATGAAATTGCCTTGCATTTAGACAACTCTAAAGACATCATGATAATTCAGCTAGATTTAAGCTCTGCCTTTGATGTCATAGATCACTTTCTCTCTTATTGGACCAGTTCAAAGATTCAGATATAACCTATATTGCTTAGAACTGGTTTCGCTCGGCGGAGCCTGGAGCGAAGCAGGGTGGCTGTGTAGAGCGTTAGCTCCGGAGGTGCCTAGTTAAGAATCCTGCAATTGTGCTCAATTTTGGTGGAGGAAACCCGGGAGCACTGAACCCCGGAGAGTGGAGAGATGTCGGGACCCAAACCTGCACATTTGGATTTTACTGCAAGCCAAACCACGGGCACGAAGAGATCCAAGCCGGAGCCTCCATCCCCGCAGAAAATGGTGGCGGTGCGAGATTACCCCAAGGCCCTGCAAGAGTTACTGGCGGAGGTGCGTGCAATAAAGGAAATAATGTCCGCAAATAGCGAAACATTGGCTACCGTGCAGGGAGACATGAGCAGGCTAAAAAGCGGCATGCAAGAGCAGACGGAGCAGAGAGTGCAGGCGCATGAGGAAAGATTGAAGGCCTTGGATAAGTAGGCCAGGCAAATCAAGCAATTGCAGAAAGAGTTAGAAGATAACAATAACAGATCCCGCAGAAACAACATTCGACTTGTTGGTATCCCTGAGGGGGACGAGGGGACGGATATATTTGCCTTTCTGTACAAATTGATTCCTGCTGTGCTGCACCTGACTTTTGATATGCCGTTCGAGATTGAAAGAGCGCATTGGGTGCCCTCACAAATCCTAGCTGGTAGCAAACGGTCACAGCCGATAATCTTTAAAGTCTTAAGGCACCAGCAGGTATTCAAGATCATGGAGGCGGCTCACGCTCGAGCACCTGTTGAATTTGAAGGGCATAGAATGATGTTTTTCCCTGATTTTGCCAAAAGTACTGTAGACAAGTGGAAAAGGTTTTTGGAATTGCTGCCCAGGCTCCAGAAGCTACAGGCGAGATTTGGGTTGCTCCACCCTGCAAAGATGAGGACTACGCTCCATAACAGCACGAGGACTTTTGAGGATCCTGATAGGCTATATGCTTTCCTGGATGAGAAAGAACAAGAGCTGATGCGATGAGGCCTGCAAGGAGAGACTCATATCTGGATGTTGGTCGGTTGTGTTAGACCAATTTGAAGAGGCCTGAGGGATATGCTCTGGGCATCGCACTTTGGGTCTTCGCTCTCTATTGTTATTAACATGACAGTAAATGTTGTTTTCTGTATTACCACTGACAGCATAATTGCTTATATGCTTTCTTAGTTATCAATAGGCACTTCTGTACCTGCTCGGCTTGCTCTGGGTTTACCTGGTAGATTTTTAGGTTCCTTCCCCGCCCCGGGGTCCTCCAGAAATATTTTGTTGCCTGATATTTGCTGTGGGCTAGCTATTGTTGATTGTACTGCATTGTCAATTTCACAACTATGGTTTGGAAGATGGGCAAAGTGTGATGGGGCATTGTTTATGAAAGTGTTGAATGCATTTCAAGAAGTCAGCAACTTGGTCGAGAGAGATGAGACCTGTAGTTGTTGGATGAGACATAGCGCCAATTAAGGTTCTCTCCTTAAATGTTAAGGGTATAAATAACCCCATAAAGAGGAAGAAAATTATCCTGTATGGCAAACATGAAAAAAGTGACATCTTACTCCTTCAAGAGACTCATCTCAGTGGGAAGGAGTCACTAAAATTAAGCATCAAGCCTTTTACGCTTTTAGCCTTCTCTGCTGCATAGGGCAAGCATAATGGGGTTGCTATCTTAGCCCGTAAGTCTCTCAATGCTGTTGTGCATAATGTCAGGGCTGATCAGGAAGGGAGGTGGGTCAAAGTATGTGTGAAAGTGGGGGCTCTAGATTTGGTTTTAATGAATGTGTATGCCCCTAATAGAGACTGTCCGGATTTCTTTCGCACGATAGCGAGGGAATTGCAGGTAGACTCTTCATCCCTGAAAGTGCTGGGTGGGGATTTAAACCTGGTAGTGGATGGTCTGGTGGACAGGAAGCCATTGAGAACTCTGGGGCCTATGAGGGCGCAGAAGGTTCTAACTTCTATGATGGGGGAAATGGGGCTTATGGATGCGTGGCGTATATTGCACCCTAGTGACTTGAAATTTACCTTTTTTTCGCCTCCTCACCAGTCCCTGTCACGAATAGATTATATCCTGATATCAAAGCCCCTGATCCCAAATATGGTTGCGTCAGAAATTCACCCGATGCATATCTCAGATCATGCTGCAGTATCGGTGGTATTGCAGGATGATGTGTTGAGCTCCTCAGCCTCTAGATGGTCTTTTGATAGAGTGCTGTTGGATAACGAGAGCTTCTGCTCAATGATTCGAAAGGCCATTCAGGAGCATTTTGTCTTCAACACTCCACACTTGACTAAAGGGTAGGCTAGGTGGGAGGGGCTGAAAGCTTCCTTGAGAGCCGTTATTACCAGCTTTAGCATTGGACAAGCTAAGCAGTGTGGAGAGCAGCTTAAGGCCTTGGAGTCGCAAATACGAGCCGGGGAGCGTATATTGACTAAGCGATCAGATTCCTGTGTATTGTTGAGGTTGCAAAGGTTACGATTTAGATATAATCAGCTCCTTACGTCAGAGGCCTCGCAGTGCATTAAAGCCCAGGAGAGTATGTACTATAGAGAAGGGAATAAGGCCGGCAGGCTGCTTGCCAATGCGTTGAGAGCCCGTAAAGAGGCTAGCAGAATTGCTGCTATCAGGGATCAGGGAAGCTCGGCGTTGTTGTTAGGTGATTTGGACATTGCGGAGTCTTTTAGGTCCTTCTATGAACGACTGTACACCTGAGACGGGAAGCTCGCCGGAGGCTTTCCTGCAGCTATTGTCTGAGACTCAACGACCAACGGTAGAGCCAGAGGTGGCAAATCGTCTTGACGAGCAGATGGTTCTGGAAGAGATACAGAAGGCAATTGACTCCCTAGTGACTGGGAAAGCAGCGGGGCCAGATGGGTTGCCTGCGGAATTTTTTAGGGTCTTTGCAAGAGAACTGGGACCATTTCTACAGCAGTACTTCCTGGCGTTATCAGAAGAAAGTCCTCAGGTGGGCTCTTTTGCTTTGGCAAAGGTGGTTGTGATTGAAAAGGCGGGGCGAGATCCACAGCTGGTAAGCAATTACCGGCCAATCTCTTTACTTAATGTGGATTATAAAATTTATGCGACAGTACTGGCACGGTGCCTTGCGGGAGTGCTACCCCTTTTGATACACCCAGATCAGTGCGGTTTTGTGGAAGGAAGGTCTACTGCGGATAACGCCAGACTTTTCTGTCATGTTCTGGCTGGGGCAGGGAAGATGGAGGGCCCGCTAGTGGGGCTATCGTTAGATGCCGAAAAGGCGTTTGACTGGCTGGAGTGGTCGTTTTTGTTTTCTACTCTTAAGTGGTTTGGTATCGGCCCTGGTTTTATTAACTTTATTAAGGTGTTGTACACCCGTCCATTAGCGAGTATTTGTGTGAATAACACTTAATCCCGTGAGCTCTTGCTGGGCCGCGGCTCGAGACAGGGGTGCCCCTTATCCCCAATGCTGTTTAATATTGCTTTGGAGCCTCTTGCCTTGCTACTGCGACAGAATCCTAGGATTCAGGGCTTTAATACTTTGGGTATGGAGGTTAAGCTTTCGGCCTATGCCGATGATCTTCTCCTGTCTACCATCCCCGACTCGATTTCCCATATCCTTGATCAGATTGGAAGGTATTCAGTCCTTTCGGGGTACAAGATTAATTGGACTAAGTCTGTAGCCTTTGCCCTTAACTCTTGTGCTTACAAGGACATGCTATCGGAGTTTCCCTTTGTTTGGGAATCAAACTCGGTGAAGTATTTAGGTGTTCACTATTGTTACCCCTTAGAAGAAGCGATTGGCTTTAATGCCAGCTCTTTAATTTCGACCATACAGTCAATGACTACAAAATGGTCTCCGTTGCGATTATCATGGTGGGGGCGACTAGAGACAATTAAAATGGCAATAGTTCCTAAAGTAGCTTATATTTTGGAGATGTTGCCATTGTTCCTTCCGGCGCAGACATATCGGCAGATGGAGAGGCTTTTGGCTTCGTTTTTGTGGAATAATAAGCCCCCCAGAATTGCACTTCAAAAGCTTAAGTCGAAAAAAGAAGATGGGGGAGTAAATTTCCCAGATTTCCGGCTTTATCATAATGCCTTTTTAATGAAGCAGGGGGTGAGGTCGGAGCAACGGAGTGCCCAAAGCCAGGTTTGGCTTAGGCTTGAGGAGAAAATAGCAGCCCCCTTCCCATTGTCCTTGCTTCCAAGTATGGTATTTAGTGATATATCTTTAAAGCCTCGAATGATTCTGGACACGCAAAGGACTTTTCAGACCTTAATGAATGTTAGCTGTCTAGGGGATGTGCTATCGGAGGGTCTGTCTTTGTTGTTCAACCCACTCTTTAAGAAACAGCGTAAACCCTTTGCGTGGAAACCTTGGTATAGTAGGAATATATGGACCGTTGGTAATTGATAGAGGAGAATGGAAAAGTTTTGAAAAGTTACAATGGGAGTTTCATCTCCCGGGTTCGGCCTATTTCCAATGGATTCAGTTGAAGCATTGTGTTGAGAATTCTCGGTGATCTTCGGCAGCTGAAAGCTGAGGGAAAGCTGGGTGCCACAATTGAGCAAGTTCAGGGAATGACGGGGAAGGCCTCCTTTTTGTACAAAGTGCTGAAGCAGGCTAGCCCCGGGCCTCCTGGTAACCTGGGAGGTGCATGGGAAAAAGAGACTGGTATAGCCCTATCACAAAGGGGGTGGGGGAAGTTTTGGTCTTCCCATGTAAGGATTACTAAGTCTGCCTCTGTTACCCAAACGTTATTTTTCTTTGCCCATAGAGCTTATATTACCCCTGTACGCCTTAGTAGGTGGGACAAAACGGCAAGTAATAAGTGTTGGATTTGCCAAAAAGAAATTGGCACTTTTAGACATGTTGTCTTTGACTGTCTCCATGTCCAAACTTATTGGTTGCAGGTCTGGGAGTGTATCCAAAAGGTATTAGGCTTCAGTATTCCCCTCACATGGGAAATCTTGGTCTATCGCTCCTTCTCAGATATCTTGTTAAAACGCAGCAAGGATGGCTTCCTTTTAGATTTTTTGTTAGGCGTTGCTATATGTTGTCGGATATGGAACTGGAAAGAAATTGCTTCCCTTCATTGGCAAGCATGGTGGGGTCTAGTATGTGATTACTGTAAATTTGAATTAATGCCCCGGAGGGGAGAACAGAAGTCATCTCATCATAGGGAAAAATGGAAAACTTTGTTGGAATTTGGGGAGGCGGCCAAGTGTTAGGTGCCCCAAAGCTGAGAAATTGTCCTGGGCTGGAAGTCTTGGGTTGGTAGTAGCATTTTGCCCATTAAAGAGGTGTTGCATATGTATTGACCTCGGGGGTGGGGGAGGTGGGGAGGTAGGGAGGTGTCGTTCTTTCTTTTAGCAATATGTTATGTTCTATGTTTGGTTATCATTGTACTGTTTGTGTTGAAAATTTAAATAAAGTATAAAAAAAAAAAAGAACTGGTTTCGCTCATATTTCCCTGGGCATACTTTGCAGGCTTGTATTGATGATCAGCTATCCGTATCTTTCCATCAATCTTTCGGTGTCCCTTAGGGGTCTATTCTCACCCCCACCCTTTTCAATCTGTTTATCTCCTCCTTAGCACTCCTCATCTAAGACCTAAAAATGAATTCATACTTCTACACTGATAATATTCAGTTAATCATTGCCCACAACTCTTGGCCACCTTCCTTCCAAGCAGAATTAGATCAGAAATTTGTTATGATAGCGACCTGGCTCAAATCTCACACAATGACATTAAACTCAAATAAAACTGAGGTCCTCTGGATCACCCACAATGACAAAGCACCTATTGACCAAACCATGCTTGTCTCTCTTGTCTCTTAAGAATTCCATTCAAGTCCTTGGTGTAGTAATAGATGAGCAGCTCTCCTTCTCCCCTCGTATCTCTAATATAGTGAGAAGCTGTTTTTTCTTTTCGAGGAGAAGAAAAGCCATTCATTGATAACCAGACCCTCAAAACCCTACTTCATTCATTTGTGATGAACAAAATCGATTGCTGCAATTCCTTACTAATATGTTCTTCCCAACCTCAAATAAAAAAGACTACAAATAATACAGAACACTGTATTATCACTTTACAATGCTAAGGGGTCCATTCTGTAACACAAATAGCATCCACCTTTCCTGTCCCCACCAAGCCTTTCCATATGAACACGGAGTTTGTATGGGGAGGCTAGATGGGGATAGGAAAGGGGTGGTGTACAGGTGCAGTTAGGGCGGGCAGTGGGCAGTCCACAGACCCGGATGTACAGGGCCGCTTCTGATGTTGGCCCTGAACATCCGGGGACAGCTAACTAAACGGGGAACTTATTCCAAACTTATTCCACCTCTGAGGTGGAATAAGTTCCATTAGACAGTGGGTGATGGCAGGCCTGGGGAGTGGCGAAGGTAGGAGGGGGTGCAGGAGATTCCCCGCAGCCCGACCCTGGCCTTGGGAGGCCAGATCAGGGGACAGGCTGCAGGGAATGAAAATAGTCAATGGCAGCCGGGGATCGCGGCTCCTGAATGAAGACATGGTGCCATGGCAACTGGATGCCATGGCGCCGTTGCTCCATTCAGGAACCTTGACTGAGTTACCTGGGCAGAGGCCTGTACATGCAGGCTGACTGGAATCGGGTCCTGGCCTGCACATACAGGCCTAGACGGGATTCTGATCCCGCAGGGACTAGATGTGCCCCACGAGATCAGAATCCCATCTACCTTTGTGTGTCTGGTTCTGACCGGATGCACAGCGGGCCGGAACATCCAAATCAGAATAGGCCTCTAAGCGTTTTGACCATGCTATGCCTCTTCTGTGTGAAGAACTTTGGCTTCCAGTTTCTTTACATATAAAATATAAGATCCTTTTGCTCATCCATCATGCTTTCTATACTTGCTTACCTGCCTATCTTCATTCATACCTCATTCCCTATCGCCCAACATGTGCCCTTTGATCCTGAACTGGTAATTACTTGATTGTTCTGACAAAGAATGTCTTGCGCCTAGTTACCTACAAATCAATGGCTTTTATGTATCAAGGCCCCTACCTTTGGAACTCACTGCCCACGGAACTCCATTTAGAATCGTCATACTCAAAATTTAAGATAGGGTTGAAAATTTGGCCCTTCACCCAGGCTTTCAGAGAGTCATTTAGTTGCTTTCTTCACCATTACCCACCATACTTTTGTTGTATCAGCACTAAGAGCCAGACAGTCCAGTTGAAATTGTGCTGTCCCTCTTCCCTTCATGATGTTTCCTAGTTGTTTTTCTTTTAGTCCTGTCCTTGTGTTGTCTTGTATGCTACTGGGTTTTGTAAACTGTTATAATGTATATGCCATTAGCAGTATATAAATTCTGCAAATAAATTAATAAATCTGCAAAAGTGGCAATTTAGATTTTGTCTCACGTCACCCCTTTAATGGGCACTTGGGCATCAAATGATACGTGGCATTAGGAACCGGCCCCAGTGATTCCTGCCCTGGCAATCTCTACAAACATGCCTTACACTGCTAGGGATGCACCTTCACCAAGTGCACAAAACCTCAAACTAACATTGCAGGTTCCCAAAGAATGCATAATATTGTTGAGCAACAAAAGTTTGTTTCGTGCCTATAAGTACACTGATTCTGCTGCTCTTCACTACTATTCCCCTCTTATCTCTCCCTACACCCCTCCCCGTGATTGCTTCTGTCTGTGCCCATCTCTTCTACTGCCAAATCCAGATGTTGCTCCTGGAACAAAGTACCTGAATCTATACATCAGGATTCGTCCCTGGCCCCTCTCAAATCCAGTCTGAATGCTCACTTCATTGTTGCTGCTGCTGGATCTGATCTTCTTAAGCTCCCTTATGTTTCCTGACCATTTCCCCTGGATGTATCCTGTCCACAACTGCTATGTTGTCTGTCTCGACTAGATTGTAAGCTTCGCTGAGCAGGGGCCATCTTTTACGTCTGTCTGTGCAGTGCTGCATACGCCTTGTAGTGCTAAACAAATGATCAGTAGTAGTTGTAGTAGGGCCTTCTGGCTAAGGCATCTGAGGCCCACCTATCTGGGTACTGGCATTTCTCACAGCAGCTACATCTGTTTCATCATGGCGTATGTTGGTCTGTATACATCCGCTATCTGTGGGGCAACCCTGTCTGCCTTCCCACAGCCATCTTTGTGGCACTGCTCCCCTGGTCAGGGCTGTGTGGGCATGGGAGGGAGGATTCTTGTGCCATCACACCAAGTAGCCAGATTCCAGATATATCACCACTTTCACAGCTCTCATTGATCTTGGCCTGGGTAGGGATGTAGGTTGCATGGGACAATCCAAGGAATATTGGCACTACATCAGTTGTGTCTCCTTTATCATACTCAAAAAGACATGGTCTAAAGCTTCAAGGAGTTGAACTATCAAAACTTAAGGAAACACTACAACACAAATTAAAGGAGAAATGACCTCAGTTTAAAAGGGCCAGTGTTCCACTATGGGGCAATTTCTGGCCCAAGAGAAATAGCCTCTCAAAGATCAGTGGTCAGAAAAACTCCTTTAAGAATTGTTTAAATTTTATTTACCATACTAGTCAACCACTACTAAAAACTGACGTGCTAAGCTTAGTATAGTTTATAAATAGTAAACAAATGGTAATGATATTTTTCCTTTTTCTAATCAAAACAGCAAAAATGCCATTCAATATAAAATTATTCCATTCAATGGCAGACCAAGCAAGTAAAATGTATTCTAAGTTTTCTAATTGTGACTATTCTAGTGGAATATTGCGAAAAGCCTTTAAACGAGCCTTTTGTAGTCATCATGAATGGCTGATTGATCATCCAAGTACAACATCTGGAGTGGATTCTGACCATGATAGAATAGTATGTGTCCTGTAATATACTTCCTTAGTGTCATGTATGGCTTTGGCCATCAAGAAGCGATGGTCGGATTTTCAAGTGCATCCGATGTCATCTGTGTTAAAACCCTGAATAGCCTATAGTAGGGGACGGAATTTGTGCAATTTTCTTTGTCCAGCTGTTCCTCGACTTATAAAAAAAAAAGATAGTCCCACAGGCCATCAAAAATATGGTTGCTCTAAATTCCACACTATAATGGATTAAGGGAACAACTTTTCCACTAATGACAGAACCTTTTCTTTACGCTCTAAGACTTCCTGTGCTTTTGTCTAGGTTGTGTACATTATACGCTGTCCTTGTCATAAAATATATGTTGGGAAGATGACAAGACAACCTGCTCACACCCATGCTATCCCTGCATCAACAGTCCCATTTTTATGAACATGGGAATTGTTAGGGTCCCATAGACTGGCTCCTTTAGCACAAACAGCACATTAGTACATAGCCTGAAAAACCACTATTGCTCTTCTTATTATTTCTGTAAGGGTGTTTATTAATGTGTCTTTACCTTACAGCATTCCCCTATTTTGCTCTCTGTATTTTAAGACTGCATCTTGTTTTTTCCAGACTACAGTCACATCTGTTCATGACATACTTGTCACACCCATTCTTCAATATGGGCCGCATTGCAGAGAAGAGCAGATTTTTTTTTAAGTCCTGGCCTTAGTCCACGTTTCAGCAGGAATAATGTGAACATTTCCAGGAAAATCTTACTATGTACACCGGCCTTTCCTGAATATGCTTTCTACGTCTCTGCGGCTGACCATGTCCCTGTTCTGCCCTCTCCCGTCCACGTTCTGAGATCCCCATGCTAGTGCCATGGACGTGCATATCAGCAGTTTTTCAGAATACGATCTGGGATGTTTGCACATACACATCTCCGCCGCAGATACAAACCCCTTATCTGTGTTCTGGAATGAAACTTTTAGGGAAGAACAACCCAAACTACAGTTACGCGATGCAAGGTTCCACATTAGGAACCAGGAAAAGGATTTAGGCATCATTGTGGATAATACTTTGAAACCCTCTGCCCCGTGTGCAGTGGCTGCCAAGAAAGCAAATAGAATGCTAGGAATCAAAAAAGAAAAAAATGGAGAATAAAACAAAGGATATTAAAATGCCTCTGAATTGCTCCATGGTATGACTGCACTTTGAATATTGTGTGCAATTCTGCTTGCCATATCTTAAAAAGGATATAGCAGAATAAAAAAAGGTACAGAGAAGAGCGACAAAAATGTTAAAGGTGATGGAAGGATATCCCTATGAGGAAAGGCTTAAAAGGTTAGGGTTCTTCAAATTGGAAAAGAGATGGCTGAGGGGAAATATGATAGAAGTCTATAAAATAACGAATGGAGTGGAACGGGTAAACATAGATCGGTTGTTTAACCCTTCGAAAAGTAGACTAGGAGACACGCAATGAAGCTACAATGTAGCACATTTAAGACTAATTGAAGAAAATATTTTTTGGCTCAATGCATACTCAAACTCTGGAATTCGTTACCAGAGGATGTAGTAAAAGCTGCTATTAAAGAGCAGCAGGGAAATCCATTGCTTACCCATTGCACAAGCAGCATGGAATCTGTATACCTTTTGACAACCCGATAGGTACTTGTGACCTGGATTGGCCACTGCTGGAAACAGGATACTGGGCTTGATGGGTCCTTGGTTTGACCCAGTTTGGCATATCTTATGTTTTTATGTCCTAAATGTCAAAGAAAAATCAATTGACTTTTCTGTTGCAGTCAAAAGGGATATCCACAGCTGTTACCAAACAACAGTAATCAGAGCAAGGAAGTGATAGCATCATCATGGAAGATAAGGTCCATCCTTTGAATGGACTCTGCCTGGGTTTGACTTAGCTATAGGAAGTCTTAAGCCATGTTTTCATCTGTCTTGTTTCCATGATGAGGTTTCATGTCTCATTTCCATGGAAACATATGCCTGAGAAAATGTAACTGAGTGGTGGAAATCTGGAAACATTTGGGACCTGGCACAGCAGCCCAGGAACCAGGAACAAGTCAAAGGCAATCCAGAATTCATTTCATTTATTTAACTGGTTTTATGTACCGCTCTATTTTACAGTCAGAGTGGTTTACAGATAACATTTAATAACAATAAGGTATTATACATTTAACAGGAAGGGTTAACATGGATAAACTTATGTCACAACAAGTTAACTTAGAACAAAATTAAATTCTTGATAGTAGGGGATGTGACATGCAGCGAACAAGCCTAATACGATGCTGGGCAGGTAATTGCTGAAAGGTCTTTTATGGACACTGTGGTATGTTTTCATAGCATTGTTGAAATAAGTGGGTCTTTACAACCCTGCAGAAGCTGGTGAGGTCTGTGTTTGCATGAATCTGTTCTGAGAGTGTGTTCCAGAGGCTTGGTGCATATAATGAAAATGCTTGATGACAGGCAGTTTGGCTGCTTTTTACCCATGTGACTGGAATCATGAGTACATTTTGCATGCTTTGTCTCCTTGTTCTATTGCCAGGTGTCATGTGTATGATAGATAAGAGAGAGTCTGCCAATAGATTGTATATTATTTTAAATATCATCAGCAGTACTTTGCATTTTATACGACTAGCTATTGGTAGCCAATACAAATGCATTAGTATTGGTGCGATATGTTCTGATCTTGAAGCTCCATGTAGGGCATGGGCAGCAGTGTTTTGTATCATCTATAGTGGTTGCAAGGCATCTTTTGGTAAACCTTGCTAGATATTGTTGCAATAATCAAAATGTGTAAAAATAATGACTTGGAAAACAGTTCAGTAATCATGGGCATCAAGGAGTGGACGTAAGTGGTGAAGTGTCCTTATCTTGTGGTATACTATTTTAGTAGCTTTGTTGATGTGTGATTGCATGCGTAGACATTGGTCAAGGGTGATTCCCAGGTAGCGAACTTCATGTTTCACCTCTAATTCTGCATTTCGTACTTTTAAAATTGATGGGGGAGTAAGTGCCAGATCTCTGGTCACATACAGTACTTCAGTCTTCTTATAGTTAACTGTAAGGCCATGCTTAGTGAGTCACTGTGAGACTGCATCAAAGCAATCTATTACTGCTGTTTAGTCAGGTTTATCTGTGGAGAAGGGTGTGTATAGCATTATATTGTCTGCACATATGTGGTAATAAATATTGTAGGATTGTATTAGTGAACATATTGGCTGTATGTAGATGTTAAATAATAATGAGGATAAAGCTGATCCTTGTGGAAGCCCTAGCAGTAGTAGTGCTTGTTCACATAGGGTGGATGAGTTCAATCCTATTTTTACTTGTTGCTGGCATTCTGTTAGGCAGGGGCGGCCCAAGGGGGGTGCGGGGCCATGTGCGGAGACTCGGTGCGGGGCCTCATTTGCATAAGGGGCCTCATTTGCATAACTTTTGCATAATGTTACCATACACTAACTTTTAGTAAACATGCTTCTTCATGAGTGTATGGATAAAGAAAGACTAAAAGATTTCTACATTACTATAATACAGTGCCAACCGCCAGGCACATTAGGAACTACTACAAACACTGCCCATTTAAACCCATAGCAAACCTGCCGTATCCTAACAGCACTACAAGGACTCATAAAACACCATACCATACCTATCAAAAGGCAACACTGCAAATATTAAACCAATACATTTCAGAGAATAACAATACATGACCTACTGGGGAAAGAGAACAAGTGGCAATGTCAAATAGGAATTACATAAACAGAATACCTCAGCTCAGTTACACATGCAGAACACAGACCATCACCAAACAAGGAATCACAATTTAGAAACAGGAAGACAATAATTAAACTGGGAACCCCAAAAGCCAAACTTGGAATGTACAACACTGTAGAAATAAAACTATAAATTAATTTCCTCTTGTACTAAACAAAGCACCGACATTAATGATGCACATTTCCCAGAGCTGATATATTCCAGTTAATAAATTCAAAATAAAGAGATATCTTTGTACCTTTTGTGCATTTTTTTTCAGCTGCAATTGTTCCAGCCACTTTCTTCTGGTTTATTTGTGTCTTCTGCTAACTCTCCATCGTCTGCTGTCCATTTGTCCTTTCTTCACTCTTCTAGTTTTTTTCCTTTCTACCTCTACATCTGTTTTAACATACTAATCTTTCTCCTTTTGCTCTTTCTTCATTCCTGTTTCATCCACTCAAATTTTACCCCTCCATCCTCAATCCCCACTTACTCTCCCAATACCTGGCCAATTGTAGATTTTTCTTCCCTCCCACACAAAATATGTTTCCCCTCTCCATTTCACTCTCCCAGCCCCATCCCCTTCTAATCTCCCCCAACATCAGCTCCCTTCTAGTTCCAGCCCCACCCAGTATCCGCTCCCTTCTAGTCCCCCATCAGCCCATTTCCAGTCCTAGCTCCCCCATCCATTTCCAGTCCTATACGAGTCCCTTCATCAGCTCATTTCCAATACCAGCCTCCCATCAGCCCATTTCTAGTCCTTTCCTAGCCCCACCATCAGCCCATGTCAAATCCTAGCTCCCCTCCACTCAGCCCATTTCCAATCCAAGCCCCCCATGAGCCTACTTCCAGTTCTAGCCCCTCCATGAGTCCATTTCAATCCAAGCCCCCACCACAGCCCATTTTCAATCTTAGCTCCCCCCAACACCCAATTCCCAGTCCTATCCTAGCCCCTCCATCAGCCCATTTCCTGTCCTAGCTCCCTCCCCTAAGAGCCCATTCCAAGCCCCCCTTCCCATCGGCTATTTGCAGTTCAAGCTCCCTTCCACTCAGCCCATTTCCATTCCAAGCCCCCCTCCCCATCAGCTATTTGCAGTTCAAGCCCCCCACTTCCCCTCAGCCCATTTCCATTCCAAGCCCCATCCCCATCAGCTATTTGCAGTTCAAGCCCCCTTCCACTCAGTCCATTTCAATTCCAAGCCCCCTCCCCATCAGCTATTTGCAGTTCAAGCCTTCCCTTCCACTCAGCCCATTTCCAGTCCTAGCAACCCCCCAACCCATTACCAGTCCTAGCCCCCCATAGCCTATTACCAGTCCTAAGCCCCCATCAGCCCACTCCCAGTCCTAATCCCACCAGCCCATTTCCAGTCCTAACCCCCCCTCACCCAATTTTCAGTTTAAGCCCCCCAGAGGCCATTACCAGTCCTAACCTCCCCATCAGCCCACTCCCAGTCCTAATCCCATCAGCCCATTTCTAGTCCTAACCCCCCATCACGCAATTTTCAGTTTAAGCCCCCCATAGCCCATTACCAGTCCTAATCCCATCAGCCCATATTCAGACTTAGCTCCCCCATAGCCCATCACCACTCCTAACCCCCCACCCCCCAGCCCAGGGAAAATTTAAAGTAAAAGAACCTGTCTGCTGCCGGGGCCGCAGCAGAATCGAGTGTGCCGTGGGGCCCCCCCTGCCCGGCAGAGCCTGCCCTCCCCTGCATCAGCTCCCTCTTTGCAGCTGCAGTCACACACGCCGGCTTTCAGAGCGCGAAGGGACTAGTTTCCCTTTTGCGGCTCTGTTAAGCCCGCGGGGGCTGATGGGAACTTCCCATCAGCCCCCGCGTGCTTAACAGAGCCGCGAGGGAGAAACTCTCCCCTCGCGCTCTGAAAGCCAGCGTGTGTGACTGCAGCTACAAAGAGGGAGCTTATGCAAGGGAGGGCAGGCTCTGCTGGGCAGGGGGGGCCCCGCGGCACACTCGATTCTGCCGCGGCCGCCCCGGCCCCGGCAGCAGCAGCAGACAGTTTTTTTTTAATTTTAAATTTTACTTTTAGATCAGAATGTTTTTTGCGCGGGGCCCCCTGAATTGCGGGGCCCTGTGCAAAAAACATTCTCGCTCAATGGACGGGCCGGCCCTGATGTTAGGTATGATTGGAACCAGTCTAAAGCTGCATTTTGTATTCTTATCCTGTAAACGGCATCATAAGATGATGTGACATATTGAGTCAAATGCTGATGCTATATCCATGAATATTAGAATGAACTCTTGTTTCGACTTTTTGATGCCTTTTATGAACCTGTCCAGGAATGAGGTTATGAGTGTTTCAACTTCATGATGTTGCCTGAATCCATGTTGTTGTTGGTCTAGTGGAGCATGAGAGTCAATTTGGTATTGGAGTTGTTGCTGGACTATTTTTATTTATTTAACAGATCTTTTATAATGCTTTGTCATTTCAATCAAAGTGACTACCTTTTCTATAATGTTTGCCAGGAATGGGAGGCTGGATATAGGTCTGTATGAGCTTGGACTGTTCATTGTGCTTTTTAATAATGGCCTTATGGAGGCAGTTTTGGGGGAGGTGGGTATGAAGCCATGAGTTACAGATAGATATGTGATTCTTGTAATGAGTTTGGTTCGAGCTATTTTGATCCAGCTTGTTGGGCATGAGTCAATTGGGAATGTGGTAATGTTGAGACCTTGAATGATATTTTCTATGTGGTCAGTGGGGACTAAGTTGAAGGAGGATAAATTGGGGATGGAGGTATTGGCATTTTGCATGTTTTCTGGTTTGGAGTTGCTTCTTTTGTGCTTGTTTGGTAGTAATTTGCAAATGTCTATGAGCATGGAGCATTGATGTTTTTATTTTCATTGAGATCTTTCAGTAGGGATTTTACTATTTCAAATAGTTCTCTTGGTCGGTTTAGTGAGCACATTAAGAGTTTCTTGTTGTATTCCTTTCATTTTTCATCAATCATTTTGCAGTTTTCTTGAAGATTGGTCATGTAGGTGTTTCGATCCTGAGTATCTCTTGCATGATGCCACTTTCACTCTAATTTTCTGAGCCTTAGTTTAGATTCCCTTAACTTTGTAGAGTACCAGATGGCTGTGTGTTGTCAGAGTTTTATGTAGCTTGTGGAGGTAGTGGTGCTTCACTTATGGTCTTTATCTTTATCTTTATTTAAAACTTATTATACCACCTGAACCTAGAGGCATGCAGCGGTGTACAATAAAATAAGGAGACTACTGTCAGAAACAGAAAGGAACGCCAATTCATTTACAGGAAAGGACAGCAGAGAAGAGAGAAGCAGGGAGAGAAGATAAAAGGAACATACAGACGGGTTAGGAGGGATCAATCAGCTGCCAGCAGTGGAAGGAAGGGGAGGAGGGAGATCAAAAGCTGTGCAGAAAAGGTGGGTTTTAAGTGAGGTTTTAAAGGAGCGGAAAGAGGATTCTAGACGCAGAGCTAAAGGGAGGGAATTCCAAAGACGAGGACCAAGGAAAAAGAAAGCGGAAGAGCGTGTGGATTCAAGACGGGCCCTAGAGGGAGGTGGGAGAAAAAGACGATTAGCATGAATTGACCGAAGAACTCTAGAGGGGCAGTGAAAATGAACCAGATCCAACAGATAGAGAGGGACACCAGTGTGTAGAGCCTTGTGAACGAAAATCAGAATTTTATATTGAATACGAAAAGGGATAGGCAGCCAGTGCAAGTGGATAAGAAGGGGAATGATATGAGCCGACCGAGAAGAGTTAGTCAAAAGACGAGCAGCAGTGTGATGAACCAATTGAAGACGGTGAAGCTGAGAAAGAGGGAGACCGGCTAAGGAAGCATTACAATAGTCAAGTCGAGAAACTACAAGGGAAAGAAGAAGTGTGGTCATAGAGGAAAGGGAGAGAAAAGGCCGAACAGCACGAAGTTGGCGTAGTGTATGGAAGGAACGCTGAACAACAGAGGAAACGTGATCTTTGAAAGTTAAAGCTGAGTCCAGAGTGACACCAAGATAGCGCATAGATGTGACAAGAGGGATGGGCCCAGCAGAGAGAGATGGGGTGAGGGTGGGAATGGGGGCACCAGCAGTGAACCAGATAGCAGAAGTCTTAGACAGGTTAACATGCAAGAAATTCTCAGAAAACCAAGAAGAGACAGCGGAGAGACAGACGTTGAGGGGACCAATATCAGGTGTGAGGAGACAGGTGTGATAGAGAAGGAGGATATCATCTGCGTAATAATACGCAGAGATACCGTGCTGCTGAATAAGTAAAGCGAGGGGGGCCAGAAAAATATTAAACAACAGGGGGGCTTGTTTCAGATGTTTATTAGTGTGTCAATGTTTGCTGTTTCTGTGTTACATTTTGGCAAAAGTTCATCCAGGAATGTTTGTTTCTTGAAGCACCAGAAGTGACGAACTGTTGGTAGGGTTTGAGTACCCTAGGTTGGCTTGTTTTATTTGGTATGTGGAATGTAATAGCATTGTGGTCTGAACATGGTACTGGGGAAATTTTGGGTGAGGTCTGGTTATTCTGTTTGAACACTGCTGTGGGAGCAAAGATGAGGTCTAGAGTATTTCCCTTTTCATGGGTAGGCATGTTGATTCTTTGCTCATATTCTAGTGCACCCTTCGCTTTGAGGAAGGACTTGGATTACTTTGATGGCAGCAAAGGAAGGTTAAAGTCACCTAGTAGCTAGAGACATTTCTTTGAGTAGTTTGGCTGTACATGAATCAGGCATGGTAATTCAGTAGTCAAGAATCAGGAAAAAGCAATCTAGGAATCACGTAAATGAAACATTGCACCAGCAAAAGCCTGTCTTTTCTTTTTAGCCTCATATTCTTCCCCTCGTTAGCATGCCATCCTCTCTTGCTCTAATCACCAATCCCCAGAGCCTCTCCAGAAGCACCCTAGAAGAGTAGTTAGCAAAAGCTTCTTTGGAAGTGCATCAGCAGAGAAATCTTAATGGAAAGCAACTACAGTAGATTGAGAAGAACCTCATTCTGCTGTAGAAAATCTTCCCTGCATATTTGAGGATGTAATGGAAGAGAGGAAGTTCCCAGGCCAATTCAGGTACCAAAAAAAGTGGCACCCGATATTCAGCGGCGACGCCTAGTGCTGCTAAAGTGACTAGCTGCTGCCACTGAACTTTAGATTCGGATATTTAATGCTGGGGCCATATCCAGGTCCTGGCATTGAATATCCGGGTGGCCCAGGAAGCGATGAAGCTAACCAAGCAGCGGCGATATTCAGCTGCTGCCCAGTTGGTTTCTGTGGTGAACGCTAGGCCAGCCTTTGCTTCACCTGACTTTCACTGCTTTGTGCTAACTGTGCAGCTGCTCAGTATCGCCGCTGCCTGGTTATTGCCAGGTGCCAGCTCCAGAACGTCCCCGGATATAGGCCTAGAAATCTTGGAATAACATCTATTACATGACTCTGCAGACCATCTTTCTATTGTGGTACGTTTATTTTTATTTTTCTTTATTCTTATCACGTGATATATCACCAAGTGATTGCAAAAAAAGCTGAGGTGGGAGAAAGGAAAACAAGCTATAGTTACAGAGAAAGGTGGAGAAGGCAACAGGAAGTACAATATCATCAGGTGGGACTAGCAAAGGGAGGAGAAAATAAGAACACAAATTGTCTGGGGAGATGACTGCGGGTGGGAATCAGAGCAGAAAAGGACAGGGAAAATGGGAAGAGTGGAAAATGGCAGAATAAAGAGAAGTGGGCTGGGTCAGATCAATCTGGTGAGGCTTGTGAGAATGCAGTTTGGAAAAGCCGGAGGCATGTTGCAACATAAAACTACAAATTAGAATAAAATCTTCTCCCGCCAATTAATAATCTCGCCATCTAAAATCAAATAATACTATTGCTGCTAGGGACCATTCTTACTAAAAAACACTCCTCCACTGACAACTACCATGAATCACCTCTGAATCATTTCAATCCACTGCCCAAACAGCCAGGCTTCCACTTTTTTCCAAAAGGCGTCTTTACAAGCATCAAATTTCACTAATATGGACCCTGAACAGCAAATGCCTGATACATCATATATTGCAACTTACCACTGAGAGTCTTCAGCAAAAACTGCTGAAGTGACCATAAGGCCCTAACTGGCTTCTATGGTTGCAAAAAAGCCGCAAATATCTAGGTCCATTAAGGTACAGAGACGGAAAGAACAAGAAACCTTAAAACAAACATGTAATTCCACTGAAAGCCAATGAAGAGTTGTCAAAATTGGTAACACGTGATCAGTTGATTTCTGGCCCATCAACGAATAAGTGGCCATATTTTGAAGTAACTGTACATGTCTGAGTTAGTACTTTGAAAGCCCACAATACAAACTATTGCAATAGTCCAACCAGTAAGTTGTAAAAGCATGGATAATCGTCACTAAGGGCTGAGCATCAGGACGGGGAGAGCAGGCGGGGGCGAGATGGGGCAGGATCTGGTGCAGGGATGGGCCAGCCTGGCAGGACATACAGAGCTGATTCAGGTCACAGACCTGTATGTCCTGCTAGATCAAAGGAGACGTGCTGCGTACTCCTGGAAGGTGGAATAAGCAGCATCGACCTGGCAATTGGGCCCGGGTGTAGAGGGTCCCCGCCACCTGATCCAGGTCCCAACAGGCCAGCCATGAATTTGGTGGTGGGGATGAGGGGGACCGAAGCCGCAGGCGTCATGAGCGCCTGCAGGGAGGATATCCCCTAGGTAGCAGGGGCATGCCGGGCCATCCACTGGCCTAATTTTGTGCATCGCAGGAATGTTTTGTTCCCAAGGCCCAGAATCGGGTCCTAAATCAGAAATATGTGGAGCCCGATTTAGGGAGGGGCTGTCTGGATGGCCCCTTCCCTATATTGGTCTCCACATATTTCTCATTTAACAAACCCAGTAACCAGAATGTATTACAACTATTAGATAAACTGAAGAGTAGCAAATCACCTGGGCCGGATGGTATACATCCAAGGGTGTTGAAAGAACTGAAATATGAGATTTCAGACCTGCTATTAGTAATCTGTGAACTATCATTAAAATCATCTCTAATACCTGAAGATTGGAGGATCGCCAATGTAATACCAATTTTTAAAAAGGGTTCCAGGGGTGATCCGGGAAACTACAGACCGGTGAGCCTCACGTCAGGACTGGGAAAAATGGTAGAAACCATCATAAAGAATAAAATTACTCAGCATGTAGATAGTCATGGCCTAATGGGAGACAGCCAACATGGCTTTAGACAAGGAAGATCTTGTTTTACTAATCTGTTATGTTTTTTTGAAAGTGTGAATAAACAGGTGGACAAAGGTGAGTCGGTTGATATAGTATATCTAGACTTTCAGAAAGCCTTTGACAAGGTCCCTCATCAGAGACCTTTGGCAAAACTAAAGAGTCATGGGATAGGAGGCAGTGTACTATTGTGGATCAGGAACTGGTTAAAAGATAGAAAGCAGAGGGTAGGGCTAAATGGCCAATTTTCCCAATGGAGAAAGGTGAATAGTGGTGTACCCCAGGGATCTGTGCTGGGTCTGCTGCTTTTTGACATATTCATAAATGACCTGGAAAGTGGAATAACGAGTGAGGTTATCAAATTTGCAGATGACACAAAACTATTTAAAGTTGTTAAAACCCAAGAGGATTGTGGAAAATTGCAAGAGGATCTTGATAAATTGGAAGACTGGGCATCAAAATGGCAGATGAAATTTAATGTGGACAAGTGCAAAGTTATGCACCTAGGGAAGAACAACACAAACTATGGTTACACAATGCAAGGTTCCACATTAGGAACCACCACCCAGAAAAAAGATTTAGGCGTCATTGTGGATAACATGTTAAAACCCTCGGCCCAGTGCGCAGCAGCCGCCAAGACAGCAAATAGAATGCTAGGTATCATAAGGAAAGGAATGGAAAATAAAACAAAAGATATTATAATGCCTCTATACCGTTCCGTGGTGAGACCGCACCTTGAATATTGTGCGCATTTCTGGTCGCCGTATCTTAAAAAGGATATAGCGTTATTAGAAAAGGTTAAGAGAAGAGCCACCAAAATGGTAAAGGGGATGGAAGGATACTCCTATGAAGAAAGGCTAAAAAGGTTAGGGCTCTTTAACCTGGAAAAGAGACGGCTGAGGGGAGATATGATAGAAGTCTATAAATTAATGAACGGAGTGGAATGGGTAAACGTAGATCGATTGTTTACCTTATCAGAATATAGAAAGACTAGGGGACATGCAATGAAGCTACAGGGTAAACTATTTAAGACTAATAAAAGAAAATATGTTTTCACTCAACGTGTAATCATTGCAGATCCTGTGTCTTTTGGGGAAACTGTTAGGTACGTATGACCTAGATTGGCCACTGTTGGAAACAGGATACTGGGCTTGATGGATCTTGGTTTGACCCAGTATGGCATATCTTATGTTCTTATGTTCTAACTTGCAAAAGATGCCTTCACCACAGCTGATATCTGACTGCCAAAAAATAAATCCTTGTCTAAAAGTATCCATAAGCCTCATACTACCTTCTAACTCTGATGAGGAATGCTCCCCACAAACCAACACAAACGACAATGGATTAGACCTTCTACTAAACCACAAATACTCATATTTATCTGGACTCAACTTTAATTTCAAATCCTTAAACCAATCAGATACTTCCTCAAAGCACCGACTCAACATACAAGAAGCCTTGTTCGGATCATTCCCAACCTTGATCCTTAATCAAATGTCATCCACAAATAAATTACAAGCCACTCCAAACTGTTCAGCCCCTCCTGCAATGAACTCATACCAAGGTTAAACAGCAAAGGAAACAGTACTGACAGGCAGCTCAAGGCAATCTGCTGCTTGAGGCGAAGAATGAGATGGCCCCCCCCCCTTTAGAGGGGGCGGGGATTTTTCAGAACTCCAATCACGGACCGAACGAAACCAAAAGGCCTATTAGATTATATGGAGGGAATGCAAGATGTTTGCACACAGGGCCATACCAAGCTGCAATCACACCCTGTGAGACTTGCAGCTTGGGCGCGTGCCTCCCTCCTCCCCCTCATACCTCCGTCCAGTGCTGCCTGCTCTTTCCCTGCTGCTGCCGCCCTCTGTTTTTTTCATGGCGGCACTGGCAACAGGGAAAGAGCAGGCAGCGCTGAACGGAGGTATGAGGAGGAGGAGGGGGGGGGGCATGCGCCCGGTCTGAAAGGCGCCGGCACTTTAAGCAGATTTGTCCCTCCCTGCTCTGACATCGCATCGGAGGAGGGAGGGACCAGACCTGATAAAAGTGCTGCGAAATGGCTTGGAGGGCACATTTCGGCTGCCTTTTATTGTCCTCCCAGTGGCAGCAGAGCAACAGCAGACAGCCGAAACGCGCCCCCCAAGCCTTTGCGCCCTGTGCGGCTGCACCACTTGCACAGGGCTAGGTACGGTCCTGTTTGCACACCAAGGAACTAAAAGAGAGCAAGAGCCAACAGCACAGTTTATAAAACTAAATTATAACTCATTTTTATTTTGTTGTTATAATCTGTGTTATGGTTCTTGCTTTTTCTTTTTCAACATATATTTTGCATCCACAGTGGGTGCAGAGCAGAACCAGGACATTCACCCACAGAACTCAATAATTAAAAGAAAATCTGATTCTGATCATCTCACTAACAACAACAACAACCACTATTCTCCAGTACCAGGCATATTGTGAACTAGTACAAAACCCTACAACAAAGAGCAAACCTACCATACCATGTCAGTACAAACTTCCAAAACTCACATAAGGAGCCCATCCAAAAAAAGTGTCACTGTACAAGTCAAATTACTACGGTACAGTATATATCTTTATGTACAAACTCCATGTTATCAGAACACCTGGCCTCAGTCACACACTCACAACATTGACCCTCACCAAGTACAGAATAAGTAACCACAATCTAAATTAAAAATAAAAATATGTAGACAACATTTAAACTGAAACCCCAAGAAGCCAGAGTCCACATGCAGTGCAACATCAGATAAATAAGAAATGCAGTTCCCAATACTGTGTGAAATATAAAGATAGCACAAAGTCCAATCACTAAAATGAAATAAAATTATTTTTTCTACATTTGTTGTCTGACCATTTTATTCTCTGATCATGCTGGTCCCAATCTGAGGCTTCTGCTTTCCTGTCTTCTCTTAGCTCTCTTTCTGTGGTCTATGGTCCATCTGCCATTTCTTATCTCTTCTTTTGTTTTCTTCACTTCTTTCCATCAGCCTATTTCCAGCACCTATAACCCTTCCCAGTATCGGCCCCTTTCCATCCTCACTCCCAGTACCTTCCAATGTCAACTTGCATTCCCATGACCGCCATTGGTGTCCATTCCCTTCCAGTCCCCCTCCTTCCCTACTGTCCAGCCCCTTCTAGTCTAAATACCATGGCAGCCCCTCTCAGCATCAGATCCACTCCTTTCCAGTCCCATTCTCCTATCCCCTCACATCAGCCCATTTGTAGCGCTAGCCCCCAATTTTCTTCCAAGGCCAGCAGCTCTATCCTCCCCTCCCCACCATCAGCCCATTTCCAGTCGAAGCCCTCTCAATCAGCTCACTTCCAGTGCTAGTCCCCCCTCAACCCCATTACCAGTGCTAGCCTCCCCTAATCAGCCCATTACCAGTCCTACCCCCGATCATCTCATTTCCAATGCTAGCCCCCCTCAGTCCATTACCAGTCCTACCCCCCAATCAGCCCATTACCAGTCCTAGCCTCCCCTAATCAGTTCATTTCCAGTGCTAGTCCCCCCTCACCCCATTACCAGTGCTAGCCTCCCCTAATCAGCCCATTACTAGTTCTACCCCATCAGTCCATTACCAGTCCTAGCCTCCTCTATCAGCCCATTTCCAGTCCTAACCTCTCTGATCAGCTCATTTCCAATGCTAGTTCCCCCCTCAGCCCATTACCAGTGCTAGCCCCCCTTGATCAGTCCATTCCCAGTCCTAGCCTTCCCTAATCAACCCATTACCAGTCCTAGCCCCCCTGATCTGCCCATTACCTGTGCTAGCCCCCCCATCAGTCCATTATAATCCTAACCCGCACTGTCTCTCTCCTCTGACCAGCATTTATCCCCTGTTTGTCCAGTATGTCCCTCTGTCTTTCCCCTTTGTCCAGCATTTGCCCCTGTCTCTCCCCTTTGTCTAGTACTTGTCCCCTGTCTCCCCCTTTGTCTAGTACTTGTCCCCTGTCTCCCCCTTTGTCCCCCATCTCTCACCTTTGTCTCTCCTTGTCCTCCTCCTGTCCCCACTCCCTCCACCTGCACCTTTCATCCGGCGGTGGAGGGGCACTCTGGCTGTTTTAATTTTAGATTTTGCCACCTTTGCACTGCCTCTGCCTTCCCGCTGCGTTTTTTTCCTCAAGAATGCTTGCAGAAAAAGACAAAAAAAGCTGCGGGAAGGCAGAGGCAGGGCAGAGGCAGCAAAATCTAAAATTAAAACAACCGGAGTGCCGCCGCTACACAAATTTGATTTGTTCGATGCCGGTTGTTCCTGCTGTATGAGAGGGAACCCTTGTCAATTCCCTTCCAGCCCCCTCCCTCCCCCATGTCAGCCCCCCTCCCTCCATCCATAAATCCATGTCATCCCCCCTCCCTCCCTCCATCCATCCATGTCAGCCCCTCCTCCCTCCCTCTCTCCCTCCCTCCATCCATCCATGTCAGCCCCTCCTTCCTCCCTCTCTCCCTCCCTCCCTCCATCCATGTCAGTCCCTCCTCCCTCCCTCTCTCCCTCCTTCCATACATGTCCGTCGCTCCTCCCTCCCTCCCTCCATGTCAGCCCCTCCTCCCTCCCTCCATGTCAGCCCCCTCCCTCCCTCCCTCCCTTCCTCCATGTCAGACCCTCCTACCTCCCTCTCTCCCTCCCTCCATCCATCCATGTCAGCCCCTCCTTCCTCCCTCTCTCCCTCTCTCCCTCCCTCCCTCCCTCCATCCATGTCAGTCGCTCCTCCCTCCCTCCATGTCATCCCCTCCTCCCTCCTTCCATGTCAGCCCCCTCCCTCCCTCCCTCCCTTCCTCCATGTCAGCCCCTCCTCCCTCCCTCCAACCATCCATGTCAGCCACCCCCTCTCCCCAAGTCAGCCCCGTTGCAGATTCCCTGCCTCCTCCTCCCCTCGTCTGCCTGCTACTGCCCTGTGCCTCCTTCTTCTGCAGCCACAGCTCCCTGCCTCTTAGGGAACCGCGGCTGTGCCGGTGAAGCCATTGCAGAGCCTTCCTGTCTCTTGACGGGCTCCGTGCAGCATTGTCCCGCCCACAAAGGAAGTTGTTTACCACTTCCTTTGGAGGCTGGACAATGCCGCACGGAGCCCATCGAGAGATGGGAAGGCTCCGCACCGGCTTCATGGGCACAGTTGCGGTTCCCTTAGAGGCAGAGAGCCACGACTGCAGAAGAAGGGAGGCGATGAGTTTGCCACTGCCGAGAAACGGATTCAGCAGTGGCAGCAACTTGTGCACTTTTCTTTTTTAGTTTGTTGGTTTCTTTTTTTTTTTAACTTGAAGGCGAAGTGAGGCAGCTGTTTTGGGGGCATTTGCCGCCCTCAAAACTTTGCCGCTTGAGGCAGCCACCTCACTTTGCCTCATTATAGAGCTGCCCCTGAGTACTGAGCCCTGAGAGAAATGACAGGGATTAGTGCTGGGTCCGCTGCTTTTTAATATATTCATAAATAACCTGGAAATGGGAATAACGAGTGAGGTTATCAAATTTGCAGATGACACAAAACTATTTAAAGTTGTTAAAACCCATGAGGATTGTGGAAAATTGCAAGAGGATCTTGATAAATTGGAAGACTGGGCATCCAAATGGCAGATGAAATTTAATGTGGACAAGTGCAAAGTTATACACCTAGGAAAGAACAACTCAAACTATGGTTACACGATGCAAGGTTTCACATTAGGAACCACCAACTAGGAAGAAGATTTGGGCATCATCGTGGATAAGATGTTAAAACTCTCCACCCAGTGTGCAGAGGTGGCCAAGAGAGCAAATAGAATGCTAGGAATCATAAGGAAATGAATGGAAAATAAAACAAAGGATATTATAATGCCTCTGTATTGTTCCATGGTGTGACCGCACCTTGAATATTGCATGTAATTCTGGTTTCTTTCTCTTAAAAAGGATATAGCATTTTTAGAAAAGATACTGAGAAGAGCCACCAAAATGGTAAAGGGAATGGAAGGATACTCCTATGAAGAGAGGCTAAAAAAGTTATGGCTCTTCAACATGGAAAAGAGACGGCTGAGGGGAGATATGATAGAGGTCTATAAATTAATGAATGGAGTGGAACGGGTAAACGTAGATCGATTGTTTACTTCATCAGAAAGAGTAGGGGACATGCAATGAAGCTACAGGGTAACCTATTTCAGATTAATAAGAGAAAATATTTTTTCACTCAACGTGTAATCAAACTCTGGAATTTGTTACCAGAGGATGTAGTAAAAGCTGTTAGTGTAGCCAGGTTTAAAAAGGTTTGGACAAGTTCCTGGAGGACAAGTCCATAAACCATTATTAAAAGGGACCTGGGATATCACTGCTTGCCCCAATACAAGCAATGTGGAACCTGTGTCTTTTGGGAAAACTGCTAGGTATTTATGACCTAGATTGGACACTGTTGGAAACAGGATACTGGGCTTGATGGACCTTGGTCTGACTCAGTATGGCATATCTTATTTTCTTATGACATTGGTGCAGACTTCTGATTTTTCCAAACCACTCTTTGCTTCCTCCTTGACAAGAATGAAGGCAACCACAAAAAACTGTACTCTGTAGGCTCAGCTTAAAAAGCTGCTGCAACAGCAAAAAATGATTTGCTGTATTAAAGACTGCAGACGAATCTAAAAAGATCAGCCTCTCTGTCACCTGCCATCTGAATCTGGCTCATCAACAAGACCAATAGAGCCTCTGTCGCATGCGCCTGGTGAGACACCAATTGCCTACGACTTACTTCCCCATATGCTCCAAGAAATTCTCAAAGTTTCTGATACACACATTTCTTTATACATTTCCCCACAAAGGGGAGCTGGGATGCAAGCCAATAAGATGTTAAATCATCACCGCTTTGACTGAAATAATAAAGTAGTATCAAAAACCTGTTAAATAAAAAACCTGTTAAATAAATAAATAGATCTATCTAATTCAAATTTCAATACATGGATCTGCTCCCCCTCAACAGATTTTCTTGACAAATAAAATAAACTTCATAATGTCTTTGTTATATAGCTTCAATATTGAATGCAACGCCCCCCCCCAAAAAAAAATAATAATAGCAAATTAAAACTTTAAAAAATAAAAACCATTCTTTCTCCAGCAGGGAAATCCTGTGCCTACAAATGCATGATTATGACTGTCTTCTTGCTATCTTCCTTCTAACTGCTGTCCTCTTTCTGGCTTGGGGGCATGCCTCACCTCATCTCCCCCTCTCTCTCTTTCTTCATCTCTCCATCTCTTCCCTCTTTTCTCATCCTGTTCATTGTACCTCCAATAGGAAAGCTACAAAGATAGCTACCTAGGGTGCCACATTTTGAAGATACTAAATATCTAAGCTGCTGCCTGCGTCCACCTGCCTTCTGTGGGCTATCACTGCTTGAAAGGGATGCTGGTTTGGCATTTTGGCTTCTCTCTCCTTCCCCATCCCTATAATCTCTGTGAGAGATCCAAACTCAGCCCTAATTCCTGCCCTTTGGTCCTGTCTATGGGCACCAAGACCTAGCCCTGCTCCTGCTCCCTCATCCAGCCTCCATATCATGCTTACCCTGAACCCACAATGCATCTTGGGAGTTCAACCCTATTAATAGCATATGAGCTAAAATGTTAACAGCTGTTCTGTGTCAAGTATTACATTTTTGCCCTTGGCTACCATGGGCTAAAAGAGTGTACACATTATTTATTCAGTGGCTGCTAAAGTCTAATTTGCATCTCATATACTTCATTTACTACTGCTGCTACTTACTATCATCATCTATGTGCATATGTGTGAGAAATGTAGGTTGCACATGCTAATGGCATGTTGGACTAGTTTAGTGTGCATATTAGGGTTTTGATGTACAGCTCTGTTTCACACATATACTAAATGGCCTTTCTGTATGGCTAAATTGTAGAGCATCACTGCCTAAGCAAAAAAACCCTACTCTCTGTATTCCTTAGCCTTGTAGAAGAAAAAGATCATCAGCTTTTAATATATCATTCCAGAATCTCAATTGACTATTCTACGCTTATGAAAGAAAGGGCAACTATGTGGGGTTAAGAGAATTCTAAGTCAGGTTTTCTTTTAAAGAAATAGTGCCACAAACTAGATTTCTGAAACTTAAAAGTAATGCAAGCATTGAATTCCCGCAGGAAACACCAGAGAATATCCTAGTAACACATTTATATCCAATAAAAACCAAATACAATTCTGAGTAAATTTACGAATTGTTTCACTGATTTCATAAGCTCTGGGGTCAGTGACCTGCAAACGTTTTACGATTCTTGACCTGTGAGAAGAACTTTGGGGCTGAAGTCATAGTGCCCTCATGGCCTCAAGGAAATACAGAGGTCAATAACCTTTTCTTTCAGACCTTTCAACTGGCTCTAGTGGGCCATGAAAACCTAAATACCATTTCTTTTAGACTCCTGGGAAGCTTCAATCCTCTTAATCTAATTCTTTCTGAGAGTATTGCTTCCATCTATCCAGGTCACTGCTATTGCAGCAGCAACCTTCAGCCATGTGTGGAATTGGATGCAGGAAACTTTAGGACAGCAAGGGCTATGTTTACTAAACGTGAATAACGCGCGTAGTATGACGTTAACGACCGTAAGTGCCGTATAACGCGCGTACCGACGCGCTAACGACCGTTAACGTCATACTACGCGCGGTAACCGTAGTTAACGATCGTAAAGCTCCGCGGCGCGTTAAAACAGCGCAGAAGGTGGAGAGTGGGCGGAGAGAAGGGGTCAATGGGCGGAGAGTGGGCGGAGAGAGGCTCCCCTCATACTAACGCGCGGAGTGTCAGAGCTCACCTCCAACGCAAATGAAAACCTGTCGTTAAAGGCATTTAAAGGGAAGAGAAACCATTTACGTCAGCAATGTACAGAAAACCGGGGAAACCCACAAAACGTGAGCAGTGTGATACATGTGCACAGAACAAAATATCACATAAAACGTTAAAAATGACCACAAGAAACATTTTAAAAAGCAGAATTCAGCTGGGCAACAGTGATAGCAATGGGCAACAAGGAACAACACTCCCTGGAAAGCACCAAACTAAAAGGAAATGATGTGTGGAAGGGTCTACGCTCCGCAGACCCTTGCAAAGAGCATTACATTGTAAAGGAGCTGTCCTGGGTGTGTGGTGTAATGTTTCCCAATGATAGCATTGTTGCCCAGCTTGGTTATGGGTGTGTGCCCCTTTTGTGAGGTCATTTCTGCGGTTTATGTGCACCTTCGTCTGCATACAAGGTAAATGAGGCCACAGTAAACCTGTTGCAGAGCAGGGTTTCTGACTCGTCAGGCCGGTTTAACTAACTCCAGGGACTGCACAGTCTCTGTGGCCACAGTGTGGTGCAACAGACACAGCCAGTGCCTGTAAGACCAGAGGGTCACAGGTTCAAATCCCAGTTGGGGCTCCTGCCAACCAAGTCCCCATATATTAACCCACCACAAAACAGTGATAGTAAAGACACTCCTGTAGTGCAGAGAACATACGCATGGCCTATATTTTACCACACCAAACACAGACACCAGAAACAGGCACATTACCTATAGCAGAGTCCCGCAAATGCAGTCCTGGAGGGCCCCACAACATTCCGGTGTCATGCTGCCTCTAATAAAGATGCCTGTGCTGCATAGCTATGCACCACCCCCATGGTATGCAGATGTAGCTCATGCATATCTATGAGAGACAGCATGAAAACCCGAACAGTGTGTGGAACACCAGGACTGGAGTTGGGGAGCTCTGCCGTAAAGCAGCAGCCAACAGGGCCACACACCCACCCACAGGCCCCATTGGCCAATGCCAGCTGGAGAGGCAAGACATTGGGCCCTGCCTGTATCTCCCAATACTAGCAGTTGCATACCTTAGCAATGCCACCCTACACCTGGGTATATGGTACACAGCTATCAAACGTTTCCTCTGATAACTGGCAGATATCAATTCCTACGTTAAGCACATTTTGCTCATTGAGCTCCACCATAACAATCATTCTGATGTCTGCGGTGTGTGCTGCAGGTCTGGTCTCTGACAGTGTTCACAACCCTGGGGAGTGACCCCCCAACACTCTTGTGTACCATATCCATGCCTGTACTATGCCCAGGACTGGTGTGGTGGTATGGCTGCTGACCACCTCTATAGTAGCACAATGCTGGCATAGGTGTGGGGGTGGCTGTCTGTCTATCCAGTGTGTGGTGGCTGCAAACACCTTCAACAGCCCACACTGCCAGCACTGTTGCCAGTATTGGGCTGCCAATGTGCATAATGCGGAGCAAGGTACCATGGGTATAGGCCGGACAGGGTGGCCTGGCCAGGGTGCATCTGCACAGGGCATAGGGCAGTGACAGGCACATTGTAGTGCCCGGCCACCAACTACACAGACAGGGTGACCTCAGTATATCCTGCTGAGAGATCACTCTCACCCTGACTGTGCAGTGACCACAGCATGGCTAGGCACTCCCATAGTGCGATCTAATATTTCTCTCATGTGATACATATGGGTTTCCTTCTGGGGCCCAGTCACTGATGTATTTGCCTGCTGTGTATGCTGACATCCCAGTTCTGGGTGCAGGCATCTCCACTGGGCACTAGCAGACTGTTTGCAGCTGGTAGGTGTTGTGATGGAGTGGCTTGCAGGGTGCAGTGGCTGATGGCTTGCACCAGGGGAATATCAGATAGTGGTGGGGTGCAGCATACCATATCCAGGCCTAATGTCTGTCTGCTATTGTGTTATGGCTGTGTACAGAGCTGCATTGACTGCCCTGTGGGGTGTCTGTTCCCCAGCAGGACTAGGGTTCATGTTCCCCTCTACTGCCACCGTTGCAGCACGGTAGACTGTGGATCTTTTGATAGGAGACCCTGTTTGCCTCCCTCAGCCCTGGGGGAGGGGTGTGGTGGTGGTGCATGGGGGCTGTACCTGACTGAAACAGACAGAGATGTCCAAGGTGTTCCTGCAGAAACTACCTATCTCACACAGTAACACTGCTTTGGACCTGCGCCATGGCCGGTGCTGTGGACCTAGTGCTGGGCGCCTCACTGCACCCTCAGGGTGAGCACAGTACCCGCACAATGTGACGGTGTGTAGCTGCTCTGTGCCAGTACAACACACAGTCGGTACCCCCTACCAGGCCGAGGTGCTGTGGGGGTGCATTCCCCATGGTGTGTATCTGTGGACAGCTGCTTTGCATGTGCAGTGCATCATGGGTGTGACTGGCCCAATCCAACCCTGTGAAACACCAGCACCTGCTCACAGGCTCTGATAAGCCATAGGCCATCACACGTACATCTGTTAGCATACTGCATAGGTGCAGGACGCCCTACAAAGTCTGTAATATAAGATGCCCACACTGGTAAAAACACACGTACCCACGCACGTAAGCAAACACGTACCCACGCACGAATGTACGCGCGTCGCTACGCACGTACCAACGTACGTGGCTAGGCACATTCCGAGGGTGTTTTTCTGACACCAATACTCAGCGTAACGAAAAGCATGCCTCCTCTTTCCTTCTGTAATGTACAGGGTGATGCCTGAGATAGCCTTCTGTGTTAGGCACACTGGGGGCTCGAACCCATGCTGCCTGTAACAGCGGTCAGTACCGTAACCATTGTGCTACAGCTCTGTTTCAGTGCTTTGTGTCTGTCCGTCTTCTTATGATTGACGCGCAGTAACGTGGCACGGCGCCCGGTAGCGCTCGTTAATTTTGCTAACGCGCGGTAGTGGTAACGATGTACCGCCCATGTCCTTATTTGGGGTTTCTTTCACTACCGCGGCTCCTACCGCGAACTGCACTAACGCGATTTAGTAAACATAGCCCCAAGTATTATGATGTCATAGTGGATTCCACTTAAACACCTCTTGTTCCAAGCATGCCTAGTTGATATAGGAACATCTTTTAAAAGTCCCAGTGTATCCCTTCATAGATAAGACATTTCTGTTATGTGAATATTCTTAGCATGATTAGCAAAAATGACGGAGGCATTAGATGAAATGGACTCTTGTCTTCGAAAACTCATGCCTCAATAAATTGGTTAGTCTATAAGGTACCACCTTGCTACCCACCTCTACCATTTGTGCTACTCCAGTAATAGCTATCTTGTGAGAGTAGTCCATAAGATATACCACCACTCTTTCCGTAAATAAATATTTCTGCATATTACTTCTGAGTCAATCCCCATTCACCCTCATCCTATGTCCTCTTGTAGTAGAGCTTGCTTTCAATCAAAAGAGGCTTTCCTCCTATGCATTTATGCCATGGAGGCATTAAAACATCTCTATCTACTTTATCCTGCCTTTTCCTCTAAAGTATACATATTAAGATCCTTAAGTCTGTCCTCATATGCTTTATAACGAAGACCACTAACCATTTTAGTTGTCACTCTCTGCACCAACTCCAATCTGTTTATATCCTTTTGTAGGTGTGGTCTCCAAAATTGTACACAATACTCCAAATGAGATTTCACAAAAAGACTTATACAGAGACACTATCACCTCCTTTTTTCTGCTGGCCATTCCTCTCCTTATGCACCCAAGCATCCTTCTAGATTTTGCCGTCACCTTTTCTACCTATTTAGCTACTTTAAGATCATCAGACACAATCATGTCCAGGTCCCGCTCTTCTTTTGTGGACAGAAGTACTTCACCCCCTACACTGCACTGCTCCCTAGGATTTTTGCAGATGAAATGCATGACCCTGCAATTTTTGCCATTAAATTTAAACTGCCAAATTCTCGACCATTCTTCAAGCTTAACTAGATCCTTCCTCATGTTACCTACTCCTTCCTGAGTGTCTACTCTATTGCAGATTTTGGTATCATCTGCAAAGAGGTAAACCTTACCCGAAAGCCCTTCCGCTATATCACTAACAAAGATGTTAAAAAGAATTGGACCAAGGACAGATCTCTGCGGCACACCACTAGTAACCTCTTTCTCCTCAGAGTGAATTCCGTTTACCTGTACCCTTTGTCGCCTCCCACTCAAACAATTTCAAAATCAGTCAGTAACTTTAGGGTCCATCCCTAGGGTGCTCAGTTTGTTTATAAGATGCCTGTACAGAACAGTATGAAAGGCTTTACTGAATCCAAGTACACCACATCTAGGGCTTTCCCTCTGTCCAACTCCCTGGTCACCCAGTCAAAGAAATCAATCAGATTTGTCTGACAAGACCTGCCTCTGGTGAATCCATGCTGCCTCGGATCCTGTAATCCATTGATTGCACCTTTAGTTTGTATTGTCATGAACACAAGCTAAAAAATGAGATTGTTTCAGTGGCGAGTGATTGATATGGAACCTGTGGACTGGACAGGAGGTAATCACGATGCTATTCTGAATTTGAGAGAACAGCAATGGATTTATTGCCTTAATTCAGTTGCACCGCTTGGTCTTAATCAGGAGATAGAATGGGCGACCCTATTGTGATTTGTCTGCCACTGATCATAGTTTAAACTAATTGGTCCTACATGATTTTTTATAGTGGATGTCACTCCCATTTTGAATTTCGGCATTCTTTGAAGACATTTGAGGCTGACACTGTGAAGTTTTGGATGTTATGTACTCCTGAATTTTATTAATTGCTCCCCTGAAGCAAGGCTTTTGCCTGAAACATGATCATGTCGGGTGTTGTAGTATCTTCTTTTTTATTATACATATTTTTGATAAAAAATTTAAATTAAAATTACAATAATAATAAAAAAATAAGTTATTTGAAGAGTAAAAGCACAGGATGAAGGGACTATGTGATGACGCTTTTGGCTATTTTGTTAAGTGTTTTTTACACTAGCTTTAGCCTTTTTTCTGATAGTCTCTGAATAGTACTTTTTATTATTGTTTTCAAAGAACGTATGCGAAGAGCTTAAGTGACTACTCTTTGGAAACCTCTTGTTTATATGTGTATGTTTGATTGAGGTTTCTGATTTGAGATAAAAATAAGTTTGTGGCTTCTGAAAATATGTGCATTGGGCCAATTGCATGTACTTTCACTGCAGACATGGAAAGAGGCAGAGGATAGGTGGGCAGCAAAGTTATGCACGTAAATTCTAAAGGACTATAATTTACATGCATTCTTGAAAAACCTAGGCATGGACTGGTGTAAGTGCTTGCCCTTAAATTAACATACGCTTCTGACCACTTACATCCTTTATAGACTAGACATGACATTTGCATAGCACAATGCAGGTTAATTTAGGCATAACTTGTAAAATTACTCTCTGGGAAAGTAATTCCGTAAGTGGAGCCAAGAATTCCACATGGGTTTATGCACATTGATGATACCTATCTATAAAGTCAAATTCATGTGGATACTACTTTATAGAATACTTGTGTAAGTGGCTGCGGCCATGCGTACATATTATTGTGATCACTTACATCAACTCAAGAGCAGGTGTAAATAACTGCATGTATAATATATGCATTGGGGGGGGGGGGGCTATTCTGTATGCATGGGTGTAGATACCAGCTCTGCTTATACTCCACCAAAATCTGCCCCTGTTCACGCCCACAAAGAAATATACACCACTGATCTGTGGCGCATACTTGTAGAATAGCATCCAACTGCAATCCATACTTAAATCACTAAAATACTGTGAGCCATGCATGTGCACTCTCGCAGAATTCTAGCTGCATCTTATAGAATTACCCTCTAAATGTCCAGCTTTCTGAGTCTGAGGCTGCAGATTCCTCCCTGAGAAACACACAGGCACACATGCTCTCTTTTCGAGAAATACGCACACTCTTTCTCTGAATCTGCATCCATAAAGCTGAAGGATAGTCTCTTAAGGCAGCAGATATTAGCCTGACCACTCCTTGCTTTTCTCATGGCCAACTTTATGCAGTATATTTAAGAGCTGGAATTGGAAAAATATTTTTTGTGTTCGCTCCTAATTCTAAAACCAAAAACCAATGGACCCGCTATTCAAAAGGATTAACATGGTTAGCAGACTTCCTAACCATGTGAATCACTCTATCTGGGATATTCGGTGGCACTGACATAGTAACATAGTATATGAAGGCAGATAAAGACCAGTATAGTCCATCTAGTCTGCTCAGCAAGGCGGTAAGAGTAGGTGCCCTTGCCGCTCCGTGCAGGTCACCCCTCCCCATGCCTTTGTTTAGGGGTGTACCCACCGCTAATCACCCTTATTTGTTGAGATATAAGAGATAGTTATTTTGATTTTATCCTGTTGTTATAAAGGGATTCACTGTGCCTGTCCCATGCCATTTTGAATTCCGTCACTGTATTTGCCCCCACCACTTTCATCGGGAGGGCATTCCAAGCATCCACCACCCTTTCAGTGCTTAGTGCTGCTGAATATTCATAGGTGCCACTGCTGTATACCCCACCACTAACTGATTAGCATCAGGGCATGCCCAGGGCGTTCTGGGGCTGGCACCCATCGATAATCAGGCAGCAGAGATTTTCAGCTGCTGCCCGGTTATGTCAAATAGGCAAAGTAAGATGTAGCAAAGGCTGCCCTAATGTTCACCGCTTAAGCTAACTGGGCAGTGGCTGAATATCGCCGTTGCCTGGTTAGCTTCCTGCCAGTCTGGGCAACCCAGATAGTCAATGCCCGGGTTTAAGTTTCAGCGAATGGCTAACCGCTGCCGCTGCCCTTTGTAGATCCCAGTGTTTTGCAAAAATATATGTTCTACTATATATTTTACAGTTTATTTGACTTTGATCATTTCTACTATGTCAACCATTAGATATTGGATTTCCTGAGTAATGCAGGGGAACTCAGCTAATCTATTTATATTATGGTGGAAAAATAGCCCACCAAAGATCTAATCTTGTTCTGAATGCACTGTTATTATCTGGTTACAGCTAGTATTCATTCCCACTTATCTTTCTGAAGAAGAAAAGGCTTGAGCTATGAAACAGAGACTCTGATGCCAATATTATAGACATATACTTTACAGTAGATTGCTGATGAGCTAGCTCTGTGCTCTGTGAGGTGAGAGGGTATATTTCTGATCAGAGCTAACATTTCTTTTTTCCTTTCCTTATAATAGATGAAGTCCAAGAAAATAGCACCTTGCCCATTTGTTGGTATTATGTGCTGCTTCTTTGGTCCTACTTTTCTTCCTCAAACATAGTGTCATTACCAATAAGGTATGCAGACACAAACAATAAACTTGGTCTAGCTGAAAAAGCAAAACAGTGACTTGGCAAAGACAGAGAAGTACAGAACATCAAAATAACAGTAGAATTTTCTAGGATTTTTTTTTATTACAGAAAATGAGCGAACTGTCCTTTTCTCATAAAAAAAGACATGTAACTAAAAGACGGAAAACAACTTTTATTATTTTTTGACTTTTTTAAAGGTTCTATTTGTTTATATTTTCTGAGCTGTAATTCAGATGTTAACAGTGCAGTGCCCATTTTCTTCTTTGATATTTCCAGCAACTCTAGTGCCATTTCCTTGTTTTGGCTTGTTATCAGACTGGTCAGGCTGTTTGTTTTTGATTAGAAATGAGGATGTGGGCAGCCTCTAACCTCAGAAAGAGTTAATCCTTCCTTCCTTCTTTCCTCTGAGTAAGGGAAACAAGTTAGATCTGCTGTAAACTACTGCAAATTACAATACTGCATGTGACCCGCTAATTACTAAACATTAAAACTCTGAGCTTGCTTTCACCTAATGTAGATCTTGGAAAGGGAACTGGATTACAAATATTTCTGTTCTGACCCCAAATATAGAAATCTTCCCATTTGATCCTCTGATTAGAAAAACGAATCCCTAATTCATCTTAGTAGGGTTTGCAGTATCTGTTTTAAATACCTGAGGAAGGTGGACTGTTCAGTTCTGCCAATTACAGCCACACTAAACTCATTTGTCATCAAGATTAAAAAGACCCAGAGGTTAGGAAATGCAAAGAACTCTAGAGCTTGATGAGACCAGGTACGGCATGAGACTGGATGTAAGAGGATTAATATTATCTTTAATTTTGTCATATATGGCCATTATAGCATTTGAGCTCAGTCTGTACTCGAGACTGACTTGTACCCCAGAAAGAACCAGCAAAACAACTCCATGTCTAAAATCCTGGCTCTGTACTGCTTATGGGGGTCATTCTGAACTGCGTTTAGTGGGTCTGGACGTCCGATCTGGATGTCCAGCCCCGCTAAACACCTAGCATGCATCCTGGAAACAGAGCTCCCCACATGTAAACCTGAGCTATGTGGGGGGGGGGGGATCTGTTTGTGGGCAGGAGGGGACAGGCTGCAGACGGAGCGAGGGTGGGCTGTGGGTGACACCGTGACCCCAGACATACAGGGCCACCTTGAAGGTGGAATTCTGACCACTTGGACAGGCAGGGAACGCACAGAACAGAATTGGTCTCCATGTGACCTCTTCTGCAGTGGGGCTTAGTGAGACCTCTCTTCCTGTCTCCTTTCTTGTTTCTGGACCCAATCTCAGTAGGTTGATCGTACAATAGAAGTATGTAGGAAGGAAAAGGAAGAAAACATACTGGCTGCATGTCACCCAGGATGAAAAGGTGCCCACCCGTAGCTAATGCACTAGGGCTAAAGATAGTGGTAACAAAGTGGAAAACCTTCTGGAGAAAATAACGTCCCTGGTGCCACAATAGATCATGGTTGACTTCTTCATGGACCTCCTGCATCAGGCGATAAACCACAGAAACTAAGGAAAATGTTAAGAGGAATAAAAACAGTTAGGTGGACTCCTGAAGATAAAAAGGAGACTATGTTCTGCTACTCAGGGCCGGATTTACCTTGAGTGAGGCCCTACGCCAACAAAAATTGTGGGCCCCCAGCAGGGGCGGCCCAAGGGGGGTGTGGGCCTCATTTGCATAAGGGGCCTCATTTGCATAAATATTTGCATAATGTTACCATATACTAACTTTTAGTAAACGTGCCTCTTAATGAGTGTATGGATAAAGAAAGACTAAAAGATTTCTACATTACTATAATCCAGTGCCAACTGCCAGACACATTAGGAACTACTACAAACACTGCCCATTTAGAACCCATAGCAAACCCGCCGTATCCTAACAGCACTACCAGGACTCACAAAGCACCATACTCTACCAATCAAAAGGCAACACTGCAAATATTAAACCAATACATTTCAGAGAACAACAATACATGACCTACTGGGGAAAGAGAACAAGTGGCAATGTCAAATAGAAATTATATAAACAGAACACCTCAGCTCAGTTACACATGCAGAACATAGACCATCACCAAACAAGTAATCACATTTTAGAAACAGGAAGACAATAATTAAACTGGGAATCCCAAAAGCCAAACTTGGAATGTACAACACTGTAGAAATAAAACTATACATTAATTTGCTCTTGTACTAAACAAAGCGCAGACGTTAATGATGCACATTTACCAGAGCTGACATAATCCAATTAATAAATTCAAAATAAAGAGATATTTTTCTACCTTTTGTGCATTTTTTTCAGCTGCAATTGCTCCAGCCACTTTCTTCTGGTTTCTTCGTGTCTTCTGCTAACCCTCCATCGTCTGCTGTCCATTTGTCCTTTCTTCTCTCTTCTAGTTTTTTTCCATTCTCTCTCTACATCTGCTTTAACATACTAATCTTTCTCCTTTTGCTCTTTCCTCATTCCTATTTCATCCACTCAAATTTTACCCCTCCATCCTCAATCCCCACTTACTCTCCCAATACCCGGCCAATTGTAGATTTTTTATCCCTCCCACACAAAATATTTTTCCCTTCTCCATTTTACTCTTCCAGCCCCATCCCATTCTAATCCTCCCCCAACATCAGCTCCCTTCTAGTTCCAGCCTCACCCAGCATCCATTCCCTTCTAGTCCCTGCATCAGCCCATTTCCAGTCCTAGCCACCCATCAGCCCATTTCCAGTCCTAGCAACCCCCCAACCCAATACCAGTCCTAGCCCCCCCATCAACCCACTTACAGTCCTAACCCCCCATCACCCCATTTTCAGTTTAAGCCCCCCCTATAACCCATTACCAGTCCTAACCCCCCATCAGCCCACTTCCAGTCCTAACCCCCCATCAGCCCATTTCCAGTCCTAACCCCCATCAACCATTTCCAGTCAGCGCCCCATAGCCCATTGCCAGTCCTAACCCCCCCCATCAGCCCACAGTCCATTACCAGTCCTAACCCCATCAGCCCACCTCAAGTCCTAACCCCTACCCATCAGCCCATTTCCTGTCCTCGCCCCCCCATAGTCCATTAACAGTCCTAACCGCCCCCATAGCCCATTACCAGACAGCCCCCATCAGCCAACAGCCCATTACCAGTCTTAACCCCCCCATAGCCCATTGCCAGTCCTAGCCCCCCATCAGCCCACAGTCCATTACCAGTCCTAACCCCATCAGCCCACCTCAAGTCCTAACCCCTTCCCATCAGCCCATTTCCTGTCCTAGCCCCCCATAGCCCATTACCAGTCCTAACCCCCCCAACAGCCCACAGCCCATTACCAGTCCTAACTCCATCAGCCCACCTCCAGTCTTAATCCCCCAGCCCATTTCCAGTCCTAGCAACCCCCCCACCCCATTACCAGTCCTAGCCCCCCATAGCCCACTACCAGTCCTAATCCCACCAGCCCATTTCCAGTCCTAATCCCCATCACCCAATTTTTAGTTTAAGCCCCCCCCATAGCCCATTACCAGTCCTAAGCCCCCATCAACCCACTTCCAGTCCTAATCCCATCAGCCCATATAGACTTAGCTCCCCCATAGCCCATAGCCCCCCCATAGCCCATCACCACTCCTAACCCCCCCATAGCCCATTACCAGTCCTAACCCCCCCAACAGCCCACAGCCATTACAAATCCTAACCCCCCACAGGCCATCACCTGTCCTATACCCCGCAACTGCCAACATCCTTTTCAACTCCTAACCCCCCCCAGCCCATCACCAGTCCTAACCCCCCAGCAGCCCACCGCCATTACCACTCCTAACCCCCCCAGCCCATCACCACTCCTAACCCCCCCAGCCCATCACCACTCCTAACCCCCCCAACAACCCACCCCCATTACCACTCATACCCCCCAAGCCCATAACCCGTCAAAACCCCCCCAACAGCCCACAGCCATTACCACTCCTAACCCCCCCAGCCCATCACCAGTCCTACCCCCCCCCCCCAGCCCACCCCAGCCCAGCGAATTTTTTTTTACAAAAGAAGCTGTCGCTGCCTCTGCCGGGGCCGGGGCCGCCGCGGCAGAATCGAGTGTGCCGCGGGGCCCCCCCTGCCCAGCAGGGCCTGCCCTCCCCGGTATCACCTCTCTCAGCTGCCTCCCTCCAGTCACACGCGCCGGCTTTCAGAGCGCGAGGGAAGAGTTTTTCCCTCGCTGCTCTGTTTAAGCCCGCGGGGGCTGATGGGATTCCCATCAGCCCCCGCGGGCTTAACAGAGCAGCGAGGGAGAAACTCTTCCCTCGCGCTCTGAAAGCCGGCGCGTGTGACTGGAGGGAGGCAGCTGAGAGAGGTGATACCGGGGAGGGCAGGCCCTGCTGGGCAGGGGGGGCCCCGCGGCACACTCGATTCTGCTGCGGCGGCCCCGGCAGAGGCAGCGACAGGTTTTGTTTTGTTTTTTAATTTTAATGATGTATCAGAATGTTTTTTGCGCGGGGCCCCCTGAAACGCGGGGCCCTGTGCAAAAAACATTCCCGGTGGGCCCTTGCCAGCTGTGGGCCCTACGCCACGGCGTACGTGGCGTATAGGCAAATCCGGCCCTGCTGCTACTAGTATGCTACAAACCTTGTAATTGTTTTTAGAGGTTGCCAAAGAGAGCCTGCCAAAGAATGGGAGAAAAAGGAAAATATCAAAGGAAAAACTGGAAAAGGCAATTGGTGCAAATATAAAGTTTGTGCTTGGACAAATTAAAGAAAAGTGAATGAGGACACTAGAACAGCTGATCAATACTGCAGAAAGAGAAAGAGAGAGAGAGAGAGAGAGAGAGAGAGAGAGAGAAAGGAGAATTGGAAAAGAGTGCAAGACAAGAGGTGCCTCAGGAGCATTTCTTGCAATGCGAAACACAGCCAGAGCATTAGAAGATCTAAAACAGGGGTCTCAAACTCAAATTGCTTTGAGGGCCAAATGAGGACTTGTAAAGTAACCCACGGGCCGCATAAGACGCGGGGCCTCATTTGCATAAATATTTGCATAATGTTACCATACAAAGCGCAGACGTTAATGATGCATATATCCCAGAGCTGACATATTCCAGTTAATAAATTCAAAATAAAGAGATATTTTTGTACCTTTTGTGCATTTTTTTCAGTTGCAATTGTTCCAGCCACTTTCTTCTGGTTTCTTCGTGTCTTCTGCTAACTCTCCATCGTCTGCTGTCCATTTGTCCTTTCTTCTCTCTTCTAGTTTTTTTTCCATTCTCCCTCCACATCTGCTTTAACATACTAATCTTTCTCCTTTTGCTCTTTCCTCATTCCTATTTCATTCACTCAAATTTTACCCCTCCATCCTCAATCCCCACTTACTCTCCCAATACCCAGACATTGTAGATTTCTCTTCCCTCCCACACAAAATATTTTTCCCCTCTTCATTTCACTCTCCCAGCCCCATCTCATTCTAATCCTCCCCCAACATCAGCTCCCTTCTAGTTCCAGCCCCACTAAGCATACGCTCCCTTCTAGCCCCTGCATCAGCCCATTTCCAGTCCTATCCTAGCCCCACCATCAGCCCATTTCCTGTCCTAGCTCCCCCCCACTAAGCCCATTTCCAGTCCTAACTCCCTCCCCTCATAGCCCATTTCTATTCCAAGCCCCCTTCCCCATCAGCTATTTGCAGTTCAAGCCCCCCCTTCCACTCAGCCCATTTCCATTCCAAAACCCCGTCCCCATCAGCTATTTGCAGTTCAAGCCCCCCTTCTACTCAGCCCATTTCCAGTCCTAGCAACCCCCCCCAGTCCATTACCAGTTCTAGCCTCCCCATAGCCCACTTCCAGTCCTAACCCTCCCATCACCCCATTTTCAATCTTAGACTCCCCATAGCCCATTACCAGTCCTAACTCTCCTCCCCATCAGCCCACCTCCAGTCCTACCTCCCATCAGCCCATTTCCAGTCCTAACCCCCCTTCCCCCCCATCAGCCCAGGTAAATTTAAAAAACAAAACAAAACCTGGCTTCTGCTGCTGCCGCCGTGGCAGCGGCAGAATCAGCTGTCCCGCGGCCCCTTCCCGTCTGTCCGGTAGAGCCCTCAGCTCAGCTCCATCAGCGGCAGCTTTCAGGACCGCCCGCGAAGAGTGTATTTCCCTCTTGCGTGGCTCTGTTAAGCCTGCCGGGACTGATGGGAATTCCTTCAGCACCGGCAGGCTTAACAGAGCCGTGCAAGAGGGAAATACTCTCTTCGCGGCTTAAAAATCCCGCCACTGATGGAGCTGACTGAGGACTCTGCCGGGCAGACGGGAAGGGGCCGCAGGACAGCTGATTCTGCCGCTGCCACGGCAGCAGCAGCAGAAGCCAGGGTTTTTTTTAAATTGACAGTTGAGTCTGCTGCTGCCACGGTGGCAGCGGCAGCAACAGAAGCTAGGGTTGTTTTTTTGTTTCCTCTCCGTCGCGGGCCGCACAAAGTTCTCTTGTGGGCCGCGGGCTGTGTGTTTGAGACCCCTGATCTAAAATGTGGTAGATAAAGGCACAGAATAGGAGGGAGAGAGCAATAGAGGACAGGAGAGAAAGAAGACTGAAGAAGAAAAGCAGGAACGAATGATAGGGGATTAATACTGAAAGTACAGGAAAGGCAGCGGAGAGATCATTACATTCAGGAGTTGGTAGTTGATCTTTGGGCTACACGGAGATAGTTGTGTTTACTAGGAATCAAGAAATGTTTCATTTTGATATCACTATTCTGTTTTCTTCATATTACCACAGTTTTTGCATTTCTGCTGCTACTTTCAGCTTATTATTAGAGCATATGAATTTAAGTTTTTTTTCTGTTAATGAAGCATGTTTCAATTCGATATTTCAAGATCAAATAAAGATAATGAGAATGATCCAAAACATCAAGCTAAACATCAAGAAAACAGAAAAGAGAGATATCAAGGTAAAACATTTAGGGGCCCGATTTTCGAAGTCCTTTACATGGGTAAGTTCCTTAGTTAATCATGTAAAGGCCTTAACTGAGATTTTCAAAGGTCAGCTACACGGGTAGTGCCTTTTGAAAATCCCTGCTAAATCTCTAATGCACCCTGATGCTATCTGCATAGCATTGGAGTGTGTTAGGGGCATTCTGGGGCAGAGTGGGGGCAGAAGAAGGGGCTACACGGGTAGCAGCAATTTTCATTGCTACCTGTGTAGCCCTCTGCGCCTTAAAGTTAGGTGAGAAAAAACCTCGCCTATCTTTAAGATACAGAGGTTATGTGGGTAGCAATGAAAATCGCTATTACCTGTGTAGCCTCTGCGGCTGCCGGGGAGTCCAGGCTAACCGAGATTTTCACTTCCGCTAGTGCGGAAGTGAAAATCTGGCTTAGGGGGGTCAGTGGGTTGCCGCGGCGCATAGCCTGCCCAACTCAATATTGAGCCCCTAGTTACTAATGTGCATTATGGGAGTAACGTAAGATATTTGCTCCTTGAAGACATGAAAACGTGTTATTTTCCTGCAATGCACATTAGTGTAAGGCAATGTGTGTTACACAATAATGAGATGCAAACATGCAAATACATGCAAAACACCTCATTATTATACAAATTGAATAACACAGCTTGCAGTGAACTTTTAAGCTGCATCATTCTTAAAAAAACAAATATCAGCTTTGAGTTGGCATTGTTTTTCCTGCCCAGGAGCATCTATGTCAGAGGGGGGCAGAAGCAGCAGATAGTAGACGACAGAAGCCGTGATGTAGCGCTGGAGAGTTTAGGTAAGTGCTGTGTCATAATTTCCAAGCCACTGCCACCACTACCGGCCCCAGACAGAGGCAGCGGTGATGGCAATGAGCACCCCCGAAGGGCCGGCATTCCAGGCAATCATCGGCCCTGCTTATAACAGGAAGAACACGTCTCCCAAAGGGAGACCCAAGTAATGTTCACAAAAATTACAGACCATGGGGCCACTGCAGCTGGATATTCCTTAGTCTGTCTACAATTTATAAGCTGTTCACTGAAATAGAATATACAATCATATGGACTGCAATGACATTATGGCACTAGAGAAGAAGGACAATAAGACGGGAGCATGTGGAATTAAAGACCATTTATGGCCAATAGCAAGAAAGCAGAAACGCAGTAGAGCATGGATTTACTGTAAGAAAGCCTTTGATAACATTCCATGCTCCTGGATTATAAATTCCCTTTAAAAGTACAAAATAAACCCTGGATTGATTGACTACACTAAGGGCTTTTTTAGTATGCAGTCAGCATGGATTTTGGTGTGCATTAAGCACATGCTGAAGGCTGTGGTAACTGATGGCATAGGTCAAAACAGTTAACACAAACTGATTTCCACATTAACAGTGTGTTGCGCAGAGGGATGCTAAAAGGGCAGGTTAGGGGCTGACAGTGAGTGTGGTGAGCACTGCATAGTTAGTGCACTGGTACCTCCCGTGTACTACCTGCACCTCGTGCAACTAGCTTAATACCGTGGTGCGTTAGAGTACCGTTTTGTGTGGTAACTGCTAGGAACATGTTGGCCACACCCGCGGCAGTTCCAATTACTGCGTGTTAGTTTTAGTGCTAAACGTGCATTTGTTGTTAAACCCTTATGCAATTTCGTAAAAGGGCTCCTACGTTCACCATGAAAATATGTCAAACCACACTCCATCTGAAATATGAAGATGGGCAGTTTGTCATCTCTAACACTGAGATCATGGGGTATGTTTACTAAATGGCACTAACGGCATGGCTGCGACGTTATTGTGCGAGAATGTCACGTATCACGCAATAATGTCTGCGGCGGCGTTAAGGTGCGCAGAGGGTGGAGTAAGGCTTCCCAGAGGGCAGAATAAGGCTCCCCGGGGGGGAGAGAAGGGGTCAATGGGTGGAGAGTGGGCGAGGAGAGGCTCCATGCACACTAATGCCGTGAAATGAAGCTGTGAAAATTAGCACCAGTGAAAACCTCGCGCTAGGCACATTTGCAGGACAAAGAAACCATTTCAGTCAGCAATGTACAGCAAAGGCAGGGAGACCCAGAAAAGTGATTGTAGTGATACATGTGCAGCAACCAAAAAGGCAAAAACCATAAATAATGACCAGAACCAAAAGTGAAATCCAAAACACCGAGCTGGCCAATAGAATAAATAATGACAAGCGGTAATGAACACAACCTGTTGTTGTTGTTGTTAAGTGCCGTCGAGTCGGAGTCGACTCATGGTGACCCTCTGGATAGCTATCCTAAATTGTGTTCGGTCTTCAGTCAGGCGGCTCATTGTTGACAGACTGGTACACGTAGCTGCTGTTATTGTATCGGTCCATCTCATTGCTGGCCTTCCTCTTTTGCATTGACCTTCTATCTTGCCAAGCATGATGTCTTTCTCTAATGATCTCTCTCTTCGCATGATGTGTCCAAAGAATGAAAGTCGAAGTCTTGTCATCTGAGCTTCTAAAGAAAGCTTAGGTTTGATCTCCTCTAGTACCAACTGGTTTGTTCTTCGAGCAGTCCATGGTATACACAGTATTCGCCGCCAGCACCATAATTCAAAGGCATCAATTTTCTTCCTGTCTGTCTTTTTCACTGTCCAGCTTTCACATCCATATGATGTTATTGAAAATACCATGGCTTGAACAAGTCGAATCTTTGTATGGAGAGAGACATCTCTGCTCTTGAGAATCTTATCTAGGTCTTTCATAGCCATTCTGCCAAGAGCAATGCGTCGTTTGATTTCTTGACTGCTTGTTGCTTCTTTATTGATAGTTGATCCAAGTAGGTTAAAGTTGTTCACAATTTCAATTTCTTCTCCTTCAACGATGAACCTGTTGATTATGCCAGTTGTCATGATCTTTGTCTTCTTTACATTAAGGTGCAGGCCCATTTTGAGACTATGTTCTTTGATTGTGAGAAGCAAATGTTTCAGATCATCTTCACTTTCAGCCAGTAATGTAGTATCATCAGCATAGCGAAGGTTGTTGATGAGTCTTCCACCAATCTTCACACCTCTGTTGTCTTCATACAATCCTGCTTCTCTGATGATTTGTTCTGCATATAAATTAAACAGGTAGGGGGAAACTATGCAGCCTTGTCTTACACCTTTGCTTATTTTAAACCATTCTGTTTCTCCTTGTTCCGTTCGAACTGTTGCTTCTTGATCAATGTACAGATTGCGCAAGAGAACGATCATGTGTTCTGGTATACCCACGCTTCTTAATGTGGCCCAGAGTTTCTCATGGTTTACACAGTCAAAAGCCTTGCTATAGTCGATAAAGCACAAATAGATATCCTTTTGGTATTCTTTAGTCTTTTCAAGGATCCATCTCACATCCGCAATGATGTCTCTCGTTCCTCGCCCTTTCCTGAACCCTGCTTGCACTTCAGGTAGTTCTTGTTCCAGGTATGGTTGTAGTCTCTTTTGAATAATCTTCAGTAGAATCTTGCTGGCATGTGGGATCAGAGCGGTTGTTCGATAATTTCCACAGTCAGTTGGATCACCTTTCTTTAGAATTGGTATAAACACAGATCTTTTCCAGTCAGTTGGCCATGATGTTGTCTTCCATATTTATTGGCAGAGCCTTGTAAGTATGGTAGCAGCTGCATCAGATTGCTGCAATACTTCTATAGGAATGCTATCAATGTCTGGTGCTTTGTTCTTTGATAAGGCTTTCAATGCTGCTTCAACTTCTTCTTTCATCACCAATGGTTCCCGATCATAAGGTACAGGTTGAAACGGCTGTTGGTCCACTTGATCTTTATCATATAAAAACTCTGTATATTCCTTCCACCTTTTCTTGATCTTCTCAGCATCATTCAACTCACTTTTGGAAGGGTCAATTCTCAGTCCCCCCAAAAAGTGAATGTGCCAACATAGAAATAGTGCTGATGAGGGTTTTCTGTGGTGTGTATGCAGTAGCTTGCCTTTGTGGCTTACATATGTGCAGCAACAGCAGAATGGGCACATGGGAAAGGGCACTATGGTGATGGTGTAAATGGGGTACAAGGGGCTGCAGGCGGCACATGCAGTGGGCCAGCTGGGGCATAGTGTGGACTAGGCAGATGCCTACCTGGCACATAGGAATGCAGAAACTGAAAAGCAGCAGGACAGCAACTGACCAGGGTCCAATATGGCCACAGTGTCCCAGGGGATAGCACCCAGAAGGTACCCCCAAGGGCAAAGAACATTGGCAGGCAGTGCCAGAGGGACGTGCTGATGTCCATGTCAGCACCTCTAACCCAGACCCCACACCATAGGCACCCACCTAGCGGCACACTGGATGGCATGGGACTGCGCACCACTGGCATAAGGCATGTCAGCATGGTGGTGGAGGGGGTGCCGGCACAGGACGAGGCAGTGGCAGCTGCCCACAACAGAGCAAGGCCAAGCCCTGTATAGGTGGGTGGCGTGCAGTGCAACAAGGTCTGTCTGAGGAACAGTCATGGGATCCCCAGGGAACAACCTGCCAGTGTGGTGCAGTACACACAACCAGTATGCCCAAAAGCAGAAGGTCACAGGTTCACATCCCAGCTGGGGCCACTGCAGACCATGTCTCACTATTTTACCCTGCAGAGTGCAGACACCATAAACATGTCCACTGCTTACAGCAGAGGTTCCCAACTCCAGTCCTGGACATCCAAACACTATTCAGGTTGTCAGGATGTCCCTAAGAAATATCCATGAGATGCATTTACATGCACTGCCTCCATTGTATGCAGATGTATCCATGCATATTTATTAGTGACATCCAGGAAACCAGAATCGTGTTTGGCCCACCAGGACCGGAGTCTGGACCCTCTGCACCAGAGCTGCGGCCAACAGACACACAAACACCCACACCCAGAGGCTCCATTATACAAAGCCTCATGGAGAGTCAGGATGTTGGGCCGTGTGCGGAGCAGCAGCTACCACCACCTGCACCTGTATACCTTAGCAATCCAGTCAGAACCATGGAAACACGTTCCATATATGTATCAAAAGCTTGCTATGATTAATGTGAGATCACAAATCCTAACTTAAAACAATTTGGTAAAATAGATTCATCATAGCAACCTTTCTGATATCTGTGGAGTGTGCTGCCATATGTGTTTACAACACTGTCTACCACCCCGGAAAGTGAACCTAATAGTATTGCGTACCTTCGAACTGCCTGCACAGTGCCCAGGACTGGTGTAGTGGCCAGGGCTTGCAATCACCTCTATCATTGCACAATGCAGAAATAGGTGTTGGAGTGTATATATGTCTATCCAGTGTGTTGCGGCTGCCTACACCTTACTGAGCCCACAATGCTTGCACAGTTTCCAGCGTTAGCCTGCCATTGCACATAATGAGGGCCAAGGTATTGTGGGTATGGGCCAGACAGGGCGGTCTGGGCACGATGCATGTGTACAGGGCAAAGGGCAATAGCTGGGATATTGTAGTGCGCATCCACCATCTGCAAGGACACAGTGGCCACAGCATGTCATGCTGGGAGGTCACTCCCACTCTAACTGAGCAGTGACCACGGCATGTCCAGGTTCCCACATAGTGCTATACACTGCTTCTGTAAGTGATGTTTGTGGGTTCCCATTTCTGGGGCCCAATCACTGACAAACCTGCTTGGTGTGTGTGCCAGATCCCACGTCTGGGTGCACATTGTTCCTTTTGGAACATGCACTATGTATGTGCTAGCAGAATGTCTGCAGTTAGCATGTGCAAGGCCGCAGCACCTTGCAGGATGCAGCAGGTGCACACTGACTTCCCTCTGCTGGTGAATGTCAGATTGTAGTGGGGGGCAAGCTGTCTGCCAGTGGTCCAGTTCCATGTGCAGTTCTGCATCAGCTCTCTGTTTGCCAGTTGGCTGGGGGTTGCTGGTCCCACAGTCTGTCATCATATCCCTCAATTGGCCCTATTGCAAATGGTGATAGTGTGTGTCTGTTGTTTGCAGGTCATGTTCCCTACCCTGACCCAGAGAGGGTGGGCTTGCTACATATATCTTTGTCATGTGCGTCTAGACACACCCCTGCTCCTAAACAGGTGTCCATTGCAACCCCTCACTGAATGTGCATTATGTTGCAAGCATCATGGTCCACATGGGCTACACCTTACTGACAAATAAGAAATGGACATAGAAAACTCCTAAGGCTGTCTGCAAAGAATACCTCACACACTGGCAGTGACAGTGAACTGCAGCAAACAACCCGGGTACTGTGGACCTGGTGCTGGCCACACGACTTTACCCTCAGGGTGATCACAGAACATGCACAATGGCATGGTTAGTAGGCACACTGTGCCAGTAACATGCACGGTCAGTCCCCCTACCCAGTTGACATGCTGCAGAGGTGCAAACCCCATCTGGTGTGCAGATGTAGACTGCTGTTCTGCATGTGAATTGCATCATGGGTACTCTTGGTGCTAACCTATCCTGGTAGCCACACCAGACAGTGTGTCTGGTGACCTGCACTGGTTCAGTAGCTAGCCCTAGTTTAGTTACAACCAATATTGATGTAGGACAATGGTTAATATAATGACCTCAGTGGGAGAGGTCATGGGTTCAGTACCCCAGTGGGCCTGAATATTGATGTATCTGGACAGATATAATATACAGCATTATCATTACGTCAAAGCATTTTACCACATGAAACAATTTTTAAAAGTGTGGCCAGTCGCATGCAGTGGGTATGTTGGAAGAGCGGTGTGGGCTGCAGGTTGCTAGATTAGCTGGTGAGCTATATACAAAGTGCGTCTGTCAGTAAAACTGTTCGAGGCTACGCCCCTTTTATGCCTGTAACAGTCTGACATAGATCTGAAATCAGTGTGCACACCCCAAAGCACCCTCAGCTCAGTTGCCCAAATTAAGGTGCCCTGTAAAGTGCCTTAGTTGTGGCCTTACACTATCCCGGTAAGCAGAGCAGAAAGTGTGTGCAGATGACCTGGTGTTGCTGTGTAGCCAGCCATTGCTATGTTAAAAGGCATAGCACATTGGTTAATACAATGCCTTCACAGCCAGTGGTGATGGGTTTGAGACCCCAGTGTGCCGACATCAAGATAAATGCCTAAGACATATATTGTGGTAAGAATAGTCAGACACATCTCTGCAATGTGCATCTACAGCATAAATCTTTTCACCGTAGCCTTGTACACCAAGGTGCCTCACAGCATGGTGTGGCAGAAAGTGCGTCATAAGGCGCCCTATGAAGCGGTCTGGACAAAGGGCAGAAAGCCTGCTACGCCGCGTATCTTGGTGGCACCACCGTTGGCTGTGTCACTGGCATGCAGCTAGAGTGCTGTAGTGATGTGCGGCAGCGTGCGTTGATGCGCATGCACGCATATGTGACGTGCGTGCATGCATCAGCAAGGCATCTGAGAAAATGGTGATGCGGTCACGGAAGCCTGCACGCACCCGCCGTGAGCAGCGACACCTTGCAGGACTAATCTGCGCTAGGCAGCACAAACTATTTCCAGGCTCCTCCAAACGCCAGGACCTCTGCCACGTTAGGAGGGCATGGGAGCACGTCACGAGGCGGTACAATCGTATTGCGGACTACCCACATGAGGTAAGTGTATGGGGACAGGTCACACAATGCAAGGTGTGCAACACAATATCCAGCAATGAACACACATCATACATGTACAACATGGTATAGATACCAGTCTGTGGGCCAACCAGTGCTGAATGTAGCTGCGTATGCTGCTGTGTGTAGGTATGCCCTATCCCCAGGAGGCTGTGGACCTGATCACAGAGGTCCAGTTGCCAGCCTGGTGTTATGGTACCTGCTGCTGTTGATGTGCTAAAATCCACCCTAACTCCAGGAGGCCTTAGATCTGTCTAAAGAGGTCTGGTAAACAGCATGCTGATATGGTAGTGTATGCAGTCGCAGGTTCACACATCTGCCCTACCCCCAGGAGGCCCAGACCTGATTACACAGGTCTGTTATAGATCCTGTTGGTATGGTAGGTGCTGCTGTTGATGTGTTCAAATCCACCCTACCCCCAGGAGTCCTGAGACCTGATTACAGAGGTCTGTAATAAATCCTGTTAGTATGGTAGTGTATTCAGTTGCAGGTTCACACATCTGCCCTACCCTCAGATGTCCTGAGACCTGATTACAGAGGTTTGTATTAAGTCCTGTTACTATGGTCGTTTATGCAGTTGCAGGTTCACACATCTGCCCTACCCCCAGGAGGCCCAGACCTGATTACACAGGTCTGTTATAGATCCTGTTGGTATGGTAGGTGCTGCTGTTGATGTATTCAAATCCACCCTACCCCCAGGAGTCCTGAGACCTGATTACAAAGGTCTGTAATAAATCCAGATATTATGGTAGTGTATGCAGGGTCAAGTCACACATCTGCCCTATTCCCAGGAGGCCCAGACCTGTTTACACAGGTCTGTTATAGATCCTATTGGTATGGTGGGTGCTGCTGTTGATGTGTTCAAATCCATCCTACCCCCGGGAGTCCTGAGACCTGATTACAGAGGTCTGTAATAAGTCCTGTTACTAAGGTCGTTTATGCAGCTTCAGGTTCACACATCTGCCCTACCCCCAGGAGTCCTCAGACCTGATTATAGAGGTCTGTAATAAATCCTGTTAGTATGGTAGTGTATATACACAAAGACGTGAGGGGATAAGAAACACTCCCATCCCAAACCGTTTTTTTTATGTCGGACCATATAATACCTCGTCTGGGGTCACTAAAATCAAACTCCCAGACACCGGTAAATCTTAGTCCATTTTAATCCATCAAGCAGTAAAAGATAAATTGTAAACTTAGCTGCCCACGGCGAGATCCTCAAGGTGAGAGACACGACACAGTCCTGTGTTTCGGGAGCAAAATTTAAAATGCCCTTCTTCAGGTCAACATTGTCATCACCAATCGAACGCCGTCACCAAACCAGTGAATGAAAAAAATTTGTGGGAGAGCACTTTTAAACAACATGGCGTCTGAGGTCATCCAATCTTCTGAGCCAATCATGAGAAAGAGGGAGGAACCAAAAGTAAAAGTATCCCCCAAGTGATCAAAATAAACTATGCCAATCCAGCTCCAAAGAGGTCTGGTAAACAGCATGCTGATATGGTAGTGTATGCAGCTGCAGGTTCACACATCTGCCCTACCCCCAGGAGGCCCGGACCTGATTACACAGGTCTGTTATAGATCCTGTTGGTATGGTAGGTGCTGCTGTTGATGTGTTCAAATCCACCCTACCCCCAGTAGTCCTGAGACCTGATTACAAAGGTCTGTAATAAATCCAGATATTATGGTAGTGTATGCAGGGTCAGGTCACACATCCGCTCTATTCCCAGGAGGCCCAGACCTGTTTACACAGGTCTGTTATAGATCCTGTTGGTATGGTGGATGCTGCTGTTGATGTGTTCAAATCCACCCTACCCCCAGGAGTCCTGAGACCTGATTACAGAGGTCTGTAATAAATCCTGTTAGTATGGTAGTGTATGCAGTTACAAGTTCACACATCTGCCCTACCCCCAGGAGGCCTGAGACCTGATCAAAGTGGTCTGTCAGTCACCCTGGTGTTATGGTATTTGCTGCTGTTGATGTGTTCTAATCCACCCTACCCCCAGGAGTCCTGAGACCTGATCAAAGTGGTCTGTTATTCATCCTGGTGTCATGGTCGTTTATGCAGTTGCAGGTTAAAACATGTGCCCTACCCCCAGGAGTCCTGAGACCTGATCAAAGTGGTCTCTCAGTCACCCTGGTGTTATGGTATTTGCTGCTGTTGATGTGTTCAGATCCACCCTACCCCCAGGAGTCCTGAGTCCTGATTACAAAGGTCTGTAAGAAATCCAGATATTATGGTAGTTTATGCAGGGTCTGGTCACACATCTGCCCTATTCCCAGGAGGCCCAGACCTGATTACACAGGTCTGTTATAGATCTTGTTGGTATGGTAGGTGCTGCTGTGGATGTGTCTAAATCCACCCTACCCCCAGGAGGCCTTAGACCTGCCCAAAGAGGTCTGTGATACAGCATGCTGTTATGGTAGTTTATGCAGTTTCAGTTCACATATCTGTCCTATCCCCAGGAGGCCCATACCTGATCACAGAGGACCATTATAGATGCTGGTGTTAGGGTACCTGCACCTGTTGGGGTTTCACAGCTCTGCCCCAACTCCAGGAGGCCCCAGACCAGATCACAGATGTTAATAACTCAGCTAGGTATGGTGGGCCATGCTCCTGTTGCAGTCGCCCACAACTGCCCTATTCACAGGAGACCTTAGTCCTGACCATAGAGGTATAGTAGAAAGCCTGGTGTCATGGTAGTGGCGCTTGGCGATGTGTTCAGGGCCACCCACCTCCCACTCTATCTCATAACACATCAACCATGTTTTGTAAGGATATCATGGTGCCATGGCGGGTGTGTCGGCTAATGTGTGTAGGTCAGGCAAACACACAGGTGTGTGCCGGACCACACATAGAATTAGGAAACACCTCCCCTGGAGACAAGCATGCCATCCCACACATGGCATGGTGCTGCCATGTCATGCAAGGAGAGTGTAGTAAAAGGATATGGGGGGTCCGGGGGGGGGGGAGGTTGCACACAGTACACATAGGTGGCACCTCACACATGCCCAGACCCACAGCCACACATGCAAGCGGTTCTGGCAACAGGTAGTAGAGGACACACTGGCCAGAGCAGCAGCAGCAGCAGCAGCAGCAGCAGTAGCAGCAGCAGCAGCACCCTGCTACTCACAGTGATGTGTGATATGCGTTGGGCACCCACCAGAGATATCTGGCCCCTAATGCTCCCACCCATTGCTTTCCCCCCCCAGGTAGAGGATCTACGGAAAAAGGGATGGGAGTTGCGACTGCACTGGACATTATTGTTGGACTGCTACTTTGAGTATAACAGGCCTGTCCAATACACCGTTGCTACCGTGCTCTGGCTGGGTGTTGTGTTCATCGCAGGAGACACACATGACCTCTCCAGTACTGTGGCATACTGAAATGTCACACTTGACTATGCATGCCCATGGTTTCAGGGACAGTCTTAACGGGACTTGTTGGGTTGCAGACACCCTTTGCACTGTGGACACTGTGTACTGGTCCCTACATGTGCAGCAGGGACTGACATTGTCACTGTATGTTGTACATCCATCTGACATTGTGTTGGTGTGTTTTGCCCATGTGTGTGACCTGAACCGCAGGATACCCTCATCTGTTTAGTTCAACAGGGGCATACAGACATGCGTGTGGCACAGGGGGCACATTGGGGAGGTCCTCTTGTCTATGTCGACCTACCCTCCACTTGGACATGAGACAGTATTTGCCACCACACCACTTTACTGCACACCAACGTTTTGGATTGATGTTTGCCCTCACCAAGGGTGTTACAGTGCATGTGTGGCATTATTGTATCATGTGTCAACATACACAGTGCATGTGCATGTGACTGGATATGTGACATGGGACAATATCGCTTCTGTGTGGGTTACTGGAACATGTTTGACCTTTCCTTTAATTTCTATAGACAGGTTATTGTGTTTGTTTACTGTAAAGACGTGTCGCTCTATGTTGATTTATAAACCTAGCATTGCATGTCTGCACAGTCCTATTTATCCCCTGAGGTTCCAGCACTCACATTGCCCCATTATATTTGGAGTGTGGAAGTTTGGGTGTCCATTTTCTTCCTCATTTTTGCATTCCATGTACCGTGGTATATGTGTACAGACACTGTATCCACACCACCCATTGCAGGGGACCTTCTGCATAGTGCTCTCTCTGCATGTGTCTGCGGTTCGTTTTATTTGAATTCTCTGTGTTCATGTGCCTCTTGTACCTGTTACCATATCCTCATTTTGCATTTGGCGATTGTTTTTGGTTACATTGTTGCTGCTTTGACTCCTATATCAGGCATTATGTGACAGCTGTAACATATATTTTGATATCTGTGTTTACACTTGCTTACTTTTAACAATGTATGCTGTTTCATTTATGTGCCTCCTGTATTTGCGCACAGATATGTTTTTGGGGAAAGATGATGACTGATGTGTGTTGGGCCCTCATCATGCACCTACTGTCTACATGCACACATATGTGACTGAGGCATTTGGGGCGTGCGCCAGCATGTGGGTGGTGGGGGCTAATGCATAGTGCACACCATGCACCTACTGCACATTACCTCTCCAGCCCATCATCTGTAGATGGCCCAGTGACCTTTCTGTGACATGTGGGTTGCTGCCCTGCCAAATGTGTTTTCACTTTTTTCACAGTTATCCATACACCTTGATATTATGTAAGGTGGTATCTTCGCTATGTCTCATGGTCAACCAGAATAAAAATATGTGTTGGACGTACATTTGTCTCTGCTGCTGCTTGACCACACTAACACACGTATTTAGTGATTTCCTGGTCAGGTACATGGCCCACCTGTGCTCACATCCTTGTATGGTGCCAGCTGTCTATCTGTGAGCCATCTGCCACATCACTGGGTGTTACGGGTTCCCCTACACACATTCCCTTTGAGGTAATATCTTTGCATTGTAGTTGCAGTGGTTGTTTGGGATAGTGATTCCGGACATGTGTTGGCACACCATAGGTTGAAGGTTTGATTCCCACATGGGGTAGTGCTAACCTGACCATGAGCTGCCTGCAGGCTTGTCACCTCTCCACACACCCTTCCATCTCTTCACTGTACACCACAGTGTGCCCTTTTTATTTTTTAGCATGTCATATTTTGCTCCTATGTTATAGCTCAATGCATTGGTATTTTTTACACAAAAAATGTATTATCTAGTAGTGTTTTTATATAGTTGTCCAATGGTCTTTACACTTGGTTTCATTTACAACTATTCTAATTTTTATTGCTTTCATCCACCAATGCTTTTATGGTTTGGGGTTTTATTTTGTGATGTTTTTGAATGTTTTTTCCTACAATGATGTATTTAAACATTTAGTTTTTTAGTTTTACGTATTTATTGGTTTTTATAATCTTTTAATGTTACACTGTAGATGTTCTTGTTATACTATACATATATATATACCTATATAGTATATTGTTTCTTGGTCTGGGTCTCCCATTTTCCTCTGTTTTTAATGTGAAGTCATATGTAGTTTTATATTTTAACGTATTTATTTTTCTTTCAGCATTATCTATTGTACTATTGGTCACACATTGTTTATGCACTTCCTTTAATGCATGACTAGAGTACAACGTGTAAGTATAATTTTCCTTTACTTGTGATCATATATTGATGTTCATATTTATTATTATTATTATTATTATTTTAGCATGTATTTATTGATGTTTTGTTTATATGTTTTTATCTGGTTTGCAGTCCTTTTAGCCCCCTGATGAAGGCACCTGCCGAAACGCGTCGGGGTTGTTCATTAATAAAGTGCAAGTGACCTTTATCCTGCTCGCTCCTTTGTTTGTCTTGGACTCTCTGCGAGTTTGGTGCTCTCTCTTTGTGTCTCTCTTTGTATTGTCCATGCAGGCAGTACGCTTGGGGGATTGGCATTACTGTTGTTCAGCTGATCTGGACCACGCCTGTTTGCAGGTTCAATTCTCACATGCTTCTGTTCTGTTCCCTATTTTGGTGGCAGATCACAGTCTGTAATTGGGATGAGAGCCACATATAACTACCTGCACACACACAATGAAATGCTGCCCTTTGGGTTTAGGTTCTTTTCTCTTTTGCATGCTGTATCCACTGCATAGCATTTCATTGTGTGTGTGCATGTAGTTATATGTGGCTCTTGTCCCAATTACAGACTGTGATCTGGCTGTACACACCAGTTCTGCATGTACATTCCAGCATGGTTACTGTTGGGGGTTGCCCTATCCTGGCAGACAGCATGCTTTTTGTGTGGTGTCCTGCAGTGTTCTTGTATGCAGCCTTTGCTAATGAACTCACGTTGGTGGTGTAACCTACTGGTTTGTGCATTGATGTTTGTGCTAATGGTCATGGGTTTGATTTTTCTCTGTTCTATTTCATTTGTATGCCTGTCCTACTCAGCTACTTTTCATTCTTGTAACAGTCATATATCTGTGCAGATCTGTGCTGTTGGCACATTGTACTCTTGTCACAGTTGCCAAACATACTTCTGTCCATCTATGTGTGTCTGCCAGCTGTGTGGTGTCCTGCCTTGATGTGCAGGCTGCTACCCCATGTCCTGCACTGGTACACGTTTCTGCATTGTGGCTCTACCTGCTTGCCTCACCTGTGTCTGCTCTGCATGGCACTACTACTCCTCTGTCCTCCTGTCATTGCACCTATCCTGCCACCTCTACCTCCTCTGCTGGACACATCTTCCAATCCTCTGCCACACACTGTCATTGTTGCACGGTACATTACCATCACCCTGTGCATTAGTACAGCTGTCCCCGATATGTTTGTACACTTTACCAGCTGCCACATGGGCTGGATGCAGATTTGTCTGGTCCATCAGCTCTGATCTACTTCCTTCCATCACTTGTGCATTGCCTTTCCTTGTTGCTCTATCCAGTGTTAGGGTTACATCTGTGTTTGGGCCATAACTTTCTGGCTTGTCAACTTAGGGCTCCTTACTGCCCTTGGCCACCATTTCTTGAGTCACATATACATCCTTGGGGCATCTTTGGCAGCACCATAGATTCTGACAGCTTATGGTGCATCTTATATGGTGCCTTGGGGGTTGTAAACCCTTCGTGCCGCCCTCTGGGGCACATTATGACCTGCCTTGGCTGACGTGGTGGTTTATGATGTGCCTTCTGGTCCACCCTAAAAGGTGCATTAGGTTACGTCACTGGGGTGCAGGTATTTTTAGCTGGCAGCACAGATTGTTGGAATGTGTCTGACTGTTACAAGCAGGAAAAGGAATTGCCTTCGGCATGCTTATTCATTGAGTCCACTGAAGGATCAAACTCATGACCCCTGTCTCACAGTCATTGCATTAACAAGTGTGCTATACCTCTGTTGCTGTGATTGCAGGTCAGCGTGCAAGGTTAAGGTTAACGCGTGATAACGTGCCACAGCTCCCTCTATCTCGCGATAACAGACATGCACCCTCTATCGCGCGATAACCCACCATTGCTACCTTAAGACCGGAACGCCCACTCCTTATATGGCATCCTTCACATTATCGCTGCAACTAGCGCCGGTAACATTAAGATGGTTTAGTAAACATACCCCCATGTGTAGAATATTTCACGGAGACTTCCTGTCACCTCATTTGTTTTGTTCGGCACATAATCCACTGAGTTCTCTTCTTAACCCCCTTAGACAATGGAAGTAGCCTTCATCCTAAAGATGATAATGATGATACCTCTTGGTTGTCAATGACTTGAAGCTCTATAGTTCCAGTGATCAACATTTAGTGGAGTAACTCGGTGTAGTGAAAAGCTTTTCAGATAATATAGAATGACCTTTGACTGAGACATACGTATGAAGGCAATCTTTCTCAGACGAAAACAGCAAAACTGAAAACGTGTCTCTGACTGATGACTATGATAAAAAGGAAATTGAACAGGAAGATATATATAAATATGCAGAAGCAGAGGAAGGCAAAACAATTCAGCATAAATTACTGAGAGGAAATGTCTGCAGATATATTGCAGGAGATTAAAATTGATGTTGAAAGGAGGAAGTGAAGTCATCTGCAGAATGGCCACTTAGTTTCTGAACTCTGGGAGAAGGCAGCTGTTTTTCACCCAATATTATGCTTGTCCTCTCTTTTCGTTGAAGTTGTCCGCTTTGAATGCTGACCACAGTGACCGTCATTTTGGATTTTATTGCACCAGATGACGTACATCCCCAGCAAGTGGGTTTGTTTCTTCAGTGTTAGGGTTTTGCTGAACCCTGAAGAAACTCCGGTGGGAGTGAAACACAGATGGCGCCCAGTTTTGCGTCGATGGTGTTATAGCCTGTTTGAAGACATACTATGTTGCTATGAAGATATACTATGTTGATATTAAAATTGGAAGTGGTTTCAAGTTGATACATTACCACTTGAATTGGTGTTACAGTTTAATGTAAGTGGATGTAACATAGTAACATAGTAAATGATGGCAGATAAAGATCAGTATGGTCCATCTAGTCTGCCCAGTAAGAAGGCCGGCGTAAGATGGCAGGAGTAGGTGCCACTCTGTGCAGGCCACCCCTCAGGCCACCCCTCCCCATGTCTTTGTTTAGGGGTGAACCCACCGCTCCATGCAGGACACCCCTATTTGTTGAGAAGTTAGATGGTTCAGTTTATTTTGATTTTATTCTGTTGCTATAAATGGATCCATTGTGTCTGTCCCATGCCATTTTGAATTCTGTCACCGTATTTGCACCCACCACCTCCATCGGGAGGGCATTCCAAGCATCCACCACCCTCGCAGTGAAAAAGTATTTCCTGATATTGCCTTTCAATTTTCCACCTTGCAGCTTCATGTTATGCCCTCTCGTTTTACAGCTTCCCTGTCTTTAGAAGAGGTTTGTTTGTTCATTATTTCACCTTAAGAATTTAAAGGTCTGAATCTTATCTCCCCTATCCCTCCTCTCCTCCAAAGTGTACATATTTAGGTCTTCAAGTCTCTTCTCATAAGGCTTCTGACGCAGGCTCCAAATCATTTTGGTCGCCTTCCTCTGAACAGATTCCATTCTTTTTACATCCTTTGCAAGATACGGTCTCCAAACTGAACACAGTATTCTAAGTGAGGCTTCACCAGTGACTTATACAGTGGTATTAGAACCTCTTTCTTTCTGCTGATAATTCCTCTTTGTATGCAGCCCAACATCCTCCTGACTTTTGCCACCGCCTTGTCGCACTGTTTTGCCACCTTAGATCTACAGAAATAATCACACCAAGGTATTTCTCCTGATCCGTGCACACAAACCTCTCGCCCCCTATCGTGTACATTTCTCTTGGGTTTCTGCTACCTAAGTGCATGACTCTGCACTTCTTTGCATTAAATCTTAATTGCCAAGCATTTGACCATTCTTCCAGCTTTTGTACCTGTACCTGTTTGGAGTTAATTTCATTGTTGGATTTTTGTTTAAAAGTTTTTTTCTCGAATATTTTTGGAGTGTGTGCTTCTATTTTGTGGATTTTGTACAGTGACACTCTTTACAATTGGGGTTTTCTTTAGTGTCCTCGCTTTTGGACCTTTGGATTTTTAACCCCTTGCTGTCTTATTCATGGTGAGATGGCGATTAAAAGTAAGGCTGGGGACCTAAAATCTTTTTTCTGGTTCAGCAGGAAGGAGGTGGGGAGTTGGCCACATGGCGATTCTGAGCAGGCTCATGGCAGTGACACAAGCTCTGTTTCTAGTGCATCCAGTGAGAGTGAAACTTCTTTTTATTTTTTTAATCTTTATAAAGGTTTAAACAAAATCACAAGTATATACTTGTACATGTAACAAGAGTGCACAAAAAGTACTTAAACAAAGCAATAATTATAAAGGAAAATCCAAATACACTCTGTCCTTAGACCACAACATCTGGGGAACAGAGACAGAATAAATGGGATTTACAAAAGAAGGAAACAAATTATATCAGTAACCAGCTGTAAGCACTAAGGAGGTCTTTCAGAGAGGGAGATAGCGGGGCTGCGCATTCCACCGGGTTGTGCAGCACTGCGATCCTCCTTCTCTGTATTCCACCTCCCATCCCCCCTGCATGCACAAAGCTGCTGTACGTGCTGCAGGAGATGGAGGCAGCACAAGGGTGGAGAGTGGGAGGAGCGTGGGTGGGACTGACACTCGGACGTAAAGGGCTGATTCTGGTCACAGCCCTGGATGTCCTGGGGCACCGGGGGTACGGCCAGCTTATTCCACCTTGGAGGTGGAATAAGCGCTGGCTGCCCCTTTGCATTAGCTGGCCAGGCTCCCTGAGGCAACAGAGGCATGCCATGTGGGTCCCCGCAGCCCGATTTGGGGCTTTGCTGCTCCCGTCGGGGGTCGGGCAGCCGGGAAGCAGGGTGTCATCGGCTGTAGGCAGGCTATGCCATGGCAAAGATTTCCCCCTGGCAATGCAGGGGCACGCCGGGCCATCATCCAAGGCCAGATCCTGCACCCATGGGAATGTCTTGCTCAACGGTGCAGAATTGGGTCTTGACGTACCCCTTGCTGAATCGGGCTCCAGGCCTATAGCACAAATTCTAATGCATCTACCACCACAAGCCACTATCCTAACCCACATCTACTGAACTAAAGTTTTCTTCAAGTCTAAGAAAGCTCGGAGCTGTTTGGGAGACAGGAAAATATACTTTACATTTGCATAGGTAAGAAAACATTTACAAGGATATCTTAACTGAAAGCTTGCTCGCAACGAAAGTGTTTCCTGTCTCATTGTTAAGAATAAACACCTCTGTTCCTGTGTAATAAAATTCACATCAGGGTAAATTCTAAGGGTTTTTACCTAAAAAGGGCACATCATTTTTTTTTAAAGAAAAGGGAGAGTACTCTGGATAAGTCAGACTCAAATATAAAATTGACTAACAAAGTAGCCCTAGAAGAAACAACTGTCTCAGAGTTCTCCAAAAAATCACCTAAATTTTGTTCTGTACAAGCATCCACCATTTCTTGTGAGGACTTCCCAAAAGATAAAACATAAGCTTTATCAATCGGTGACAAAGCAACTTCCGGAATTAGGAGAACCTTTTGAAGATACTTCCTGAACATCTTTAATGGAGAGATGTTCGGTGCCTGAGGAAAATTTAAGACCCTCAAATTCAGATTTTATTCTCGAATTGCTCCAGTTTTTGGCGGATTACTACCTTGTCTTTAACCAATTGATCAATGACAACTTTAGAGTCACTTAGATAAACCACAGAATTTTTCCTAGGCCTCTTTAACAAAAGATTCATGTTGAGAGGAAGTTTGTGCAACAACTTGCACTAGTGATGAAACATTGTTAGCACATTTAGAAATAGTACCTTCAAGCTTTACAAGCATTGTCCAGATCAATTGAAGGGTAATTTCTGATGGAGCTTGACTCTCTGATGTAATAGGGAGGGCTCCCAGCTGATCACTATTCTCCAATGAACCTGGATTCATCATAGTGCTGGTGGCCCTCTCAGAACCAGAGTCCACCTCTACAGAAGGCATTGATGCAGGAATCAGTGGTACTGAACAGGTGGTGGGGTCCCCGATACTTCTGACAGCTCCCTCCTGTAAGGAAGGAGACAACAAATCTATTGAAGAATGTCTCGAGCCCAAAGGCACAGAGCCAACTGGGGAACCAACAAGATGTGGCTGTGGATCCAATGTTCCTTGCTCTAGCACGGGCATCTCCCCATTGGCATTCCATGCAGCCAAACCTTCCTTTGCAGCATTCTCTAGTACAAGGGCCTTCAGGTGGAGGACTTCAAGCTTCTACTGCCCAGCTGCCGAAGAGATAGCCTTAGCAAGCATAGCTTTGGCTTTCCCTTTGTGTTTGGGAGCCATAGGTTAAGGGGGTAAAAGCAAAAGAGGAGCTGCTCAAACGCTGACCTCCTGCAATGCCGCCATCTTGACTCGGCTGCCACAAAATCTCTATAAAAAGCGTGAGAGTGATTCTGGTATGCATGGCATGCCAATTACTAGTTCAGAGATGCAGATTTTCTTAAGGACCCAATATTCATTTGGGCAGTCTATGTGCCACAATGGCGCATAGCCCTGCCCGCTGTTCTCTAAACCCGGATATTCAATGCCACGGCAATGGCATTGAATATCCGGGTTTGGTGCTGAGTGGATTCACTCGCAGAGCCTAACCAGATAGTGGTGATATTCAACTGCTACCCAGTTAGCATCCACATCTAGAACTAGGTGAGACAAAAGCTTGTCTAGTTTTATATGCAGATCGCTAACCGGGTAGCGGTTCAAAATCACTTCTACCTGGTTACTGGCAATCTCTTCCCCTGCTCCACCCTGGAATGCCTCCAACATGCCCCGATGCTAACTGGATAGCACTGGGGTGCGTAGGGACATAGATGTGGATATTCAATAGCACTAAGCATGTATGCGCCATCAAATATTCCCATTTAAGATATTTAGATGGTTTATTGGTCTGTAAACCATGTAAATGCCTTTCAAATATCAGGCCCTAAAGAAAGAACTTACCATGTAACTTAGTCGCTGGGTAGAGGATATGAAAAAGCTAATGGCAGAGCTGTGGAAGGATGCTGGTGAGCTTCGGACCTGGGTTGATGAAGTGGAAGAGTGGGTGGAGGCTCAGGAGGTGGTGCTTGCAACAGTGGAATTGTATGGCAGTCATATAGAGGCAGTATGGCAGGAAGCCCAGAACAAACTTGAGTACATGGAGAACAAGCTTCAATGCAATAACCTTCATGTGCGGTCAGGGCTAGCCCAAACTAGGTGGTCGCGTAGGGTGGTGGCAAAAAGCAGGGCATTCAAAGCTAAGCAATAGATTTTGGCAGCCAAGGGGGATGTAAAGTTTAAGGTTTGCCTAGGGCGCCAACACCTCTAACCTGTGTACAGGGAGGTCCTGGAAGAAAACAACAACAAGAACCCAATGATAGTGGCTCAACAAATTTTTCAAAAACTGTTAACAAGACAGTGGAGAGGAAACTCCAATGCTTGAGAATATTCAGATTGAGCATGCTCATAGAGCTTTATTCCCTGCTAGGCCTAATAAGCCATGTGATTTAATGGTGTACCTAATTCTGTATCCTGTGAAAGAAAAGATATTGGCAGCAGCAAGGGATATGATCCAGCTTGAGGTTTGATGGCCTTGAAGTGGAGGTTTATGGAGACTGGTCAGTGCTGACTGCAGAAGCCCTGGAAGTTCTGATAGATCACAGATATTTTGCACTGGGAAGCCCTGATGGTGGAAATGGACTTGGACAGTGTGGCCATTACAGAAAAATGTTTTAACAAGTCACATGAATGAGATATAGCCATAGCTGGCTATAATCTATTTAGAAGAGATAGAGAAGGCAGAAAAGGAGGAGGAGTAGCCCTAAACATCAAAAGCAATATTAAAGCCGCTAAAATGCAGGAGATGTGGGGAAAAGAAGAAGCGGTGTGGATTGTGTTAGAAAGAGGATGGCACTATCATTTACACTGGTATATTCTGAAGGCCTCTGACTCAAAGAGTAAATGGATAGAGACTTGATCATTGATATTGCAGAGGTAGCTATGAAGAGAGAAGTGATCATATTGGGTGACTTTAATCTACTAGATGTAGATTGGAGCATTCCTTCTGCAAATCTGGAAAGAAGTAAAAAGATTGTGGATGCCTTAAGACAACTGATGATAGAACCGAACAGAGAAAGTTTGATGCTAGATTTAGTACTCACCAATGGAGATAGCATGTCAATTGTCCAGGTGGATGCCCATTTGAGCAGCAGTGATCATCACAGTATGGTTTGAGGTAAAAGCCAAGGCAGAGTCCAATCATAGCACACTCAAAGTTCTGGACTTCAAAAACACTGTCTTCAATAAAATGAAAAAATACCTGAAGGATAAGTTGGCAGGGTGGGAGGAGATAAGGGAAGTAGAATTGCAGTGGCCTAAACTAAAAGAGGGCAGTGGATATATATGTAAGGAAAGTAAATAAAAACAAAAGGAAAAGGAAACATATATGGTTCTCCAAAGAAGTGGCTGCACAAATAACGGCAAAAAACATAGTTTCACAAAATTCAGTTCTCAAAAAGAGGAACACAGAAAAGAATACAGGATAAAGCTAAACAATTTGTGAATGATATTGTGGAAGGACTGAATGGAAAAGTCTGCCTTTTTGCAGATGACACAGAATTTTCAACAGAGTAGACACTTCTGAGGGATTGGACAACATGAGGAAAGATCTAAAAATACTGGAAGAATGGTCAAATGCTTGGCAGTTATGATTTAATGCGAAGAAATGCAGAATCATGTACTTGGGATGCAAAAATCCAAAGGAACCATATATAATAGAGTGTGAGAGGTTGGTGTGCAAAGACCAGGAGAGGGACCTCGGAGTGCTGGTGTCTGATGATCTCAAGGTGGTGAAACAATGTGACAAGGTGCTAGCCAAAGCCAGAAGGATGTTGGGCTGCATAAAGAGAGGAATAACCAGCAGAAAGGAGGAGGTATTCATGCCCTTGTACATCATTGGTGAGGCCTCACTTGGAGTATTGTGTTCAGTTTTGGAGACCATATCTCACAAAGGATATAAAAAGAGTTGACATGAGTCAGAGAAAGGAAACTGAAATGATTTGGAGCCTCCACCAGAAGACATATGAGAAGAAACTTGAAGACCTAAATACGTATACCCTAGAGGAGAGGAGGCACAGGGGAGATATGACACAGACATTTAAATACTTAAAGGTATCAATGAACAAACAAGACTTTTTCAAAGAAAAGGAAACTGTTAAACTAGAGGGCATATGATGAAGCTGCAAGATGGCAAACTTAAAAGCAACACCAGGAAATACTTTTTCACTGAAAGGGTGGTGGATGCTTGGAATGCCCTCCTGATGGAGGTGGTGGGGGCAAATACAGTGATGGAATTCAAAATTGCCTAAGACAGACAAAGTGGATCTCTTAATAGCAAGAGGATAAAACCAAAGTAAACTTAAATGTCTTTTACTAGAGGGGGGGGGGGGGCTGACCTGCATGGAGCCGCAGATACAACCCTAAACACAGGCATAGAGGGAGGGTGACCTGCACGGAGCCACAGTTACAACTACTCTAGCCACTTTACTGGGCAGACTAGATGGGCCATACTGGTCTTTATCTGCTATCATATACTATGTTACTATGATATCAATGGATTCATCAAGCTGGGCTGGCCTTTACCCATACTGGGGTCAATTATTGTTGTAAGATTCCAGAGGAAGCCTGGATGGCACTTGCAGAAGTTAGTTTGGTGCAAGGGTGTGGATAGTCTGATGCCCAATGACTACATTGCTGGAAATGGTAGCATGTCTGTGTGGGAGGCAAGCATTTGAAGATACAGTCTGATGAACATTTAGCAACTAAGACCTGACTTTTTTATTCTAATTTCTTTCTTTTATCATTCACCAGTGATTGGACTGTAGGGCTATTGTATTGCTGGTACTGTTTTAAACTTTGATGATGTTTGCAGTTATATTGGTGACTCTAGTGCAGTGATGGCTAACCTTTTTGAGCCCGAGTGCCCAAACTGCCGCACAAAACCAAAGAATTTCCTCAAAGTGCCAGCACGTCAATTAAACCTTAACAATAAGATTTTAGTATCTAAAAACTCTTTATAAAGTTGCCTGAACTATGTAACATCATTTGTAAAGGTTGGAATCTTTGTATTGTCAGAGAATCAATTTGATTCACAATCCTTTGGTTTTCATTTCAATTTATTGGCAATTTATAATGTTTTAATGATTTCATTCAATTTAGAAACAGGAAGGCAATAATTAAACTGGGAACCCCAAAAGCCAAACTTGGAATGTACAACAACACTGTAGAAATAAAACTATAAATTAATTTCCTCTTGTACCAAACAAAGCACAGACGTTAATGATGCACATTTCCCAGAGGTTTCATATTCCAGTTAATAAATTCAAAATAAAGAGATATTTCTACCTTTTGTGCATTTTTTTCAGTTGCAATTGCTCCAGCCACTTTCTTCTGGTTTCTTCATGTTTTCTGCTAACTGTCCATCGTCTGCTGTCCATTTGTTCTTTCTTCTCTCTTCTAGTTTTTTTTCCATTCTCTCTCTCTACATCCCACCCCATTAGCTTTAACATACTAATCTTTCTCCTTTTGCTCTTTCCTCATTCCTATTTCATCCACACAAATTTTACCCCTCCATCCTCAATCCCCACTTACTCTCCCAATACCAGGCCAATTGTAGATTTTTCATCCCTCCCACACAAAATATTTTTCCCCTCTCCATTTTACTCTCCCAGCCCCATCCCATTCTAATCCTCCCCCAACATCAGCTCCCTTCTAGTTCCAGTCTCACCCAGCATCCATTCCCTTCTAGTCCCTGCATCAGCCCATTTCCCGTCCTAGCCCACTATCAACCCATTTCCAGTCCTAGCTCCCCCATCCATTTTCAGTCTGAGTCCCTTCATCAGCTCATTTCCAATCCTAGCCCCCCATCAGCCCACTTCTAGTCATTTCCTAGCCCCATCATCAGCCCATGTCAAATCATAGCTCTCCTCCACTCAGTCCAATTCCAGTCCAAGCCCCCCCCCATGAGCCTACTTTCAGTTCTAGCCCCTCCATGAGTCAATTTCAATTCAAGCCCCCACCACAGCCCATTTTCAATCTTAGCTCCCCCCAACAGCCCATTTCCAGTCCTATCCTAGCTGCTCCATCAGCCCATTTTCAGTCCTAGCTCCCTTCCCTCACAGCCCATTTCCAATCCAAGCTCCCTCCCCATCAGCTATTTGCAATTCAAGCCTCCCCTTCCACTCAGCCCATTTCCAGTCATAGCAACCCCCCAACCCATTACCAGTCCTAGCCCCCCATCAGCCCACTTCCAGTCCTAACCCCCCCATCACCCCACTTTCAGTTTAAGCCCCCCCTATAACCCATTACCAGTCCTAACCCCCCCCCATCAGCCCACTTCCAGTCTTAACCCCATCAGCCCATTGCCAGTCTTAACCCCATCAGCACATTGCCAGTCCTAACCCCCCCCATCAGCCCACAGCCCATTACCAGTCCTAACCACATCAGCCCACCTCAAGTCCTAACCCCTCCCCATCAGCCCATTTCCTGTCCTAGCCCCCCCCCATAGCCCATTATCAGTCCTAACCACCCCCCATAGCCCATTAGCAGTTCTAACACCCCCATCACCCCATTTCCAGACAGCCCCCATCAGTCCACAGCCCATTACCAGTCCTAACCCCCCCCAGCCCATTAGCAGTCCTAACAGCCCCCCCGCCCATTAGCAGTCCTAACAGCCCCCCCACCCCCCAGCCCATTAGCAGTCCTAACAGCCCCCATAGCCCATTAGCAGTTCTAACCCCCCATCACCCCATTACCAGACAGCCCCCATCAGTCCACAGCCCATTACCAGTCCTAACCCCTCCCCAGCCCATTAGCAGTCCTAACAAACCCCCCCAGCCCATTAGCGGTCCTAACCCCCCCACCCCATTAGCAGTCCTAACCCCCCCCAGCCCATTAGCGGTCCTAACCCCCCACCCCCCCTAGCCCCTGAGCCGCCCTAACCCCCCCCACCCCCCCTCGCCCATTAGCGGTCCTAACCCACCCCCCCCCCTGCCCATTTGCGGTCCTAACAGCCCCCCCCAGCCCATTAGCAGTCCTAACCCCCCCAGCCCATTAGCAGTCCTAACAGCCCCCCGCCCCAGCCCATTAGCAGTCCTAACAGCACCCCCGCCCCAGCCCATTAGCAGTCCTAACAGCCCCCCGCCCCAGCCCCAGCCCCAGCCCCAGCCCATTAGCAGTCCTAACAGTCCCCCCGCCCCACCCCCTGCCCCAGCCCATTAGCAGTCCAAAAAAAAAAGCTGGCTCTCTGGCTACTGCCGCTGCCGCCGCGGCAGAATGCAGTGTCCCGCGGGGCCCCCTCTGCGCCGGCTGAGCCCTCTGCCCGGCTTTCAGATTCGCGAAGGGAGAGTGTCTCTCCCTCGCGTCTCTGTTAAGCCCGCAGGAGCTAATGGGAAATTTCCCATCAACCCTTGCGTCTAAAGGGGCTGATGGGAAATTTCCCATTAGCCCCTGCGGGCTTAACAGAGACGCGAGGGAGAGACACTCTCCCTTCGCGAATCTGAAAGCCGGGCAGAGGGCTCAGCCGGCGCAGAGGGGGCCCCGCGGGACACTGCATTCTGTCGCGGCGACAGCGGCAGCAGCCAGAGAGCCAGCTTTTTTTAAAAATGTAATTTTGAGGAAAGCAGAATGTTCTTTGCACGGGGCCCCCTGAAACGCGGGGCCTTGTGCAAAAAACATTCTTGCTCAATGGACGGGCCGGTCCTGGACACCAGCACACTCACCTCCCGCCGCGCCGCATATCTTAATTGCGGACCTTCCCGCGTGCCAGCTGCAAGGCCTTCGCGTGCCACAGCTGGCACGCGTGCCATAGGTTCGCCATCGCTGCTCTAGTGTATCATACTGTATGCCTTGGATACATAGTATTTGGGATGGTGGGGGCTCAGATGCTTAGGGTTGTTGGGTGAGGCATTGTTGGGAGAGGGGATATTGTTTGGAGTGAGTGTGTGTACAGTGTAGGGGTGTCTGGGCAATACTGGAAAAATCTTAGCATTTTGTGTGGGTAAACTTGTAGGGTGATGGGCAGCAGTGAGCTTCCTTCTGGGGTCAGGCTTTCCTTCTGATATGAAGGGGAACGATTGGTTTGAGGGTTTTGGGGTTTGGGGTTCTGAGATGGCTTTGGGGGGATGTGAGAAGGGATAGGGAAAGGATTGGGATAGTCTGAGGTAGAGGCCTGAGAAGTGTGTGCATGTGGGTGCCCTTTCAGGGTGGAGGGATTGGAGCTGTGATTTGAAGTGGATGTTCTGAAACACCTGTAAATATTATTATGTGGTTGGCATTGTGGAACTGATTTTTGACCATTTCTGGTGTGTAAAGTAGTTATATCTGAATGTGGCTGGTATTGACTCTCCAGTGAAGCGGCTAAATATTTTGAGTTTTTTGTGTCAATAAGAGGTGCAGATTGCTTTATTCCAAGAAACCTACTTAAGTGAAGTGGAGCATGGGAAGCTAAAAATTGGTTGGATGAGATGGTGCTACTTAGCTTCTACACTGAAGTCTCGAAAAGCTGGCATGATCATTCTTATTCATAAGGATATCCCTTTTGTAGGGAAGAAAATGATTTGTGATCTTGAATGTTGGTATATGGGGAATTTCTCTGGTAAGTGGTTTTGGCTGATGACTGTGTATTTTCCGATGGCTCAAAATGATTAGTATTTTAGTAAAATGACAGATCTTTTATTCATGTTGGAGGATGCCCCTATTTGCATTGGTGGCGATTTTAATGCAATGGCTGACCTAGCCTGGGATCAGTTGTCCATGGTAAAAGTTTCCAGGGGTTTTGTGAGACAGAGAGGGGTTGCCGGATGCATGGAGACAATAAGGAGTTCACTTATGTTTACACCTCTAAGTTTCTTTTGCCATGAGTAGAAGGGGTGGGGATTGGACAATTAGCTATTTCAGACCATACTCTGGTGGTTCTGCAGTTCTTTTCTGAAAGGGATAACAGCCGGTCAGGTCTTTGACATATGCTGGCTGAGTTGTAGAAGGATCCCGAATTTATTGATTAACAAAGTAATGGAAGTACTACGAAACAGAGAAACAGAAAAATGAGGACAGATAAAGACCATACAGCCCATCCAGTCTGCCCTTTCATACCAATTACTTAACTTTACAGACCCTTTTTTTTCCATAGAGATATTCTGGGCCCGATTCTGTGCCACAAAAAGTGGGGATGGACATCTCAACGGGACATTCATCCCCGCTATACGTGCCTTCCCTCGCCGTGTCTAACCATCCTGCTGGTTGTGCGGAGAAGTTAGATGGGGGTGAGGAAGGGGCAGCTCAGAGGTGGAGTCTGGATGGGCGGTCGCCGGCCTTGGAAATACAGGGCCAATTCTAATGTCAGACCTGTACGTCCAGGGCCGGCGACATGTGCGGGGAAGTTATTCCACCTCTGAGGTGGAATAACTTCCCTGGACATGGTTTTTGTTTTTGATGCCAGGGTGCGGATGGGGCAGGGGGGCTGGAGGACATTTCCCGCAGCCCGACTGTGGCCTTAGGAGGCCAGATCAGGGGTTGGGCTGTTGGGAATAAGCTTTTTTTTTCTGGCGGCCGCCATCGCGGTTCTTTAATGGAGCTGCAGTGCCATGGCAACATGACACCATGGCGCCGTGGTTCCATTGAAGAGTCTTGACTGAGTTAACTGGGAAGATCCTGTATGTGCAGGCCAGGTTGAATCACAGTCCCAGCTTGCACATACAGGACTGTCCGCTATTTTGATCCCCTCCTTATGTCCGGCTCCCATCTAAAATTTTAGGAGGCTTCCAAAGGAACTCTTCACAAACTTCTTTTTTGTCCCAGCAATGAATTAGAGACATGTTTACTAAACATTAATGTCTGTTAAATGCTACTGTGCCCATAGAAATAAGTGGGTGCTGCTCCCCTTAGTGCATGTTAACATTTGTGAATACACATTAACCTTTAGTAAACATTCCTCTTAATGAATAACTTAATACCATTTGCATGGACAGTGAGGATAAAGAAAGTTATCCTATTTTTACATTACTATCTTCCAGTATCAACTGCCAGGTACATTAGGAAGTACTACAAAACCCTGCTCATTTAGAACCCAAAGCAGCAAACCCACCATACCAAAACAGCCAACCAGGACTCACACAGCACCAAACCCTACCTATCAAAAGGCAGAACTAAAAATGTAAAACCAATACACCTCATAGAAAACTAATGCATCTACTGGGAAAAAAGAACAAGTAGGACTGTTACACAGAAACTACACAAACATAACACCGCAGCTTGGTCATATACACAAAACATAGACAGCATCCATCTTATGCCTCTCCCTCTCAACCTTTCATTCTATATGACTTGTTTCTTCCTTCCTACACAGAATATCTGTCCTCCCCCCGATCCTCACTCCCCCAGCCTTTTTCTCTACCCTGACCCCTGCATCTGCCCCCTTTCAACTCCCTAGCCCCAGTATCATTCCCCTCCAGTCCTCCCCAGCATCATCTCCCTTCCAGTCCCAGCCTCCAAACAGCATTAGTCCCTATCCTGTCCAGCATCAGCTCCCCTTCAGTCCCAGTCCTTCCCAGCTTCAGCTCCCTTCCAGTCCCAGTCCCTTCCAGCATCAGCTCTCTTCAAGTTCCAGTCCATTCCAATGTTAGCTCTCCTTCAATCCCAGTCACTGCCAGCATCAGCTCCCTTCTTCTCCCAGTCCCTTCTAGCATCAATTCTTCTTCAATCCCAGCCTCCCCCAGTATCCATTCCCCTTCAGTCCCAACATCTCCCAGCATCAGCTCCCTTTCAGTCACTGACCTTCCCAGCATTAGCTCTCGGCCAGTACTTGTCCTCCCAGCATCAGCTCTCTTTCAGTTGCAGTCCCTCCCAGCATCAGATCTGCTTCAGTCCCAGCATTAACTCTCTTCCAGTCCTTGTCCTTTCAGCAATAGTTCTCGTCTAATGCCATGCCTCCCCCCCCCCCAGTCAGTCACACACCCCTTCTCCTCCTTCCTCTTCATCCCAGTGGAGTGGACATGTCTGTTGTAATCACTACACAGCCGTGGGACCATTGTCCTTCGGTCCTGTTGCAGTGCTAAACTGCAACTGCCAGCATGATCACATCGTAGTAATTTAAAAAGGGAAACGGGGACACTTCCTGTCTCTTGTGCAGGACAGAAAGTTCCCCCATTTCACCTTTAATAGTGCAGCAATATGATTATGCTGGTGTCTTAAGAACATAAGAACATAAGATATGCCATACTGGGTCAGACCAAGGTCCATCAAGCCCAGTATCCTGTTTCCAACAGTGGCCCATCTAGGTCATATGTACCTAGCAAGATGTGTACAGGTGAGCCAGTGAGGCAGGCTTGCGGTGCTCTGAGCCAGTGCCTCACTGGCTCACCACTTATACTGGCAAGGTGCAATGCAGACCTGTTCTGGAGAGGGACCATGTATGGTAAAATGCTCACACCTGCCTAGGCCAGCACTATCTTGATTAGGATATGGTAAAGAATATGATGGTGCAGGCTTGCCCCGTTATGCATGGGTATGCAACATGTGCGGTATCTATACAAAGTGGGTGATGAGGTAGCACTGGGCCTGTATGCACCGGCGCATCTGTCCTGTACCAGTATGGTGCGGCGATGCTGCTCTTGCAGGACAGTGCTATGCATGTAGCGCCTCTGTGCCACACCCACGCAGGAAGCCTACCAATATGGAAAACACCCCCCAATGCCAAGAACACCAGTGCCCCCTACCACAGACCCCAGCACCACATACGCATACAAACAGCCCTGCCTCCACAAATCTGACAACACACTGGGATTGCAAAAGATGGGAACGTTTATTTACAAGGCTGCAACATAGCCAGCAATGGCAACATATCTGCTTTAAAGAGTGACATCAATCCCAACAGCTAAGGGGACAATAGACATCCATGCCCTCGTCAAGGTGCACCTGCCCATCATGGCTGGGAGAGGGAGAATACCTGCCATGCGGAGCACCTATGGTACAGGGGGGCCCTGCTTGTGGCCTGTCAAGGCATCAGTGAGGGCATCCAGGTGCATGGAAAGTACCTGGATTTCTGTTTGCATGTCTCCCCTGGGGAGACATATCTATGACACCAAAGTGGCCATGGCCCAATCTGCATATTGCCTACTCAGTGGTGGCACAGAGGTGCCTGGTGTGGGTCTGCCATGGTGTGTGCAGGGGGGCTAGGGTGGATGCGAGGGCCCACAGATACAGAATGCTGCCCATGGGTCTGAGGCATGTCCTGCTTGCTCCTGTCCATGCCCAGAGAATGCCCCATGATCCCCTGGGATGGACATGTCCAGGCATGGCTGTGGGGGGCAGGGGTCAGCCAGGGTCCATTGCCCCTCCTCTGGTCCCCCTGCTGGGTGTCTGCTGGACCCTGGTTGCATCACTCTTTCATACCTGCAACACTTGGCAGTTGTTGGTTATATATCCTACCCTCCCCCTCGGCTCCCCTTCCTACCTCTCACCCTCTGAGCCACCCTCCTCCTCCAACTCCCCTTCCTGCCCCTCACCTCTGAGTCACCCTCCACCCTGGACTCACCTTCCTACCCTTGCCCTTTGAGCCTTCCCCATCCTCAGATTCCCCTCTTGCTGCTACGCCATGAACCCCTTCCTGGCCTCCATGGCTGAGGTGCTGGTCTCCTCCTCCTTGTCATCGCTACTGCTTGTGCTGGATGGGGATGCATGCAGACTGGGATAGATGCGTCACAGCAGGTCCACCTCTGTGGTCTGTGCCCATGGTGTACCAGAGCTGGATGACTCCTCTCTTGAACTGGCTGTCAGAGAAGAGAGAGGGGACTGGCACATCTCCAGGGACTCCGCATGCATTGTGGAACCCATCCTGAGGCCACAGGTTTGTGCCATCCCACATTGCACACTACATGTCTTCCCCAATTCCCACATCCACTCTTCTCTGTACTCGCTACCCATGGACATCTGTGGCCTGCCGTCCTGAACACCTCCCTGGGACCACAGCCTTCCAGAGGCGGCAGTGCCAGTGGGTACGCTGTGGGCATCTCTGCACAATGCTGTGAGTGTGTCCCCCTGTGCTGCCATTCCATGCCGTACCATGCCCATATGCATGCACTCCCACAGGGATTGGGTCCCAGCTGGTGCACACATGGCATAGTGGCACTGGGGGATGGTAAGGTTGTCCAAGGCATGTCACCATCATTGTTTGCAGGGGATACAACACCACAGGTCTGCCTGCACCAGTCCAGCAGGCACGGCTGTCACCCCCTGGGTCTGATGGGGCCCAATGAGTAACTCACTGACCTTCCTCTGCTGCCAAGCACTCCCAGATGCACTGGAGTTGCGCTGGTTGCCTCCACCACAGCATCTGGAAATGGCACTTTAGTGCCTCAAGGATGCATCAAATGTCATGGTCACTATAAGTGAGGGGGGATAGGATGCACAAGAGATTGTGTGTTTCCATGGCACCTTTTGCACATACTTGCATCCTCTCTCTGCCTGGGGGACTGCCCGTTGTAGGGACAGGGTCAGATCCATGGGTAACTGGTGTGGGGGCATGTGATGGTACACTGTTGCCAGATGGGATGGGGTTCATCCACTCTGCTCCCATTGGCCTTGGACAAGTGCCCCATGTCACCACCAACAGTGCCAGCTGCCCCACTGCTACACCTATGTCGCCCCTCTAGTTCCATTTGCAACCTTGGCAGCCCTCAACCCTACCCGGTCCCCCCATCTGTTGCACACATTCCTGCCTTGGCACCATGGTATCTGGTTGTGGAACGTGGGTGGGCACAGCTATGGGGAGGGGGTGGCGAGCAGCGGTGGCTGGTACACATGCAGAGACACACCGACAGCACATATTTGGGTGCTAACACTGGCCCCCTACAAGCCATGGCCAAGGGTCACAGGAGCTGGGGGTACGGGCACATGTCTGGGGCATCCCCACAGCCCAGCAGGTTCCCTTGGGGCAGGCATCCTGACTCCCAACTCCTCATGCACAGGACAGTTCCTTTGCAATGCCAGCCCTGTGGCGTGGCTGCCATCTGCTATCAGGGGGTGCAGCAGCTTCCCCACCTGTTGTGTCTGGACATTCCTTCTGATGTGGGCAGTCAGGTATGGCAGCTATAGCATACATGGCCCATCACCCCACTGAAACCTGTTCCGCTACAAATGGTGTAGCCCCTGGCGTGTGCCTTGGCCCAACAGCCCTTTCTCCCATACCTGGGCCATTCAGGGTGCATCTGGGCTGTCATGTTGCTCAGCCCCCCCCCCTTTCCATGCACTGTAGTTCTCCTTTCCTATGCAGGCGAAGCTGGATGGCCCTCCAAATCACCATTGCGAGACGTAGGATGGGATGACGGCCCCCTCTGGGGTATAGGAGCACCACGTACCTAAGTACGTACAGGTGAGGCCTCAGACTAATTGGGGGAGAAGTTTGCAATTCGTCTCGCCACTATTCCGCTGTTCTCGACCCTCCAAGCCACAGGGGCTCCTGTACAGGCATCTTGCGGGGCCTGCGCGATGCTGTCATCCATATACAGGTACAACGCATGGGTTCATGCCTACTTGCCGTTCCATCTGCCTACCTGCCAGTGGGGAGGCCTACACAGGTAAGGTGGCCTAACTTGTCTTGTGCGCCCAGCCCCTGTGCGTACACGGCTAGGCCACGCCAGGTACCTGCTGCTATGCTCGCTTTATGCTGCATTTTCATGGCCTGCCCACGTAAGTGGCGCATGACTCACAATTCGGACAATTTTATTGAATGGGTATCTTTCTGCAGGTACGGCCGGCCTCGATGCCTTGTTGAAAATCCGGCCCATCATGTTTTACTCCCCCTTCAACACTTGAGTCCCTTACTACTCACTCATCACAGACTGTTTCTCAGCCATCTCTGAATCCTTTGCACAGCAAAACCTAATAGTAAATAGCAAAACAGTAGTGCTCTATGAACAAATGAAATCAAAGATCTGGGCATAACACTGGACCAAAACCTCAGTATGTCATCCCACATAAATAAAACAGTAAATACAGCTTACTTCAAGATGAAATCACTTCAAATCTTATGACCTCATCTGGAACTCAAAGACTTCAGAACAATATTTCAAACTATCATCACACCACTGCTAGATTATGGCAACATCCTCTACTAAGGACTACCAAAGCATGCCATGCATCCGCTACAAATTCCGCAAAACATTGCTGCCAGAATAATCACCAGAACCAATAGATCTCAACATATCACTCCTACCCTGAAAAATCTACACTGTCTTCCAATAGTAATGAGAATAGAAACACAGAAACATGATGGCAGAAAAAGACCACATGGTCTATCCAGTCTGCCCATCCATATAAACTATAATAGTCCCCTTTTTACCTTTAGAGACCCTCTGTGTTTATCCCATGCTTTTTTGAATTCAGATACTGTCCTCAGTTCCATCGTCTCCACTGGGAGACTATTCTATGCATCTACTACTCTTTCCGTAAAGAAATATTTGCTCATATTACTCATGAATCTATCCCCTTTCACTCATCCTATGTCCCCTTGTAGCAGAGCTTGCCTTCAATTGAAAAAGGCCATCCTGTGCATTTATGCCACGGAGGTATTAAAAGATCTCTATCATATCACCCCTATCCTGCCTTTCCTTTAAAGTATACATATTAAGATATTTAAGTCTGTCCTCATATGCTTCATAACGAAGACCTCTAACCATTTTAGTAGCCACCCTCTGCACTGACTCCAGCCTGCTTATATCTTTTTGAAGGTGCAGTCTCCAGAATTGCACACAATACTCCGAATAAGGTCTCACCAGAGACTTATACAGAGGCACTATCACCTCCTTTTTTCTGCTGGCCATTCCTCTCCTTATACACCAAAGCATCCTTTTGGCTTTCGCAGCCACTTTTTCTACCTGTTTAGCTACTTTAAGATTGTCAGACACAATTATGCCAAGGTCCCCTTCTTCTTTTGTGGACAGAAGTACCTCACCCCCTACACTGTACAACTCCTTTGGATTTTTGTAACCCAAATGCATGACCCTGCATTTTTTAGCATTAAATTTCAGTTGCCAAATTCTAGACCATTCTTCAAGCTTAGCTAGATTCCTCCTCATGTTATTGACTCCTTTCTGTGTGTCTACTCTATTGCAGAGTTTGGTATCATCCGCAAACAAACAAACCTTATCTGACAGTCCTTCCACAATATCACTAACAAAGATGTTAATCGGACCAAGGACAGATCCCTGCTGCATACCATTGGTAACCTCCTTCTCCTCAGAGTGAGCTCAATTTCCCTGTACCCTTTGTCGCCCCCACTCAACCAATTTCTAATCCAATCAGTAACTTTAGAGTCCATCCCTAGGGTGCTCAGTTTGTTTATAAACCCACCCAATGCAAAGAAGATGAAAGAGAAACCAGACGGTTTAAAACATTCAACAAAGACTCATTCATAAATGAAATCACTCCACAACTTCAACAGGAATACGACACCCTTGACCTAAACATAGAAAAATGGAACACTATAATATGTAACGCAGCATCTGCCAAAGCGAGCACAGAACCACAAACACGCAAGAGATCCAATGCCCCATGGTACTCAAATGAAATCAGAATTGTGAAGCGCACACTCAGAAGACTGGAAAGAAAATGGAGACGGAACAAATCACACAACCTCATAACTCAATACAGAGCCAAGCAACTGGAATATAATAATCTAATAAATGAGCTTAGACAGCAGCACCATACCAACCTAATCATGAAATCTACTAATAGACCAAGAGAACTCTTTAGCATTGTCCAAAAGCTCAATAAGGATGACACATAACAAAGTACACACCACTTTGACCCACAAAAATATGCAGATTACATGAAGTCTAAAAACACCAACCTAACATGCTCTAATATACCACAAATGATTACAAGATAAAAAAAGCATGGGAGAGCTTCAGCATACCAACAAAGCAGCAAGTAGAAGACATTATATCTGGACTAAACACAACAACTTCACCGTCAGACCCATGCCCAGTGGCGTGGCTCAAAGCTACAAAAAGCCAACTCTCTCATCACATTCAAAAAATCATCAAAGAATCACTCCAACAAGGATACATGCCGCAGCCTCTAAAGCACGCAATGATACGACCAATACTCAAAAGTAGCAATCTGAGCCCATCCGAACCAAAATCATACTGTCCCATCTCCAGTCTGCCATTCCTTGCTAAAATCATAGAAAAGGCAGTGCAAAGACAACTTCAGGACCATATTGACATAAATGCCCCACTAGACATCCATCAGCACGGATTCAAGCCCCAACTCGGTGTGGAAACTCTACTCACCTCCCTCTTTGACAATCTCCTAAGAAGCATTGACAACATAAAAAACAGCTTCTTGCTAGTGTTTACGGATATTTCGGTGGCCTCCAACACTGTGTCCCACACTAAGCTACTGCATAGCTTACAACAGATAGGACTATGTAAGAACACCCTGAATTGGTTCAAATCATACTTGGAAGGGCAAACACAACAAGTCAAATGCGACCAAAAGAAATCACTGCAATTCCCAGTCATGCAAGGAATGCCACAGGGCTCAGCCCTATCATCAATGCTCTTTAACATCTACATCCAGCCCATATACAACATCATCAAGCACCATAAACTACACTATCACATTTATGCTGACGACATCATGATATACGCTCCAATCAACCTACTAGTACTAAATACCACAACAATAACCAAATGCTCGAAGACATGAATGACTGGCTCATAGCCAACAACTTAACGGTCAACTATGATAAAACTGAGGCAATGTTCGTCATCAGGAACCCCACCTTCATACCTCCACAAACTATCAGCATCTTAGACAAACATATAGTAGTCAAAGAAGAAGTTAAGTATCTAGGCATCACATTGGACAGAGCACTGAACCTGAAATCCCACATCACCAAAACCTCAAACAAGGCCTATCAACGTTTGAGAACCATCAGACAAATCAAACCGATACTCCAAATTTGCAGATGACACAAAACTGTTTAAAGTTGTTAAAACCCAAGAGGATTGTGGAAAACTGCAGGAGGATCTGGATAAATTGGAAGACTGGGCATCCAAATGGCAGATGAAATTTAATGTGGACAAATGCAAAGTTATGCACCTAGGAAAGAACAACCCACACTATAGTTACACGATGCAAGGCTCCACATTAGAAACCACCACCCAGGAAAAGGACTTAGGAGTCATCGTGGATAACATGTTAAAACCCTCTGCCCAGTGTGCAGCGGCGGCCAAGAAAGCAAATAGAATGCTAGGTATCATAAAGAAAGGGATGGAGAATAAAACAAAGGATATTATAATGCCTCTGTATCGCTCCATGGTACGACCGCACCTTGAATATTGTGTGCAATTCTGGTCGCCGTATCTTAAAAAGGACATAGCGTTATTAGAAAAAGTACAGAGAAGAGCCACCAAATTGGTGAAGGGGATGGAAGGCTACTCCTATGAAGAGAGACTAAAAAGGTTAGGGCTCTTTAACCTGGAAAAGAGACGGCTGAGGGGAGATATGATAGAGGTCTATAAATTAATGAATGGAGTGGAACGGATAAACGTGGATCAATTGTTTACGCTATCAGAATATAGAAAGACTAGGGGACATGTAATGAAGCTACAGGGTAAACTATTTAAGACAAATAAGAGAAAATATTTTTTCACTCAACGTGTAATCAAACTCTGGAATCTGTTACCGGAGGATGTAGTAAGGGCTGTTAGTATAGCTGGGTTTAAAAAAGGTTTGGACAAGTTCCTGGAGGAAAGGTCCATAAACCACTATTAAAAAGGGACCCAGGATATCAATGCTTGACCCAGTACAAGCATTATGGAACCTGTGTCTTTTGGGGATATTGCTAGGTATGTAGGACCTAGATTGGCCACTGTTGGAAACAGGATACTGGGCTTGATGGACCTCGGTCTGACCCAGTATGGCATGTCTTATGTTCTTATGTTCCATCAGGACCACTTCCGCACAGTGTGCCAAGCACTCATCACACCACTGCTTGACTATGAAACTCACTATACCATGGCCTCCCTCAACAGATACTACACCCACTACAGATGGTGCAAAACACCACAGCACGCATCATTACAGACACTCCAAGGACAGAGCACATCACCCCTGTCTTACAACAACTACACTGGCTCCCAATGCTGGCAAGAGTTAAATACAAAACAATCATGATCATCTTCAAAATCATTTACCATCTCTCAGCAGACGTACTCCAAGACGTTATAACAAGAGATATCAGCAATAGACCAAGAAGAACCAATAACAACAACATGATCGGCACACCTGCAGGCTATCACAAAACCAAGCAAACAACTTCAAAAAGAGCTCCATCACTACTGGCGTCCACACTATGGAACTCCCTCCCAACGAGCCTGAGAGCACTGGATGACATCACAGAATTCTGCAAAGATCTCAAAACACTGTTATTTATTGAATCATATGGACATTTAGACAACAGCCCATACCCAAACAGAAACACAACCATCTCCGCCAACTAGGCACGCACTCATCCTACTTACACACACAAGATTATTACGTACGTTATTAAACACCCTCTTGTTAAATGTTACCCTCAATTGTACTGTCTAAATGGTGTTAAGTAATTGTTCTGTCTAAATGTATACAAATACCCTAATGTTAAATGTAACCCTCCAATTGTGATGTGATGTGACCACCTTGATTGAAGGATAAGGTGGAATACAAATCTGTCTAAATAAATAAAGTCGCCTGTGCAGAACAGTGTCAAAGGCTTTACTGAAATCTAAATAACTACATCTAGAGCTCTCTCTCGATCCAACTCCCTGGTCACCCAGTCAAAGAAATCTAACAGATTTGTCTGAAAAGACCTGCTTTTGGTGAATCCATGCTGCCTCTGATCTTGCAATCCATTGGACTCCAGAAACCTCACTATTCTCTCCTTTAGCAGCCTTTCCAATAATTTACTAATCACAGAGGTTAGTCTAACCCGCCTGTTGTTCTGATTGTCATCCATATGTCCGCTTTTATGTAAAGGGACCACATGTGTCTTTCTCCAGTCCTCTGGCACCACTTCCGACTCCAAAGAGGCATTGAAAATGTCAGTTAGTGGAACTGCTAGAACGTCCTAGATTCCTTCAGCATTCTTGGATGTATCCCATTGAGTCCCATTGCTTTGTCTACTTTTAGTTTAGCTAGTTCCTCACAAACACAGTCTTTTGAAAATCATTTGAGATCCCCATCAATTCGATTCCTATTTATGGGTGTTTTCTGAGATCCTGCTCCTGGCCCTTCATCTGTGAACACAGAACTGAAATATTTGTTAAGCAATTCCGCTTTATCCTCATCAGTTTCTGCATATTCCTCACCTGCACCCTTGAGTCTGACAACACCACTTTTGCCCTTGCTCCTCTCAATAACGTATCTGAAAAATGTCATATCCCCGCATTTTATTGCATTGGCTATTTATTCTTCTTTTTGTACCTTTCCTTTCCTGACTATTTTGCTAGCTTCTCTAAGTTTTTCCAAATATAGATGCAGATGCCTGTCTTCCTCTCTCTGTGTTCTCTTGTATTTCATGAAGCCCTCCCTCTTTTTCCTCACCTTTTCAGCTACTTCTTTTGAGAACCATAACGGCCTCCTTTTCCTTTTACATTTACTTATCTTTCTAACAAAAAGGTTTGTTGCCCTTAATATATCCTCTTTCAGTTTTGCCCAGTGTTTTTCAACATCCCCCAGCTGTTCCCATCCCGCTAACGACTTCCTGAGGTGTTGTCCCATCTTTACAGTTAGTTTTCCTAAAGTCTAAGACCCTCGCTTTTGAATGGATTTTATCAGCCCTAGTACTAATACTGAACCATACCATTCGTTGATCTCTGGATGCAAGATGATCTTCCATGATAACATCAGAAACACTTTCCCCATTGGTAAGCACCAAGTCTAGTATGGCCTCTTCATGTGTGGGTTCTGTTATTAGTTGCCTGAATACTTCTCCCTGTAGAGAATCCAGGATCTCCTTACTTCTAGATGACACTGCAGTAGGGATGTGCCAATCCACATCCGGCATATTGAAATCATCTATAATAGCACTTCTCCTTTCATGCCAATAATGTATATATCTTCTATTAAATCTTCGTCCACTTCTACTCCCTGTGAGGGGGATCTGTATATAACTCCAATGCAAATGGATTTCCCTTTTCCTCTTTCTATTTTAACCCACAGTGCCTCCTCTCTTCCTTTTAAGCCTTGCAATTCTATACCATTAATATTATTTTTAACATATGGCATACACTGATTCTTGTAAATTACTTCATGTTTTCTTGTTTGCACATTCAATTTTTTAAGATCTTTAAGAGGCCAGTCCACAATCCCATAGCTGTATGAGAGGTAAAAATGTCACTGTAACTTATCTTTAGATGCTTTTCCTATTTGTTTTTTTGTGACAATCTCCTGCCAATGAATAACTGACCTTTTGGTTCTGTGCATATATCTTTTGGTTTCTTGTTCTCTGGGTTCTTTCAGACACATATGGGTATTTTTTGAATTAACATTCAGCGCAATGCGTATCATTCATGTTTAAGTATATTCTCATGAACGATTTAGCTTTGTATATGTAACTTATGTCTATTTTTGATGGTTCTTTTTTCCCTTGCACTGCTCTTTATGAAATTGACATATCTTTGTATGTTCATGTTCAGCATATCTTTTATATACATGTATTGTCTTTTTTTGAAATGTCAGAATGCGCCTCCAGTTTTTACTTCTTATATGTTTTATCTTTCTATTTATTTATGTATTTACTTATTTATCTATGATTGATTATTATTTATTTATTGTGATGTTTTTAATTATTATAATATTATTATTTTGTTGTAGAGGTCTTATTCCCCTGAAGAAGGTCCCTCTGGTCAAAACATGTGTCAGGAGACCTCATGTGTGGCTGATTAAAGTAGTCCTTCCATGGTGAATTGTGTTCTGCTGTTTGTTTGTTTGTGTTGATGCTGCAGGAAGGGTGTTCCTTCTGGTCTTGAGAATACAGGAATTGCCAGCTGATTGATGAGTTGATGAGAGCACTCATTGGATTAAGCACCAAACAAAACAGAAGTGGCGACAGGGAATCTCCCTGAAATATTCCTCGCTGGATCTTAATGTTAGGAATGATGTACTGACCATCTTCATAGCTCTAAAAAAGTGTGGATTGCCACATTGTCACAGTAAACTTAATGTACTCTATCAAGCCAGGATTTATTTTATACATTTCAAGGCAATGTATTAGCCATGATATACTGATATTTCTGCCTTTCTTAGCACTGGCCATGATGGCCTTATTCAATATTAACTGGTCTTTGGTTCCATATGCTCCTCTCTTATTGCCCTTTTGCTCTATTGCCATGATATTATTGAGCTTGATGTGATCATAGATTCTGTCGGCATCTATTACAGTGAACAACTTAGAGATTGTAGGTAAACAGGTTTTTGGTCTATAATTTTTAGGAATATTACTCGTGTCTCCCTTTGGAAGGAGAAACGTTTTTCCTATAGTAAGCCATTGCGGTGTTAAGTCCGGCTACTTGAACAATTGATTTTTACAGTTTGCCAGGTCTTGGTGGAGTGATGTTAACTGTTTAAGCCAAAAGTTGGTTATTCCATCAGGGCCAGGGCTATTCCAGTTTGGGTCTCATTTTAACCTTCTTTCCAGTTCATTCTTTGTTACTACAGACCATTAAATAGATTTGATGTTTGTTTTTTCTAAATATTCCTGTATGCAGGGTAATCATTCTGCTTCTTGATTCTGCTATATAGGGTCCTCATATAGCACAGTTACTTACCTGTAACAGGTGATCTCTGGGAACAGCAGGAATTAGTCCTCACATATGGGTACGTCGGAACCGATGGAGCCTGCGCGGGAAAGCTCCCCAGCTTCCCAGAAAGGAAGCCTTTGGGGCCTCCCACTGCACATGCACGCTGCCTTCCCGCCTTCCTGACCAGCTCTCCTCAGTTCGAGTTTATAGCTGAGACAATAGAGAGAGGAAAGGAAGATAGATAGAAGATACAACTCCTAGGGGAGGTGGGTGGGTTGTGAGGACTAATTCCTGCTGTTCCCAGAGATCACCTGTTACAGGTAAGTAACTGTGCTATCTCCAGGAACAAGCAGGAATAAGTCCTCACATATGGGGACTCCCTAGCTAAGATGCCTGGGAGATCCCCTTCCAAGGGTTCGCCATCTTCGTATGGATCTCAGGCATCCATCCTGGGAAGGTGGGCAGGAGTTGTTCAAGTATGGAACAGGTGTTTGAGGACAGCCTGACCAAACAAGGCATCCCGGCGGGAGTCCTTGTCCAAACAGTAATGGGCTGTGAAGGTATGAACCGAGGCCCAGGTGGTGGCTCGACAGATCTGATCTATGGATACAGAGTGAAGATGAGCCATAGAAGTGGCCATGGCTCTCACATTGTGAGCTGTGACATGGCCTTCCAGAGAAATGTTTTTACTCTGGTAAGCAAAGGAAATACACTGAGCAATCCAATTGGAAAGTGTACGTTTGGAGACTGGAAGTCCCAAATGAGAAGGATCAAAAGCCACAAAAAGTTGGGAAGACTTTCGATGTGGCTGAGTCCTGTTGAGGTAAAAGGCAAGAGTTCTTTTACAATCTAAAGTATGAAGGTTCCTCTCTGCACTGGATGCATGAGGAGCCGGAAAAAAGACAGGTAGATATACCTCTTGATTAAGATGAAAAGGCGAGACCACTTTGGGCATAAAGTGGGGATTCGTCCTGAGGACCACCTTATCATGATGAAACCTAGTATAAGGTGGATGAGCCACTAAGGCCTGTAGTTCACTGATGCGGCGAGCCGAAGTGACTGCAATAAGGAAAAGGACCTTCCAGGAAAGAAATTTCAAGGAGGTAGAAACCAACGGTTCAAAAGGTGGCTTCATAAGCTGACCTAGAACTAGGTTCAAATCCCATGCTACCAGAGGAGGTCGGATGGGAGGCTTAGTTAGAGTCAGGCCTCTCATGAACCTTGCAATAAGAGGATGAGAGGAGACAGGTTGTCCATTTATAGGTTTTAAGGATGCTGCAATAGCACTTAAATGGACTCTGACTGAATTCGTCTTAAGGCCTGCATTAGAAAGATGCAGGAGATAGTCTAGTAGAGAATTCAAGGGAAGTGCTAGAGGGTCAAGACCCTGTTGAGCACACCAAATGGAAAAGCGTTTCCATTTGAAAGCATAGGAACGCCTCGTGGAGGGTTTCCTAGAGGCATGAAGGATATCTTGCACTGGTTGAGAAAGATTGAAGTCATGAAGGCTTAGGCCTTCAGTAACCAAGCTCTGAGGTGTAGGGACTTGGAGTTTGGGTGCCACAAAGTCCCCTCCTCCTGAGACAGAAGGTCTGGCGCAGCTCCCAGGTCCAGGGAGGGTCCCTGGGAAAGATGCAGAAGTAGAGGGAACCACACTTGGCGTGGCCAGCGTGGAGCTATGAGGATCATCGATCCGTGATCCCTCTGGAGTTTGAACAGAGTCTTGGGAATCAAAGGAATGGGTGGAAAGGCATATAGGAAGTCCTGACCCCAATGCAGGAGAAAGGCGTCGTAAGCCTGAGCTCCCTGACACGGAGTCCTGGAACAGAACTGGGGAAGTTTGGCATTGCACGGACTTGCAAAGAGGTCTATGTCCGGGGTTCCCCATTCCTGAAAGATTCTGCGTATCTGGTCCATATGTAGGGACCATTCGTGTGGAAGCAGAACTTGACTGAGTCTGTCTGCCCGAGAGTTTTGAACCCCTGGAAGATACACTGCCAGAAGATGAATTTGATGCTCTCTGGCGAAGGCCCATAATCTGAGAGCTTCGTTGCAAAGCGACAGAGAGCCTGTCCCTCCTTGTTTGTTTATGTAGAACATGGCCACCTGATTGTCTGTTTGAACTAGGACGGTCAGGTTGACAAGGAGGGTATGGAAGACTTTGAGGGCAAAGAAGATTGCTTGCAGTTCCAGGAGGTTGATGTGAAGGGTGGTCTCCTGTGGAGACCAAGTACCCTGAGTGGAGAGGTGTTGAAGATGGGCTCCCCACCCTGTTTGGGAGGCATCTGTTGTGAGGGTTGCTTGGGGCAACAAAGGTTGGAAGGGGGCCCCCAACAACAGATTCTTGGTGGACATCCACCATTGGAGGGACCAAAACAGACGCTTTGAGGTGAGTATTTGGTCGGAGAGCGCTCCTGATGCCTGAGTCCACTGGGTGGCCAAGGTCCATTGAGCTGCTCTCATATGAAGACGAGCGTAGGGCACCACGTGTACCGTGGAGGCCATGTGGCCCAGAAGTCGCAGCATTTCTCTGGCTGTCAAGTGACTGCTGGACTGAGCTTGGGAGGCCAAGCACACCAGACGTTGGCCCCGGACTTGAGGTAGGTAGGCCCTTGCAGTGGTGGTGTCCAACTGGGCCCCTATGACTTCCAGAGACTGAGTAGGGATAAGTTGAGACTTGGGAAGGTTTATCACCAGTCCCAGATACTGCAGAATGTGCCTTGTGCGGTCCAGGGAAATCTGGGCCTCTGACTGAGATGGAGCTCGGATGAGCCAGTCGTCCAGATATGGGAATACAAAAATTCCCAGACCTCTTAGAAATGCAGCAACAACTGCCATGCATTTGGTGAACACTCTTGGAGCAGAGGCTAGACCGAAGGGAAGTACTCTGTACTGGAAATGTTTTCCCTGAAACAGAAATCTTAGATATTTTCTGTGGGATGGGTGGATGAGTATATGTGTGTACGCATCCTTGAGATCTAGAGAACAAAGCCAATCCTGACTCTGAAGGTATGGAAGGAGAATGCCTAGAGAAAGCATTTTGAATTTCTCCTTGTACAGAAATGTGTTCAATTCTCTCAGATCTAGGATAGGTCTGAATCCCCCTGTCTTCTTTGGTATGAGAAAATAAGGGGAGTAGAATCCTGTCCATTGTTGAAGAAGAGGAACCTCTTCTATTGCCCCTTGGGCAAGGAGAGAAGAGATTTCCTGACCCAACAGGTCCAGGAGAGATGGGGGAGAATTGAAGTGCCTCACCATGGTATGTGGAGGAAGGTTGGAAAAATGAAGTTTGTAGCCCTCTCTGATGATAGAGAGGGTCCAGTGCTCTGATGTAATTTGCCCCCATCTGGGAGCAAAGTGAGCTAACCTTCCGGGAATGGTGAGGGGCTCTGGTTGTTCTAGAGCCAGAAATGTTAAGTTCTCTAGGGGCAAGTCAAAACCCCTGAGGGGGTTGAGCCTGCTGAGGAGTGGCAGACGCTGCAGGCTTTGACCTTGCCTGTTTAGGTTGCTGACGTTTAGCAGCAAAGCGAGGCTGAGAAGATTGTTGGCCAGTATTTGTGGAAAATCTGGCCTTCTTGTAGTAAGGCCTCTTGAAAGACTTTTTTTGGCAGGAGTAGAGGTAGACTTAGAAAGTCTATCTAATGTAGCATTTTCTGCGTCCATTTGAGTGGCTTTAATTTGCCAGTCTTTACCAAATAAGTTCTCACCTGTACAGGGCAGATTCCGTAAGCCATCCAGGACCCAGGGTTCTAGGTCAGAGGCCTGGAGCCAAGCAAGTCTTCGGGCTGCAATAGCAATGCCCGAAGCTCTACCGGCACCCTCAAAGGAATCAAAAGCTGCTCTGTTGGAGAACTTAGAAACATCTAGAAGCTGTTTCACCAGAGAAATGAACTCCTCCTTTCTATCCTCAGGGATAAAGGAGGCAAAATGCCGTACCTTTAGGGCAAGTTCCCTTAGAAACATGCCCATATACAGACTGTATGAATTAATCCTGGCTATAAGCATACTAGCCTGGAAGATTTTCCTACCAAAAGAGTCTAGGGTCTTACATTCCCGCCCTGGAGGGGTAGAAGAGTGCCTTTTGGTACTCTTAATCTTTTTCAGCGCAGACTTCACCATAATGGAATGGTGAGGCAGCTGAGTTTTTTGAAAACCAGGAGAAGGAGGGACCCGGTACATGGTGTCCAACCTACGGGAATGAGGAGACAACGTTAGAGGAGCCTCCCATAAGTCCATCAAGTGTTCTTGAAGGATTTCATGGGTAGGCAGGGTGACTGCCTCTTTAGGAACCTTAGGGTATCCTAAAATATCCAATTTCTTTGATCTAGGTTCTTTTTCAGAGGATGTGGTAATAGAAAGTCCTTTAGCTACTTCTATAATGAAGTCTTGAAAGGACAAATCCTCTGGTGGAGACATTCTCCTCTTTGGGGAAGAAGGCTCTTCAGGAAGAACTAGAGACAGCTCATCAGAGTCATCAGAGGAGTCAAAATCCTCAGAAGAATCAGAGTATCCTCTATTTGCTTCCAACGCACGATACGCATACCGATCGGTATCGACATCGGGCGTACTGGGTATGGGATCGGTATCGGGTGAAAACCCGGATCCGGCATGCGGAACCGATCTGCGTTTGGAAGACGATGGTCTCGGTTCCGGTATGGAAGACAGTACCGGAACCGGACCCGGAACCGCTAGATGCGGTACCGAGGGCGTTGCAGCGTTAATGAAAGCCAGAACGGCCTGCTGCATGGTCTGGACAGTATTGCCCATAGACGCCACTGCTGCCTGGATGTCGGTACCGGCATGGGCCGGTACCCCAGAGCAGTCTAACAGGTGATCAGTCGAGGCCGTGCCATCGATGTCAACCTGTAACCCCATAGATGGTGCTTTGGAAGCCAGAGCTTTCCGCCGGGGTTGTTTAGCTGGGGCAGGGTCCTCTGACTCAAAATTGAGGGCCTCTCGATACTTTGAAGGAGATTTGCCTTTTGAGGACCTGCCCGAAGAAGGTTTGGTTACCTGAGATCCATCCGGAGAGGAAGACCTGGATGACTGTGATACTGGATTATCTGAAGCAAACAGCACATGGAATTTGTTGGCCCGGTTCTGCAAACCACGTTTAGACATCTGGGAGCATGATGGGCAGTCCGGAATGGAGTGGTCAGGCCCCAAACATTTAAGACACCAGTCATGGGTGTCTGTAACAGAAATAACAGCACTACACTTGGTACACCTCTTGAAACCAGGGGCTGATTTCTCCATGAGGAGAATTTGTGTAGGCCTGAGGCCTAACCGAAGTCACCAAGTTGTGCTAAATAAAAGGTTTTTTTTATTTTTTTATTGAAAGAAAAGAAAAGAGAGACCGGCGGTACTGGTTTCGGTATGGGGAAGGCAGGTACGCGGTCTAAAGAAACAAACTAAAACAATAATTTCTTCAGCGGTGACAGGAACACGACCTGCTGGCTCCGCGGAAAAAGAGAAACTGAGGAGAGCTGGTCAGGAAGGCGTGAAGGCAGCGCGCATGTGCAGTGGGAGGCCCCAAAGGCTTCCTTTCTGGGAAGCTGGGGAGCTTTCCCGCGCAGGCTCCGTCGGTTCCGACGTACCCATATGTGAGGACTTATTCCTGCTTGTTCCTGGAGATAGCTTTCTCCAGAAGGTTTTGGTTTTGGTTGTTGGTGCTTTTACTAGATTAATGCTCTTTCCCAATTCCCTGTAGAATTGTTTTGGGTTCTCTCTAAATTTATTTTTATTTATTTATTTAATGTTTTTATATACCGCGCTTTTTAAAATCAGTGCGGTTTACAGAAAACTCTTTGTACAGGGTAGGGAGAGCCTACCTTGCACTTACAATGAACGGATAGTACAACTTAGATTGGTAACAGGGGAAAGCATACAGGCTAGATACAGGCTATATAGGCTATATACAGGCTATGTACAATGGGAGGGGGTCATTATGCAGCTATAACGACATGGCGTGTCTTGAGGGCTATATACAAGGATGAGAATTAATTTATTGGGTTGACCGTTCTTTATGGTTGGGGTATGGTTGGGTGTTGTTGGCCTGGGCATAGTGTAGGAGAAAATGATGGTGCTTTAGTGCCTTTCTGAATTGGACAAGGTCCGTCGTCACGCGGATGGTCAGTGGGAGTTCATTCCAGCAGGTAGGTGCGTAGAGGCTGAATGCTCTGTTTCTTGTGGCTTTGGTGCATTTTGTTACTTCACTGGGGGTTACTAGGGTGTTGGTGGTGAAGGACCGTCTTGTTCTGGACGCGGGTGTGGGGTGGATAAGGTTTATCAAGGAGCTGGCAGTTCTTTTGTTAAGGGCCTTGAAAGTTAGGAGAGCAACTTTGTATATGATCCGGCAGTAAATTGGTAACCAGTGCAGTTCCTTTAGGATTGGAGTGATGTGCTCCCTTCGAGAAGCTCCGTTTAGGAATCAGGCGGCAGCATTCATTGCTAGCTGTAGTGGGTTAAGTGTGTTCTTGGGGAGTCTGTGTAGGATTATGTTGGCGTAGTCAAAGTGGAGGGTTACTAGCGCCTGGAAAACTGTTCGGAAGTCATCTGGTTGCAGCAAAGGTCGGAGGTGTCGAATTGTCCTCATCTTATGGTAGATCTTCTTTACAGTGTTGCCTATGTGTGTTTTCATGTTAAGGTGCTGGTCCAGCGTAACGCCTAGGTAGCGGATGGTGGGGTGGCTCGGGAGCGAAATAGTTAATTTTGATATCTTTCTCTCCTGTTTTCTTCATATCTTCAAAGTTTTTGTGCTTTTTCTGTTATTTTCAGTTTATTGTTGGAACATATAAATTTCAGGTCTTCTTCTGTTAATACAGTATACTTTAGCTTGACATCTTGGATCTTCCTTAATATCTTTGATGATCTTAATCCTTTAGATACCTGTCTATCAGGGATACCTCTGCACACAATGATTGTATTTTTCTTTGATGCACTTTTTCAGAGTAGGAACTGTTATTCTCTTTTTCTTCAGGCTCTACACTTTAGTTCTTGCAGTAATAATTTTAGCTGCACAACATTGTATGCAATTAATTTTGGTGATGTCAATAAATGGTTCCTTTATACTGGATATGGCCTTGTTCATCTTAATTATCATACTTCTAACCTTAGGTGTTAAATTTAGCTTAGGTAACACAGGTCTGCGACTAAAAAGCTGTTTGATTATTTTCATCTAATTTCCATGTATTTTGGTGTGCTGAAAACAAATAAAATATCCTTGTTTTCTGTGTCTATGGGACAGTCGAGACCGACAAAATCACTGGACCAAGAAGAGTTGGCAGCCGAGGGTGCTAACAGTCGGTGAAAGAAATGTCCTCCGAGAAACTTTGGTACCCTCCCATAAAGTTCTTCTACCACCTCTCCACATAAAATTGGGATTGATGAAGCAATTCGTAAAATCACTTCCAAGAGATGGCGGCAGTGAAGGTTCAGCTGTAATGCCTAAGAGGAAGGGCAAACCTAAGGCTGTTCCCGCGGCGCTGTTGCCCAGCGGTGAGGGATCTATGGATCGATTTGTTCAGCTGTCGAAGGATCAAGTGTCGGGGATTCGAGCGGGCATTGTGACGCCTGTGAAGGAAGGTGATTCGATGTCTTTGCCCTTAGACACCTCGCTCTCCCCGGATGGGCGTATCCCTCCTGCTTCCCCCGCTACCGCGGTTGCCCGGATTGCGAGAGACGCAGCTGCAGAGTCCGAAGTGGTGGCTGCCGCTGTGCCGGAGCGGGTCTCGTCTTCGGAGACTTCTGTTGGTTTAGCCGGGGATTCTCAAGTTGCTGTTGCGACAATTGTTCCATCCAGCAGTGGAGACCCTGACCAAGCAGATATTCCTTCAGCGGCAGATGGTTCTTCAATCTCCAGGCCTGTATTTCCTTTATTGGTTCGTCCAGTCTCCGTGACTCTGGACAGCATTTGGGACACACTCTCTCATTTATCGAATGTTGTGGGCCAGCAATTGTCTACATATTCTTTGAGAACTACTGAGTTGGAAAAGTCCATGACTGTGGTGACAACAGTTATTCAAGGACTTAATGCTAAGTACGAGTTGCTGGATCAGAAGCTTGAACAAGTTTCTGATCTCACTGCCTCTTTGGTTAAGGAAAATATTGCTCTTAGAGTTAAAGCAGAGGCATTGGAGAATGCGGTTCGGTCTTCGAACCTTCGACTGTTGAACTTTCCCATTATTGTTGGGGAGGCTCCTCTTGATTTGTTTAAGAAATATTTGTGTGAGGTACTTTCAGTACCAGTTGATTTGTTACCCCCAATTTCTAAAATATATTATCTCCCTTCGGGGAAGAATGTTGGGAAAGTAAAAGTGAGCCCTTTGGAGTTGGATTCACTTAATGTTTCTGAGTTGCTTAGTACTCCTAAAGAGGAGGACGTGCCTGTTTCCACCTTACTTGTTACTTTAGCATTATCATCGGATCGTGAATGGCTCTTGAAATTGTTTTATAAAAAGAGAGTAAAATTATTTTATGGGAAAAAAGTTTATATCTTCCCAGATGTGTCCAGGGACACTCAGAAGCGGCGGAGGGCGTTTCTCTTATTAAGGCCTGGTGTCCTTCGTATTGGTGCCACTTTCACGTTACGGTTTCCCTGTAAATGCTTGATTGTTCATAATTCTCATAAATATGTTTTTATTTCACCTGAGGATCTATCTGCCTTTATTAGTAATCAGTTGCCTTTGTGTTCTTCTTCTTCTTGACCAGGGCATGTATACCCCTTTGTTTATTGAGATCCTTCGAGCACTGCCTCTATCTGTTTTTCCTTTGTTATACTGATGGGGCTTGTCCCCGTATATTTTGTTGCTACTTCTCTTTCCCCTTTTAGAGGGCTAATGTATAATTCTTGCTTGAAAATTTGGGAAAATTGTATTTCTTGTATTTATGTCTGCAAGTATTATTGTTTTCTGGGTTCAAGTTTTTCTTGATCTTTTTTGTAATATGCCTATCAAAAATAAAATAAAAAAAGAGATGGAGAATGCTTCAAATACTTGGTCAACAAGTTTCCAGACCTTTCAGAGGCAAAATTGAAGGAAGGTGTGTTCGTCTGACCAGACATTAGAAGGCTTATGGTTGATCAAGAGTTTGTCAATACCATGACGGATCCTCAAAAAGAAGGGTGGATTACATTTAAAGAAGTCGTACAGAAATGTTTAGGCAAAAAGATTGTTGGACGAATGCTGAAAGCATTTCAAGCTTTAGGTTGCCTGATGAGTTTGAAAGTGCATTTCCTCCAGTCCCACCTTGACTACTTTCCTGAAAATTTGGAAGCTGTGAGTGAGGAACAAGGTGAACGATTCCACCAAGACATTAAAGAGATGGAAAGGAGATACCAGGGAAAATGGAGCATTACATTGATGGCAGACTACTGTTGGATGCTTCAGAGAGACATTCCAGATGCTACTCACAAGCGTAAAAGCACCAAGAGGAGCCTCACAAGGAAGAAGAATCGAGTTTAATGTGTGTAGGTGAGCTCATTTCAGTTCAAAAAAGGATTTTCATTAAAATATTGTAATAAAACTTTAATTTTATAAGTTTATTTCCATTTATTTTGAGGTATTGCCTTATTTAACATAGTTACCTAAATTGTCAGGAAACATGATGCCTATGACAAAATGGAGGTCATTTTCGGATTCAGCGCACCAAAAAACATAAAGATTACGTGGAATAACCAAAACAGCTCTCGAAAAAAAGTTTTTTGCAGACCTGTGTAACCTTTCCCTTGCTTGGAACCCAGCATATTCATCTCTTTCCATACGGACTAGAAGTTCTATTTTGAATTCCTCCACCTCTGAATCTTTCTCCTCCCTTTCTTCTTCCTCCTTTTCTTCCTCCTCTTCAGTAATTTGCTAACTCTTGCTTTATTCAGTTCACTGTCCCGCAGTTCCAGATCTCTCAACTCCATCTCCCCCTCAACTTCACTTTCCTTTTCTGCATCTTCCTTTCTTCTGGTACTCTCATGTAGGTTCCCTGCTCCCTGTATTTCTTTAGGGGTCCACCAAAAAAGCACAATACCATGTAAACAGAAGACCCAGTACTAATTTATGGTAGCAAAGAAGGAACCTTTATTGCTGATCAAATAACCACGCCATAAACGCCCGACACAGGCCATGTTTCGAATTTTATTCCCCAGGGGAATTCTGGCGTACTCTTTTTGTAAAACAAAAGCGATCAGAATGTCCTTGTACTGAAGACAAAATGCTCATTTAAAGCAGGAAACCTTCCATGTAAGCCACTGCACGGTAAAAGTGAATTTTTCCGCAGTTCCAGATCTCTCAACTCCATCTCCCCCTCAACTTCTCTTTCCTTTTCTGCATCTTCCTTTCTTCTGGTACTCTCACGTAGGTTCCCTGCTCCCTGTATTTCTTTATCTATGGAATCCCTTAGTTGCTTCAAGATGTTATCATTCACATACTTCTTTACTTTGATCTTTGAACTGAAAGATCTTAAGTTTGCATCTGTTGCTTTTTGCAGTTTTTCTTGTGCCAATTTTCCTCTGTTTTTTCCAGTTTTTGATGGATCCTCCTTGTATACCCTCTTGATTTAAATATGGGATTTATAGCATAAAAGTAGCAGTACATTATCTCCTTATCTACAGAAGTCCACTTAACTGTAGTTAATCCTCTTAACTTTTTCATTAACTTCTGTGGTTTATCTCTTGCCACAGTGGGTCCATGAACAGGCTCACCGTGGCCTTATCTGTGGCAGGGATGTTATCTGCATCTGAAGCACTTGAACTATCGCAGCCACCATCGTTAGCCCTAGTGCATAAACTATGGGGGTCACCTTTTTATCCTGGGCGACATGCAGCCAGTATGTATTTTTCTTCTTTGTTCCTGCCATACTTCAATTGTAGTGTCGCCTTGCTGAGATTTGGTATAGATATTATACAAAGGGGCCATCACGTAAAGGTATTCAGCAAGACTTGAGGAGGGAACTTATTCTCTCCCCATAAGAGATGCACATCAATGCAACACCCCTTTGACCCCTTATTACTTGTGAGGAGATTGAAACAGTTATATGCTGGTTACCAGTTTATGATCTGCGGTGAAAGCCAGGCTCAGGAAACCCTGGCCTAATTTTCACTGAATTCACTAGTCTGGCAGCAACTCAATATCACTGCTGACCAGTTAGTCATCAGGCTCTGCAGCATCCCTGGATTTTCAATGCTGGGGCCAGATATGACCCCGGCATTGAATATCCACATTTAATGTTCAGCACCGGTGGCTAGCCACTGTAATCGTGCTAGTCGCTGGCGCTGAATATCAGGCCCAGTATGCTTTTGGCAGTACAGGATTGGAGGGCATTTGTAAAATCTGTACTGGTTTTATATTCATAACGTAGGGTGCGGGTTTCAATTAATGATGCATTGGTGGCCAGATTTCAGCCATGGGTCGGGGGGGGGGGGGGGGACACAGCAGGATTGCCCTCAGTTGCCTGATTTGTTGGTTTTGTGTATAGAACCATTAGTGAGGTGACTCAATCATGCACAAGGAATTCAAGGGATTAAGGTGGGGAGGCTGAACTGAAGACAGCTCTGTTCATGGATGATTTATTAATGTTGCTTGTGAGGCCTCAAACTTCCTTACCTGTGTTTTTAGAGCAGTTAGAGTCCTTTGGTGGGGTTTCTAATCTGAAGGTTAATTGGAGTAAGTCCTTGATGTTGTAAGTCTGTGGTGGGGTGGTTGAAGGTGGGAAGAGGAATTTCCCGTTGCGTGGGCACTTGGAGCTTTGACATACTTGGGGGTGGTCTATTCCGAGAGACTTCCAAAATGGCTCTGGAGACATCTCTATGCCTGTTTTTGGAGATCCAAAGAGCAAATAAGGATTCCAAAATGACCTCCTTTGCGAAAAGCTTTCATTTCCTACAATACTAGGCTCAATTCCTTTATTAAGTGAAATGATATGGCTGTTAAAATGAAGAAAGCATTACGCAATAATCATGACACTTCCTCCTTTTTTGTTTATCCTGGATTGATGGAAAATTTTATATTCAGAGAGTTGAAGCTGGTTAATATTAAATTAACGCTATTTGCGATCCAGATTTCTGTTATGCATAGTATATCTGGTTTAATATCTTGTAGGAAATCTATGACAATAGGTATTTTGTTACATACTGATCACATGTTAATTAATGTCATTGTCAGATGCAGGTCAGCACTTAAACTGGATTCATAATAAGTTGTTTTAAAGCATGTTGTTTACTGCAGTTCCCGTTTTACACAATGGGTCTATTTATTAATAATGCAGATTAAGGGCATTAGTTCATGTTAACACGATAGTGCACTTTAGCAAATCTAGTCCTATATACATACTTTTTCCATGTGCATGGCCCAAAATGCCGGCATGTACTTTCATTGGGATTAAGACCCTCCTACTAATATTATCCTTAAACTTTCCCTCCTCCAGCAGCTTCTGTGCAGGTGCGCAGGCCCCATGAGATTTCCCCGCAATAAATTTGAGTTATTGGACTCGTCGGATAAGGAATGAAGAAAATGAAAACACTTATTCGGCTTCACTTGGATGAGTTTTATGTTTGTAAGTGGCTTTTGCTGTACTCGGAAGCAGGTTTCTTTTGACAGATTGCTTTGCTACTGTGCAGTATTTGACAAGTCAACTTTCCTTCTAGCACTGCCGAGTGACATCTGTTATACTTGAGTTTTTATAGGTATTCTCTTTTTTACTCCCATAATGTGATAAACCATATGCACAGTCTCAACTATGTGTTTTTGCAATAAAATAAGCACAAGCAGTGCGAACAACTGTTCCTACATTTTTCACACAGACAGGGTTAGTTATTCTGCAAAGTTATGGTTTGCCAGAATGAATTTCATGTTGATATCTATGTGAAATACCTTAAGGGATTTGGATGTTGTTTCCTACAAGATGGAATTATTTCTTGATATAGTAACATTAAGGGTCACTTATATTTTCACTCTGCCTCTTTCATGTGTTTATCACCAGTCATGTTTTCCTTTTCTATGACAGTCTACTGTGCATCTTACACTGGTCCTATGTATTTTAAGTGAATTTCCTTTCCCTTTTGCTCTTTTCTCCAACCTCTGTTGTCTCCTGTTCATTGTAGTCTCTGGGAAAGGCGGGGAAGCTGTAAAACTAGAGGGCATAACATGAAGCTGCAAGGGGGTAAACTGAAAGACAACGTTAGGAAATACTTTTTCACTGAAAGGGTGGTGGATGCTTGGAATGCCTTCCCGATGGAAGTGGTGGGGCAAATACAGTGACAGAATTCAAAATGGCATGGGACGGACACAGTGGATCCCTTTATAGCAACAGGATAAAATCAAAATAAACGTAACTATCTCTGATATCTCAACAAATAGGGGTGACCTGCATGGAGCGGTGGGTACGCCTCTAAACAAAGGCATGGGGAGGGGTGACCTGCACGGAGCGGCAGGTGCACCTACTCTTGCTGCCTTGCTGGGCAGACTAGATGGACTATGCTGGTCTTTATCTGCCGTCATATACTATGTTATTATTTTACTATGAATGTTCTGTCCAGTTAACAAGAACATTTTTATTTACAGCTGCTTTATCATACATGATTTTCAAATTTCATCCATACTAGCATCAGATCACAACAAGACCTATCTCAATTCAGAAAATCTCTAAAAACACACCTCTTCATACAACACTTCTCACAATGTACTGGCTCCCCTACCCCTCCAACACAAACCAATGATCATGGCTAGCCGAATAAGTTCCTGAAAATTCACTACCTGTTCCAGATCAAAACCTCACAGACCCCCACCTTCAGAACGCAAAACTTTTGAGAATCTATTGTAAATAGTTGTGAATATCTGTTATTTATTTTAACCCCAGTTATCCATGTTTCATATCCTGTTACCTGTAAACTTGACATATGTTTTATGCTTAAGTACAAAGTTGTTAAAATGTAAATCGCGCTGATGATAAAAGTGCGGTATATAAAAGCTGTTAAATAAATAAATAACTAAATAAATACTGAAATGTGGACATTACCTGCTGATCACAGTTTAAAAGATGAGGAATCGCTTCTGAGCATTTCATAGTCTATGTTTCTAATTCAGGATGAGCAAACTGAGACCCCTGGGTCAAAACTGGTCCATGGATGCCTTCCTCTGATTCTAAGCAGCCTCACATGTCCCTGCCTGTGAAAGTTTCAGGTGCTGCAGGCCTCATCCTGTACCCTCAAAATCTCTGGGGATGGAGTGGAAGAGTATCCTAAAGGTTAGAGCAGTGAGGTGAAAACAAAGAAAGCTGGTGTTTAAAGCCCACTGCCACACCTTGTGATCTTGGGCAAGTCACTGAGCCCTCCATTGCCTCAGGTACAAACTTAAGGACCCTTTTACTAAAGTCTGCAATTTTACGCATGGTAACTGTGCACGAGGGCCCATGGTAACCGTTACTGTGGGGGCTTGACAGTTAGCGTGTGCTGATTTGCGTAACAGTTGAATGTTGAAGTGGAGAATGGTTGGGTCAGGGGTGGAGAGTGGGTGCGGTGAGTAGGGCTGGGGCTGCTGCCCCCATAAAAAAAGGAAGTCAGCATCGGGTGTCAGTGAGGGAGGAAAGCAAACAACCCCGTAGCACCAGGGTTTTAAGGTAAGGGCCGCAGGGCTGTTTGAGCTCATTTCTCTCTGCTGCAGGCCCCAAAGAGGGATGGATGGCAGTGGTGGCAGTAGGAGCCAGAGAGGGGGGAAGGGAGCACAAGGATGAGGTTCACCTAGGACCCCTCATCTCCTTGCACCAGTTCTGAAGGTGAGCGCATTGCCGTTTTAGCATGGGGGGGGGGATATATTACATACTGTCAATGTTAAAATTAGAGCAGGTGCAACTAACGCCACCTCAATAGATTGTGTTAAGTGTACCCATGGTAATTGCGTTGTGCATTAAGGTACACATCTGTGCATTAGCTGCCAGGGACATACTGGCTACACCTCCGACAGTTACCGTGGCGCTTTGCATTTAATGCATTTTAACGTTTTCGTGCTAAACATGCATTAACAACAAAAACCTAATGCACTTTAGTAAAAGAAGCCCTTAAACTGGATCATAATCCAATCCAGAGACAGGAAAAATACATGGTATGTAACTCACTTTGAACTGAGAAAAGGCATGACTCTGATCCAATACTAAAAACACCTGCTGGGTTTTACTGTTTTTTATTGCTGTGGGTCTGACGTTTGTGTTCACCCCCTTCTGATAGGCAGACAGTGATGGTGGCAAATCTAGACATTGATCCTGCAGCAATAAAATAAATAATGTTGCCAGTAGAAGGAAAGAGAGGCCACTGCACGTATGAATCCAGTGGCAGGGGGGCTCAGTGCTCCCAATAGCTCTTCCTCCAGTCACAACGCACAAATGGTGACCAGTTTGAGCTTGGTGGCCTACCTCTCTGTCTCAGGTTCAGGTACTGGTGACACAGACGTTTGGAGGTGAACTCCAGTGAGGAAAATTGCCGAGTGGAAAAACAAGCAAACTGGAGAACAGTCTAGTAACAGGCAGCGGATGAAAAGCAAAGCACATTTTTGTGTAGTGTTTTGAAAACAGTCACTCTGTTTGCCAGATACAGTTTTGGAGCTCCACTTTTGACAGCTGTCTTCATGTTGCTCTCAGCCATGCAGATCTTATGCTGCTCTCTCCCACATCAGAGGAGACAGGAAGCGTGAAGGAGAAGAGAGCTGCTAGGGGAGGCTCGAACTCCAGCTTTATCATTCAATGTCTGTTGTTTTTAGTTCAGAACTTTTTAATTTTTCTCCAAAGGTCACAAAAGAATGTAGAGCAATATATAACAGTGCTGCCATTAATGCATGAATTTTTGTTTTCACATGAAACTACATAATATGTACCAAACTAATAACACCTCAAGTGATAATTTTGGTCAAAAAATATTTTGACTGGTATTTTGCACAATATTTCAGTGTCCCCGTTTCGGGGATGTTATGCATGAAAGGACACGTGAAGTTGCTGCTATATAAAACACCTGCAAATAATGTCAAACAACTGCAAATAAATTTCCAAAAAGTATTATAAATGAAATGTGATTAGTATTATGTGGAAATAATCTTTATGTATCAAAACTGTATTATTTAAAAGAAAAAAATAATTTTATGGCTTGTGAACAATGTCTGAACATTCTTCATGAAGTCTAACGTCACACTTCAGACACTGTCGTCTTGTTTTTGTGCCAGAGAAACAGCACAACGTCACTGTTTTCCGCTGGACTTGTTGTGATGGTTTATGCCATCGTATCTGACTGATGGTGATACTTTGTGGCTGATGACTGCTCTATGCACAATTTGACGTCCTACAGATGCTCGAGATGATTTGAATCGTGTGCAATAGACTGTGCATATGTCTCATCGAAAATTTAGCCAATCCAATGGTCTCGTCTTTGCTGCAGCTATCTACCTGTAGATCAGCCAGGCATTTTGCATTGAGACATCCAGAAGATACGCAAAGAGAGGCCACCACCATTTATTCATAGCGTCTCCGAGAAGGGGACGCTCAAATTTTATACCTCAGGTCATATTAAACCACATATAAAACAATTCAATCAGGCAATATTTTATTAGGAACAAATGTAGAATGAATGCATTTCAAAATATTTTGTGATATGTTCACCTGCAGAACCGATAAAAGAACTTGAAGTAAGAGTTTAGTATACAATAATAATTAAAATGTGAAACTTTTAAAGAAGGGAATACATTGTTAGATACATTGTTATAGAATACATTGTTATTTTACAGAAAATACATTTTTAGGAGTAGAGGAGTGTCCTAGTGGTTGGGTCAAGGTACCTCAGGCCAGAAGGTTGGGGGTTCAAATCCCACTAGAGGACAGCAACCTTAAGCTGGAAGGACTGGGGTTTCTAGTCCCACAGGTGCTCCTTGTGGTCTTGGGCAAGCCACTTAGCCCTCCATTGCCCATGTTCCCTGTAAAATAGTTATCTCCAAGTTATAATGCCCTGTTCAATGTAATTTCAGTTTGTTCAATATAAACCACCTTGATATCATGAAAAATAGTACATGATAAATAAATTCTAAAGTTGAAAAATCATAAACAGACAACACAAAAACATCAAATAGCACAGTTTGTGGAATAATTGCACACTGCATGTGCTCTGTTACACTTAATTGCTCATATTATCACTCATGAAAAACACCCTACCCATTCATGCATAGCATCCCCAAAATGGGGACAGCAGAAATATGTATCGTACGCATAGCAGAATCACAGTAAATACAAATATATTTGACTAAAAACAATATAATAAACAAAAATCAAACTTACTTGATAGACTGACTGATTGCATTCTTGTCGAAAAACCACTACTTTTCAAGCATACGATAAATTTAGCAAATTTTACTAAACTCTTACTTCAAGTTCTTTTATCGGTTCTGCAGGTGAACATATCACAAAATATTCATTCTACATTTGTTCCTAATAAAATATTGCATAGCTGAATTGTTTCATGCGTGGTTTAATATGACCTGAGGCATAAAACCTGAGCATCCCCGTTTCGGGGACGCTATGCATAAATGGGTGGGTCTGTACTGAGACTGGTGATATTTAATATATTCATAAATGATCTTAGTGCAACAGAGATTTGTTCCAATTCCAGCTCATGAGACAGAGAATCAACTGCTATTTGACTAATCAATATACTGCGCCTCAGCTTCAGCCACTGATAATTCTGCGAAGGAAAAAGACCGAAGGAAGGTTTTCAAGCTATCCCCTGCCAACAATTGTCTTACAATCCATATGTCTCTCATTTACCATATTGGCCAACTTATAGGAATTTTTCAAATCTACTACTAAACCAAATAGACATTTGCTTGAATGTGTGCCAAGAAATATGCAGCCTATGTCGAAATTCTAGAAATGCCTTCAGAGTTGCCTGAATTGCTAACTGTACCTCTTGATTCTTAGGTAAACACATACTAACAGAAGAGGTCATTTTAGAAGTCTTGCGTGGCATCTACGTTGATTTGCTGCAAATAAACTTTTGCTGAATACTGTATATAGAAAAACTGAGATTTTGCATGTGGGGATTGGAAACTTGCCCCCTATGACTGATTTAGGGGTAGGGAGTATTGTTACATCCTTATCTTTTGAAGATCTCGGTGTGATGCTGGATACTATTTGACCTTTGGAGGGCCCAGTTTCCCATATGGCTAGTATAGCTTATTTTAAGTTGTGTTTAGTAAGGAACTTAAGATCTTTCTTGACCTCCCCCCCATTCTTTTTTAACTGTGGTTCAGGTCCTTGTCCTTTCTGTTCTGGACTACTGCAGTGGTCTGTGTGTGGGTCTCTCAGTGTGACTCATGCATAGACTTTAGGTCAGGGGTCTCAAACTCAAATTGCTTTGAGGGCCAAATGAGGACTTGTAAAGTAATCCACGGGCCGCATAAGATGCGGGGCCTCATTTGCATAAGGGGCCTCATTTGCATAAATATTTGCATAATGTTACCATACCATGATGCACATTTCCCAGAGCTGACATATTCCAGTTAATAAATTCAAAATAAAGGAAGTACTTAGCTTCTCTTTAATTTGATGTTCAAAGAGGAATAGCAATTAAAGAGAAGCTAAGTACTTCCTTTTGAAATTCCGACAATATAATAGTCGTTGTTGGAGGAATGTTCTAAGTATGAAAATTAAAATGTATATGCACCCAGTGTAGAGGTCATTGATGTCAACTGGCACATAAGTCGGACTTATATAATGTCCATATAATAGTGCCTTAGTTTGTCTGAGACCTCAGGAATACAACAACAGCAGATGAAATTAAACTAATGAGGTATTTTAGTATTACCTTGGTCAGTTCAGTGAAGCTAATTGCTCAGCCTCCATGCAGTTGAGTAACGTCACGTCCTCTCTCATTAGCCCTTTTCTAATCCCAGCCCCCCCCCCATGTCAGCTCCCTTCTAAAGTCCCACTACCCCCTCAATTCTAGCCTCTTTCCAGTCCCAGCCACCCCCCACAGTGTTAGCCCCTTTCCAGTCCCAGCCACCCCCCTAGTTCCAGCACCCTCCCTTCCAGCTCCCAGTAGCCTCCCAGTGTCAGCTGCCTTCCAGTCTCAGTCACACCACCAAATGTCAACTCCCTTCCAGTCCCAGTCTCGCCCCCAGTGTCAACCTCCTTCCAGTCCCGGTACCCCACCACTGTCCAGTCCTGTTCTATCCTGTGTCAGCTCCCTTCCAGCTCTCCCTCGACTATCAAGCCCCTTTCTAGTTCTATCCTGTGTCAGCCCCCTTCCAGTCCTGCGCCCCCCCCCCCTGCATGGCAGCTGCAGTCCCAGCCTGCCTCTTCTCCCTACTCTTCATTCTGTCTTGCAGTTGCAGCTGATATACACTGCCACGGAAACATTCTTCTTTGCTTCTGCGGTTGAGCTGCCTTAGATGCTGCCAAAAACATAGCGATTTTAAAGGCAATAGCAGGCACTTCCGGTAGAGCCCATCAGCCCCGGCAGGCTTAACAGAGCCACGCAAGAAGGAAATACTCTCTTCACGGGTGGCCCTGAAAGCTGCCACTGATGGAGCTCAGCTGAGGTCTCTACTGGGCAGACGGGAAGGGGCCGCGGGACAGCTGATTCTGCTGCTGCCACGGCGGCAGCGGCAGCAGCAGAAGCCAGGGGGGGGGGGGTTGTTTGTTTCCTCTCCGTCACGGACCGCACAAAGTTCTCTTGCGGGCCGCATGCAGCCCGCGGGCCGCGTGTTTGAGACCCCGGCTTTAGGTCATACAAAACTCTATGGCAAGTTTGATACTGGGGCAACTATGTGGGCTTTGGCCTCCTTGTTATCATGCCAACTGCACCAGCTATCTACTGCTTCAAGGGCCAAGTTAAAAATATTGAACATAAGAACATAAGATATGCCATACTGGGTCAGACCAAGGTCCATCAAGCCCAGTATCCTGTTTCCAACAGTGGCCAATCCAGGTCACAAGTACCTGGCACGTACCCAAAGTCCACAGCTTCCACAATGCTTGTCCTGGCTAAGTAATGGATTTCCCGGATCCTCTTTAATAATGGTTTATAGACCTTTCCTGCAGGAAATGGTCCAAACCTTTTTTAACCCTGGGAGTACCGATGGGGTCAAAAGTGACCCCATTGCAAGTTTCACAACGCGTATCTCGGAAACTAGTTGTTCAAGAATGCAGTCTTTTTATGACTTTTCACATGTCAATATTCTCTTTATATTGCACCATGAGAGGAATAATTTTCATCCGCTTGGTGACGCTAGTGATGAATTGCAGCACAGAGTACCAGTGGGGTCATTTTTGACCCCAGCTGCTTACGTCCATTTTGGATTGTGATACAATTTGCAGTTTTGTGAATTTTTTGATCTGACAAAGGTATTTACCATTAATTATGTATCATTTATTTTTTGTACTCTTATTTTATGAAAATTACACATTTTCTGTAATTTATATCATACATTCTCTCATTATTTCCAATGAAATCTAAAGGCTTTCAGCTCGTTTGTCACGATTATCGTACACCTATAGTAAAACTGCTTTGCGTTTTATTCAACTTTATCTTTATTTATTTTAGGTTATTGTTTATGATGTCAAAACGAAAGTATTCAGCTGCCCAAGTAAGAGAAATATTGCAATGAGATGCTGACAGTGGCGGCTCTGTGTCGTCTGATGATGCAGCATATTCAGCAAGCAAAGAAGCATATCAGCCAAGTTTGGGCGATAAATCTGATGATGACAGTCATGATTCAGATGGCGACAGCAGTTGGTCGCCAAGTGAATGTGAGACTGATGTTGAGCCGGTAACATCGCCTGCAGCAAAGAGTCAAGTTACAGGTCGAGGCAAAGGTTGAGGCTGTGCTGGATGGGGAAGAAGGCAGGAGTCCTCGGTGTCAGTATCATGTGAGGAATCTTAGTTGTGGTCGTAGAGGAGCTAAGAGGTTATCAACTATAAGCACAAATGTTGCCATTGAAGCCTATGTATCTAAGGATGCCACATCATGGAACAGGAAACCTATAAAGCAAGCTGCTGGAAGATATGCCAGAGCTAATGTCATGCCCGTACAACAAGGTCCTACAAGGTATGCTGTACGAAATGTTTATGGCCCTCTCGCAGTATTCCACTTGTTCATGAGGAAGAACTTATTGAATGAAATCATGATGTGGACGAGCAAACAAGGAAGACACATTTATGACGACACCTGGAAAAATTTGACAGATGGAGAATTTCAACGTTTTCTTGGACTTCTGATCCTCTCAGGCATGTACAAGTCACGAAATGAATCCATAGTTCAGTTATGGAACCTTGAAGATGGTCGTTCTGTTTTTGGCAAAAATATGGCCCATAACCGTTTTCAGCAAATTTCTTGTGCTCTCAGATTTGATGATGCAACCAACAGACGTGAACAACGAGGCGTGGATAAGCTTGCTCCAATCAGACATGTTTTTGATATCTGGGAAGCAACTCTAAGTGACGCCTTTGTTCCTGGTGAAAATGTTACCGTGGATGAGCAACTGCTTACATTTTGTGGCCGTGTTCCATTCACACAATATATTCCCAGCAAACCTGGGAAATATGGCATAAAGCTATGGATGTTGTGTGACAGTGCAATGTCATATGTTCTGCGTCTTCAAGTATATACAGGAAGGGAACTCAGACAAAACAGGGAACAGAATCAGGGTGAAAGGGTTGTGCTGCAACTCACTGAAGGATTGACGCGATCTGGCAGAAATGTTACTGTTGACAATTTCTTCTGCAGTTTATCCTGGTCACGGAAATTGCTAGAAAAACAAATGACACTTTTGGGGACAATTCGAAAGAACAGAAAAGAATTACCTCCAGAATTTGTAACAGCAAAGAGCCGAGAGGTATTCACTTCACTGTTTGCCTTTCGCGATGACACCACTCTGGTTTCCTATTGCCCGAAGAAAGGAAAAGTGGTTGTTCTTCTGAGCAGTTTGTATGATCAAGAAGAAGAAGATAACACATGCCCAGACAAAAAACCATGCATGATCTTGGACTATAATTCTAGTAAAGGTGGAATAGATACGGCAGATCAAATGTTGCACACGTATACCACAAAACGAATGACAAGACGCTGGCTAGTGACAATCTTCTACAACATGTTGGACATCAGTGCTTTGAATGCCTTCATTGTTTGGATGTCATTAAATCCAGAATGGCAGTCCAAGTCAAAGCACAGACGTCATCTATTTCTCTTGGAATTAGGAAAGCAGCTGCTTCAGAGTAATTGCACCGAGACTTCTTCCAGCATTGAAGAAGCCACTGATGCTGTTTGCAATGTCGGGATCCCAAAGAAAAGGGCAAGGTGTCACTGCTGTTCCAGAGAAAAAAATCAAGAAAAGCAACATAGTTTGCACCTCCTGCAAGCACAATGTTTGCAAAGAACATTCAGAAATTGTCTGTGTCTCATGCAAATGACTGTAGTACTTTACTGTGTTCATCAAGTGTATGCAAAAACTGCTTTCATGGCAACTCTTCTTCATGTAATTTTATGATAAAGCATTCAATTTCAAAACATTTAACCTTCATATAATAAATAACACAGGTACACTACCAAAAAACTGCCTCCAGTTTTGCAACTGATTCCTATAGATTTTGGGGTGCTGAATCCAGGAAAAATAGTCAAAATGTTCCATCACGTCACGTTTTCTTGCAAAATTAAATTTCTTACCCATATAAGGAATGTTCACATAATTTCTTTTTAGCCGACTGCAGTTTATTTTCTTGGCCCAAAATAGAGGTTGTAATGGTTAACTAACTAGAAACACTCCCTCATGATATTTTAGAGTGTTTTGTATTCATTTTATACATTAACAGGACAATTGGGAGGCGGGGGGCTAAATCCAGTACTCGCGCTGGCGCATGTTCTTTCCTGTTCGCCTCGCCTCGTTCGCTCTCGCTCAAACACGGTGGTTGCGACATGAACGTTCCTGTCAAATTTCAGTTTCTTGCAAGTTCATTATTACCTTTTGTTTGCTCAGTCGTAATCCAGCTTTATTCCGAAGTGGTTCACTACAGTTGTAGTTTGCAGTGCTGTGTATTTGTGATGGCTCACAGAGCCAGAGGTTGCGTCAACTCTCCGGACAGTTTTTGTTTTATTTGTGGGGAATATACCGTGAAAAAGCGGCAGAGGAACATTTCTGCATTTATTAAAAAAGTATATTTCGCCTATTTCGGTTTGAAGTTAGGCGATCAAGACAAACCGTGGGCTCCTCACAAAGTGTGCAAGACATGTGAGGAAGATCTACGCTTATGAATGAAAGGTAAAAAACAAGCATTTCATTTCGGAATACCTATGATGTGGCATGAACAAAGAAACCACAGCAGTGACTGCTATTTTTGCTCTTGCATTGTGAAGGGATACAACTTAAAAAATAAGAACGTAATAAGTTACCCCAACCTTCCCTCAGCAATTAGGCCTATGCCTCATAGCAACGAAGTACCTGTGCCTGAACCACCAAATCTTTGGATCATATTTGTGTGGACGGTTCTGATCATAATGAGACTCATCAGATGGCTTTTCCCGATGAGTCCAGTACTTCCGAGTTTGAAACTGAACCAGATCCAAAACCTGAACTTTTCTCTCAAGCTGAATTGAATGATTTAGTCCGGGATTTAGGACTCCCAAAAGATGCTGCCCAACTGCTAGGTTCTCGGCTTAAACAGAAAAATCTATTGTCACCAGGAACAACTTTTTATTGGTACCGCAACCGCGAGACACAATTTTTGAAGTATTTCAGCAAAGAGGAAGATTTGGTATTTTGCAACGATATATACGGTGTGATGGAAAAGTTTAAACTCAAGTATGATCCTGCTGAATGGCGGCTGTTCATTGATTCGTCAAAAGACAGCATAAAAGGTGTTCTTCTTCATAATGGCAACACATTCGCTTCAGTTCCTATTGCTCACTCTGTTATTCTCCAAGAAAAATACGAGAATTTGGCCCTGATTCTTCAGAAGATTCGTTATGATGAGCATAAGTGGATGATTTGTGGAGACTTTAAAATTCTATCCATGCTATTAGGGCAGCAATCCGGTTTCACCAAATATCCCTGCTTCCTTTGCTTGTGGGATAGCCGGGCCCGCGACCTACACTGGGGGAAAAAAGACTGGCCAATTCGGGAGTATTTGAGGACCCAGTGAGAAAAATGTTCTTCATGAGAGCTTGGTACCTCCTCGTGATAAAATTCTATTACCACCTCTCCACATTAAGTTGGGTCTCATTAAGCAATTCATCAAATCCCTTCCAAAAGATGGTGAGTGCTTTCGGTACCTTTGCTCAAAGTTCCCCCGACTTTCTGAAGCAAAGCTAAAGGAAGGAGTGTTTGTTGGCCCTGATATAAGGAAACTCATTTCAGATGGAGCATTCGCTGAAACGATGTCTGAGAAGGAAAAAGAAGCCTGGGATTCCTTCAAGGATGTTGTTCTCAAATTCTTGGGGAACAGGCGGGATGAGAACTATAAGGATATTGTTGCCAGGATGCTCAATGCCTTCAAAGAACAAGGCTGTAACATGAGCCTGAAAGTCCATTTCTTGCACTCCCATGTGAACTACTTTCCCGAAAACTTGGGGGCGTACAGTGAAGAACAAGGTGAAAGGTTTCACCAGGACATCAAGGACGCAGAGAGAAGGTACCAAGGAAGATGGAACACCACTATGATGGCTGATTTCTGCTGGTTGCTGCTGCGGGAAACCCCAGATGAAAAATACGCCAAGCAGCGCACCAAGAGAAGCATTCGGGGGAAGAAGAAACGGGCCCACCAGGAGATTGATTGACCCAAGAATGACTTTAAAATCTAAACTGTGTTGACAAATATCGTGTTTTTACTAAACTTTGAAATAAAAATTTGCTAGTTATTACCACAGTGTCGGATCTCATTTATTAGAATTTTATTTTCACACCATCGGGTGTTTGTCTTCATGTATTGCAATGGTGCGGTTTGCGTTTTCTATTCTTACATACATACCTGTACAACATTTTTTGCACATTTCTTTGCTTTGCTTTGTGTCTAACCTCGCTCTTATATGCTCAATGTTTGTGCACATGTATGGGGCTGTTTTAAGTGCAGACAATTTTGCTACCATCACAGTGTGTTTTGTTGACATTACTCTATTCTTATGTGCTGCCTTGTTACAATTTTCTTTATTCTTATTTGAATAACTACTAAACAATTAGTATAAAGAATTCATCCAAGAAACTTTTATCTCGATCGCACTCAATCTGAAACGTTCACCTCAAACTGCTAACCCAATGTAGCAAAACATCTGTACGTGATGGAGCAAATTGGTTACCAGATTTGGATTCAGCGCACCAAAAAACGTAAAAATCAATTGAAACATTAGAGGCAGTTTAAAAAAAAACTTTTTTAGTGTACCTGTGTAATTAATTCGGAATAATATTTTGTCTGTTTAGTTTAAATTTTTCATGGTTAACAATTAAAATTAGTCGTCCAACGGTATTCAGTGTGTGCAAAAAATCTCGGTAATTCCAGGGTTAAACCCAGCTACACTAACAGCTTTTACTACATCCTCCGGTAACGGATTCCAGAGCTTGATTATACGTTGAGTGAAAAAATATTTTCTCTTATTAGTCTTAAATGGGTTACACTGTAACTTCATTGCATGTTCCCTAGTCTTTCTACTTTTTGATGGCGTAAACAACCAATCTACGGTAACCCGTTCCACTCCTTTCATTAATTTATAGACCTCTATCATATCTCCCCTCGGCATCATGTGAATGCACATATTTTCCACTGAGCGGTCTTTTATAAGAGACCATTCATGTACATATGTGGCCACGTATGTGTTTAAATGACTAAAATACTGCCAAAGTATACTTATAAAACTACCCCATAGAGATAAGGGCTGGCATTTAACTTTATGTGCTGGTGTGATGACTTAAATGAGCTCTAATATATATATCTGAAACAAAGCTTAGGGGCATGTTTACTAAAGGGCTGCTGGTAGCATGGGGGTAGCACACTGTTAGTACATGAAATTAGCATGGCAGGGTTTTGAAGCTGTGGCAGCAGCTGATGGGTGCAGCCATGGCAGAGCGTTACTGGTGCGCTAGGCACATCAGTACTACAGGAGTTGTGAACGTGCTGCCATAACGCATGCATACAGTGAATGTGTTTGCAACACCCAGCCTACAATAGAATGCCACAAACGTGTTCTTAGGACCATAGTAATCTACAGAAACACTGCAGACAGTGATAAATAGGCTCTGCCTCCACCTACAGGATAGTGGTAACAGGCTAGTGCAGAAGAGAGAGGGATGACCAGGAATAGACACAACTGGCTGCACAGCTCAGAGCAATGGGGCTAAGTAGAAGAGGGAGGGACATGCGAATCAGGAAAACAAACACATGCAGTGAGTCTGAGCTGTGCCCCTAACTGTGGGAGACAGCATGCAAATGTGGCATCTGAAGATGAAGGTGACCTTGTATGGGATCATAGAGAGTGGCCGCAGTGTCCATCATGGGGTACAATTATATGAACCCCCTCACCCTGAGGTGCCCCTCACCTAGGCTGTAGGGAATACTGGTGTAGGGGGATGGACTCCCTCTCTCAGCCACTCCTCATATGGCATGAACAGCACCATAGACATTGTGGGTGTGTTCCCTCTATATTAGAGGAGGAAGCCTGGAGATCATGCACAATCAGCACACATACTCTGGTCAGTCTGTTGGCCAGCACCTGTACCATAGGGTCAAGAAGCATCTCCATGGCCCACCATATAAGACACCCACCTTTGTGGCTTGACATCTACAAATGGGAGGTGCAAGGCACATAGAACACCCATTCTACCCACTACTGGGAAGAGCTATGGGGAACACTGCAATGCAACCCACACTCCCCCAGGGAGGTAACCAAACCCAGGCCATGCACCCAAGCTGGCAGGGAAACAGAGGCCTACAGGATCTTGGAAACTCACAAGAACTCCCCAGTTCTATGGAACACTCAACCTCTGGACAAGGGGCCCAGGGAGTAGACACTATTCAGTGGGCTCCAACACAGGAAACCCATGTTCAGTGCTACAAATATTAAGTAGCTGCTCAGATTTAGTAGGCATCAGCTACATTCTCCCATGGTCAGGGTGAGGAGCCATCTTCCCACAGGAACAAGGCCCATGGTAGCAGCATGCCCCCCCCCCCCCAGGTCCACATATGTACTGCAATATGCCCTCCCCCTATGCAGGGGAGGTAGGGACCAGACGTCAACTTCTGATACCACACCATCATGTTGCCAGTATGTGAAACACCTCATTGGCGTGCCCCACCCCTCACTACTCTGCTGGCTCCAACTCTTGCTATGTGGCCACTACTGGCTGAAGCCCAGTGCACAGGCCTATCTTCCAACACCAGAATAGCACACAATGCCAGCAGCCCTCTGACATTTTTTCTGTGCATATGTAGACGTGAACAGTATTCAGACAAAACAGCTATTGATGTTTCTGTGGTTGTTTGCTCACTGTCCCAGCAGGGTCACTCAAGACCTGAAGGCTCGGTTTCTATGGATCTCAGGCTGTTGTTATCCACTACCATGGCAGCTGCATCATGCAGCCACCCCATTCAGGTGACCTAGGCGGATGACTAGGGATTCCACTAACATCATCTCTTTGCCCTATTATTCCTTATGGGGTAGATTCTGAGGCCCGAATAGCAGGGTTGTACATCTGGGTTGGACTTCAACCCCAAAACAGGCCCGGGACACTATTCTAGTCCCAGTGTTTCCCACACATATAGAGGGCTTGTGTGGGGAGTGCTGGACAGGGGTGGGAGGGGGCAGAACAGAGGCAGACAGGAGGCAGAGTTGGGGCAGACCAAAGCACCCGGACGTTCAGGACCTATTCTGGTCAGGGCCCTGTATGTCCACCAACTGTCTGCTGCATGCCAAGCTTATTCCACCCCGAAGGTGGAATAAGTGCCGGGCGCCGCAGCCATTTCGGTCCTCAGCCTCCCCAACCCCATTGTGCCACCGTGGGACTGTATCGCCAGCACCATCAGACCCTTTGGAGCCCCCCACGGAGGGCAGAACTGCAAGGTAAGGGGTCTAATCGTCTGCTGGATGCTAAGCTGCTCTGGCCAGCTGTGCTGGTGCCATAGCTACATGACGCTGCTACACTGGCACACCTGCCGGAGCATTGGGATGGCTGGATGAGCAGTGGTCTGTACGTCCCTGGCATCAGAATTGGGGGCATGCTAGGCCATCTAAGTGCCCTGATTCTGCAACTGCGGGAATGTATAGCTCCTGCAGTTGCAGAATCAGGTACAGAACGGCCCCCTACATCTTTTGGCTATCCAGACAGCTTGGACGTGCCCCTCTCTGAATTGGCCTCCACGTGTTTGCCCTGTTTCTGCCCTTCAAATTTCCTACTTCTCATGTCTGAATTGTGCATTCGGACCACACTACCATCTGATCAGAGGCACGAAGTAGTTGCGACTGCGCTAGCAGCATAATTGTGTTACTTGCATGCAACTAGCATGGCTGTCTCTGCTGTACATCACAACTCCATCCATTTTCTGTTCACTCTCCACCTTAATCTGGCCTATTTGCACAGGAATTTTAGCATGGTCGCCTTTTGGCCGCACGCTTCCAGCTAACGTGCAGCCAAGAAACACATTAGCCTCATGCTAAACCCCACGATCCCGGCTACCATGCTTTAGTAAGCATAACCCTTAATAATGAAAAGTATGAAGTCCAGTTATCAGGTCTATTTACTAAAGTGTTCTAGGGATTTGCAATTGTTGTTAAGTGGCATAATATTGACTCATGGCAACCCTGTGGATAGTGGTCCTGAACTATATTCGGTCTTCAGTCAGGCAGTTAAGTGTTGATAGTGTGGCATCCAATGAGTCCTGATCTCAATCTAATCGAGAACCTTTGGAAAGATCTGAAATTTGCCATTGGTAAAAGGAATTCTGGAAACATTCATGAGCTGTAACAAATCACAACTGAAGAGTGTGAGAAACTACCAGCAGACAGACTGAATATTGCTGCTGACCGGTTATCCCTGGGTGCTGCCAGCAGAATGCTCCAATGCTAGCCAGTTAGCATTGGGGTGCCTAATGATGGCATCCACAGATATTCAGTAGTACTAACCGTGTTGCTGAATATGCCATTCACCACAATTAATGCAGTTAGCAGATGTGCTAGCTGCGTTAATCATTTTAAATATCAGGCTCTGTATTTCTATCAGGGGGGATGAGCAGAGAGCACTAATGGAGGAAAGGACACTCACCGAACTAGACTGATAGCTGAATCAACCTCTATCATGGGGTAACAGATTGCCCTCACATCCACCATCCTCCATTACTGTACTTGTTGACTATCGGTCTTCTGCCACAAGTATTAGCCTTCAGTATAAGGGCTTCCAGCCTATCTTGCTGCTGCTTTGGCCTTCCATATCTCTTCTGGGCTGTTGCTGCCAGTGCTACAGTCTCACTCCCACTGTTTTTGGGCCTTCACCATGGTGCATCCTCCAATTCTTATTTATATCCCTCAGCATGTCATCTAGGTAGTCCATGAATGCTTCTTTTATGCCAGAGAACTTTCCTCTATACTTAAGGTTCCTGCGCTGGGACCAAAGCCCTCAGTGCTAGGCACACAGCTTAGCTGAACTCACCCCACTCCTGCAGCCTGGCACCCCTTTTGCTGTTGTGTTGGCTTTCCTCTGCCAATCTGGGTGCTGTGCTGTTCCTCCTTATACCAAAAATGACAGTCCTCAATACTATTACCTCGGAATAAATATCCAATTAGATGTGGGCTACACAAGTGCTTATTTCATCAATAGATGTGACTTAGAACCAGGTCTCAGACTTTTATCAGTACTTGTGATGGATGTTAACCCTTGCAGTACTCTTTAGCATCAATGACCACGGTTCTCTATATCGTTCCTTTCCTCAAAGCTATCAGTACACAGTCCCGATATGAGCTTAAGGCTTCTGTTTTCATATAGCCATACAATTAAAGGAATGGAACTTAACTCAAGAATGAATTTAGAGTGAAGATAAGCTCTTGATTAAACTTTCCCCGACGCCGTCTGTCGGCACCGCTTCCGCGTTTCACAAATTGTTTCTTCAGGGGTTGAGCTTCATCAAATAGCTAGAAAATAACACATTTTTAATGTAATTCCAAGCTCTATTAACATATATATCAAGACTGTATTGCTTAGTTTCTCTTCTCATACCTTAATGTGTTGACAATGATTATTTCTTTAATTTTCTCATTTTCTCATTTTCAAGCGCATACCGTATATCCTTCACACTGAGGTCTTCAGCCTCAGAACGCCGCGCATGCGGGATGGTGCAAGTCAGGGCCATTTAAAACACAGGTGTGTACATGACGTAACCTAGTGATGACTCATACACAGGCGCCCCATTCAATGCTATTATTGAGACCCCCTGGGGACACTGTGCCTAGGCGGTGGATCCATCGCTGCTCATTAATAATTAGCGCTTGTTCCCTGGTTTTACCATTCCTCCCTCCCAGCGTCCTGTCAACACAAAAACATCGTAAATCTTCAAAGCTATGATGCAGTTGCAAACAGTGAGCTACCAACGTAGCTTCCTGCACTTGGCAGCGTAGTCGGCTGCAATGTTCAGTAATACGTGTTTTAAAAGACCGAACTGTTTTCCCAATATACAATAATTGGCATGGACATCTTATGCCATAAACTGCAAAATCTGTTGTGCAGGAAGTTTGATGCCGTAAGCGATAGATCTTGTGGTTATACTCAAATTGTGCACACTCATCAGAAATGCAGCAGATGGAACAATTGCCGCAAGGGTGATGACCAGGGGTGATTGGGTCAGTTGTCTCTGAGCGGAGGACGGCGGGACTTAACTTTTCTTTAATGTTCTGATGGCGGGTCCAGACACAACGGACCTTTTTAGTCCCTAAACCTGGTAACATACTGACAACATTATAATGCCGCTGAATAATCTTTTGTATGTGTTTGTCATATGGGGAATGTTTCGTAATAAAGTTAATATTGTCGTTATCTGATTGGGACATCTTTCTTGGTTCTAACAGAAGCGCCCGATTATTGTACAAGGCGCGTTTATAGGCTGAATGCACCACCCGTTCCGGGTAGCCACGTTGTAAAAAATCTTGCATCAGCTGCTTAGCCTGTCATTTATATTCCTGTGTATCCGAACAATTACGCCGGTAGCGTAAAAATTGTGACAGGGGAAGGCTGTTCCGCAGTTGCTGTGGATGGCCACTGTCATAGTGCAGGAACGTGTTCCTATCAATCGATTTCCTATATAGTGAGGTGGACCAGCCAGTGATTCCTTTAGTGACGGTAATGTCTAAAAAGTTCAAACATGTTTTGTTGTACTCATAGGTAAATTGAATAGCAGAGTCTAAGCTGTTCAGCCATATGAAAAATTGTTGTAAATAGAGCTCAGACCCCCGCCACAACATGAATACATCGTCTATATAGCGCTTCCACATTAATACCTGGGCTGCATAAGGTGAGTGAGTTAACCAGCGCTCTTCATACGCTGCCATGAATAAATTAGCCACAGAAGGCGCACTAGTTGCGCCCATGGCAACTCCGGTCTTCTGAAGATAAAGTTGTTGCTCAAACACGAAAAAATTTTTGAAAATCACCAACTCCGCCAATTGAGAAATGAATGAAATGTGTTCCGATGAGAGATCCTCTCTGCGTTGGAGAGCAGTGACTATTGTATCATGAGCCGCTGTTTGCGGAATGCTGGTGTACAGAGAGGAAACGTCTAACGTTACTAAAAAAACATCGTCTGCTGAAGCCCAGGCGGCATGTAAAGCCAAAAGTTGTAAAAAATGGGCGGTATCTCGAATAAACGAGGTCATAGCTGGCAATAAAGGACGCAGAAACGAATCTATGTACACCGACAAGGGTTCCAATACTGAGCCTCTTGTAGAGACGATGGGACGTCCAGGCGGAGAACTCCGATTTTTATGAATTTTAGGAACTAGGTAAAGTTTAGATATAGTCGTGGTGGGTCTATTTAAAAAAAAGCCATTCCTTCTTACTAATCAATTTTATTTCTAAAGCTTGCGTGGTAAGTTCTTTTATTGTGCGTTGTAATGGCAACGTGGGATCATCCAAAAGTTTTAAATAGGTGTTCTCATCTGTTAATTGCCGAAAAGCTTCTTCCAAATACTGTTGTCTGTCAAGCACCACTATCGCGCCTCCCTTATCAGCGCGCCGAATAACAATTTGAGTGTTAGTTTGTAATGGGCAAGTGTTAACCTTTCTGATTGAGTGAGAAAGTTAAGTTTAGAAGGACCAACTTGTGTAAGTGTGGTCACATCACGAGATACTAAATCCCTAAATAATAGCAGCGCTGGAGGAACTAGTTCTGGTGGACTCCAAGTGGAGCGTAAGGGGAGGGGTACACGCTGAGTCAAAGACCGTGTATCCGGTGCTGTGGTGAGAGGAGAAGCAGCAAAAAATGTTTTTAAATGCAGTTTTCGGACCAAGCTCTCTAGATCGACCTTAAACTGAAAGCTGTCAAAAAATATTTCGGGCACAAACGATAACCCCTTATTCAAAACCATTTCCTGTTGCGTTGACAAAGATATCTGAGATATATTCACCACCACCGAAGCCTGCTGAGTAGTCGATGTGTTGATCAAGTGTGACCCCGATCCTTGTTGCGGGAATCTTGTTTGCTTTGTTGTCTGGTGGTCATTCCGTTTTTCTTTTTTACTTTGGTGTTTCCAGGGTCGGAAAAATCCCCCTTTGACTGAGCACTAGAATCAGTGGTGCTACTGTCTTCCGGGTTCACATCAAAATCAACTCGTTTCCTAGACTACCGCGGTTTTCGTTTTGAATTCATCCATGGATACACGTACCCACTCGTGTAGTCATCATAGTCCCTTTTTAGTTTTTTAGTTTTTAATTTTTTCACTTCATCTGCTACTAGTTGTACCTGTTCTGCAGATTCCTTAACTTTGGACTCATATCGCTCCGTGGTTTCATGTGTTTTTAATCCAGCTAAAGTGGTTTCCATCTCTAAATTCATCTGTACTAAGTCTTTAGCCGCTGTATCTACAATAAGAACCATAAGGTCCAGCGAGCATTTATTTAAGATGTTGTTCCAAGTCTCGATGAAGTCAGTATTGGTCAAAAACATTCTAGGTTCTTTATAGAGACGCAGTCCCCGAGGGATATGCCGTTGTTTAATATATTCAATCAATGATAGTTTATGCCATTCAAGCCGGGTGATTCGTTTCTATAATTTAACCAAAGCTTCCCAATCTGCTTCATGAGTGATAGTATTTCCCAATGTGAAGGGAGTGGATTGGTTGCATAGTGAGGCGATATGAGAATCACTGAAACTAAACGTTTCAGTCCATGAAATGCGACCGTCCATGATGGTGATGTAACACTAATGATACAGGTCAATTTTCGTTTTTTAGAGGAGACAATCTTATACCAAAAATGACAGTCCTCAATACTATTACCTCGGAATAAATATCCAATTAGATGTGGGCTACACAAGTGCTTATTTCATCAATAGATGTGACTTAGAACCAGGTCTCAGACTTTTATCAATACTTGTGATGGGTGTTAACCCTTGCAATTACATTAAGAATGTGTTATTTTCTAGCTATTTGATGAAGCTCAACCCCTGAAGAAACAATTTGTGAAACGCGGAAGCGGTGCCGACAGATGGCGTCGGGGAAAGTTTAATCAAGAGCTTATCTTCACTCTAAATTCATTCTTGAGTTAAGTTCCATTCCTTTAATTGTATGGCTATATGAAAACAGAAGCCTTAAGCTCATATCGGGACTGTGTACTGATAGCTTTGAGGAAAGGAACGATATAGAGAACCGTGGTCATTGATGCTAAAGAGTACTGCAAGGGTTAACACCCATCACAAGTACTGATAAAAGTCTGAGACCTGGTTCTAAGTCACATCTATTGATGAAATAAGCACTTGTGTAGCCCACATCTAATTGGATATTTATTCCGAGGTAATAGTATTGAGGACTGTCATTTTTGGTATAAGATTGTCTCCTCTAAAAAACGAAAATTGACCTGTATCATTAGTGCTGTTCCTCCTGGCATAATTTTGGGTCTTCCAGCCGATCTGGGTGCTGTGCTGGTCTTCTTGCCATTTTACTCCTCTCAGAGTGTCTTGGGGTGCTTCCACCCATTGTGATGCTGCTTTGCCCTCTTCCACTATGTTCATTGCCCTTTTTGTACCTCTTTACCCTTCTGATGGTTGTTTCTGGGACTCATGCTGCCACTGCTTGTACTCTTTGCCTCTTTCCTGGTGTCCCTGTGATTTTGTACCATTCTTGGTGGCTTGTAGTGCTCTTTCAGATGTTTGCCATCAAGGTTCAAGCAGGTTTAATTGAAAAATAGATGGCAAGCCTGATTGTTACATTGTAAAATAGCTTCCCAAAGACTTTAATGGGCACAGATGGGATGAATGATTAAATGCTTCATTTCCCAAAGTCCAACGAAACGGGTATATTCTGAAGAACAAAAATGAGTCTGAAACTTTTTGGGGTGCACATGCCTAATCTGGCCTTTTTCCATCTTAGTTCTCTTTTCTTCCTCCATAACCATGCCCTATCCTTGTGACCTGCTCTCCTTTTCTTCAAACATACTCAAGCTGCCCCTAACTAAAAAAGTCCCTCTGTGTTTCATCTCCTCCTGCCCTTCCACCTACTGCCCTGTTTTCTTGCTCTGATTTTCACTCCAGCCAATTGAATGCTCATCTGTGCAAACACTTTTCCTTTGGAAGTGGTGGGGGCAAACACGGTGACGGAATTCAAAATGGCATGGGACAGACACAGTGGATCCCTTTACAGCAACACGATAAAATCAAAATAAACTGAACCATCTAATTTCTCAACAAATAGGGGTGTCCTGCATGGAGTGGTGGGTTCACCCCTAAACAGGGACGTGGGGAGGGGTGGCCTGCATGGAGTGGCAGGTGCACCTACTCTTGCCATCATGCTGGGCAGACTAGATGGACCATGCTGGTCTTTATCTGCCATCATTTACTATGTTACTATGTTCAACTTATTCCTTCCTGACCTCCCTTTATCTTGACTTCCACATTTTTCATGTGACTCAGTGCTACTGGGAATAAAACAGCTCTAAAATGTTTTCAAATGCAGCAAATAGCAGAAAACACTGATGCCGTTCTCTGTCTGCTTCCTTCTTTGACATTCTCATTTATAGAGCGTAGATTGAATTTCATATGATAATGTCACACAAGACTTTTATGTACAGTTGGATGAGAGCTGACTACTATAAATATCTCTGCTTTACATTGCACAGTCCGTGCCACATATTTATTAAAATGAAATCTTAAACTACATCACTCATATTCCAGTTTTTAATAGGATGTTATGTAGCCAGCAGACAAAATTTCAAAGCCTTGGAATAGGGGAGAGACAGTCCTAATATTTGATTCAGTTGCAGGACTATGGTTTGTAATTTGATGTCAATTACAAAGTTCTACCTAAAGGACAGCATGAATGAAGTTTTTTCTTACCAGGAAAGCACTTATTTGAGGCATGTTAAATACAAAGATTGGATGTTGGTGCTGAGTTGGCTGTAGATACTGAACTTTATACAGACAGAACCAAGAAAAAATTGTATGAGAAAGAGAATATAAATTTGGAGCATTTCTTTTGGAGCTGTTTCTTTTAATAAAATTGCAAGAATGGAAAAGCTTGAATGTCCCAAACAACCTCAGTCGAATCAAGATCCAAACATCATACCTCTTGTCTTGGCTATGACATTCCTTGAGAATCACTTTAGAATATCAACAGGCTGACACATATATAGTGCCCCCCTGTGGTGAGCCTCTGGGTCTGGGACCACCTGAAATGGACTCTTTGCTGCTGCAGTTCTCTCTTGAGCTGATCTGCCATTGGACCTCCCTGGGTCTTGTGGCTCCTAGTCCAGAATGGACTCTGCAGCTCTCTACGGAGGTGATTCTGCTGCTGCAGCTCCCCCGGAGCTGATCCATTGCTGTAGCTCTCTCTGAAGCTGAATCTCTGGGCTACAGTGCTCCCTTGAGCTGATCCACCGCTAGATTTCCAAGCCTGGATTATGCTCTCCAGAATCTCTCTGCTGCCATCTCCACTCCCTGGGTTGGAAGAAAATTGTTCAGCTCCATTTTCACCCCTACCCCAGACTGGGTCTTGTAGGAGACTCTTGACAGGCACCTTCACTCCAAACCTGCCTAGCATCCCAGGAAACTTTCTGCTGCCATTTTCAGGAGAAGAAACACGTTCAGATGAAGAAATCTAACAATCTCTAAATCCTAAACTCCACCTCTCCTCAAATTCTTTTTTTTGTCCCTAGGGAGTTTTAGTGCCAGCACCGGTTTATCTGATACCATTTCTCTTAGGGTGAGCAATTTCCACTGCGCCCCCCCCCCCAGTCCTATCTTATTAATGGTGTTCTTTTCATATTTTCAGTATCATTTATGTAATATTGTAAACCGCTCTGATGCTTTGGCCTGAGCGGTATATCAAATGTAATAAACATAATAAACATAATATTTGCTTCTCCGCTATCTTTTTGTTGTGCGCATTTTATTCCGCTATACTATTCCCTATAGATTTAAAGTTAAATCTTAATAAGAGAAATAAATGTGAGCAAATATTACCCTTGCTCCTTCAGCACAGGCAGTGATTTGCATATCCCCCTAAATGTTTACTTGCCAGCTCTGCTAGCCCAGTGACTGTTACTGCAGGCTGCTATTTTAATATTACCCCTCATCTGAACTCTTTAGTAGCATACAGTCACCATTTACCTTTGATTCTACTTTATTCAACACACTCTGAAACACCCACCTTTAAGTGTGTGTGTGTGTGTGGGGGGGGGGGGGTGCTTCACATACATCTCCAGAAATGGAAAATTAGGTATCAAACACAGTGCCACTGCAGCCATGTAACCCATATTGTGGACCGTAGAGGGATCCACTGTTACAGTATCTGTACTCCTCCAGTAGAGGGATAGCAGGATTACAGGATCTTCCTCCTTAAAGCCTTTTATGACTGGTAGACCTTAGCACTGGTATTTAGCTGCTAAATATATCACCATATGCAGAGAATAGAATCATAGTGAAAGAGAAGTGATAAAAACATATGTAGTCCTGTGGCACCTTTTGTAATCGGGGCCTGCAGCACAAAAGGCTATTTGTGTGTGTGGGAGAGGAGGAGCAGGGTGGGAGAGGAAGTGAGTTAGAGAAGCAGGGACAATTTAAAGGGACAGATCTATTGAAAAAAGAGGATGGTAGGGGGAAGGATTTTATGGCAGGGGATGGGAGGGCAAGGGGGTTTGGTGAAGGTGGGAGAGTCTGGAAGACTAACAGAAGAGAGGATCCAGCAGAAGGGGGGTTGGAGGAGGAGGGAAGAGTGCAAGGCATTGCCAAAATGTACATTCCCCACTCCCCAGAGCACACACACAAGCACCCCACCCCCCACACCACTCACTTATATAGGCACCACACATCTGCATGACAAATATGCACTCACACAGGTACCACACACATACACATACATACAAGCACCTCACCTCCTCACCACAGACATGCACACACACAGGCATGTCACTTCTGTACCACACACACATATACAAAGCACTTTACCTCTTTAGCACACATGCACATACACAGGCAAAACACCTTTGCATCACGCAAAGAGAAGATCCCGAACTCTGCAGCACACACACACACATGCACCAAAGCCCTGCACTACACCTACAGAAAGGTACCTACCACCACATCCCATGCACAGACAGGCACACCACTGCTGCACCATACACACATACAGACACTCAGTATCTGAAGCTATCTGTATTTCTGCATAAAGATGCTGTGCAGTATTGTTCCATGGCTTACACCTTATTCCTTGTAACCTAAGCGCACCTTTCTTCTAATTGTGCATGTTGTTCCTTGTAAATCATTTTGACTGGTAGAAGAATGGTATAACAAAACTAGTAAAATAAAATAAATAAATAAATACAGTAGGAATTCTGGTGCTGGTCTCATGAAACTTGAGAACATGAGACAGCGTGAGAGACAGTGGGAGATGGGGGGTGGGGGGAGGTAGGGAGGTAGCGTGAGGAGGTCACAAACACTGGCTTCTAAATCCACACAAAAGTTGTTGAGGCCTGCAATAGAAGCATGGCACATTTGGAAATTTGGTGTCAGCTATAGGCTGCACAACTGCACAAATAAGGTCCCGTCACCATGTGAACCTCTCTGCTAGTTGCTGCTTTTATGTTTGCTGAGCAGTAAAATGAGGCACAGTTTTCTCTGATCCCCTATGCCACCCCTTGATCCTGGTGATTCTTGTTCAGAGATGGGCTGTGGGGAGAACCAGCACTGCACCTAATCAGTGACACTGCCACCTCTGAGCAAATGGCACTGAGATTGATGGAGGGGGAAGACTGTGGGGAGAGGCAGCACTGCCCACATGTGGGATCAGAGAAGCCTGTGCATCTCATGTTACTGCTCAGCAGAGATGAATTAAAATGTCATCCACCATCTCTATTTCTTGTGTTGTACTCCATGCAGAGCCTGGCTTGCTGGAGTTTCAATTTAATTTTGTCTGCAAATTTCTACTTTGAATTTGTTAGAATTTATTCTGTACTTGGTGAGGGTCTAACTGTGTTCTGCCTGTGTGACCAAGACCAAGGGGTATGTTTACTAAAATGCGGTAATGTCACCCGCGTTAGGTTCCGCGGTAAAGGTACAGATGCCCATATAAAGGCGTGGGCAGTGCATCATTACAGCAAGCCGTAGCAGCTAACACATGTTACAAGGCACCTTATAAGGCGCCTTGCAAGATGCCTTGTAAGGTGTCTTATAAGTAAGGTGCCTTATAAGGTGCCTTGTTAGGTGCCCTATAAGGTGCCTTGTAAGGTGCCTTATAAGGTGACTTGTTAGCTGCCTTATAAGGTGAATTGTAAGGTGCCCCATAAGGCGCCTTGTAAAGCGCCCTATAGGACTCCTTAGGCTAAGCGCCGTATTAGGCACCCCTGGACAAGGCACCGTAGAAGGCACCCTGGGCTATGGAACCATAGGTTAAGGTGTCCTATCAAAGTTACGGTGCCCTAGGTTAGTGTGCCCTAAGGGCTGAAAGGTGCTTCAGGATGACATGCATGACCTGTGAGGCACAGATACAGATGTAGCCCTAACACTAGACAGAGCACTCAGGAAAGACAATGAACAGGTGAGTGAAGGAGGGAGAGCTGGGAGCTCCTGGACCTGCCATATCTGCGGGCATCCCATGTGGCTGCCAGTACTGTTGACAAACATGGTGGGGGCAACTGTACCACAGCACAGGGTGTTGGCAATGTAAAGTACTAGAAAGACAGTTGGTGGCAGACGATGGGAATACGTGTCCCCCAGTGGAGGCGGAGGTGGCAGGATAGTTACAAGGATGGGTGATCAGAGGAGTGGTGGTGCCATGCAGATCAGGCACAGGCGAGGCAAGCATGAAGAGGTGCAATACAGGAAAGGGTACCAGCGCAGGACATGGGGTGTCAGCCTGCACAGGAAGACAGGACTCTACACAGCTCACAGATGCAGAAAGATGGACCGAAGGATTGTTGGTAACAGTGGTGACGGTAATATGGGCTGGCAGCATGGATCTGCAAAGATATGACTGTTACAGGCATACAAAATATCTGACTTGGACAGGCAGGAAAAGAGGGAACAACAAGGAATCAAACCCATGACCACTGTTTAGAATGTCATTGTATTAACCAGTAGGCTATACCTCTATGGCTTGTTGCAAAGCAATGGCTGGGTACAAAAGGACTGCAGGTTACCGCACAAACCATCTGCTCTGTGTGCCAGGATAGGGTAACCCCACCAGCACCCATGATGCAATGCACATGCAGAACAGCGGTCTACAGCTGATCACCAGATGGGGTCTGCACCTCTCTGGTATTGCAGCGTGGTAAGATGGACTGACAGTGTGTGATACTGGCACAGAGTAGTACAGACCATGCCATTGTGCAGGTTCTGTGTTCACACTGAGGGTTAGGATGGGTGCCCAGCACTAGGTCCACAGTACATGTGGTGCTAGAGATAGGTCCTGCTGCACATCCCCAGCACTGCCAGTGTGTGCTAGGTGTTCCTAGCAGTGCAACTGAAAGTACTTCTGTATCCTGCAGTCACATGTGGCCCTGGGGGGCCAGACACCACCCAGATTAATGCATACCCAGTGTTAGGGTCTGGCTGCAATGGGCACCTGTTATGAGGGTAGAGGGGTGTCTAGACTCGCATGAGGTGGATGTAGCACTGTCTCTACAGGTCAAAGTGGTATACCCGAAAGGACCCACAATCACCCATTTTATAGGTGAGGGAGTGGAGGAACAGGTGTCTGAGCCTTGGCTGTAGGACAAGCAACCGCAGTCCTGCTGGCAGAGAACAGCCCTCCAGGGCTGGTGGGCCAGAGCCATACCTAGGACTGTGGCAGACCATCAGTAATGCTTGGGATAAGCTAGGGAAACCTCAACTGCCCCACACCAAAGTCTGCCATTCACCAGCAGACAGCACCTGCAGCACCTTACAAGGTGTTCTAACCATGCACAGACTAACTGAGGACAGTCCACTAGCCTGTCCATAGTGAATGCTCACAGGGGAACCCTGTGCACCCAGAAACAGGATGTACAGCACAGACACCAAGCAGGTATCTCAGTGATTGGGCCCCAGAACTGGGAACACACAGGTATAACTGAAAACAAATAGCATTGAGCACTATGTGGGAGCATAGACATGCCATGGTCACTGCTCAGTCAGGGTGAGAGTGACCTCACAGCATACCATGCTGTGGCCACCCTGTCCATGCAGGTGACGGTCGGGCACTACAGTGTCGCAGCCATTGCCCTATATCCTGTGCAGATACATCCTGCCAATCCGCCCTGTCTGGGCCATACCCAGAATACCTTGCTCCTTATTATGCACATTTGCAGGCTAACGCTGGTGACAGTGGGACATTGTGGGCCCAGAGTGGTGTAGGCAGCCACAAAATAATTGATAGACATACACATACACACACACCCCTATTGCAGCAATGGTTGGCAATCCTGCTTGCCACACTGGTCCCGATCACAGTGCCGACATTGCTAAACTGTGCAGGGAGTAGTAGTACTGCTCTGCTCTCCATGCTGGGGCCAACAGCCTGACTCTCTATGAAGCTTTGGATAGTGGAGCCTGTGTGAGTAGGTGTTTTAACCGCTGTTGGACACGGCTTTGGGGTTTGCAGATGTTGATGTTGTATCTGCATTTTAGGGTAAAATGTGGGGAGGTGCTCTGTAGGATCCACAGCTGGGGCTTGAACCTGTGACCCTCTGTGTCTAGACACACTGGTTGTATGTACTGCACCACACTATTGCCACAGAGGAGTAGTGGTCCCTGGGGCTACCTTTACTTTCCTCAGGCATACCTTTTCTGTTGCACTGCACACCACGTACTGGTACAGGGCATGGCCTAGGTCCACTTCAGGTGGGTGGCACTGCTCCCTCCAGCACAAACACACACACCCTGCCATGCCGACATGACCATATGCTGTCGGTTCTGGTCGTGCACGGTCCCAGGCCATCCACTGTGCAGGAAGGCAGGTGCCTAGGGTGAGGGGTCTGGGGTGGTGAGGCATACATGGACATCCACACATCTCCCCCATCACTGCCTACCAATGTTATGTCCCTTCCACATGGGGGAGTGATGGCTGGGGGGATGTCAGCTGGTGCTCTAGCAACTATTGGCTAGGGTGGACCGGGTAGATGTAGTTGGAGTGTGTTGTTACTGCTGACTGTGGACAGGCTAGGGTATGCACATCAGGTACGGTGTACCCAGTTTGGCCTACTGGATGTATATATGTTTCCGACAACATGTGGGCACACCCTGCAATGCCTTACTAGGGGCTGCCGTAAAGTGTGTTCAGTTAACTGGGTCTACGAACTGTTTGGGACCCATCCTGGGTGTGGTCTATGGACCTTTGTTAGTGTGGTCCCCAGATGTGCACTGCTTGCCCTATTACAGGCATAGTGGTACCTGTGTGACTTTTGGGGTACTTGCTAGGTAATGTCCCCTGGATGGGACACTGTGGAACACGGACTACTGGGCATGTTTGGCCCTGGTCAGCTGCTGTCCTGCTGATTTCCAGTTTCTATGTTCCTATGTGCCACCTGGGCGACGGCCTAGTTCACCTTGTGCCCCAGCTGCCCCCACTGCATGTCCCGCCTGCAGTCCCCCTATGCCCCATTTGCACCATCACCATAGTGGCCTTTCATACTTGGCCATCATACTGTTGCTGCAGATGGAGCACTACTATCATCTTTCTCTGGCTCCCTGCCTAATCTGTACATTGCTGACACTGAAATGGTTTCTCTCTCCTGCAAATGTGCATCTAGCGCCAGGTTTTTACTCGCGGTAGTTTCCAGCCCTTCAGTTCCCCGCGTTGGTGTTGTGGGAGCCTCACCCTGCCCACTCCCTGCCCATTGACCCCTTCTCTCCACCCTCTGCAGTGCTTACCGCGGCCTGGAACGCTAATATTGCGTTAGGTTACATTAACGCGCGTTAACGTTACATAGCGTGCGTTAACGTTACCTAACGCACATTAACGTAGCCGCTGCTACGTTACCGTAGTTTAGTAAACATACCCCCAAGTGTTCTCTTAAAATTGAGTTTCTATGTAGTATCTGTAATAATCTGATTTTTTCAGTTTTTTGTATAGGCATAAGGATGTTATAAGTCCCACTGTAATATTTATGGTGCTGCTCTTTTCTGGGTACGTTCCTTATTGTGTTAATTTAGAACTGGTGTTATTATGGTATGATTGGTTTGCATTCTAGATCTCCCATGACCCTTGTAGGGTTTTGTGTTAGTTGATGATCTGCATGGAACTGGAGAGGCTGCTAATGAGATGACTCTGGAATCAGATTTCTTTTCTTGTATATTGGATTCTATGATGAAATGCTCTAGTTTTGCTCTGCACTTACTGTTGGAGGAGTTTCATTGGATGCAAAATAGATGTAAAAAACAAAAAAAGAGAACTATAACGTAGTTTCCAATGTCAAAATAGAAATTGTGCTGTGTTTCTCTTTTTGCCTCTTGACATGTGAGCACCTTACATCTCCTTTGTCGTTTACAGAATATATTTACAAATGACAGTAGTTTATTAATTTTAGAGTGCCAGGCTAAATAATTAAACACTGACAATTTTTCCTGCATTTTAATTATATAGCCTGGGAATATGTTGCTTTCCTTTATTTTCACAAAACCATGGAAAGAGAACCTCCCCTCCCTCTTTGGGTATCTTGGGGGTGCTAGCTCATCCCTCACCTGTTTGATATACTAGCTTCCTATCCATCTAATGTTTTTTTAAGATAATCATAACTTATATGTAAATATGTCGCTCCACCCTTTGCCCTCCCAAATGAAGCAGACTAGACTTTGGGGGAGGGGAGAGTCGTGAAGGTGGAGGCAGATGCTGACTATGGGGTCGGGGGATGGGCCCCTGAGACATGCTGATTTAAGGGAAAGAATGTAATGTGCCCCATACTGAGGCCACAAGACACCATCATCATATGGCATGATACCCTTTCCCACAATGCCAATGGGTGGTGATTGTATAGGGGATTTCAGAAGTGCTCACAAAAGTGCATGATAACTCACCTCTCTGTGTCAGTGGCATTGAGCTGTCATGCCCAGCGATTCTAGTGATTGCTACTTCATTAATGAAGCAAAGCACCTGTCTCTCTAGGGGGCTCAGGGGCTTCTGCTGGTCTGCATAAGAACATATAAGATATGCCAGACTGGGTCAGACCAAGGTCCATCAAGCCCAGTATCCTGTTTCTAACAGTGTTCAATCTAGGTCATACGTACCTAGCAGTTTCCCCAAAAGACACAGGTTCCTCAAAGCTTATATTGGGTCAAGCAGTGATATCCTAGGTCCCTTTTAATAATGGTTTATGAACCTTTCCTCCAGGAACTTGTGCAAACCTTTTTTGAACCCAGCTACACTAACAACTTTTACTACATCCTCCGGTAACAAATTCCAGAGTTTGATTACACGTTGAGTGTAAAAATATTTTCTCTTATTAGTCTTAAATAGGTTACCCTGTAGCTTCATTGCATGTCCCCTAGACTTTCTATATTCTGATGATGTAAACAATTGATCTATGTTAACCCGTTCCACTCCATTCATGAATTTATAGACCTCTATCATATCTCCCCTCAGCCATCTCTTTTCCAGGTTGAAGAGCCCTAACCTTTTTTAGCCTCTCTTCATAGGGGTATCCTTCCATCCCCTTTACCATTTTGGTGACTCTTCTCTGTACCTTTTTTAATAACGCTATATCTTTTTTAAGATATGGTGACCAGAATTGCACACAATATTAAAGGTGCAGGCACACCATGGAATGATACAAAGGCATTATAATATCCTTTTTTTTAAATTTTCCAAACCTTTCCTTATGATATTTAGCATTCTATTCGCTCTCTTGGCCGCTGCTGCACACTGGGCGGAGGGTTTTGACATGTTATCCACGATGACGCCTAAATCTTTTTCCTGGGTGGTGGTTCCTAATGTGGAACCTTGCATCGTGTAACCATATTTTTGGTTGTTCTTTCGTAGGTGCATAACTTTGCACTTGTCCACATTAAGGGGTATGTTTACTAAACTGCGGTAATGTCACCCGCAGTAGTTTCCATGGTAATGGTACAGATGCCCATATAAAGGAGTGGGTGGTGCATCGTACTACAAGCAGTGCCAGGTAACGCACGTAACTATGCGCTTTAGGCTAAAGCGTGTCGCAAGGCGCTATATAAGGGACATCACAAGGCACCTTAACCTGAGGCGCCTCATAAGGTACATTGTCATGCGCCCTACAAGGTGCCCTAACCTAAGGCGCCATGAAGCCACCCCCAGAAGGCCCCTGTATAAGGTGCTGTACAAGGTGCCCCATAAGGCACTGTAGGTTAAGGAACCTGAAAAGCAGGACATGGGGTAGCAGCCTGCACATGAACACAGGATGCTACACAGCTGACAGACGCAGATAGATGGACAGAAGCATGGTTGGCGACCGTGATGAGGGTAATATGTGCTGGCAGCACAGATCTGCAAAGATATGACTGTTAGAGGCATGCAAAATATCTGAGTTGGACAGGCATGGGAGAAGGGAACAATGGGGAATTGAACCCATGACCACAGTTTAGAATGTCATTGTACGAACCAGTGGGCTATACCTCTATGGCCTGTTGTACAGCAATGTCTGGGTACAGAGGGACTGCAGGTCACCGCACAAACTGTCTGCTCTGTGCGCCAGGATAGGGTAACCGCACCAGCACCCATGATGCATTGCACATGCGGAACAGCGGTCTACAGCAGATCACCAAATGGAGTCTGCACCTCTCTGTTATCGCAGCCTAGTAAGTTGGACTGCCGTGCGTGATACTGGCACAGAGTAGCTACAGACCCTGCCATTGTGCAGGTTCTGTGTTCACCCTGAGGGTAAGGAAGGCTGCCCAGCACTAGATCTACAGTACATGTGGTGCTATATATAGGTCCTGCTGCACATCCCCATCACTAGCAGTGTGTGACAGATGTCCCTAGCATCTGCTATTTGGATGCCCAGTCTTCCAATTTATCAAGATCCTCTTGCAATTTTCCACACTCCTCATGGGTTTTAACAACTTTGAATAGTTTTGTGTCATCTGCAAATTTGATAACCTCCCTCGTTATTCCCTTTTCCAGGTCATTTATGAATATGTTAAAAAGCAGCGGACTCAGCACTGATCCCTGGGGTACTCCACTATTCACCTTTCTCCAATGGGAAAACTGGCTATTTAGTCCTCCCCTCTGCTTTCTTTTAACCAGTTCCTGATCCCACAGCAAGCTTCTTCTCAAATTCTCTCTTTGCCTGCCTTATCAATGCCTTGCATTTAGCTTGCCAGTGCTTGTGCTGTTTCCAGTTTTCATCATTTAGCTCTTTTTTTCATTTCCTGAAAGATGATTTTTTTGGCAACAACAGCCTCTCTGACCTCACCTTTAAACCATGCTGGCAGTTTTTTTGACTTCCTTCCACTTTTCTGAAAGCATGGAATACAGCTGGTCTGGGCTTCCAAGATAGTATGTTTAAACAACACCCAAGCTTGATGTAAGTCTTTAGCTTTGCAACTGCTCCTTTTAGTTTTTTCTTAACTATTTCCCTCATTTTATCATAGTCTCCCTTTCGAAAGTTAAAAGGTAGTACTGTGGATTTCCTTACCATCCCTCCTCCATTAATTAAATCAAACGCGATCATGCTATGATCACTATTGCCAAGTGGCCCCAACACCCTTATCTCTTGCACCAGATCTGGTGTTCCACTAAGGACTAGGTCCAAAATGGCGTCCCCTCTGGTCGGTTCATGAACCAGCTGCTCCAAGAAGCAGTCATTTATTTCATCTAGAAACTTTATCTCTCTAGCATGTCCTACCGTGACACTGACCCAGTCAATACCAGGGTAATTTAAATCACCAATTATTATTAATGTGCTGTAACTTTTGTTATCTTCCATGATTTCTTTGAGCATTTCATCATCCATTTATTCATTCTGGCCAGCTGGTTGATAGTACACCCCCCACTAACATCGCCTTCCCCTTTTTACATAGAATTTCAATCCATAGAGATTCTACAGCAAATTTTGTTTCCTGCAAAACTCAATGCCCTCTCTAACATAGAGTGCAACCCCTCCACCAATTTGATAAACTCTATCATTATGATATAGTTTGTACCCAGGTATCACAGTGTCCCAGTGGTTGTCTTCCTTCCACCATGTCGCTGAGATACCAATCATATCTAACTTCTCATTTAGTGCTATATATTCTAACTCTCCCATCTATACCAGCAGAAAGGAAGAGGTACTAATGCCACTGTATAAGTCACTGGTGAGGCCTCACTTGGAATACTATGTTCAGTTTTGGAGACCATATCTTGCAAAGGATATAAAAAGACTGGAAACTGTTCAGAGGAAGGAGACCAAAATGATTTGGAGCCTGCATCAGAAGCCTTATAAGAAGAGACTTGAAGACCTAAATATGTACACTCTGGAGGAGACGAGGGATAGGAGAGATGTGATTCAGACCTTTAAATACTTAAAGAGAAATAATGAGCAAACAAACCTCTTCCAAAGATGGGGAAGCTGTAAAACTAGAAGGCATAACATGAAGCTGCAAGGGGGTAAATTGAAAGGCAATGTCAGGAAATAGTTTTTCACTGAAAGGGTGGTGGATGCTTGTTATGCCCTCCTGATGGAAGTGGTGGGGGAAAATACAGTGACAGAATTCAAAATGGCATGGGACAGACACAGTGGATCCCTTTACAGCAACATGATAGAATCAAAATAAACTTAACTATCTAATTTCTCTACAAATAGGGGTGTCCTAAACGGAGCGGTGGGCTCACCCCTAAACAAAGACATGGGAAGGGGTGGCCTGCACGGAGTGGCAGGTGCGCCTACTCTTGCCATCTTACTGGGCAGACTAGATGGACCATACTGGTCTTTACCTGCCGTCATTTACTATGTTACTATTTTTTAGACTTCTAGCATTTGCATACAAGCATTTTAGAGACTTTATTCATAGGCAGGTAGGCAGGGGTAATTTGGAATCTTTAAACTGTCTGCCCTGTACTCAAGGACATTTGGGCTACTTTTGTCTTTATTGGAACCTCTCTGCTGATATGCCCTAACTTCATTCTTTTGGTAGTATCCTTCAAGGATACATTGTTCCGAACCATGCTGTTGGCCACCTCCTTTTCCTTGGCTATCTTTCTGAGGACCCACCACTTCCTTGATAGGTCCTCTACCTCTGGATTTTGATGGTGCACTCCATTCATCTGCCTGGCAATATCATGCTGGCCACACAGCTTCACATAGGCATCCTCAGACCAATAGAGAATGGTGTGTTGCCTCATGACTAGACCAATAGCCATTTCCATCTCTATTGCAGAGAAGTTCCTTTTCTGGGAGCCTGGTATCCTGTGTCTGAGTGCTGCAGTATCCAGTGCAGATTTATCCAGCTAGCTCATTAAATATGGTTGAATAAGTGCAGGTTAATAAGCATGCCCCCACCCACGTTATCACTTGTTATCTGGTTATTATGTAATTGCCACAACTTTCCAAAATTGGGTGGGTCACTCTGCAGTTATAGGATAGATAACTAGTTATGGGCACAGGGTTGTGATATCTAGCAGTTTATCCATATGTTGAATCTGGATAGCTATGGATATTGGTAAACATTTATCCAGATTAGTGGGAAGCCTGTTCTAGGAAGGTACAATATGATATGCACACATGGTGCCTCGATGGGAGATACCTTGTTGTCTCATTCCCAGGTGTCATGATGTGTTAACAAGTTACCACATGTGTGGCTGAGGTTCTGACTTGCTGTGACAAGCTAACCTAAATGGCCCATTCAACCCAGGTTTACCTTGCATGATATGGCGTGTGTCCCTATAGATAGCCAATCAATTATTTTCACCAATGTGAACCTTCCATAGCTGTGTTGATGTTACTGTGAAGATTGATAGCAGCCCTGGCACAGTCTGTGCACAGAGACATATGTTCTGGCATGGCAGGCATTCTAGCAGACACCATCCCATGTAGCCTATCTTTCCCCCACATATAATATACAGTGGCCAGAACATGAAATGTGTACACTGTGATATATCTCACCCTTGAGCAAGATAGCCAAAGGTGCACTTGCACATTCCATGTCACCAAGGGCCCCTCCTCTGATGGCGTGGACCCCTCTATTGCAGGTGTGTCTTCCTTAGGGTCTTATAATGCTTAGCATGGCAGTACTCATGGTGCTGCTGACTGGCCATGGCCATTATATAGATGGGAGGCCACTGCTGTTTGGAGCCATCGCTGTGTAGGGCCCCACATATACTGGGCATTGGCAAATATTGCTAGCTCCATTGTGTCACCTTGGTCCCTAACAGAGTGAGGGTCAGCTTTTAGATGCGTGGGTATCATGGGTAAACCTACAACTCTGTGCATTGCAATGGAGGTACACATCTCTACTCAGGAAGGGAAAGTAATAGACTACTACAGCCAGGCAACATGTGTATGGCAGTGTCCAATGCACTGGGCTAGCACATGTGTCAGAATAGTATGGACTCTACACCATTCTCCCTGTGTACAGGTCCCACTACAGTGCTTCTATGTCTGGACAGATCACTATCCATTAGAAGTATGCAGGCAAACATGCCACATCACTTGTGTCATCTGAAGGTGTATGTCCTTGTGGTTGTCTATATGATTGTTTTCATGACTGCAGTTCAAGGATGCTGCCCCAATGAAAACATCAGAAAAACAGTAGGGTCACTTCAGGTTACCAGGCAATTAGGCTAAAACCATAAGACAGTTGCCACTTTTAGCAATAGGTGCATGGCTTGGCCTTGAATCAAATACTTTTGGATTTGATGGCAATCTGTTCTGAAGAAGAGCTAGTATGTCTCGTAGTAGGCTATCTCTAGGCAGCTTGCTCTTAACTGGGTCATATAGATCTGGTGAACAATATTCCTGTTTTCAAATTGGACTTTGTCTTGATTGACCGGCATGCTGCGGAGAACCCATCCTGCTTGTTATGCCTTGTGAATCTATAACCCAAGGGGGTGTATTCCAAAGATCATTGAGTTGTCAAGATCCTGTGTCAGACATTTGATGTTACCATGTCAGTGTATACTATCAGAGAGTATACATTTACATGGTAACATCACAATAATCATGCCTACACTGGATTACCAATTTGGCCAGCTGGATCTGGATTAGGCTTGGGTAAATCTCCTTGATAATGTATACAGACATAGTTTGACAGATTGCCTGGCACAGGCACATTGTAGAACATAGGCCTTTGGGGCAATGAAGATAGAAGAACTATGTGCACCAGATCAATGGTATGAGGGGCGCTGATGTCTCTGGCCTTGTAATGAAACAGAAAGCTATGGGCACACTTTAGTTCTGGAGGTCCAATTGATCTCTCTGCAGTTTTGTTTTATTTGGTATCTCTGGAACTGAAGCGTGCTCATAGCTTTCTGTTTTGTTAGAAGGCCAGAGACTTATCAGGCCCCTTCATATACAGATAGGTGAAGGTGCTCTGAATCATCTTGAACATTGCTGCCTTCAACCCAGGGGTCATGATTTCAAGGCCTAGCTAACCTAAATGGCACAGATACAGGAATGTTGCAAATCATTGCTGTAATGGCTTCTTCAGCTAAGTGATGAAATATTCAAGTAGATTTTGTTTGTGGACTCTTTAAGTTTTTATTTGCTAAACTTGATAAAATATGGTATAGTGAAGACCGATGACTGAAATGTGGGGTTGTCATAATGGCGGTTATGCCATAAGAAAAACCCTTTATCTGATGGTCTATTTCTTTAAAAAAAAATTTGTTTGTATAATAATTTTGTTGATTGGAAGTGTTTCCTACAGCTGTGGAAAGCCATATAGATAACTGCTAGTTGATGACAGGAGTTTAATTGAGGAAGCTGTGTTACATTTTCCTGTTTTAAAAGATCATTATATGGTGTATAGTGTGATTGTACACGATACACTATGAAATGTCAGCTCTCACCTGATGCCAAAGGAAAGGGCAAAACCAGTTTTTAACCAAACATAATCTTTAATGATAACTATAAACCCAACATTTGTGGCACATGTGCCATTGCCATACGCAAAGGGTAGGGGGGGGGGGGGGGGACATGCCAGGGAATGGTACCTAATGGCTCTCTGGTACTGGGGTTCTGCACCCAGATATCCTTATGGGGATGAGGTACAGGTCCTGTGCTGCCGAATAGCCTCCATTAGACCCATACCTTGGTCCTCAGTATATCCACAGACTCAACTGTTGGATTGGTGTCCCTGAGGCATGAAACTCTAGAAACACCTCATGGAGGAGGAGCAGCAGGTCCTGGGGTAACGCTTACCCAAGGGCATGACTGGCACCATGGATAAGGAAGGGGAGCTGTGGAAGGTGGCACAGGCTGCTGCTGTTGTGGCATTGGGGAGGTATGTCCATATGACCCCTGCCCCACCTGAATCCTGTTGTCCACTGGTGATGGATGATGCCTTTGCAGGCCCACCCTCCACACCATTGTCCATGGCCAGGTGTGCCCCGAGGACTGGGTTGAGAACCACTGTTCTAGAGCAGGGGTCCATAGATGCACAAGGCACATACTCCATGAAGGGTCTTTCACATAGTTCCTGAGCAGACATATCTAGGTGTACTCTTGCATCAGATACGAGGATCACTGGATATAGAGGACACAGTGAAAACTTGCCTGGTTATAGCCTGCCTGCATCAATACATATTGGCCCCTCCTATCAGATGCCTTCTTTCCAACCCGTGGGTCACAGGTTCAAGGCCAACCTGTAACGACTGCATGCCTGTCAACCAATGTTACTACATAGCCATTTAGACCATTTTCTTTGCTTGTAACCCCTAGTGACCTGTCAGGTATGTAGTAGGTTTGGTTTGGGTATCAGCTACAGCTGCATCTTGTTTCACAGAGGTGGTGAGAATGAGACAATGCATACACATTACTGCACAATACTTTGATTTATATACCAATCCAAGGCCAAACCCTGCAAACCTGCAAATCACAGTAACACCTACACATCACAATGGGTTTTCCTTGCACTCCCCTAGTACATCATGCCACATCTAGCATATATGCCTGGCATCTGCTGCTGGTTATATACACCTTGGGAATCACTGTAGCCAATGGTGGTTGGCTGTGATATGTTGGTTAGGCTTATGCACTATGTTACTGTCCGAGCACTGCATTTGTCATGCCATCCCCACTGTATAGCAGATACTAGACATCTGTAGTGATTTTTCCACTGCTACCCACTTGACACATGGGCTCTCACATGAAAGGACTCTACTGTCAATGTAGGGTGCCTACACAGGTAAAGGTAATCTTGCCTCCCTGGAGAGGGGGTTTAGAGGTTTCAGCCCTCACACCTTGTCTGTACTTTGGGACACCATCATCCACTGGGATGCATTCTCTAGGGCCTGTGAGGGTGGGCCATTGTCATTTGAGACTTGTGTGATGCTGTTGGCATGCCTCAGCTATGTGTGCAGCTGAACAGTTTGTTGAACTTGGTACTGGCATACAGCAATGGCATACACACAGGTATGGTGGGGCAGCAAGAGGATACAGGCATAGTGAGCAACTTGGCATCATCCATATGTGCTCTGTGTGGTATTTGTGCCATGTGATTCAGCAACCCCACAATCATTTGTGTAGTGGGTCACACACATTCCACAGTGGGTATACATCCTTAGATCTTTCTGCTTCTAACTTGGTCCTTAGCTGCTGGACCATTGTGGATCTTAGGCACTGAAGGGTGCAGAACTTTGATTTTAGGGCCTTCATTTGGCAATGGATTCTAAACCTCCTGTGGGAACAAGGCATGTGATGAGATACTAGTCACATCATGTCTGGCTACATCTTTCTCACTCCAGGGTGCCCTCCCCTATCTGTCCCTCTCCACGCTACTGCCCCTTGCTGTCACTGCCTGCTATTTGCAGATTTCACCCCATTTGGGATACACACTGTACCAAACCAGCCTTTGCACTGCATCCTCGCACCATAGTGCATCTCTGGTTCCTCATATTCATCCCTGCACAGACACTTACTTATCAGGGCCACAGTGTCTGATGGTAGGTCAGCAGAGGGCCCATGACCACTCACAGGTCAGGAGCACTACCTGCCACTTTCTTAGACCTTGTCGTGTGCCCTATAACCGCACCCTGAGTTGGGGCTGGCAGCAATGGCAACAGCTGTGGCATGTGAGCTACCAGCAAATGCAGTGCAACTGCACAGCACCGCCTGACCTATTTTGAGTCATATAGTTTCCCTCATGGTATGTGCCATGTTCCACATGCTCATCAGACATCACCCATCCCATGTATAAGGGCTAGGCACATTTATTTATTTAACATTTTTTATATGCCATCTTTCTACGATTCAAAACAGTTTACATAGAACATGAGGTAACAGTGTTTTCACAGCTGTTTTACAGAGAACAACAACAATTTGATTACAATGGTGAAACAATTTCAATAGAACTTTTACATATTTACAGTGGTTGATGGTTGGATAAAAGAGACATGGAGGGGAGAGGGAATGGAGGGGAGGTGATGGAAATTGGTTTTAGTTAGATTAGGAAAGCCGAGGTTTAGGGGGCAGGGCAAATTATTTCCGAAAGAGGAAAGTTTTGACTATTTTGTGGAATTAGGAGTGGTCGGAGCATCCTCTTAGGTCAGGAGGGAGGACGTTCCATACAGAGGGGGCAAAGAGGGAGAAGGCTCGGTTACATGTGGATTGTTTGCTCTTTTTCTTCTGTTTGCTCTTTTTCTTCTGTGAGGATATGCTTAAGATGTTTGCTGTGCTTGGTCTATGTGGTCTGGTGCTGTTTGGTTTAGAGTGGAGCGAGAGTAGACAGGGGGCGGATTCATTGTGTAATACTTTGTGTATTAGTGTGATGGTTTTGAATTTTATTCTGGCCTGCATAGGGAGCCAGTGGAGGTCCTGGAGGACAGAAGTGATGTGAGCTTGTCTGGATGTGTTGGTTATTAGGCACACTATTGTATTCTGCGCCATCTGGAGGGGGTGGATGCTATGTTTTAGAAGACTGTGATATATGAGGTTGCAATAGTCATGTGTTGGGGTCATTAAGGCTTGGCAGACGGTTTGGAATGAGTCAGGGTTTAACAAGGGGTGGAGGTTCCTCAGGATTCTTATTCTTGCGTAGATAGCATTCGTTGTTCTTGTTATCTGCTCCTGGAAGGTAATAGTTTGGTCACTTATTAAGCCTAGATTTCAGTCTTTACAGTGACGGTGTAATCTCTGAAGACAATGGATGTCGGGGGAACAAAAGATGGGTTGGAGAAGATGTAGATGGCTTCTGTTTTAGTTTGGTTAATTATAAGGTTGTGTTGGTGGAGCCAATGTCTTAACTCGGTGAAGCAGTTGCTGGTGTTGGTGAAGTCTGGCATAGTAATGTTGAAGGGAGTGAAGAACATTATGTCATCAGCGTATAATTCGTAATGTATGTTATATTCTCAAAAGATTTTGCATATGGGTTGAAGGAAGATGCTAAAGAGGCACATGACAGGGATGGGGCACCAATTGGGCTGTCCAGAGATAGGGGTGTGCAACCACGCGCTTCTCAGTCTGTTGGGGGTTCCTGTGATCATGTCCCATTATGTAGGATTTGGCTACAGGACATTTCCATTTCTTTTCTCTGCATTTCACTACATGTTTTATTGTAGCTGTTAAGCTCATTACCAGGGCTGGCTCCAGGACAGGTGCAAGGTAGTGGGTGACATAGGCAAACTTTCAATCTTAAGCCCACTCCCCACCCCCAAAATTTTTATAATAAAACCTAACAATCCTGGTCATCTAAACACCACCCTTCCAACAACAATCCTGTAAAAATGCATAATTGGATATCATACATTGAAAATGACACTTTGTTTTATATATATATATATGTATGTACCAACTTTTCCTGGAGGGAACAGACCGTGCTAATGGCTCATGGAGTTTATGTGGCTGTCAGAATCTATTGTTTTGCTTTTAATGTTGCGGCTCTTTGCTCTCCCTCAGAAGCCATTGGCCTAGCCGATAGCCCAGTCTGGCTTAATGGCCTGGCATGGCTCTGCTTATTACGAAGGACCTCTGACGATACTGATCATCCCTCGAATGGCTACTTCACAGCAGATTGCTGCCATGAGGTTTCTAGGCAGGGAAATGCTTCTGTGGCATTTTGGCCAAGCAGTTGCCATGGCCCAGAGTCAGGTTGGTCTGACCATAATACACAGACATTTAACATCAATGGTCTGGGGTTGGCATGGCAAATTTCTTGGATAGTATACTTGCACACAGCCACCTAGCTGTACTGGCACAGGAACATGGCAGTGAAGAGGCCTTGGAGTATGTCTCTGGAGAAAAGGCTGGATGCCAGACTGAGATCTGTTATCCTGATAGCTGAATATTGCCACTATCCAGATGGCACCAGCACTAACTGCCTATCCAGATATTCAGTGCCTGCCTCTATCTGGATACTGTCACTAAATATCCAGATTTTTTAGCTGCCCTGGCCAGCATTTAAAAAGACACTGACATGGCGGCTCAATATTAACCTGTATATTCTCCTACTGTGGGTAACAATGGAAGCAAGATAGGCAAAAGGAAAGCCAGCCAGACTTACTTCTGCTATAAGCAGCAGTAATTATAATTGGGATTTGAAGCCTAAGGTAGGTGAATAAAAGCTGTGCATATAGGGGCGTGAAAAAGCCTTTGAGGCAGGAGCAGGGGCAGAGAGCAAGCAGATAATTGAATTGATAGGCAAGTTCTGCCTCCTGCTTTGCCAGCCAACCTGTTTCAATCTCCTCTTTGACATCTACCCTCAGCCCAAGCCTTCCTCCTGTTCCTGACCTTGGTTGCCCAGCGATGCTGGAAAGTAAGTATAGAAGTGCATTGTCTACATTTAACGCCTCTACTCTAGCTTCTTACCTCAGCCTTTTCTCTTCTCTATGCCCCAGCAGCAGGCAATCCTTCAAAGCTATCACAGCTTAAGGTTGCAGTCTAGCAGCAGGGGTCTCAGCAGTAGGCTCAGAAGCCCAATTTTAGATGCAGTCCTGAGGTATTGTGGGAGCAGACCGCAGGGTTTTCAAGAAGGTCCACTGCCCTGACCCTTAGGGACTCGTGTTAGGCAGCAGGAAAGGCTTGCTTTCAAGGCCCTTCCTCTGTTGATATCATCTTCCCACTGCATTCCTAAAGCAGCAATTCTCAACGACTCAAAGCAAGGCAATATCCAGCCTGAATGACTGTTCAAAGTAAAAGGGGAAGTGTTACAGGTGTAGCTGCTCTCTCACTTGAGGCTGATGGAAGCCTCAGAAGGATACGCAAAAGTAGTTTAACACACTGTTTAAGGGTTTGAGGGATACGGATACCTATGTTCAATGTATCATGTTCGTTCTTTGAAAACTGCCCCTGATCTCTGGAAGGAACAGTATAGAAAAGCTTCACAAATAAATAAATAGGGAGCTAAATATGCCTCAAGGCCTTCACTGGAATGACACAAACAAATTCATAAGACACTCAAAAGTCCTGAAAGAAGTGCTAGTGCACATCAAGGGATATCTTTAAGTAAAAACATGTTTATTTGGTAATCACAGGTCAAAAGTTAAATGTCTCCTCCTCCTCCTCCTCTGTTGACTCCCTGAGTCACTCCTTAAACTTCAGACTCCTTGAGCCCTCTGCAAAGATCCGTTGGGAAATAGACCGAACCATTTCTCCAACCCCCAAGCTCCCTGTCCTAAGGACCATGCTCCCAGAGTCACTCGAAGCTCTTCTTGAGCCCTGTCTACTCTTAAGGACAGGGGAAAAGAGCAAAAGCCTCTCCCAGGGAAAAGACCCTACTTACTGAGCTATGTTAGGTGTTTAGCATGGCTTTTGATGCAACAACAGCATAGCTCCACCTTAACAGCTAAGTAAGCCTCTTAACTGTTAGGATGTGCTAATTGCTGCTTTAAACACTTTTAACCCCTGTGAGTCTGGGAGTTCCTCACAATGGTTACTTGCAGCTGTTTGGCATACTTCAGGGAACTAACACTGTCCATGCAGACTTAACTCACAGGAACTTTTAAGTTTCCAGGTTGGGACCTGTAAAACTGATTCTCACTCCCTTCAATAACTCAGTCCAGGTCAGGATTTGATTTTTCTGAACCAAGGGTTTACTAAAAATACTGAGGGATCACTGACAATAACAAATAATAGGTTAATGACAGAGCGAAAATCTGATAGTTACAGTCACTTAAGTTTAGTAGGGCTCTCTCTTCCAGGTAGATAATCCCTCCTCACTGACCCTTCTGCTTGTAACGCCTTCCTGAAAATACTGGGTACAGCTGGATGTTTGACGTAGATGAGATCACAGACCTTGCACCCTTAGGCCTGGACCTCCTTGTCTTTGCTCCAAGGGAAGTCCTTCTCCTCTCTTGTTCCAGGATCAGGTCTCACTGCTGCTTCTTCCATCTCCAAGGTTCCTTCTCTTTTGTCTCTTCTTCCCGCCTTATGTTTATAGCGCAGTGGCCTAAGTCGTCCTTGTCACTACTAAGGTGGTTTGGTACTAGCCAGGAATCTCTCCTTCCCCCTTGTAATGCAGCTTCAGACGCCTGCCTCTGTGGTACAGTGGTTATGCCAGCCAAAGACAGGCAGCTGCTTTTGGACTTGGTATTTATACCACTCACGTGTCCCTCTTTCTGAGGTCTCCTACCATTACCTCACCAATCAGGAGAAATCTCCCATGTTCTGGAAACTATGAGTGGCATAAGAAGGCCACTCATTTCAATGCAATGTATTTTAGTAGAGCCATTAGAGGTCTCTGCCACTGAAATAAGGCAGAAACTGGGAGGTCTCTACACAAATAGAAGGTTATTTTATAAACTCTCATGGAATTAATATGCATTGCACATTTCATGCCTGTTTTAGAAAGTAACATCAGAGATGCCAAGTTACCATAAGTGAGATTTTTTGCCAGCTCTGGTTTTAAATTTGCATTGCAATGCAGTACGGCAGTGGTTCCCAACGCAATCCTCAAGTACCCCCAGGCCAATCAGGTTTTCAGGATATCCACAATGAATATGCAAGAGATAGATCTGCATACAATGGAAGCAGTGCATGCAGATCTATCTCATGCATATTCATTGTGGATATCCTGAAAACCTGACTGGCCTGGGGTACCCGAGGACTGGCCTGGGAATCACTGCAGCATGACATTTGTAGTCCCTAATTTTACCCATTGGAATCAGTGCTGCAGGTCCCATAATACATCAGAATCTCACTCATGGAACTGGGTAACTTGGCAGCTCTGAAACAATTCTTTATAAAATAAGGAAGTCAGTGGTGAGATATGTGCGACAAATCTAGATACAATCACTTATGTCAGCCTAGGGTTGTTGTAACTGCCCTCACCTAGATTTGTAAAGAATTTTATAATCTATGCTCCACACATGCTCTACCCTTGAGCAGACCCACACCAAAACTATGTACCATTGGCTTGACATGTGTACTGAGAGAATTGTGACCACCTGAGCTCCGCGTGTAAAGGTCCATCATGCACATAAGTCATGGAAAATACATGCTTTACATGCATTGACAGCACATACCTTTACGAGACTCCTTATAAAATTACCTCCGTAATGCACAAATTCCTATTAGGGGGCACAACATGAGTGGGCAACGGGTGGAGAGGGCACCTTGCAGTCAACTCAGAGGTCAATACCATGAATTAACTGCTAATGTGGCAGTTAATAAGGTTCAGTTAGCTCCACCTCCAGAGGAATAGTTAACTGCATTCCACGTTATCGGCTGCACATTAATGCACAGTAGTGAACATTTCTCTTTGTTAACCATACGGCTGCCTCCTCCAAATTGCTGGGGGTGCCTCCAAGAGTTAGCACCAAGGTTTTGCATCTAACTTGCCTTAACTTTGGTCGTTAATGTGTATGAGATGCAAAACCTTACGGTAGTCAAGTAAATAGGCTCCAGAGGGTTTTATGCTCACATATTGCATCATTAATCCCTCCCACTTAAAATGGGAAGATTATGATTAATACACTCACCAGTACTTATGCTAGCAAAGGCTACAGAGTCTCTGAAGCTCTATTAGTAATGGGACTTTATTGCTCCTTTACATAAGTCTCCAAGTACTCTCACACCAGAATTTTTTCTACCCTGCTTACTGTTAATGCATACACATTTTGTGAATAATGAAGGTAAAATTTAGGTTTTATCCATCCATATTGGAAAAGGGAAACTACAACAGAGTAGACAACCTTTAAGTATAGGAGAGAGATTCCCCACCCCACTCCCTTATTGACAAAAAATGTTTCCTCTGTCTCCTTGTTAAAAGTTTCCAAGCTCTAATCTATTGCTATAGATAACAATGGCATTTTCTTCTTAAGAACTTCAGAATTCTGGCATGCACACACAGTGCTAGTAACTGAGGGAAAGTATACAAAAATGAACTAGAGCTCTTGATGGCATTTATCTTTTTTTAAAAAACTTCTATTGTTCTCAGCTGGGATTCTGGATACAAGGACATACCCCAGCCTCCCATGATACTAAGCGGGGCAGCTTCAGATAGTGACTATGGAAACCAGTTAATTAGGACTCTGCTATCAATAAAATATTCAGTATCCCCTCTGGAATGTGCCAGTACATTATGCTTCCTATGAAGACATTTAAAAATGCATAAGGGAGTAACACAAAAAGGTCACAATAGTCTGGCAATTCTATTTCTCAAGCTATCACCCACCATAGCACAAATTCTCCTCTGAATTTACCCCAGTACAGTATAGCACTGTAACTGCACACTTCAATCATAACCCCAGCCAAACACATTTTTGGCAGCATGTTAACTAAGTACAGGTACCAGGAAAGTTTGAAATTAACTTGTGGGCTACTTAGAAATTATCACACGTTTATTTCTGCAGTTTAAAAAATAGTGATCCAGATACTAAAGACTAATAGGAACTTTCCAAATTAGACAAATTGGACTCTTCTTTTTTTTACTGTTATTTTTATTTATTTATTTGTCTGTTTTTTTAATATTGCTTCAAACAATAATGTCAATTGAACTTTGTTACATATAACTTTGAAGCTAGGTGAAACTTCTGTTAAACATATTTACAGGTATATAAACAGATACAAGCTAGACATAATATGTTACATCCTCCTTGTACTGCAGAATATCAGAGGGAATATGGTGAGTGAGTGTAATTTACAGTTTGGAACAGATCTGTAAGGTATATGCTGTTTGAATTTTATTTATTTATTTAATGGGTCTTCTATACCGCCTTATCATACATTCAAAGCGGTTTACATGTAACAATTACAGCAACTAGCTTTACATAGAATAGGGATATACAACTTGGAGGTTAAATGGGGTATTACAAGTAATTAACAATTTTAACTATATACAAAGGAATTGTTGCAGTGTTATGTGGTACATTTCATTAGTGATCATGGTCTTCTGGGGTGGCTCCATAGTACTCCATGAAAAGGTGGTTTTTTATTACTTTTCAAAAGTCTACTAGGTCTTTGCACGAGTTGAGGTGGGGAGATCATTCCATAGCTGGGGTGCATACAGGGAGAAGGCTCTCTTGCAGGTGGATTGATTTGCTTTGCTGAATTTTAGTGGGGTCTCTAGGCTGTTGTTGTCTGTTCCTTGTCTTGTTATGGTTGAGGGTGTTCTCCTGATCAGCGGTTGGAGAGTTGCTGGAGAGAGGTTGTTTAATGTTTTAAATATTATTATTATTATGTTTTTGTATTTGGTGTGTACAGAGATCGGGAGCCAGTGTAGCTGATGGAGTGTGGGGGTTATGTGTTTGTATTTTGCTGTTCCAGTTATGAATGTGGGTGCACAATATCTGTTGATGGTATTTTGTAAGTATGGATTGTTGGGACTGCATTAATGTGGGCTCCTAGGTGAATGTATCTGTAGGACGAGCGTTTAGTATTTTTTTTTCTTAGGCATCATAGGTTTATTCTTTGAAATGTTCTCTGAACAAGTAGGTCTTTAATTCTTTATGGAATGGTGTGAGTTCAGTAATGCTTTTTAGCTTTTCAGGAAGGGCATTCTGGAGATCCGGTGTGTACACAGAGAAAGCTCTATTGCGTGTTGTCTGATTGCTTTTTGCTATTTCCGAGTGTAGGGCTAGCATGTTTTGCATGCATTTTCATTTGCTTCTGTTGTTTGATGTTTTGTGAAAGATGGATTTCAAGTATGTTGATGATAGATTGTGTATGGTTTTGAATATGGTTATTAATATCTTCTATGTGATTCGGCATGTTAGTGGCAGCCAATGCAATTGAGTATTGGTATAATGTAATCAGCTTTTGATGCTTCCATTATAATTTGGGCAGCCATATGCTGTGCCATTTGTAGTTGATGTAAGGTATATTTGGGTAGTCCTTGGAAAATGTTATTGCAGAAGTCATGGTGTAGAAAGATTAAGGCCTGGAATATTGTGCGGAAGTAGTAAACTGTTAAGAGTGGGTTCTGTAGGATTCTTATTTTGTTGTATATAGCTCTGGTGGTTTTGCTGATGAGTGATGTGAAATTTAGCTGTTGGTCCAGAATTATGCCTAGGTATCTCATCTCTTGTTTAACTACCAGATCTGCATTATTGACTCTTAGCCTTTTAGGGGTTATAATGTTGGAGATACAATGTCTTGAATGGCAGCTCAAAGGAAGCCTGATATATGAACTTTTTTCATAGAAACAGGACAGCAGAAAAAGACCATATGGCCTATTGGGTCTGCCCTTCCATATTTTTATTTATTTATTTATTACAAATTCTTATATACCGCGCTATTTAGAATCAGTGCGGTTTACATTGTAATAACATTTGCATTAGAACAGGATCTTTTGCTCACATTATAACAGGGATTGTAACTTGGAGGTAACAAGGTAACTATATACAGATCAAACAAAGGAGCTTATAGATTAATTAGGTTGAATTATGTAATAGAATCGTAATGTAGTAATCGTAATGTTCTTGATGGTGGATTCTTTGTAAGTCACTGGGGGTTATGATGTTGGTATGTCAGATGCTGTGTGGGTGAGAAAAGGTGTTGGATGTGAGTGTACTAGGTTCGTGTGGGTAAAATAAAGGCAGAATAGGTGATGTTTAATAGCTTTTCTGAATTGCGAGAGGTCAGTAATTGATCTTATATGAGGTGGGAGATTGTTCCAGCACCTAGGAGCATATAGTGTAAATGCTCTGTTTCTAGTTGTTTGGGTACATTTGATGGATTCAGGTGGTATAGATAGCGTATTGTTGGTTGTTGATCTTCTTAGTCTGTTAGTAGGGATACTTGTCAGGAGTGATGAGAGGGATGTGGAAGATATCCAGTTAATTGCTTTAAATGACAGGATTAATGCCTTGTAGGTGACTCTGCATTGTACTGGTAGCCAGTGTAGGTCTATAAGTATGGGAGTTATGTGTTCTTTTCTAGAGATGCCGGAGAGAACACGGGCTGCTGTGTTCATTGCCATTTGAAGAGGATTGAGAGAGCTTTTAGGGAGTCCATGTAGGATGATGTTGGCATAATCAAAGTGTGGCATTGCTAGTGTCTGGAATACAGTTCTGAAGTCGTCAGGTGCTGGTAAAGGTCTTAGATGTCTTAGTGTCCGTATTTTGTTGTAAATGGACTTAGTGATATTCATATAGTCCCTTTTTTTCCTTTAAAGATCTTCTGTGTTTTCCCATGCTTTCTTGAATTCAGATACTGTCCTTGTCTCTACTACCTCCACTAGGAAACTATTCCATGCATCTACCACTTTCTCCAAAAATAAATATTTCTGCATTTATGGGGCTCTCCTCCTGTGCATTTATGCCATGGAGGAATTTAAATGTCTCTATCATTTCTCTTCTCTCCCACCTTTCCTCTAAAGTATACATATTGAGATCTTTAAGTCTGTCCCCATATGGTTTATAATGAAGACCACTGACCATTTTGGTAGCCACCCTTTGCACCGACTCCATCCTGCTTATATCCTTTTATAAGGGTGGTCTCCAAAATTGCACACAATATTTTAAATGAGGTCTCACCAAAGACTCGTACAGAGGCACTAGTACCTCCTTTTTCCTGCTGGCCACTCCTCTCCCTATGCACCCAAGCATCCTTCTGGCTTTTGCTGTGGCTTTTTCTACCTGTTTAGCCACTTTAAGATCATCAAAAACAATCAACCCAGGTCCTGCTCCTTTTTCGTGGACAGAAGTACTTCACCCCACTTCCTTGGATTTTTGCAGCCCAAATGCATGACATTGCATTTTGTAGCATTATATCTCAGCTTCTAAATTCTTGATCATTCTTCAAGCTTAGCTAGATCCCTCCTCATGTTATCTACTCCTTCCTGGGTGTCTACTTTCTTGCAGATTTTGGTATCATCCACAAAGAGACAATTCTTACCTGGCACTCTTCCGCAATATCACTAACAAAAATGTTAAAAAGAATCGGACTAAGGACAGATCCCTGCGGCACACCACTGATAACACCATTCTCCTCAGAGTGAGCTCTTTTTACCTTTATCCTTTATCGTCTCCCACTCAACCAATTTCTAACCAAGTCAGTCACTTTAGGGTCCATCCCTAGGGTGCTCAATTATTTAATTATAAATCACCTGTGCGGAACAGTGTCAAAGGCTTTACGAAAATCTAAATACACCACATCTAGGACTGTCCCTCGGTCCAACTCTCTGGTCATCTGGTCAAAGAAATCAATCAGATTTGACTGATGAAACCTGCCTCTAGTAAACCCATTCTGCTTCAGATCCTGCGATCCACTGCAGTCAGATGTTTATTGTTTGCTGTCCTGAAGAGACTAACTGAAAGCATACCCAGAGAGTGAGGTACGCAGAACTTTAGAGTACACTTCTATTCAAGCTAATCCTTTCTACTCAATGCAATGCTACCCAACCCAGTTCTCAGGGCTGCCCCCAGAGTGGGTTCAAGGTGTTAGCACCTTGGGCAGACCTTAAGTCTTATGCCCACTTGGTTGAATGCCTTGCTCTTTGCCACCTCCAGAAGCTGATGCCCTAGGCAACCACCTAGTTTGCATAATTGTGGGCTGGTCCTGCCAATTCTACTTCAATATGACCTACACAATTTGATCCTACCCAGTAGGGATCTGCATTAGTGCGTGCATATATGGTTCATTTGGGAGCCTAAAAATTTAAAGTGCATGAAAGTTGCTTGAAGGCATATGTACCTACAAATTAATGCATGCACAATTGATTTGTTTGCTTAAAAGGTTCTAGTACACATGGAATGCATGCCTAAAGGTCAAATATGTGAACGGACCATGAAAAAATGCCTGAAAATTGGGGAAAACAGTGTTTTAAATAAGCACAAATTGAACTTTTTTTTGATCATACACACTTCTACTACTCATTTTCAGACCTATGTATTTTAGGATGAATTACATTCATTTCTTATTAAATTCACAATTGCAAAACAAATAAAAATAAATACAATGGGCGTAAGAAGGGTCATTTTTAGTCCTTTGGGAAAGCAATGATTTACCACCTGCCTGATAACTGCCTACTTCAGAATGGCTAAAATGTGCACAAGGGGTTTCAACATTTATTTATTTATTTATTTAGACAGATTTGTATGCCATCTTTTCCTTCAATCAAGGTGGTCATGTCACATAACAGTTGGAGGGTTACATTTAACATTAGGGTACGTGTACACAATTAAACAATACAGTTACTTAACAACATTTAGACGGTACAGTTACTTTACAGCATTTAGACAGTACAATTGAGGTAACATTTAACATGAAAGTATTTAATCACTTGGTGTGATAGACTTGTGAGTGTGGGTGTGTGCTTATTTGGCGGAGGTAGTAGTGTTTCTGTTTGGGTAGGGGATGTTGCCTGAATGCTCATATGTTTCTATAAATAACCATGTTTTGAGGTCTTTGCGGAAGTTTGTGAGGTCATCTAATGCCCTCAGACTCGATGGGAGGGAGTTCCATAGTGTGGATGCCAGTAGTGAAGGTGCTCTTTTTGAAGTTGTTTGTTTGGTTTTGTGATAGCCTGCAGGTGTGCTGATCATGTTGTCATTATTACTTCTTCTTGGTCTATTGCTGATGTCACTTGTTATAACATTTTGGAGTACGTCTGCTGAGAGATGGTGGATGATTTTGAAGATGATCATGATTGTTTTGTATTTAGCTCTTGCCACCATTGGGAGCCAGTATAGTTGTTGTAGGATGGGAGTGATGTGTTCGGTCCTTGGTGTGTCTGTAATGATGCGTGCTGTGGTGTTTTGTACCATCTGTAGTGGGTGTAGTGTCTGTTGAGGAAGGCCTTGATATAGTGAATTTCCATAATCAAGCAGTGGTGTGATGAGTGCTTGTCACACTGTGCGGAAGTGGTCTTGACGGAACATTGGTTTGATTTGTCGGATTGTTTTCAATCGATGATATGCCTTTTGCGGTTTTAGTGATGTGGGACTTTAAGTTCAAGGCTCTGTCTAGTGTGATGCCCAGATACTTAACTTCTTCTTTGACTACTATGTGTTTATCTAGGATGCTGATGGTTTGTGGAGGTATGAAGGTGGGGTTCCTGGTGACGAACATTGCCTCAGTTTTATCGTAGTTGATCGTTAAGTTGTTGGCTATGAGCCAGTCATTCATGTCTTCGAGGCATTTTGTTATTGTTGTGGTGTTTAGTGCTAGTAGATTGATTGGAGCGTACACCATGATGTCGTCAGCATAAATGTGATAGTGTAGTGTTTGGTGCTTGATGATGTTGCATGTATGTAGATGTTGAAGAGCATTGATGATAGGGCTGAGCCTTGAAGTATTCCCTGTGTGACTGGGAATAGTAGTGATTTCTTTTGGTCGCATTTGACTTGTTGCGTTCGCTCTTCTAAGTATGATGTAAACTACTTCAGGGTATTCTTGCATAGTCCTATCTGTTGTAAGTGTTGCAATAATTTAGCGTGTGACACAGTGTCGAAGACCGCCAAGATGTCCATGAACACTAGCAGGTAGCCGTTTTTTTATGTTGTCTATGCCTCTTAGGAGATTGTCAAAGAGGGAGGTGAGTAGTGTCTCCACGCCATGTTGGGGCTTAAATCCATGCTGATGTATGTCAAGTGGGGTGTTGATATCTATATGGTCTTGCAGTTGGTTTTGCACTGCCTTTTCCACGATTTTAGCAAGGAATGGCAGGCTGGAGATGGGACGATATGATTTTGATTCGGATGGGCTCAGACTGTTACTTTTAAGTATTGGTCATATCATTGCGTGCTTTAGGGTTTGCGGCATATATCCTTGTTGGAGTGAATCTTTGACAATTTTATGGATGTGGTGAGAGAGCTGTTTTTTTGTAGCTTTGATCCAAGTCACTGGGCATGGGTCTGCCGGTGAAGCTGTTGTGTTTAGTCCAGATATAATGTCTTCTACTTGCTGCTTTGTTGGTATGTTAAAGTTCTCCCATGTTTGATGTTGCTTTTTTGTTGTGTGATCGTTTGTTTGTGGTGATGTAGAGCAAGTTTGGTTGGTGTTTTTTGACTTCAGGTAGTCTGCATATTTTTGTGGGTTAAGATGGTGGGTACTTTGTTGCGTGTCATCCTTGGTGAGCTTTTGGACTATGCTGAAGAGTTCTCTTGGTCTATTAGCAGATTTCATGATTAGGTTGGTATGGTGTTGCTGTCTACGCTCATTTATTAGATTGTTATATTCCCGTTGTTTGTTTCTGTATTGGGTTAGGAGGTTGTGTGATTTATCCCTTCTCCATTTTCTTTCCAGTCTTCTGAGTGTGTGCTTTGCAACTCTGATTTCATGTGAGTACCATGGGGCGTTGGGTCTCTTGCGTGCTTGAGGTTCTGTGATGGCTGGGGCAGATGCTGCGTTGGATATTATTGTGTTCCATTCTTCTGTGTTTAGGTCCAGAGTGTCGTGATCCTGTTGAAGTTGTGGGGTGATGTCGTTTATGAATGAGTCTCTGTCAAATGTTTTGAACCGTCTAGTTATTCTTTCATCTTCTTTGTGTTGAGCTGGGTTATTCAGGGTCATGGTGAATTCAATTACATGGTGTTCTGACCAGGGGACTGATGTAATTGTTGGTTTTGTGGTCTTGTTTTGTTCCACTAGTTGCAATGGAATGAAGATCATGTCCGGGGTTGTACCATGTTGGTGCGTTGGGGCGTTAATTGTCTGGCAGTATTTTAATGACTCCATGGCTTTTAAGAACGTTGCGGTTTCTCTGAGGGGTGCGGATGTTAGGTTGTAGTCTCCTAGTGCAATGAGGGGTTTGTATCTTCTGTTATGTATGCATATTGTTTCGATTACTGTGGAGAGGTGTTCCGTTGTGGTTCCAGATGGTCTGTATGTGAGGGCGATGGTTAAGTACTTGTTGGCTATAGTGAGTGTGTTAGATTTGGTTGTGTTAGTGGTGGCGATTGTTTTGAATCTGTATTTCTTTCTGGAAGTATTAGTACTTCTCCTCCTCTCTTCTGTGCTCTGATGCAGTTAAATGCCGTGTATCCTGTTGGGGTTACTTGGTTTAATATGACCTGGTCTGAGTCATCTAGCCAAGTCTCAGTGATGCATATTATATCAAGCTTCTTGTCGTGGATTATGTCGAGGATAGTATTTGTTTTGTTTCTGATAGATCTGGCTCAACTTGAGTTACTGACCTGGGCTCAACTTGTGTTGTGTTTTATAGGTGTAGTTTTGCATTAATAGTGATATCCTTGCTCTGTGTGTTGTGTCATTTGTTTTTGGTTAGCAGACTAGTTATGCAGGGAGGTTTATTTTACATTGCAGACAATGGGTAGCATGTTCTTTGCAAATAATCTACAAACAGTGTATTGTCTAGGCAGGGTAGCAGGATTAGCTTATAGGCAATGGATTGTCCAGGCAATGCAAGGCAGAAGGGTTAGTTTACAAGAAATGAATTGCCCAGGCAAGGTAACAGCATTAACTTATTAATGGATTGTCGAGGCAATGCCAGGTAACAGAGTTAACTTACAGGAAGTGGATTGTCCCGGTAAGGCAGGGTAGCAGAGTCAACTTAGATGAGGGCTTAGGACGCTGATCCTTGTCTGCTACTTGGTCCGCGCCAAAGGGCAATCGGGCGCAGGCCTGCCCAGTGCGGGTCTGCCTGCCGGCGGCACCTTTTTGATGTTGCTGCTCCGCCTCCCACAGCCCCGATTGGGCTGGAGCTTCTGAGCGGGGTGGGTTTACCGGCCCCGCTCAGGTGCTCTACCCCGATCGGGGGAGCCTTGCTTGTGATGGCTGCATGTGGTCCTTTCCTGCCGGCGGCGTCTTTTTGATGTTGCTGCTCTGCCTCCACAGCTCCGATTCGGCTGGGGCTTCCGAGCGGGGTGGGTTTACCGGCCCCGCTCAGCTGCTCTACTCCGATCGGGGGAGCCTTGCTTGTGATGGCCGCGTGTGCTCCTTTCCCAGCAGCGTCTTTTTGATGTATTTCTTTTTAAGTGCCGTCAAGTCAATATGACCCAGCAGCTTCTATGGAAAGTTGCAAGATTTTTTCCAGGAGACTGAAGTGAGAGAATTATCTTCTTGAATTGAGGAGAGTGAAGCTCTTCTCCACTATGGCTATATCACCAGAGTGCACCTGATCTCCTCTGATCTCAGAAGCTAAGCAGGGTCAGGCCTGATTAATACTTAGTTGGGAGACTACCTTGGACCATCAGGTGCTATGGACACAGTATGTGGAAGAATGACCTGGCAATTTACTTCTAGTTGTATCTTGCCAAGAAAACCTAGGGGATAATCACAACATGGTCAACTACCCACAAGGTTTACAAGAGTCAATATTGACTTGAAGGCACTTAATAACAAAAAAATGTATCACAAGAGCAGAGGAGTTCTACTCAGGTTGATTGAAAGAGAAAAGTGAATCTTCTAAGTTAGCAGAGAGACAGGGTATTCTTTTATGGAATATAAATTGTGAGCCCTTCGGGGACAAGGGATATGTATATGTATATATATGTTTATATATATATATTGTGAGAGATAGTGAATGATAGCTACCTCCTATGACCCTATTAGGCGGCTGCCTAGGGTGTTAAGATTTAAGCTGCCTTTAATACAAAAAGAATCTTGTAGTCAAGTGGTAAGGCAAAAGTAATATTAGGGCTTTATTCCCTGCCCTGATGGGATATTCCTGGGATACAACAAACAATATGAAACAAAAGAACTGCTGCACAGAAAAATATCTTCTTTCCTTCAGGCACCATCAGCTGGTTGCTTTGCACACGCTCAACATAAAGCTACAATATCGTCAGATAAACAAATTGTACAATCCATGGGCACAGGGTCAGAATTATAGCTGTTGTTCTCCCACTGCGTTAACTCAGAGTCACTTACAATTGCATATGGGTCACACTCTTCACAGCTGCTGTCTTCCTTAAAATTCTCCTGTGAGTCCTGGGCTAACTTTTCTAGAAAGGGCTCTTTAAATCCAGGGCTATGAATGCCCGGTATATTAAAAGCTTCCTTATGGCTTTCTCTTCTTCTCCACGCTGGTGGAATTACTGTATAACTTTCAGTATCAAAGTTACTTCTGGTGCCACGCCCTTGCCTTTCAAACCAAACAGAACTTCTTGCCTTTTCTTTAGCAGAGCTAGGTTCTCACCTCTTAGCTGTGGTTCTGTCTCTTATATCTGAGTTTCTGGCAACTCTCTCCTGGGCTCTCCAACTACCAGGAATCCTAGCAGGGTCCTGGGCACGGTGCTGGCTGTTTCCTGCTCTGCTGCCACACCTACTGCTTCCTTCCCTCAGTGGGTTTCCTCCAGCATGACGTGTGTTCACTGGATGCTGGCTTAGTCCTCCCAGGTCGCTGCCCCTACTGGCCTTCCCTGGTTCTACCCTGCAGCTTTTATCCTTGTTCTCTTTGCATGATGCCTGGGTTTCTGAGAACAGGTGTTCCTGATTAGCCTTCCTGCTTCTAGCTACGTCAGGACTAGTGCAAGGCAGGGCCGGATTTACCTATACGCCAACTACGCCGTGGCGTAGGGCCCACAGCTGGCAAGGGCCCACAAAAATTGAACAAATTGTTAGCTTTTTTAAAATTAAATTTAAAAAAAAAACGCTGGCTGCTGCCGCGGCAGCATGGACTGACCCACGGGGCCCCCCTCTGCTGCCGCGGCAGCATGGACTGTCCCGCGGGGCCCCCTCTGCCCGGCTGAGCCCCTCTGTGCCGGCTTTGAGAGGTGCGAAGGGAGAGTGTCTCCCTCGCGTCTCTGTTAAGCCCGCAGGGGCTGATGGGAAATCCATCTGCCCCTGGGGGCTTAACAGAGACGCGAGGGAGACACTCTCCCTTCACGCCTCTCAAAGCCGGCACGGAGGGGCTCAGCCGGGCAGAGGGGGCCCCGCGGGACAGTCCATGCTGCCGCAGCGGCAGCGGCCAGCGTTTTATTTTTTTTTTTATTAAAGTTTACTTGAGTCGATGGGGGGGGCTGGGACTGGAAATGGGCTGGGGGGGTTAAGACGAGTTGGGCTGACACGAAGAAACCAGAAGAAAGTGGCTGGAGCAATTGCAGCTGAAAAAAAATGCACAAAAGGTAGAAAATATCTCTTTATTTTGAATTTATTAATTGGAATATGTCAGCTCTGGTAAATGTGCATCATTAACGTCTGCACTTTGTTTAGTACAAGAGCAAATTAATGTATAGTTTTATTTCTACAGTGTTGTACATCCCAAGTTTGGCTTTTGGGATTCCCAGTTTAATTATGTCGTCAGGGCCAACAGCGCGCAGCTGATCCGACGTGCTCGTTTTTATCTTTTCTGGGGGCCCACAATTTTTGTTGGCGTAGGGCCTCACTCAAGGTAAATCCGGCCCTGGTGCAAGGACATTTTACTCTAATGCCTTTCTGCTTTTCTTGTGCTGAGTTTGTTTGCTGCTCAGCTAATTCTACATGTGCTGAGTTTGTCTGCTGCTCAGCTAATTCTACATGAGCTGGGTTTGTTTGCTGCTCAGCTAATTCTACATGAGCTGAGTTTGTCTGCTGCCCAGCTTATTCTGAGGTAAGTTCCTTACTTTCCCCTAACTCCATGGGCTCTGTGCCAGCTGCTGTGTCACAATATATATATATATATATATATATATATACATATACATATATATATATATATATATATATATATATAGTGACAAAGAAGCCTATTTTGAGCCTATGAGTATAGAAAAGGCCAGTGATTTTAACTTAGAGAAAGAAGAAATCCCTGCAGGGCATAGATTTCAGGCCCCTCGTAAAGAAAGAAATCTGAGGGAGAGAAAGTTCAGGCAGCCACACCCTAACTCCTATGACCTAACTGCAGGCTTGAGAGGTGATTACAATCACCTGGGAGGAGCGGAGGAAGGGCTGGAGCCCTGGAGAGGGAAATATAAACCCCTGCTAAAGCAGAGGAAAGGAGAAACTCAGAGGAAGGAAGAAGCTCTGGGGAGGCAGAGGTCTCAGGAGGTTCGGAGGACTCAGAGGATTCAGGGGAATCAGGAGTGGAACCAGGAGCACCTGCAGATCTCCAGGAGAGAACCCAGAGAGGAATACAGAGAGCTGTTCCAGAGAGGCTGGAAGGAGACAAGGAACCGTAGTGAACACAACCAGGGAGAACTGCCCCGTGCTTCAGGTACTGACTGTCTTTATTGGGGAGAGTAGAGCTCAGGAGAGAGATTAGAACCCCCAGGGAGGCTGTATTCTGAGCACTGTGTCCAGAGCTCAGAACAGGACACTGCCCTAACAACACCAGAGGATATGCAGATTGAGTTGGCAGGGGAGGAATTGCAAGATCTAGATATCCCCATGGACTGTACCCTATGTCAAGCTACAAGCATGGAATCATAATGTTAAAGGCTAGCATTGAATGAGAAAGTCTCCTAGAAGCAGGTAACTGGAATTGAGCCAGGAATTGGGTTTGAAGAAAACTCCACGTGTTTGCATTTCTCAGGAAAGTGCTGAGTCATGCTGAAGAGAAAGCTTGTGAATGTTTGTTACTTGTTTTCTTATTTTGATTTTAAAACCTATCCTGAAAGGAAGCAGGGAAAGAAGAGGTTGTTTCAGAGGAACTGAGTTATTCTTTTGCTATTAAGTGCTTCACAAACACAAGGTTAAAAAGAAGTTCTCCCAGGACAAGCAGGATGAGTCAGCCACAAGTGGTGATGTCATCCGACGGAGCCGAGACGGAAGTACTCTCAATAGCCCAGAGGGCTTTAGCCCCCTGGGCATGACCAGTAGCCCCACCTCCCGGTCCGCCCCTAGCTAGCCAGATTTTTGTCTTCCGCCTTGCCAGCAAGACGTGATTTCTACTCTCTCTACATACCTCGACCATCATGAAGAAAACAGGCTTCAAAAAATGTCCGGGGTGCTCCAGGAAAATGGCCAACGCAGACTCCCATCAACTTTGCGTCCGCTGCCTAGGTAAGGAGCACCCCGTCGAAGATTGTCTCTCCTGTGCCCGCATGTCTCCTCGGGCCCTGAAATCTCGTAGATATACCCTCCTCGACTCAGCAGACCCCGCTGCTGCTTCGCTCCCGAGCATCGCGCCTGTAAAGCCTTTTTCTGCTTCCACCCCGGCCTGGGACAAGCCTGCTTCAGCCTCTGTCCCCTGCCGCAAAAGCGTGCCTCTGCCTGCCGCGTGTCTGCCCATGGAAGCCGCCATTTCTCAGCCTGACTCCGCCCCTCTTCCGGCGGCTCTTCCGGTTCCTGCCATCCTGACCTTCGACCCTGAGGATTGCTTTGGCGCAGACCGGCTACGGCACAGGACTCCCAGCTCTCACAGGATCGCTGAAGGACAGCGCAGCGCCAGGCCCTCTCGCACTCAGGCTCAGCGTACCAGTGCTTCCCGCAGCCGCTCCAGACGGGCCCGGAGCCGCAGCCGCAGACGAGCCAGCAACCTCTGAAAACCCCTCAGTTGGAGCAGCAGATCCATCAGCCGGCGCAGACACCATCGGAGCCGCAGATCCAACAGTCGGCGCAGATCTCATCGGAGCCGACGCGTCTCTCACAGCTGGCGCAGATCTCATCGGAGCCGGCGCATCTCATCCAGGCACAGTTTGAGCGGCAGTCGTACCTCTGCATCCAGAAGCCGGCACAGATCTCGCAGCCGGCGCGGCACACGGAGTCCATGCATACGGCGCGGCAGTGCTCATCACCATCGCAACAGCAGAAGGGACACAGCTTCATGCGCCAGATCCCTCTCACGGAAAAATGACGAATCGCGCAGCCTAGACGGGAGCTCTGCAGGGCATAAACGTTGCAGGAGCGCTTCTTCAGGAGCATACATCTCTACACCACAAAAGAGGTCGCGGCGCTCTTCTGACTCCTCAGTTTCCTGTCAGGGAGCTGTCTCTTTGGCGTCATCCTCATCCTCTTCAGTCTTGGAGGACTTGCCCTCCCCAAAGGAGGACAATCAAAACCCTGCCCCCACTGTCCAGCCCTCTACTGCCCATCAGCCTCCTGAATCCATCCTGCGCCTTACAGACATGTTGCAGGAATGGGCTTCCAAACTGTCCAGCATGGCTTCCACTCCATTATTGCCGGCAGCACCAACCCCTGAAGCACCGGCACCCTTGCTCAATCCTGCACAGGGAAGCGCCGCCGAGCTCACCCCCTCGGCACAAGCTCTGCCTCTCAGGCTGTCTCTTTCCACGGAGGCCTCTGATAACCCTGCTGAGGTTCCCACCCCTCCGGAGGACCTGACATACTACAAGTTCGTCTGCAAGGTTATTTCCTCACTATCAATCGTTCCCTTGGATACCCCGGACCAGCGCAACGAAGTTCAAAGCGCTCTCAAATTCGTGAACACCCCCAAAACCGTCACCGCACTGCCGGTGCACCAGCTCCTCCAGGACAACCTATCCAAGACGTGGCAAACTCCTGCTTCCAATCTGACCTGCACACGCAAACTGGATCTTAAATATGCAGTTCAGCCCCTACCAGGCTTTGATAAGCCACAACTCCCACATCAGTCTATTGTGGTCGAGTCGGCCATCAAGCGTTCCAAAAACTCACGCACCTCCAGCAATGCGCCACCGGGGAAGGACAACAAACTCCTTGATGATGTGGCAAAGCGGGTTTACCAAGGGACCATGCTCAACGCCAGGATAGCGGCCCACCAATTTCAACACGCCATCTACCAGGATTTGCTGGTGACCAACATCAAGTCTTCCGTCGCCCAGCTTGCCGAAGTCCCGCAGGCTCTCCTTACATCCTTAGCTGACCTTGAAGACTGCACCAGACATCAGGGACGAGCTGCCCACGACGCTTTCGAGACAGCTGCGAGAATCGCAGGGTCTGCCATTTCTGCATGTCGCCTTGCCTGGCTTAGGGCCTCTGGCTTACGTACGGACTCTCACGATAAGATTGCTGACACCCCTTGCACTGGGGATTCCCTCTTTGGTGATAAAGTCAAGAACACCGTCAACGATATGAGGGAACGCTGTACCACTCTTCAAACCATCGAGGAGGGTACGGATCGCCCTCGTCCTTACCATAAGGGAAACTCGCAGAGCTACTCAACTCACAAGCGCTACAACTCCTACCGGAAATGGCAACAACCGCGATACAAACAGCAACCATATCAACAGCCTTACAGGCAGAAACTGCGCCAGCGCGAGCGCGCTCAGAAGAAAACCACATCTGCTCCGGCTAAAAGCACTCCTAGTTTTTGACTCTTCGCCCTGCCCCCACCTTCCGACGGGGGTCGCCTGTCTGCCTTCCAGCGCTCCTGGGCGAATATAACGACGGATCGGTGGGTGCTCACTATCCTCAAGCAGGGCTACCGAATCAGATTCTCTTCGCTACCTCCTCAGCGCCCACCGCCGGTGAACAACACCCCCCTCCAGCATCTCCCAGCCATGAACTCGGAGATCACAGCCCTTCTACAATCCAAGGCCATCGAACCCCTTCCACCCAATGAGGTTAATACAGGGTTCTACTCGAGATACTTCCTCGTCCCCAAAAAATCAGGGGGTACCAGGCCTATTCTCGACCTGCGAAAACTCAACAAGTGCATCACCAGGGAGAAGTTCAGGATGCATTCTCTCTCATCCATTCTGCCCCTCATCCAACCCGGGGAATGGCTAGCCTCCTTTGATCTCCAGGATGCCTACACCCATGTCCCTATCCACCTTCATCACAGGAAATTCCTTCGCTTCAAGGTGGCAGAGAAGCACTACCAATACAAGGTCCTACCCGTCGGTCTTTCTCCTGCCCCCAGAGTCTTTACCAAGTGTGTGGCAGTAGCGGCCGCTCACCTCCGCAAACTAGGAGTGTGCGTGTTTCCCTACCTGGACGACTGGCTGATCACCGCAACCTCTCCCTCAGATCTTCGGAGAGCAGTCAAAAGAGCCACGTCGCTGCTAACCTCCCTGGGCTTCCCAATCAACTACGGAAAGTCCCACCTATCTCCTGTCCAGCGGTTGGAGTTCATTGGAGCTCTTATAGACACCACACGAGCAAAGGCCTTCCTCCCCAAGGGCAGGATGGGCACCATCATACATCTAGCCCTCCAGGTGCTCCGCTCTCCCCAGTCCACGGCAAGGACCCTCCTACGCCTCCTGGGCCACATGGCGGCGACCACCCATGTCATCCCCCTTGCGAGGCTGCACATGCGTGTCCTCCAGTGGCACCTACGCTCCCACTGGTGCCAGCACGCGCAACCCTTGACTACACTGATCTCCATCGATCCCCTCGTGGCCAAGGCTATCAGTTGGTGGACCAGCCAACACAACCTGTCGCAGGGCAGAGCCCTACGCTTACCTGCTCACCAAGCCACAGTGACCACAGATGCCTCGCATCTAGGCTGGGGTGCGCATTGTGCCGGCGCCCACACTCAAGGCTGTTGGTCGCCTTCAGAAAAAGAGCTCCACATCAACGTCCTCGAGCTCAGAGCTGTCCGCCTCGCACTCATGGCCTTCCAGGAACGCCTAAAGGGCAAAGTCGTCCGCATCCTGACAGACAACCAAGTGGCCATGTTCTACATAAACAAACAAGGGGGCATGGGCTCAAGACCCTTGTGCAAGGAGGTTCTACGCACCTGGCGTCTCGCCAGTTCATACAGATGCAGCCTCCACGCATGCTATCTACCAGGAGAAGAGAACGTCATAGCCGATCGCCTCAGCAGACAGCTGAACCCACACGAATGGACTCTTCACAAGGAAGTGTCGCAGTCCCTCTTCACGAAGTGGGGTCTTCCGGATATCGACCTCTTCGCGTCTCAGGAGAATGCCAAATGCCGTCTGTTCTGCTCCAAGAGACCCGCGCAGGGTGGCTGCAGACGCCTTCGATGTGACGTGGGACCAATGGCTCTTGGTGTATGCTTTTCCACCCATCCCCCTCATCACACGGACCATCCAACACCTGATCAGGGACAAGGCAGTAGCCATCCTGGTGATCCCGTACTGGCCCCGCCAGGTCTGGTTCCCATACCTACATCGCCTGGCGCTGGAATCCCCCATTCGCCTGCCCCTGAGGCCGGACTTACTCACTCAGGACAACGGCACCATCCTCCATCCCAACTTGCAGATGTTATCGCTAATGGCTTGGAAGCTGAAAGGCTAGCCCTGGCACCATTAAACCTCTCATCTGAAGTGCAGCGAGTCATCCTGGCAGCCCGACGCCCTTCTACCAGAAAGTCCTATAGCCTCAAATGGCGTCGTTTCAGCATTTGGTGCGAGATGGAGCGCCTGGACCCCTTCTTGTGTCCGGTCCCATCCCTCCTTCAATACCTCTCTATTCTCTCATCTCTTGGACTCAAGACGCAGTCCATCAAGGTCCACCTATCCGCCATTGCGGCCTTTCACCATTGCATCGGCGACACTTCGGTTGCCGCCCTTCCTCTAGTTACCCGCTTCATGAAAGGCCTGCACAACCTGCGCCCACCTGTCCGGGCACCAGTGCCTCCTTGGGACCTCAACCTCGTCCTGGACCAGCTCACGGGGGCCCCCTTTGAGCCGCTGCACCTGGCTGATCTCAAATTCGTCTCCTGGAAAACTCTGTTCCTTGTTGCCATCGCTTCGGCCAGACGGATCAGCGAGCTGCAAGCTCTTGTGGCCTACCCACCGTATACCATTCTCCACCAAGACCGTGCATGCCTACGCACACATCCTAAATTCGTCCCGAAGCTGGCCACCGCCTTCCACCTCAACCAGACAATTGAACTGCCCTGCTTCCTACCGGGCCCACACTCTGACTTGGAACAGGAGCGTCTTCACACCCTTGACTGCGTCAGGGCCATCCGGTGCTACCTGGAGCGAACTACCTCTCTACGCAAGGGCTCACAGCTTTTTGTCTCGTACGACCCCAACAATCCTGGTCGTCCTGTGTCTAAGCGCACCTTGTCCATCTGGATCTCTTCTTGTATCTCCTTCTGCCTTTCGCTCGCGGGAGCACCGCCCGCTTCAGGGGTCTGGGCTCACCACTTGCGGGCCCTGGCCGCCACCATTGCCAATCTCCGCTCCATCCCCATCCCTGAGATCTGCAGAGCAGCCACCTGGGCCTCCATCCACCCCTTTCAACGCCATTACTGCCTGGATATGACAGAGCATGCCGGCTCCGCCTTCGGCCTAGCGGTACTGTCCGCGTCCAACAAGCAAGTACCAGCCCCTGGGCAAGTCTAAGCTTCAGAGTGCCCGCTATCTACTTGCCAGCCACATTGGTGGCCTATGACTATTACCTACAATGACGATTGCATTGCTGTTCTCTAATGACTTATGTCTTATTGCACTATTGTTGTTATTTTCCAGCGACCCAGTTGGTCACTGGCCCTGTTACCTATTGCACTCTATTCTTCCACTGTTGACGATTATTGATTATGATTACGGTGTCTTTGCACTCTTGATTGTTCACGGCTTGTTGCCTTGTCTCTCACGTGCACATTATGTTACTGCCTGCGGTGTTGCACATTAAACCTAACCTGTTGCACTTATGCCAGCCTGCATCTCCCCCCACGCCGCCGTGAGTGCAGCTCGGGAGGCACCACTTGTGGCTGACTCATCCTGCTTGTCCTGGGAGAAAACTGAGTTACTTACCTGTAACATGAGTTCTCCAGGGACAGCAGGATAAGTCAGCCACACCTTCCCGCCCTCCTCCCCGGCTTGGGGGAGATCATAGGGCACTCCTCAATCCGCCACCTAGCTCCTGGCGTGCCTCAGCTAGAGAAATCCTGGCTAGCTAGGGGCGGATCGGGAGGCGGGGCTACTGGTCATGCCCAGGGGGCTAAAGCCCTCTGGGCTATTGAGAGTACTTCCGTCTCGGCTCCGTCGGATGACGTCACCACTTGTGGCTGACTTATCCTGCTGTCCCTGGAGAACTCATGTTACAGGTAAGTAACTCAGTTTTTTTTTACCTTGCTGAGCAGAGCTGTTTCTCTAAGACTGAGCAATGTTGTTAACCAGCTGCATGTGTTTAAAAGACTGTGAAGCAGTTATACTGATCTAAATGCTCTGTTGCAAACAATCCTGAATGAATAAAATTCCTGTGTACAGTTTACTTGAACCTTTACTTTAAAATAAATTCTGTCATTTGTCTTAACATCGGACCATGACTACACTTCTTCTTTTTTTTAATTTTATTTTTACAAAACTTTTACAATATATCAAGAAGTTACAACACTCTTGAAGAAACAGGAAGGCATCTAAGAAATAAACATTAGCAAAAACCAATTGGTACCAATAAAGCAATTCAAACCGAGACATCTTCCACACTAGCCCACAACAGAGGAGTAGAGGAGTCATACTAAATATAAACCAAAAATGATAGGAAAATTAAGGCATTTGCAAAGCACAGAAATAATCATAATGAGAGAACTGGAGAACCCCCCACTGAGAACTCCAAGTGTTTAGCATTAATGAAAGCAATAAGTTGGGATGGTTCGTAAAACACATAAGAAATTGATTTTAACTTTACTAAACATTTACATGGATGTTTGAGAAAAAACAAACCTCCCAACTGCAAAATACCAGGGCGCAACAAAAGAAATTCTTTTCTACGCTTCTGTGTAGTCTTAGCCAAATCAGGATAAATCCTAACTATTAACCCTCTAAAGGGTATGTTCCTTTTCCTAAAAAAAAGCTTCAACAGCCACTCTCTATCAGATAGGAGAGCGAAGGTTACCAATAACGTAGAAGGAACAGGATCTTCACATTCAGAGCTCTCCAACAACTCAGAGACATTTAAGATATTAACTTGTTTCTGAGAACTTCCCATCATAACATTCCCAGTATCAGGCTCAGCCAACGTTGTCTTGGCCCTAGGTAAATAATAGACTCTAACCAAAGGTGGGATTAAATCAGAGGAAACCCCCAACACTTCTATAAATATAAACAAAACATTTCTCTCAGAGAGATAGACATTATTCTGGGAAAATTAATTATTCTAAGATTATTCAACCTAAGAGAATTGTCCATCTGTTCCAGCTTAACCTGTGTTGAGAGAAAAGCTTTCTTAAAGACATCCACTTGTTCTTCCAATGCCTCCACCTTCCGTTGTGCTTCAGTTACTTCTGAATGTAAAACAGTAACTCTTTGCTGGAAACCATCCATAGCCAACCTATACTCATCCACTTTCTGTTCCAAAGAAGATACCTTTGGCACCATTGCTTCCCCCAGAGAGAGAATAGCCTGCCAAATGTAAAAGTCTCAGGACGCTGTAGCGTAAATTGTTGCTGCGATGTTAACATCTTAGAATCTTCTTCCAAACATGCTATCCGCTGCTGCCCTCGGTCCACAGCAACCCGCTGACCCAGTGGCTCTCCTTTACTCGACAACGAAGCTGTTTCGGACTCGTGCAGCCCAGTGGCAACCTGCGCGCAAACTTGCCGCCCCTCCGCTCCCGGTCCAACCAAGCCACTAGCTACCCCCAACTTCAGGAGGGAGCCAAGCTCCAAGAAGCCTTCTGGCAAGGGCTGTCCTCGAGTCACTTTCGTTGTTGGTCTCTCAGGGGAGAGAGAATACCGGAAGCAGATGCCGAGCCACCCGACTCCAGCGTTCTGTCAGCCCGGGACTCATCCCCTTCTCCTGCCGGTGCTCGCTGAGCACGAGAAACGAAGGAGTCCATGGGACCCGAAGAAATTGGCGTAGAGGTTGGGGGAGGTTGGGTGGACTCAGCCAACCCCTTTCCCTTACATTTCCTTCCCATATAGCAAAAGAAGAAAAATGCGCTTACAGTGAAACAGCAAGTGCCGCCATCTTGACCAAGACTCCTCACTACACTTCTTCTTAAGAGCCAAACTACATGTCCCAGAATCCACCTGAGGAAAAGCTAGTTTATTTGAGCTCACCAAGAGAAGTTCTCTGTTACTTCGCCCCTCTAAGCCAGTGACCAGTGTCAAGGGCGTGACAAAATATTATATATATATATATATATATATATATATATATAGATAGATATAGATATAGATATATATAGATATATGTACAGTATCTGAATGTAACCCGCTTTGACTTGTAGAAAAGTGGTATATAAGCCTAGCTATATAAAGAGTTCATTAATTACTGTGATCACCACAGGACATGGCATCTCTGTGTAACCTTCAGTTTGGAACTAGCGTTCCTGATGTGCCAGTGATTATGCTCCTAAGGGAGAAGAGTGAGAAGCTAAAAGTATCTTATGGATTTCCAGGTAATGATGCACATTTAATTAAACAAATTGTGTAGATTAGATTGTGCCGTGCAGGATAAGGACTTTTCCCTACGGAGGGGGGGGGGGATATTCAAAATGAGTAACACAGATAGCAGACCTGCTGACCATGTTAATCGTGACGAGCAGGATATTCAGTGGCACATAGCTGCTTTGTGACACTGTATATCACCTCCTAACTCTCCTGCATACCTCAGTGCTACCTGAGTTGCATCGCAGCATTCTGGGGGCAGTTAAAATGCTAACCAGGCACACCGAATATTCAGTTCAATGTTGGTGGCCAAATATGATCCTGCTATTGAATATACCATACTTTCTTGAATTCAGATACAGTCCTTGCTTCTACCTTCATTCTATGCCTCTTCATTGCAGAGTTTTCTTTCAATTGAAAGAGGTTCTCATCCCGTGCTTTAATGACACAAAGGTATTTAAATGCCTCTATCATATCTCCCCTCTCCCGTCTTTCTTTCGATATACATATTGAGATCTTTAAGTCTGTCCCCATATGCAGTATGATGAAGATCACTGACCATTTTGATAGCCACCCTCTGGACAAAATTGATTCTGTTTATATTCTTCTGAAGGTGCGGTCTCCAGAATTGCACACAATACTCCAAATAAGGTCTCACCAAAGACTTATACAGAGGGACTATCACCTCCTTCTTCCTGCTGGCCACTCCTCTCCCTATGCACTCAAGCATCCTTCTAGCTTTCACCATCGCTTTTTCTACCTATTTAGCTACCTTAAGATCATCAGAAACAATCACCCTTATGTCCTGCTCTTCTTTCATGGACAGACGTACTTCACCCCATATATGGCACAGCTCCCTTGGATTTTTGCAGCCTGAATATATGACCCTGCATGTTTTAGCATTAAAGCTCAGTTGCCAAATTCTTGACCATTCTTCAAGCTTCATTAGATCCATCTTCATGTTACGACACCTTCTTAGGCATCTACTCTATTGCAGATTTTGGTATCATCCGCAAAGAGGCAAAATTTACTTGACTGCTTTTCTGCAATAACATGAACAAAAATGTTAAAACATATTGGACCAAGGACAGATCCTTGTGGCACACTACTGATAACAGCCTTCTCCTCAGAGTGAGCTCCATTTACCTGCTCCCTTTGACACCTCCCACTTAACCAGTTTCTAACCCAGTCAGTCACTTTATGGTTCATCAACAGGGTGCTCAATTTATTTATAAGTCTCCTGTGCAGAACAGTGTCAAAGGTTTAAGTAAACCACATTTGTGATCTCCCTCAGTCCAATTATCGGTTATCCACTCAAAGAAATTAATCAGATTTGTATAAACAAGACCTGCCTCTAGTAAAACCATGCTGCCTCAGATCCTGCAATCCATTGGATTCCAGAAATCTCACTATCTTCTGTTTAAGCAGCATTTATTATTTAGGATTATTACTTATGAGGATATCATGCATCAGCTTGTTTTGTAAAAATACACATAAATGTATACGGTGTATATATATATATGTTTCATTGCTCTAAATAGGTTTACCAGCTTACCCGTGCTGAACAAGAGAGGGAAGTGTAGAGACTTTGTAAGCAGAAGAGCAATAGTGATCCACCATCACCAATTCTTCTGAAAGGACTTTAACTTCCACACCAGTGTGTCTGTGCTTTAGGACAAAGACATGGTGTCAGAAGATGAACTGCATAGTACAGAAATAATAATACATTATCTGTTGGATGTGTGGGAAAATACTACATAGAAACATAGAAATATGACGGGAGAAAAAGAACACATGGCCTATCTAGTCTGCCCTTCCATATCAACCACTATAACAGTCCCATTTTTTCCTTAGAGATCCTCTGTGTTTGCTTTTTGAATTCAGACACTGTCCTCATCTCTACCGCCTCCACTGGGAGACTATTCCACTCATCTACCACTATTTCCATAAAGAAATATTTCTGCATATTACTCCTGAGTCTATCCCATTTCACCCTCATCCTATGTTCCCTCGTAGCAGAGCTTGCTTTCAATTGAAAGAGGCTCTCCACCTGTGCATTTATGCCATGGAGATATTTAAACGTCTCAATCATATCACCTCTATTCTGCCTTTCCTCTGAAGCATACATATTAACAGAGGCAATGTTCGTTACTAGAAACCCCAATTTCATTCCACCACAAACTATTAACTTACTAGATAGATCCATTGTAGTTATGAATGAGGTCAAATACCTAGGCATAATATTGGATAAGGCTTTGAACCTTAAATCTCATATTGCTACGACTGCAAACAAGGCCTATCATTGTTTAAAGATTATTAGAAAGTTCAAGCCGTTACTCCTTCAAGACCATTTCCGTACAGTGTGTCAAGCACTCATTACCCCCCTCTTAGATTACAGAAATTTGCTGTATCAAGGTCTCCCTCAACAGACTTTACACCCTCTCCAGATGGTTCAAAATACCGCTATACGCATCATCACTGGTACTTCAAGAACAGATCATATCTCCCCTGTCTTACAGCAATTGCACTGACTTCCAGTGAATGTCAGATCTAAATTCAAAACACTCTTAATTATCTTTAGAATATATAATCATCTATCGGCAGATGCACTGGTATTATAACAAGGGATATTATTAATAGGCCAAGAAGAAACAACAATAATAATGACAATAGAATTGGCACTCCTGCTGGATATTGTAAGACCAAGCAAATGACTTCAAGTAGAGCTCCTTCATTACTGGCGTCCAGACTTTGGAACTCTCTCCCAATGGACCTAAGGACTATGAGTGATATTATAGATTTTTGTAAAGCCCTAAAAACCCTGCTTTTCGCAGAAACTTATGAGTTAGTAAACAATCAATAGTTTCTACCATTTGGTCTACTATTACTTACATCAACTCGTCTTAGTTTTGTTTAGTGTTATGTATAATGTTTTATGTACCTCATGTGATTTGTAACCTTCCGTTTTGTAATGTGACCACTTTAATTGTAGGATAAGGTGGGATACAAATCTGTCTAAATAAATAAATAAATATTAAGATCCTTAAGTCTGTCATCATATGCTTTATAATGAAGACCACTAACCATTTTAGTAGCTACCCTCTGCACCGACTCCAACCTGTTTATATCTTTCTGAAGGTGCAGTCTCCAGAATTGCACACAATACTCCAAATGAGGTCGCACCAACGACTTATACAGAGGCACTATCACCTCCTTTCTTCTGCTGGCTATTCCTCTCCCTATGCACCCAAGCATCCTTCTATCTTTCGCTGTCACCTTTTCTACCTGTTTAGCTACTTTAAGATCATCAGACACAATCACGCTCAGGTTCCGCTCTTCTTTTGTGGACAGAAGTACCCTACCCCTAGAGGGCCCGATTCTGTCCCAGACGTAGATCCCCTCTGTGCATCTGGTCTGAGCCGGACGCACAGAGGTGATCATGATTCTGATCCCGTGGGGCACGTCTAGCCCCGCGGGATCAGACTTGCAAACAGTCCTGCATGTGCAGGACTGCACTCGGCAAACTCAGTCAGGGCCTTTAAATGGAGCTGTGGCACCATGGCATCCTGTTGCCATGGCACCGCAGTTCCATTTAAAAGCTGCAATGCCGGCCGCCAAGAACAAGAGTTTATTCCCAGCAGCCCGACCCTCAATCTGGCCTCCTAAGGCCATTGTCGGGCTGCGGGGAATAAACCCTGGCCCCCCTGCCCCATCTGCACCCTGGGCCTTCCAAAATAAAATGTACAGGGAAGTTATTCCAACTCGGAGGTGGAATAACTTCCCCAGACATTTTGTCGGCCCCAGACGTACAGGGCCGACATTAGATTCAGCCCTGTACATCCAAGGCTTGCAACCATCCACTGCCCGCCCACTCTCTGCCCCTGTGCTGCCCATTCCCTGCCCCCATCTAACGTCCCCGTACAACCGGCAGGGAAGTTATTCGGGGGCGGGAGAAGCCATGAATATCGGGGATGGACTTCCCATTGCACAGTCTATCCCCCTATTCGATGCTCAGAATAACTCCCATACTGTATCGCTCCCTTGGATTGCTGCAGCTCAAATGCATGACCTTGCATTTTTTAACATTCTTCAAGCTTACCTAGATCACTCCTCATGTTATCTATAACTTCTTGGATGTCTACTCTATTGCAGAGTTTGGTATCATCTGCAAAGAGGCAAACCTTACCCAACAGTCCTTCCGCAATATCTCTAAGATGTTAAAAAGAATTGGACCAAGGACAGATCCCTGTGGCACACCACTGGTAACCTCTTCTCCTCAGAGTAAGCTAAATTTACCTATACCCTTTGTCACCTCCCACTCAACCAATTTGTAACCAAAATAGTGACTTCAGGGTCCAATCCTAGGATTCTTAGTTTGTTTAAAAGTTGCTTGTGCGGAACGGTGTCAAAGGCTTTACTGAAATATAAATACACCACATCTAGGGCTCTCACTTGGTTCAACTCCCTGGTCACCCAGTCAAAGAAATCAATCAGATTTGTCTGACAAGATCTGCCTCTGATGAATCCATGCTGCCTTAGAACCGGTAATCCATTGGCCTCCAGAAACCTCACTATTTTCTCTTTCAGCAGCGCTTCCAATTATTTACTCACCACCGAGGTTAAACTAATTGGCCTGTAGTTTTCAACCACATCCTTACTTCTGCTTACTTATCCTTTTCTGTGAAGGGACCACATATGCCTCTCTTCAGTCCTCTGGCACCACTCCCAACTCCAAAGAGGCATTGAAACAGTCAGTCAGTGGAGCTTCTAGAACGTCCCCAAGTTCCCTCAGTATTCTTGGTTGCATCCCATCTGGTCACATCGCTTTGTCTACTTTTAGTTTAGCTAGGTCCTCATGAACAGTCTTCTAAAAATCATTCAAGATGTCTCTCACTTCTGCTTCTGTTTGTGGGTGTTTTCTGAGTCCTGCTCATGGTCCTTCATCTGTGAACACAAACCAGAAATATTTGTTAAGCAATTCCGTTTTATCCTCATCAGCTTCTACATATTCCTCCCCTTCACTCTTGAGTCTGACAATACCACTCTTGCCCTTCCTCTTCTAACTAACATATCTGAGAAATGTCTTATCCCCCTTTTAATTTCATTGGCTATTTCCTCCTCTTTTTGAATCTTTGCTTTCTTGACTATTTTTATGTATATCAATACAAGAATAATGCTGGTCTTCTTGGAGTGGAATATAATCTGAATTCTATGAAAAATCACTCCATACAAACATGCAAATAATCAAAGTGGAAACTGTCTTACACTAGGAGAACTGTTAATGAAGCAGTGTTTCTTTGAGTTCCCAGGAAGTCTCAGAACTCAGTAGCGCTCAAAACTAATAGTTTACTATTAAGTAAAACATTGGCGCCTGATAGCATCAACGACAAACCTGGGAGTATTTTTCTTTTACTGTTTTTCAAACAGTGATTTTTTGAAAGCAACAGTAAAAGAAAAATACTCCCAGGTTTGTCGTTGATGCTATCAGGCGCCAATGTTTTACTTAATAGTAAACTATTAGTTTTGAGCGCTACTGAGTTCTGAGACTTCCTGGGAGCTCAAAGAAACACTGCTTCATTAACAGTTCTCCTAGTGTAAGAAAGTTTCCACTTTGATTATGTGTATGTTTGTATGGAGTGATTTTTCATAGAATTCTTGACTATTTTGCCAGTCTCTCTAAGATTTTCCAAATATAGATGCCTGTCTTCCTCTCTCTGTTATCTCTTAAATTTCATGAAGGTCTCCCTCTTTTTCTTCATCTCTTCAGCTACTGCTTTTGAGAACCATAGCGGCCTCTTTTTCCTTTTACATTTATTTACCATTCTAACAAAAAGGTTGGTTGCCCTTAAAATATCCCCTTCAGTTTTGACCACTGTTTTTCTACATCCCCCAGCTGTTCCCATCTTGCTAATGCCTCTTTGAGGTATTGGCCCAACTTGGCAAAGTTAGTTTTCCTAAAGTCTAAGACCCTCGCTTTTGAATGGATTTTATTAGCCCTTGTCCTAATACTGAATCCGCCATCTGGTGATCACTGGTTGCAAACTGATCTCCCACTATAACGTCAGAAACACTTTCACCATTCGTAAGCACCAAGTCTAATGTGGCCTCTTCATGTTTGTGTTCTGTTACCAATTGCATAAATAGTTCTTCCTGTAAAGAATCCAGGATGTGCTTACTTTTAGATGATACTGCAGCAGGGATGTGCCAATCAACATCTGGCATATTGAAATCCCCTATCAGTAGCACTTTCCCTTTCCTGTCAATGCTGCATATGGCTTCTATTAAATCTTGTTCCACTTCTTCTCCCTATGGGAGGTTTGTATATCATGCTAATTCAAATGGATTTCCCTTTCTCTCTTTCTAGTTTAACCCACAGTCCCTTCTCTCTGACTTTTAAGTTCTGTATTTCCATAGCTTTAATATGATTTTTTACATACGGTGCCACTCCTCCTCCCCTTCTTCCTATCTTGTATAGCCTGGTATATTTACATCCCAATCATGGTTGTCCATGAGCCATGTCTCTGTTACTGCCACCAAATCCAAGTCAGCCTCTCCCATTAAAGCCTCAACATCTGGGATCTTATTTCCTATTCTATGGGCATTTATACACACTGCTTTTCATCTGTTGCCCCTTTTACCCATTTCCTTAGAGGTATTTAATGTTTCACTTACCTGGGGACTTTCTACACCCATCCCCAATGAATCTAGTTTAAAGCCCTCTCCAGCAGTTTAGCCAGTCTGCTACTGAAAACACGTTGACCCTTCTTGGACAGATGGATGCCATCTCTGCTTTGCAACCCTTGGAATAGCATCCCATGGTCCAGGAAACCAAAATGCTCTCGATGACACCATCCAGTCAGCCATGCATTTATCTCCAGGATGTGAGCTTCTCTGCATTGGCCTTTACCCTCAACAGGGAGGATTAAAGAGAACACCACCTGCACATCTATCTGCTTCACTCTCTATCCCAGAGCCATGAAGTCAATTTTGATATGCTCAGACGGATATCTAGCAGTATCATTTGTGCCGACATGGATGAGCAACATCGGGTAATAGTCAGTGGGCTTGACGAGTTTCAGCAAACTCTCCATACCATCTTGGATTTTGGCACCTGGCAGACAGCATATCTTTCTGGACATCAAGTCTGGTCGGCAGATGGATGCCTCAGTACCTCTCAGAAGAGAGTCACCAACCATCACTACTCTTTGCTTCTTTGTGGTCACTAATTCTGCAACTTTGGGGTGTTCAAACTCTGGTTCTTCCCTTTCCTGGGTTGCTTTCACCTCCTCCACTTCCAAGGCTGCAAAAAGGGCTGGAGGAATTGAATTGGTGATTCTGCAGGCCCTGGTGACTTATCATTCTGTAGGTGCCCATCGTCACCTCTGCTGGAGAGTTTGGATGTTTCAAGAAGCATCTCATCAATGTACTTCTCACTGACTTGAATGATCTTCAGTCTCACCACCTCTTCTCTGAGCTCCTCCACTTGTTTCCTGAGAGCTTCAGCATGCAGTCATCCTGTACATGGAATTGGTTCTTCAACTGGCCTTGGGATCTCTGTCTGGACAGAGGCAAAAGCAATAATGGGGACAACAACTTTGGCGATATCATTTTTCCCAGCCATTGTTCAGTTGGTGGAACTTTGGTACCTGTTGAAGCAAAAGAGAGACCTACTGAAGTACCAGCCTGTTTCTCAGCTGTCCTTTCAGAGAAAAAGCAGTTAACCTCTTTTAAGTGTGTTCTAAATGTGATGTTCTAAGTCTCTGTGTGTAGCTAATTGGGGAGTTACCCTATAAAGCAAGAACACTCACATGGAGTGAGTGGGAGTTGGGGTGGGTAGGCAGGGAACTAAATGCTGATGAGGTGCCAGTGGCTTTAAAGAGCTGGGAAAGAGACGCTAAGAACAGAGTTTTAAACCTACACCACTAAAGAAAATATTTCTCCTTTTGAAATAAAGCACCAAAAAGAATGTAACTTTGTTTTAAAAATGTACCAAACCCTTTAAGAGCTTTCAGGAAGTGAGACAGTAATTAAAAGCCACACACTCCTACCTTTGCTTGAAATGCAGAGCCTCTGTTAGGAGTGCCTAAACTTGCAGAGCTCTGAAGACTTTTATGCAGCCTTCAACTGCCCTCAGTTCTTTCACAAGCTAATCAGGCCCACTAACTTCTGATGAGGTGTCAGTGGCTTCAAAGAGCTGGGAAAGAGAGACTAAGAGCAGAGTTTTAAACCTATACGTACTACTAAAGAAATTATTTTCCCTTTTGAAATAAAGCACCAAAAAGAATGTAACTTTGTTTTAATAATGTACCAAAATCTTTTTAAGAGCTCTCAGGGAGAAAGCTAGTAATTAATAGACATACACTCCTACCTTTGCTTGAAATGCAAAGGCTCTGTTAGGAATAATGAGTAGAAGTTATTTGGCTATAATATACTGTACTGTGCTTTTATTTTGAGAACTATAGGCTTGATTCTCCACTGCTATTTTACCCTCCAGTTACAGCTGAATATATTTTCCCCATTATCTATGTTCACAAGAGGTTATTTATCTTCCGTTTGACAAGTTTTCAAACATCTCAGAAAGTTATCTGGAGCAAGTGGTACTGCCTATATTTTCTATTGCATTTCTCGTGTGCCTCTTATCCCATCCACAAAAGACTATTCACTCTCATGCTTACTTTAAGCATCTTGCCAAATAGATTTAGTCTTCTTCAGAGCAAGAATATATCTGGGCAGCCTAGGTTACTGGAACACCTGGGGTACATAAAGTATATTTCTACCGTGCAGTTGACCAAAGACTTGACCGGCAGATCTTTGTTTCCTGGTCCTCTAAGGAGAAAGTACTTTTCCTGCAGTTTAAGGTACAGTTAGGAAGTACAGCACAAACTTGTCCCACCTTCCTTTGTCATTGGTAATGAGTTTCTGTAGCATTGTCTAAAGGGTCCAGTTGAAGCATCCCAAAAACCTCTCATTATGGTGAGGGGATATGGAAGACCTTATCACTTTAATGCCTGGCAAGCGACAGAGCTCAAGAAACAATTTCCACATGAAATATGTGCTCCAATTGGTTAAGACCTTCTGGGGCACATCTACTTGAGCAAAAATGTTCAAAAGTTCCATGGCTACCCATTTTACAGAAATGAACCTCAAAAGTCCTGCCCAGGGTATTGGATGGCGTAATCTAGCCCCATTAACAGAAAACTATAGTTCATTGCATTCCTTTCTAATGGCCTCATCTGGGCCAATTCAAAGGCAATTATGCATTTGCTGGTGGCCAGCCAAAGCATAATTGTCCTGTCCATATATTTTAAAAAGTTATATGGATAGTATTGGGCTATTATTAAATGACCCTACAGTATCCACCTAAAAATGGGGCTATGTTGGAGAGGGGTGAGAGCAGCTTAAAAACTTATTAGGATATGATCACCGTGCCTGCTGAATATTGACCCCATCAAGTTTACCCTAACCCTGTTAAATGGGGTGCTGATTATGGGTATTTTCTGTTAGACATAACCTCCTACTTCATACAGGTGGTGCAGTAGTACTCGACCAGCCTGCAGATTCCTGGCACCACTACTTATGCCAGGGTACTAGTGATATCTCATGATACCCAAATGGGGTATCAAGAGTCAGCATAACATCTACACTTTAATTTGTGCTCTACTTAGAATAAGGGTTCTAAAGATCATCAGACAATAAATACTACCATAGTGCTAATAGACATGTCACCTGATTTCTGGTCCAGGACTTGCCAATCACCTGATATGAAAGACCATCTACCAATTCAAAATAATAGAAACCATCTCCCTTTTAGATATGTGCTCCCCTGTGATTAACCTAAGATCCTGAAATAGGAAACCATGGTATGAAAAGTGACTAGACAAAACAGTGGGGGAGCTCCTATCTAACTGGAAGGTATCCAGTGTATTCAAAATGCTTTAGATCATCTACCTCCAGCAGAAAAGCCTGAAGCAGAGAAGCTCATGAACTGGCCATGCAGGCGAAAGACCACCAAGTGATATACTACTGGGGTCTGCAAAGGAAACAGCAGAGAGACCCCTTTCTTATTCAAGCAAGGGATCTCCCTGCTGTTTCCTTTGCAGATGCCGGACTTCAGTCTTAGTTTAAACAGATCAGATCTTTGAAAGAAAAAATCTCACCGATACTCAGGGTCTCTTTGACTGAGCCCACAGTCATTTGGGCTGTGGAAATTACCAGTTCTAGCAGCTTGTTGACTTGAAGCATTGGATAGGCCTTGGAGATTTCATTCATGCCTCAAAAATCAATAAAGATCTGAACTGATTCATTCAACTTGGGTACAAAGACTATAGCATTGGAAGCCATCCTATAAAGCTGGAAGTCAATAGACAGAAAAGCCAGGGGTGTACAAGCCCATAGCAGGGACTGAGAAGGAATTGCAGCCAAAGAAGGGGGGGGGGGGGGAGTGCAGAGGTTAAAATACCCACTGAGGCTCTAGGCAAACAATGACTTAGTTTAGGGGAAAGAAGAGGCCAAACTAGCTAGCCTAGAAGGAAGAAACTGCTGCCAGGAATATAGACAGAACTCTAACAGAGTTCAATTTTTGTTTCTGCTTGTGTAGTTTGATGACTGCCTCTGCAGCAGCAAGCTGGGAATAAAGAAGGAAAATGCTGACACCTGGGAACCAAAAGAGAGAGGGAGAGAGAGATGGCATGTTGAGACCTGGTAGCACATGTAAATAAAAATCTTTGTAGCTTAATGTTTGGAAAACAGAGTAGAGAGAATGCTTGCATTTCAAAGAAACCAAAATAATCCTCTTTGCACAGGATTTTAGACGAATTCGTTGCTTTCGAGTTTACAAGAGTGTATTATCAGTCTTGTATCTTTTTGGATATCTAAAGTTGCTCCTTGATGTCATCAATATTATAGAATATGATGGAAGATGCACATGGAACATGCTTAGGAGAATTGATGCATGTCAACAGTGGAATGAAACAGCGATTGCTGAAAGCCACCCATTGCATGTGGAGATGCTTGGAATACAGAGGCTCCAAGGGGGCATGCATTTCCAGCTTTGCAATGGGAATACACACATGAGCAGAAACGTTTCCCTGTCAGCTTTGCAGCTGCTCTGAAGCGAATGCAACTCTCAGGAAAGTGTTTGTTTCTCCAACAGCTTAACACGAGAGACTGAAGGCATTTATGCCTTTAATCCTTCATTTCTTATTTTAGCCTTGGAAGGGAGAAAAAAATGGTCCAAGTTATATGCAGTCTTCTGAAATGGGGCCACCATGCATATAATTGCTGGCACTTACATGTGGAAGCTGTGAAATTGCCTCTTCCAAATGTAGCCACCAGCACTTATACCTGGAGGCTGTTGAGTAATGCCACTCTTTATTTCCACTTATATATTTCTAGCTTCGTTGCTCCCACTGCCAGCGCCAACATATACATGCATGTTTGCTGCTGTCCGTATACATATTTTACAAATGGCTTTGGGTTTAGCAGAGCCTTTTGTAAAATGTTGGAAGAATTGTGAGCACTCTGACCTGGACGTCTCATTGACCTATGCAAAATTGGGCTTCATGTATAACAGGAAAATAAATTAATGACAAGAAGCGGAACATATTCCCTTCTACTTCATGTACCACGTTTTCATCCAATAGAAAACAACGGGATATCCAGGTGCCCCCTTAATAACCCTGTTGTGCTGATACATACATGAGACACATTATGCGAGGATTGACATCTTTTGGCAGAACCTGAATATTTACATTTATGTTAGTTGAGATACCCAATTGACTGTCTTTCAATTTATACAGCAAAGCAGTTCCTAAAGCATTTTTATATATAATAAAAATATATGCATCATGACAAAGAGTAAAAATAAACAATCTTAGATATACACAACAAAAGATCAATACTGGAAATCCACTAATCCAGTATATCGCAATCAACATTAAACCTCCATCACTGGCCAACATCCTATGAGATCATCAGCTTACTAACACCAGCATGAAGAGCTAATGCTTAACCCCTGCCTTAAAGCTAGTATACAACACCTCTGGGCTGAAACTCTCACAGTTGTTTTTTTTTTTTTTTAAATGATTAAACCGTCAGACATACAGCAATAAATCCCAGGGCCATGGGTACACTTACATGGCGTCTGGGATAAACAACATTACAATCAAGAAACAATGTCATCTGGTATTTTACAGTTTTTCTCCCCAAACTGATTCCTCCTCTTCCCTATCCCCCCCACCCCTCAATTGGGATCCCCTGCAGTTTGGATTAATATCCTTATGTTTTAGTTTGGGTTTTATTAGAATCAAGCTATGCCTATGGTCTTCAAACATTATTCCCAATGGTACTTGTTATAGATTCCAGGTCTACATCTATGGACAAGTGTCATATTGTGTGTCATCGATTCAGGTCCCCTCTGTCACAGTTTCTTTTCTTTTCTCTCTCTGGTCTAATCAGTGGTACTTAGCCCATACTAATAATCTCATTCCGAGCTCATGAGGTTAGTGTATCTAGATAACATCTTCATATAGAATAAAAGGCTTCCTGCTTTTGTGGGTTTCCTTTCATGGTCAGGCATTCCATTACCATTAACTGGTGCAGGTTGTGACGCCATTCCCAAAGCGTTAGGTGGTTCTCATCCCTCCAGTGTTGGAGAATTGGCTGCTTCCACAGTACACTCGCTTTACAAACTAACAATCGTACTGGGCGCCCCTTAGGTTGATTAGGGCATAATATATCAAATAGAATTGTTTCTATCTGAAGTTCTAATATCTGGTCAAGTATCTCCTCCAGATAGCACTGAATGCACCTCCAATAGGATGAGATCGTGGGGATTGCCACCACATATGCACCAATTAGCCTGGCTTTGTTCACACCATGCACATGCCCCTTGTCCTGAGAGCCCGCTCCGCTGGGCTCGCGATGGCGAGAACTGTGCCCAGTTGAGGGTGAGAAACTGAAGCGCCCGCCAGCAGCTCTACTGAAAAAGATAGGGGACCCTTTTAATAGCTTGTAACATTGTTCCTGTGAGCACCGGGTTTACCATCTCTTTGGCCCAGGCAGTCTCCACTGAAGTGTAATCTTGTGGTTCTGCCAGGTCCCTCAATTTCCAGTTAAATTGCGATATAGTGAAGGTCCCTCCTTCATCCTCATCTAGGTTAAACAATTCTACTATACCGTCCATCCCCTCTGGAAGTAAACTTTCCCTCTGGAACGAAGCAATATAGTGATGCAATTGACAACAGGCAAAGTAGTGGTTGGGTTCTAAACCATATTCTGAGCTAATTTCCGCAAATGATCGGACTTTTCCTTGATCATCTAGTACTTGCTGGACACAACTTAGGCCCCAGCATTCCCAAATAGAAAACGCTCTGGTTGCCATGCCAGGAGGAAAGTCTGCATTGCCCCAGAGGGGTAAAAAACCTGATTTCTCTGGTAAAATCTGCCATCGAGCACATAGGGCGCGCCATGCTGCTCTAAGCGGCTGAATCAAGCAGCTTTTATTAAGTCAGGAGGGGAGCAGGTGAAGTTCCATCTATAGTACTCCCAACAGACTATAGGAGGAAACAAACTCTTCTTCAAATTGACATGGGAAATGATTGCTAGTGAACCCTAACCAATCTTGAAGATGTCGCATCTGACATGCCAGGTATATTGTCATATATTCGGCAGTCCTATCCCCCATGCTTCCACCCGCCATGAAGCCTGGACAGTGCTACTTTGGCTTGACCTCCCCTCCACAGAAACTGACGAATTTCTCTTGCAAGACTTCCGAGATCGGATTGATGAAAACAAATCAGGAGGGTTGCAAGTAATAAAGAATCTTAGGTAACAAAACCATACGGTAGGCTTCTACCCTACCAATCAGGACAGCGGCAGCAGGGTCCAATCATGCAATTTTGTTTGGATCTTTTTTTAGCAACATCTCATAATTCAGTTGGTATAACTTACAAGGATCCTGAGGTAACTGTATCCCTAGGTACATAAAGACCTTTTCTGCCCACTTTAATGGGAAAGTAGGACCCCAGGAAGTCCTCAGCTGACCAAAACATCCAACATCTCTGATTTATCCACATTGAGTTTAAGCCCTACTACTACCCCATAGTTTTGGAATTCTAACAGCAATGTGGACAGTGTTTCCTGGGGCCGAGTAAGGTGAACAAGTATGTCATGGGCAAAAGCTGAAATTTTAAATTCAAAACGGCCAATCTTGATCCCTGGGATCCCTGGCTGGGCTGCTAATTTTTGGAGCAGGGGGTCCAGGGAAAGGACAAACAATAGAGGTGATAGCGGGCATCCCTACCTGGTCTCTCTCTCTAATTCAAAGACCTCTGATATTGTTGAATTAACTATAACTGCCACCATGGGGTGAGAGTAGAGCAACCTAATCATATGAAGGAATCCCTCTCCCAATCCATATTGCGGGAGGACTGCGAACAAGTAGTCCCAGCTCACCCTATAAAATGCCTTTTCGGCATTGAAGATGATGATCAGAGAGGGAGCATCCTTCTCGTGGACCCATTCCAAGGAAGCTAGAATCTTAAGGAGATTACTAGTTACCAAACGTCCCCACACAAGACCCACCTGAGAGTCTGGAAGCATATTGGCTAAGCGGTCTGCTAGGATTTTTGCGAACAATTTAAGATCATAATTAATCAGGGAGATGGGTCAGCATGCTGCTGCAGATTGTAGATCCTTCCCAGATTTTGGGATAAGAGTAATATGGGCTCGATTATCTCCCCATCCAAATTTACCCTTATCTGTATGCTCCTGGAACATTTCAACTAATAAGGGAGTCAATTGCCCTTGTAGGGTTTTGTAAAATTCTGCTCTAAATCCATCCGGGCCTGGAGCCCAACAACATGATGCCCTTTGAATACCTTTTTTAATTTCTTCCACCGAAAGTGGCGCTTCTAATATCTCTGCTTGTTGTTCTGACAGCTTAGATAGATTACGATTACCTAAGTATGTTACAATTGCCAAAGTTGTCACTGGTTCTCTAGTGTATACATTTTTGTAAAAAGTTTGAAATAATTGTGCAATATAAGCGTTGTCCCGGTGAAGGGCATCCCATTTACCTCCCAGTGCTGTTACAGTATGAGTAACCCTGGCCCCTTTTAAACATCTTGTCAGCCAATATCCTACCCAATCCCCGTATCTGTATAGCTGAAATTTATAATAAACCAACAATTTTTTTCCCTGTTGGTGCAACAATTCATTCAGAGACACTTGCGTTTCTAATAGTACCGCCTTTGTCTGGGGGGGGGGGGGTCAGATTTTGTGCATGTAAGTGACGAGCCCTGACCACCTGCCTCTCTAGGCGTAAAATTAGGCCATTTATCAATCGTCTCTTTTGTGCCGAATATGCAATTATATCCCCTTGCAGTATGACTTTGGCAGCTTCCCACATAAGTTGGGGGGGGGGGGGGTGTTGTATGCTCTTGGTCTCAAAATCTTCTCACCACTCACGTAAAAATGTTTGGAAGTTAATATCTTTATATAAATCAAGTGGGAAGTGCCAGATGCGCGATCTTGCTTCTATTGTTACCATGATTAGGTCCATCCATACCGGGGCATGGTCAGAGATTTCCGTGGGTCCTATAATCTCTTCTGCTGCCCTTTCAAAAAGAGATTCCGATACAAAATCATATCCAAATGGGCACTTGTCCCATGTACCCTGGAGAGTGGGAATAATCCCACTCGCCAGAGGTCTACCACCGCAACTGTCGTCTGAATCTGCCCAACACCTTAGCCAAACCATGTTGGGAGTCTATCCCACCTCGTGAAGCATTGATCTGAAGGTCCATAACTGCATTGAAATCTCCACCCACTATTATTCTTGCTTCTGGTAGGTTTTCTATCTCCGAGACCACTTTAGCGAAAAAGGGGGCATTATTTGTTTGTGGGCCATATACGTTACATAGTATCACTAGGAGGCCTTCTAAGATCCCATAAAGAATAAGAAACCTTCCTGATGGGTCAGAAATGGTCTTCTGGTTCTCAAACCTAAGGGCCATATGAAGTAGGATTGCCATGTCACCCTTCCTACACTTTTTCGGCGCCCCAAACACCTGACCTACCCATTCTCTCTTTAGTTTTGAGTGATCAATTGCAGATTGATGGGTCTCTTGCAAGAAAGCAATATTGCATTGGTGACCTCTCAATGCCCGGAGAATCTTAAAGCATTTGACTGGGGAACCCAATCCACCCACATTCCAGGATAAGACCTTCAGCCCATTCCACGTTTATCTAGACCATATAGATGATGCAATATAAAAATAGGGAGGTCCCCCCAGCCTAGGACTGTCCAAGTGACAGAAACTAAACTGTGATTGTGGATTTGTATATCCCTCACTTTAAGAATCCCGGCTGAATCTTCCTTTACTCCTCTATCTCCCATCAATTCCCCCTCCTCCCACCTCCTCCCCCTCCACCCCTGAACTCTCTTCATCCTCCTTATTCTTTGGGAGCTCACTTTGATATCTTGAAAACCTCCCTTCCCCCTAGATTTGTTCCTCTTATCTTCATTCAATCCCATACTTGCCATCCCTACTAGTCCCTTCACCACTCCTATGGTTGGCCTAACTTGGGTCCCCTTCCCCTCCATTTGGTGAGGGATTGCCTAATGACTCAATGCTTTATTTTCCACTAACCCTACAGTCCCCTCTCCTACCGCTTACTTTCTCCCCACCTCCCTTCTCCTACCCCAAGTCTCAACCCCTTCAAACCATTGTCCCCATGCACTCCCTTTTTATCTACAAATTAACTGCTTATAGCAATAGCATACATTACAATACTGTTCCACTATTAACAGCTTGGTCTTTTATCTGAGGCTCTTATATCCTCATTTTGTACAGCTCTCATTGCAGCCTTTCACTGAGTAAATATCCTTCAGAAGGTGTAGCAGGCCCATGCCCCCCCCCCCCCCATCCTATCCTCTCCCATTCTGGCCTTGTGTTTTCTCCATCCACCCATACTAGGCCGCACTGGTCTTCAGCTTCAAATCTTGAGGGCCGCTCTTATCTAGGGCTCAGTGAGTAACCCAATGCTCTCTTTTAGGTTCTTTTCACAAGTGTCACTGTGAGGGTCATTCCTTATAGTTTCTAATTCACCATTCTTCTGTGGAATGTCGTTGATACCACTCCAGGGGAAATTGCAGCCACAGGCCAATTATTCCATCAGTTCGGGATGGAGGGTGGGACAATGCCTTGTTGTATCCATGACCATGCCAAACCTCAATGTTCTTGAAGTGTCACAGATTCCGTAGATTGCATGGGAGTTAAGGCTCCTGCTGAACGGTTTTGTAATTTATTTATTTATCATTACTTTTATACCGCTCCTTCCTGAGATCAGGGGTGGTGTACATATGTAATCCCTGTGCATATGTCATTGCCAACTCCGCCATTTCAAAAGTCTGGGGGATACCATTATGAAGCATCCAGAGTCTTGCCGGGTACTGAACTGAAAATTTAATGCCCAACTCTATTAGCTTTTGACAGACTCCTGAATATGCCCTGCATTTTTGATTTAATGCTGCTGAATAGTCCCAATATGCCTTTATCTTCAGCCCTTCATGTTGAATCGGGCCGTTGGTATGCACTGCACACATGATTTTATCTTTCTGGGCATAGTACTACACATGATTATTCTTCTGTGTCCCTTGTCAGCCTGACCCTGTGAGCTTGCTCAATCTGCATGGTTCCACAGTCCTCTCCCAGGGCCAGGGACAAAGATAAAATGGTTTCCAGGTATCCCTTTAACTGCTGGTCTTTGATGGACTTGGGAATGCCCAGAAACCTTAAATTATTTCTTCTACCTCGGTTCTCAAGGTCCTCCAATTTTTCAGCGTGCTTTTCTATTGCCCGTTGTAGTGCTCGCAGTTTGGTCCCTGCTGTTCCTATGGCGTCTTCCATGTGGGCTATGTGCTACTCAGCCTCAGAAAGCCTGGCCCCAAAGGATGCAAAAGACTGTTGCATGCTGTCCAATTTCCCTGTGACCTGATCAAATTTGGCTGTTAATGCCCCCACCACTGCAGCCATTACCTCCTCTACTAGGACTGTTTGTTCTATGGCAATGGGGGAGGCGGGAGACTCCACCATCTTAGCTCTGGCCGGGCAAGCCTTCTTTCACTCTTTCCTCATGGATTTCATTGCACAAGATTTCTGCTCAAGTTTTTGCTTAACTGCAGGGATGCTGGGGTGTTCCCCTGTACTTCTCTTGTTCGGATATGTTCCCAATGTAATTTCGGCTCTTTGTAAAGGTTCAGGAAGGAAGGAGGTCCCGGAGCGAGAGCAAAGACTTCCACTCTCCTCAACACATCATGTGATCTCCTGGTATTTTTTTAAGCACAGGCCGTGGAGTTTAAATTGAAACTGGATATTCAGCACTGGCATCTGGTGAATATCCAGTTTTAGCGCTGACCGGCGGGGGCTATCTGCATAGCAAACCGCATAAAGTTAGGCCTACCTCTTTCGTGGCCTAGATATATATTGTTTGTTATCTAGTTAGGGGTCTGAATATTGCTGCTAACCAGATAAGCTGGGAACCACCATCATCCACCCAGACTGTCCTGGCACCATCCGGACACTGCCTTGGCAGTCAGAGGAGATATCCAGCATATTCATATATTCACTGTCTAGACGCAGCTGCTGAATATCCCTCTCACTGGCATTTATCTGCTTAGTAGGTGTTGCAAGGAGGATAAGGGCCTTTGTATATTGGGTCCCTTATTTCTAATATGTGACATTAGAGAATTCCACAGTGCTGGTCCAGATATAGAAAAGCTGAATGACAAGTAGATTCTAGAAGAAGGAGGTACAGTTAATACATTTTGCTGAGATGATCTTACTGGACTATAAGGAGTAATTATATCTGATAAGTAAATAGAAGTATTAAAAGCTCTACAGTAAAAATCAAAATCTTGAATTTAAGTCTACAAGCAACAGGAAGTCACTGAAACCTAACTAAAAACATGTAACATGATCTTATTTTTGAGCCTGAAGGAGTAGTTTAGTCTTCATGTATATTGAAGAATCTAGTGTTGCTGAACCACGACACCTGAAAGACCATTATACAAAGCATTACAAAAATCGATGCAATTAATAACCAATGTGAATCAAGAACAGAAGATCTTTTAAAGACAGAAATGGGTTGACAGACCAGGTCTTCTGTAAAGAAGGACTTTATTATGGTGGCTGACTGGAGCTCTATCGCCTCTTCCAGTGCAGAGCTCATGGTCTGGAGAAGTCATGGCCACAATGAGGAACAGAATAAGTGATGGTGAGCTGGGCACAGGATGAATTGGGTGTGGCCAAAAGCCACATACGTTTCCACTAGTATTTCTAACAAATACATAGTAAGAGAATTATTTCAAGAAATATCAAGACCTATGATCCTATGGAAAAATGGATTCTATTTATTAAAATATTTCTCCTATTTTGTGCACGTGGGGAAGAGCTTTAAAAAATCTGAGCACTGTATCTTGCTGATATTAATCTTGAACGTACTACATAGTAAAAGATAACTAAGGGGTATGTTTACTAAACAGTGGTAGCAGCTTCCATGCGATATCGGAGCGCTGTTTACCGCTGTTTAGTAAGCATACCCCCAAGAGATGCAATGCATTATGCACTGATTAATTTTTGGATTCAAACTTTTATGGAAACAGCACAGACTCTTTGATTCATTTACGTAAACTGTCTGCATATCTCTTTCAGATCTAAGCTAAAATCCACCATCAGTTCACATTTTTCTTATGAAACAGTTTACCACCACAGCTACATCTCAAACTGCCTTATAAGAAGTTTAAGAATGGCTTAAAAAACTCACCTTTGTGAGATGACTTTCAGTGGCCTCTGAGGGGTTTGAGCTCCAGTTTGAGGCCACCACACTTGAAAGGAAAAATCTCTTATTCCCTCCACCCCTTCTCTCCTTTCTTCTTTACTATTTTAATCATCAGAGTTCCTTTTCTTTTCTTTCCTTTTTATTTTATTGTAAAGCACTTTGCTTTGTTTAGAAAGGTGGTATAAGTACAAATAAACCATAAGGACCCCATTCTGATCGGGGCACATCTGGTCCGTCTGAACGTCTAAAAGCTGGACGGGCTGGATTTGTACCTAATTCTGCACCTGCGGGAGCTAGATGTTTCCACAGGAGCAGAATCGGGTGCAAAGGGCCTGGGTGGGCAGGATGTGCCCCGATTCAGTCTCGCTGCACATCCGATTCCCTTTCCATAAACCCTCCCAATGCTTTTGCATGGAGCCTCAGTGCCATGGCGTCCTGTTGCCACAGCACTGGGACACCATGCAGGAGCCCCGATATCCCGCACCGGTTAAACATGCTGATCCTTGCTGCTCGACCCCCGATAGGGACTGCCAAGGCTGGGGTCAGGCTGTGTGGAACCTCTCGCTGCCGCTCACCTGGGTTGAGGGGTCCTTGGGTGCTGTTTCCCTCCCTTGAGGGTCTTATTCCAACTCCGAGATGGAATAAGTTCTCCAGCCAATTCTGCCTTCTCGGATGTAGAGAGCTGCGACCAAAATCAGCCCTGTACATCTGGGGTAATAGACCCACCTCCACCCCACCCACGCTCCTCCTCCAGTACTCCCCCTCCAGCCCAATCCAGAACTCCCCGTACAATGCTGCTGTATGTGTGGGGAGCCTGGCAATGGGAATTTGCTCCCTGTTAATAGCAGAGGTTGGACATCACAAATCACAGTGCATACAGGAGAGAAAATTATCAAATAAAATCTAATAAATTATAGAAAAGTGCTTCATGCACAATTTTAATAATATCATAAGGAGGACTGGCCCGTCCACTAGGTGAACCTAGGCGGTTGCCTAGGGCAGCAGACCTCTGTGTGCTTTGGCACACGTGGCCTGCCACTTCTGACACCCCTCCCAAAGTTGTGTCAGAGGGGTCAGAAGCGGCAGGTCATCTGTGCCAAAGTACATGGCCTGCTGCTGCCCCTGACCCTACTGCCAGAATCAGCAGTAGTGTGGCTCAGCACCAGGAGGGGTGGGGAAGGGTGGTGTGGCGTGGCACACGGCATGTCAAGGCTTCTGCCTAGGGTGGTAGAAGCCCTTGGCCCAGCCCTGACCTTGCGTGGACTATTTTAGTCTTTCTTCTAATGACGTTGTGCAAGGACTTAGCACACCAGGCTTTGATGCCTTATTTTTAAGCCTGCATCTGTATCTTCTGCCAAGTAATATAGTTCTTCTTGCACTATGTGCCTGGATAGAGCCCTCATTTAGATATTGTTGGAATTGGAGAATAGAATGGCTAATTTCAAAAGGAGAGTAACATCTTTTTGACTGAGGGGGAAAGAGAAAAAAACAACTTTCGCCTCTGCTCTCCCAAGCTCCTTAGTTGCTGATGCTCTGTGGGACGAAAAGCTGTTCTGGCCCTGGTCCTGGTGGCCCTTCCTGTTCCACTGGCTATGGTTAATCTTCCCAACCAGCATTCTGTTTTCACAGAGAATTAAACAAAAAATCTTAAATATCTTCAAATTCCCTGCAGTGTTCCTTTTCTATTGGCCTTACATCAAAGGGAGGAAGGGCAGGAATCCTAGACAGAGCTCAAGCTGGGTAATTTAAGGTCTGACAATAGTGCCTTGAATTAAAGCCTCTTTCCAGCAGTTAGGTTGCTGATGAGGGGGTACATGCTAACTTTTGCATTTTAAGAGCATCCCTTAAGCCCTGCAGCCTTCTCTCTCCATTTTATCATAAGGAAATGCTTTTGTAAAAATAGGATATGAAACAATTATAGAATGAACAATGCATATAACCAGTCTGTTAGGAGAGATAAGTGACAATATCAGCTAGTTTGCTGAAAACAGCTCTGTCTTGCATATATTATACCCTCCTTTGGTCTTATTTTTAGAGCTCTTTTCCTTTTTTTCCCCTGGTGTATTTCACATCTAATATAGTTTGATTATTTTTATGGAATAAACTTTGTGAATTCTTTTATTACAGACTCACACCTTTATTGGTAAAGCTGCTTTCAAAAGCTCACCATCAGTTCTTTCTGGCATGTTGATGTTTTGCATGTCTCATTGGAAGCCTGTCCAGAGTTCTGCTAAAGATCATCCCACTATACACACATTCATAGAGATGATACTAGCTAAATAATGGAAACTTTCCCAGCTTTACATGGTGATAGCATTTCAAGAATGCAAGGCAGAATCCTGCAGACAAACAAATGTGTGTGTGCTGGAGACATGGCAGTAACAGATGCAAAGCATTTTGTCAGGGCTGTCCATTTACGCATCTCTCGTAGGCATTCATAATTTAATTTACCATAGGGGGGGGGGGGTAATTTTATAAAGCATTTTCTTCATGTAAAGTAAGTTTAATAAATGGAAATGCATCTTAGAAAATTGTGCATGGGTATTTTTACTCTTACTGTATATAGGTATTCCGAAGACGGGTATGAGGGAGGGGGCGTTGCAATGCACATGTGCTCTTTATAAAATATGTGCATACATGCACAAATCTATATCTTCTTTGGCGTGTATATAAATTTGCACAAGAACATTGCTGCAAAATTGAGGTTGGTTCTGGAAGCCTATTTTATAAAGGCATATAGGGGCCTTTTTACCAAAGTACGGTAAGTTTTTGCAGCTGACGCATTTAGGTGCAACTATTAATGCACAGTAAGTACCAAACCTGTGGCTGTTAGGGGTGTGGTCAGCAAATGCCCTGCTATATACTCAGTGCATGGCCTTGTGTGAGTGCATCGACAGATGGACCCATGCTCTCAGCTGATGCATTTAATTTTCGCTTCAGTGCTAACAAAGAAACTCACCGATCACTGGTGAAGCATCCTAACCTCCTGATCACGCTGCCAGCTCCCTCCAATCACATTTCCAACTCCCTGATCACACCACCAACTCCCCCAGTCACATACGTCCCAATAACATCACCTGACCCTTCCCCCCCCCCCCCCCATTTCCCCTTCTGGCACTTACCAGGGATATCCCTGATGCTATAATGACTTGATCAGGAGCAATTCCCTTATCTGGGTTCAAAATGACATCTCTGATCCCTACTGCTGGTCTCATAGTACTGCCGCTAGGGATCAATCTGTCAAATAAGGGCAATCAGTCTTTAGCTGGCAGACTGGCTTCTAGGGGTAGTATTGCAAAACTACCGCTAGGAGTCCAAGATGCTATTGTGAACCTGGGTGGCAATAGGGTGAAAGTGTAGGGTTTCAATCTTGGCCCTCTCACTATAGCACAAGGGATGAGAGTACTTGAGGGGGTGGGGGGAAGGCCGGCTGGTACTTTTGTGGGGGGCATACGATTGGGGGTATGTGATTATGCGTTTGTGATTGGGGAGTTGGCTAAGTGCACCCATACTATTGGCAGCCATGACAACATGGTGTAACATCCCACATGCTATTTGTCTGTGCTGTCCACGCCTATTTTTCACCCATATCCTGCCCAATTCTCAACTCACAAGGCCTCAAGCAATTAGTGCATAATTTTTAATGCACTTACATTTTTAACATGCAATAGCCATTAGCTTGGGATTGCACTAATTGTTAGCCCTTGTGAGGAGCAGGTTACATCTCCACTGAACTTAGAAAGAACTATTAAACTTGCCAAGTTCTGGAGGTTTTTTCCCCCTGTTTGAAGTGAAAACAAAACTAGGGTCAGTGCTGTTGCAATAGGACTAAAACATAGCCTGCAGGCAATTACTAGCAAAACCTGGACTGGAGTTACTTAGACTGTTATGCCAGTGAAACTCACAGGAAGCTGCTTATCAGGGTTAAGCAACATGTGCTAATTGAACTATAGGATGCCTCTCATGCATCTAGAAGAGTGAGACAGAGGAGAGCAGAGACTGAAGGGAGCAGGGAGAGGGTGGAAAAGCCAACTCCTCGGCAGCCACCACAGAAGGAATCGCAGGGCCCCTGGGACTAAACCCAGAAGAGAAATGAACTGGACTGCCACTCAGCTTCAATAAGAATAAGATATTTTCCAGCACAGCAGGCAAAAAGCTCCCCTAAGGACAGATCCAGTTACTATGGAGTTCAGCAACAGCTTGTCTGAAATCTAGCGCAGATGCATGGAAACACCCAAATGGAAAAATATCCCGACAGAAAACCAGAGATAAAGAGAAGAGATTTTACTTTGTGACGGGGAGAATTGTGTGAGTTGAAATGGGAAACAGAGCAGTTCTGGGGATTAGCCTGCCCAAGAAGAAACTGAAACTAAGCAAGCATCTAAAATAAAAGGGGTTTCTCCATCAAAGAGCGCATACAGCCAGCACAGTTGGGAAATTTTCCTGCCCTCGTGTTAAAACAGTATTTTCCCCTTGAGCACTCAGGGGTGTGCAGCAGCTGTTGAATTGTGCATCTCTTAAGGGGAGAGAATAAAAGTCCCTCCTCAAGTCTTGCTGAGTACCTTCACGTGGTGACCCCGTTGTATAACATCTATACCAAATCTCAGCAAGGCTACACTACAATTAAAGTATGGTAGGAACGAAGAAGAAAAATACATACTGGCCGCACGTCGCCCAGGATAAAAAGATGCCCATCCGTAGCTTACGCACTAAGGCTAATGATGGTGGTGGCGATAGTGCAAGTGCTGGAGATGCAGATAACATCCCTGCTACAGATGGTGAGCCTGTTCATAGACCCACTGTGGCAAGAGATAAACCACAAAAATTAATGAAAAAGTTTAGAGGATTAACTATGGTTAAGTGGAATTCTGCAGATAAAGAGGAGATAATGTACTGCTACTTTTATGCTACAAAACCTATATTTAAATCAAAAGGGCGTACAATGAGAATCTGCCAACAACTGGAAGAAAGATACAATTTGCCATAAGAAAAACCGCAAAAAGCAACAGACGCGAATTTAAGATCTTTCATTTTAAAGATCAAAGAAAAGAAGTATGTGAATGATAACAGCTTGAAGCAACTAAGGGATTCCATGGACAAAGAAATACAGGGAGGAGGTGACCTAGATGAGAGTACCAGAAGAAAGGAAGATACAGAAAAGGACAGAGAGGTTGAGGGGGAAATAGAGTTGAGAGATCTGGAACTGCAGGAGTGTGAGCTCAATAAAGGAAAGGTTGACAAATTAACTGAAGAGGAAGAAGAAAAAGAGGTAGAAGCAACAGAGGAGAAAGACTCAGAGGTGGAGGAATTCAAGCTAGAGCTCCTAGTCCAGATAGAAAGAGATGAATATGCTGGGTTCCAAGCAAGGGAAAGTTTACCCAAACTAACTTTAACACCTAAGGTTAGGAGTATGATAATTAAGATGAACAAGGTCATATCCAGTATAAAGGGACCATTTATTGACATCACCAAAATTAATTGAATACAATATTGTGCAGCTAAAATTATTATTGCGAGAATAATACCAACTAAAGTGCAGGGCCAGAAGAAAAAGAGAACAATAGTTCCTCCTCAGAAAAAGCGCATCAAAGGAAAAATACAATCATTGTGTGCACAGGTATCCCTGAGAGACGGGTACCTAAAAGGATTAAGATCATCAAAGATTTTATGGAAGATCCAAGACATCAACTGAAGCATGCTGCATTAACAGAAGAAGACCTGAAATTTATATGTTCTAACAATAAATTGAAAATAGCAGCAGAAGCACAAAAACTTTGAAGATATGAAGAAAACAGGAGAGAAAGATATCAAAACAAACTATTCAGAGAGAACCCAAAACAATTCTACAGGAAATTGGGAAAGAGCATTAGTCTGGTAAAAGCACCACCAACCATAGCTGAAACCAAAACCTTCTAGAGAAAGCTATATGAGGACTTTATACAGCACAATCAAGAAGCAGAATGGTTACCCTGCATACAGGAGCATTTAGAAAAATCTAACATCAAACCAATGGAATGGCCTGTAGTAACAAAGAAACAATTGGAAAGCAGGTTAAAACAAGCCCCAAACTGGAAGAGCCCTGGCCCAGATGGAGTTACCAACTTTTGGCTTAAACAGTTAACATCACTCCACCAAGACCTGGCGAAATGCAAAAATCAATTGTTTGAGCAGCTGGAATTAACATTGCAATGGCTTACTACAGGAAGAACATTTCTCCTTTTGAAAAGAGACCTGAGTAACATTCCTATAAATTTTAGACCAATAATCTATTTACCTACAATCTATAGGCTGTTCACTGCGATAAATGCGTTCCTCTCAAGGCTTTTGGAAGAACTAGTCTTTACCCATTCTCTCCTCCCACCTTGAAGCCTCTCTTGCCCTCCATCCCCGACAGTCCGGTTTCCGTCACAGTCATAGCACAGAATCTATCCTCATTTCTCTCCTCAATGAGTTGCACATTGCACGGAATCGTGGTTTCATTCCTTTCTCACCAACAGATCCTTTTCAGTTCTCTCGGCATCTGTCACTTCCCACTGACCCCTCTACACTGTGGTGTCCCACAGGGATCTGTCCTGGCCCCACTCCTATTTAATGTTTTCCTAGCCCCTCTCACCCTCTTGGTTCAGCAATATGGTATCTCTGCATACCATTATGTGGATGATATTATCTTCATACACCACACGGATTCCTCTGCACCAGATATCGGACCCCTAAACACTTGCCTGTCCTGTGTGGCCTCCTGGTTATCCACTAACATCTTACATGTTAACCCCTCCAAAACTTTGGCCATTTGGTTCACCTCTGGCAATCCAGCCCCCCCTCTTACCCCCTTCTTTCCTCTTCCCCCATTTACTTCGTAACATCCTTACATTACCTCGATATCACACTTGATTCGTCCCTTTCTTTCAAAGGACATATTTCATCTGTGGTCCAGCACTCCTTCATACCTTAAGGCAACTCCACGCAGTCCAGCCTTTTCTTTCCACCCCCTCTCTGACTACCTTGCTGTTGTCCCTTGTTATTTCCCGCCTGGACTACTGAAATGTCTCCCTGGCCGGCCTCCCCCAGTCCCAGTTACATAGACTTCAGCTCGTCCAGAACACCGCCGCACACATTCTGACACACGCCTCATGCACAGATCACATTACTCCCATTCTTATCCATTTGCATTGGCTTCCAATTCCATTCCGAATTAAGTACAAGATCCTCATCTTCATCCATAAATCATTACACACCGGCACCCCCCTCTAACTCTCCGATCTGGTTCACCTTCATACACCCCACTGACTCCTTAGCTCCATTCACTCTAACCGTATGTCCCTTCCATCCCCATTCCAAGCCCACCTGGAATCTACCCGTTCCTCTGCCTTATTTTTCCTTGGCCCCAGGCTCTGGAACTCACTCCCGTCTGTCCCCCGCCTGGAACAGTCCCTCACTACCTTTAAGGCCCAACTGAAGACCAACTGTGCAGCTTTTGACCTTCCCCCTCCCCCCTCTCCCCTGGCTCCTGCCCCCTGCTGAGTTCTTGCCTGCATCCCTCCCCTATGTCATAACCCTCCCTTGTCTGTTCTACTTTTGCTCTACTTTTCTATCTCTTTCCTATCTGAGTACTGGCGTTCTGTTTCCTTTCCAAAGCAGTATTTATTTTTAAACAATTTGTAAACCGCTCTGGTACTATTGGTATGAGCGGTATATCAAGCTGATAATAAAGATAAAGATATATACGATCACATTGAGCTTAATAACATGGCTATACAGCAAAAGGGCAATTAGAGGGAGCATATTTATTTTATTTTATTTATTTATTTATGGAACCAAAGACCAGTTAATATTGAATAAGGCCATCATGGCCAGTGCTAAGAAAGGCAGAAATCTCAGTATAGCATGGTGTGATTATAAGAAAGCTTTTGGCTGTATCCCACACTCTTGGATAATACATTGCCTTGAACTGTATAAAATAAACCCTGGCTTGATAGAATATATTAAGTTCACTATGACAATTTGGCAAACCATACTCTTTTTGAGATATGAAGATGGTCAGTATATCATTCCTGACATTAAGATCCAGTGAGGAATATTTCAGGGAGATTCCCTGACGCCACTTCTGTCTTGTTTGATGCTTAATCCAATGAGTGTTTTCATCAACTCTTTTGAATATGGATTTAGCCTGAATCCTAAAGAAGGTAACAACTCAGAAGCAACTTCCCATCTACTATTTATAGATGATATGCAGCTCTACAGTTCCAGTGACCAACAATTAGCAGAGCAACTTTGTGTGGTGAAAAGATTTACTGATGACATCAGGATGACTTTTGGCCTTGACAAGTGTGCTAAGGCAACATTTTTCAGAGGAAAATTGAACAAATCCAAAAACATCTCTCTTGTTGAGGGCTGTGACATCAAGGACCTTGAACAGGATGGCATATATAAGAATATTGGAATAGAGGAAGGAATGACACTCAAGCAGAAACTGTTGAGAAAGAAGATTAGTAACGAATGTTACAGGAGATTAAAACTGTTATTGAAAAGTGCTTTTAACATCACGGAATAAGTTACAAGCCATCAATCAGCTGGCAATTCGTGTACTCTCATACAACTTTGGGATTGTGGACTGGCCTCATAAAGATCTTGAAAAACTGGATATGTGAACAAGAAAACTCCTCCATGCTCATGAAATAATTTACAATAATCAGTTTATTACAAGACTGTACATTCCTAGAGCTGAAGGAGGGCTAGGACTTATAGAGATTGATTACACCTACAGAGCTACTATCATAGGCCTCCAGGCCTACCTGACAGCATCATCAGATCTAAATATGCAAAAAGTGTTGAAATATGAAAGTAAACGTCCAGAATCTGTCTCCATCATCAAACCTGAACAAGCGTTCCAACAATTAGAAGTAATGAGTAAGAATTCACAGGCATGCATGGGAAAGGAAGTAATAGAATCTGCAAAACAAGAGAAAAAACCCTTTAAAGAATTAGATCAGCAGGTAAGGAAAAACAAGTGGCAAATGCACAAATACAGTGGAAAATACAGAGTGTTACTCCAAGAACCTTTTGTCAATCAAGAAAAGACACATGAATGGTTAAGGAGAGGTGAACTAAAACTGAAGAATGAAAAATTGATAATTGCATCCCAAAACAGCGGATTACGGATGAGATGGTTTACGGCGGGTATTGAAAAAACTGGCAAAACAGATATATGTTGATTCTGTAAGAAAGAGCTGGAAACAATAACTCACCTTATAGCAGAAGTCTGATGGTGGAAAATTTCTATACCAAAAGGCACAACAAAGTAGCACACCTCCTCCACTAGAAACTTTGCAACACTATAACATCACTGTCTCTGATAAGCACTGGGATTATGACCCTAAAAGAATAACAGAGAATGAAAAGGTTATGATCACCTGGGACATTCCCATTCCGACTGATAAGAAACTGGATGCTAGGAAACCTGCCATAGTGGTAAAGGAGAAGAATACCAGAATGGCATTGATAATAGAAGTGTTGGTACTGAGTGAACATTCTTTGAATCACATGGAGAGTCAAAAGATCTTGAAATATCAAGACGAGATGAAGAAAATATGGCAGAAAGAACAGAAATCCTTCCCATTGTACTGGGAGTGACAGGCTTGATAAAAAAGAAATTCCAAGTACATCTTGACAAGCTACCTATACCTGTTACATCTTATGAACTCCAGAAGGAAGCTCTCTTTGGCACGATGCAAGTATTACGCTGAGCATTAGCACTAAATTTGAGAGACTAAGATCATACTCCACATACCCTGGCTTAGAAGTGAAGTTCATGACTGCCATAGCATGCGCAAACTAACCCATTTGGAGAAACTGCCAAGAGAACTAAAGTCCAACATTTTAACAGTGGCCAGCAATGTGTGTAGAACCTGCAGAGAGGTTTATGTTTCTGAACAGTTTCAGCTATCTCATCTACCAGTTCTTCTGTTTTTTGTTTTTTTTTATTGAAATTTTTACAAACTTACAAAGCAAGCGTAAAGAAACATACTGATGATCCATTAAGAAAAAAAATACAAAAATCAAAAGAATGTACAAAATAACCACTCATCATACCTAGCCCACAATATGGGGAGAATATAATAACCATAATAACAATCAAAAAGGAAAAAAACCAAGAGTCATAACTCCTGAGTTTCTAGACAGCTAAATTAACAAAACCACCTATCCCAGTCCCTTCGTGCCAAGCCCCTCTTTATCACAAAGAAATGATTCAAGTTGAGTAGGATCAAGGAAAACAAACCGAGATCCATGAAAAGTTAACAAGCACTTACAAGGATAACGAAGAAAAAAGGTGGCCGGCAGGGCAATCACTCTAGGTTTAAGGGCGAAAAACCCTGTCTCCTAGTTTGAGTCGCCCTGCAGACGTCCGGAAATATTTGCACTTTTGCACCACAAAAAGGTACAGACATATTCTTGAAATAACTACGGAATACAAGGGCTCTATCCTGATCAGAAAGAAATGAAACCACCAAGGTGGCTTTAGAAGAAATATTATCTTGTGAGTCCTCCAGGAATTTGGTGAGATCAAGGTCAGCCCCACCTTGAACCTCATCAAACCCCCCTGGGGAACCCCGAGACAGAACTCTACCAGTCAAATAATAGAATTTAGAGAGTGTGATAACGAAGCTTATCATAGCTCAGGTAGGAGCTATAGAAAAGATGATGTGACTCTGAACAAGCAACCTGTCAGTTCTGGTAGAAGTAAGAAAACAGAGTTTTCACATAAAAGACTACCAGTCCCAGAATGCACCAGGTTTCCAGCAGCCATGAGAGGGGCTGAAGTGAGAAAACGTGTGTGCAATCAAGAGAGCTATGAGGTAATCCCTAAGCACTCATCTCAAAGGGCAGGACCTGATTCAACACAGCTGCGCTGTGTTAGGGAGGAGCACACATTAGAACAGAATAAGAATAGAGCTTATTCTTCAGATAACAGCTACAGAAAGAGCTTCAGGAAAGGAGACAGCAACAGCTTCAAGCTCAAGCACCAGTATCACCTGGAGAAGCAGAAGCCAAGCCAAGCGGATAGAGAGAGAAGGAAACTCTCTGGAAGGAAGAGAAGAAAGGCCATTGGAAGGTCTGGGAGATTCCAAGGCAGTACCTATACTGGGAGGTATTCCAAATGCCAGCAGAGTCCATTGGACTGGAGTCAGCCAGAGGAATGGAATGGCAGAGATAGGAATCACCAGTGGCTACCTGGAAGAGAGAAGCCTGCACGTGGAAAGGACTTTCAGACCTATGCCAAAAGGTATGTGAGGGAAGATCCAGTGTCCAGGGATCAAGATTGGAAGGCTGGACATCAGAACTGGATTACATACTGGCCAGGATATACAGAGAGGAATTATGATAGCAGGAGAGGCTCAGATATGAACACTGATCCAGACCCTATCTATAATAGTGAATGGCAGCAAGGGAATAAGCATTCTCATGATAGTGCCTTATGGAAAGACTCGTCTGTGCCAATGTATGATAGTGACCCTATGTTGATTGATGAAGGGGGAGATACATCAGATGAAACTATTCATTACATGGACTGTTCTCTATCTAAATGCTATTGCTAGCTTTCTGTGAGCAAACACATCAGCCATCACAAAGAAACCTAACTTTGTTCCTATTTCCACTGCAAAACAGCTCTTAAAGCAGGATTTAGGTTCACACAGTAGCAGCCAGCCAGCTAAAGGGTTTCAGCTGGTCAATTGATAGTAATTAAAGCTGCACCTGATTGTGTGTGTGAGCAAGGGAGAATCACTGCTGGGATCTGCGTGGAAAATAAGCAGAAGTTAACCTAACAAGCAAAGTTCATTTATTTCTTTGTGCCTTTTTATTTGGTAATTATTTGCTAAGAAAACATTAGCTCATTGCCTGACAAGCTGAAGGTTGTTTTCTGATTTGCTTTGTGACTTTATGTTATCCATTTAAACACTGCAAGCAAGTAACCTCATTTATATTGCTAACAAGCATACTTGTGCTGGGTGAATTAAACCCCATCAATAAAAGAAGTATTTTATTGGCCTTACCTCTGGTTTCACAACTCAATTATTGTCTTCAGCTGTGTTTGGGAGTGAATGAACTACATTACCCACAATACCTTGCAAGAATCATATGAATATATGCATCGTCAAGATTGTGTAAGTTCTCACCCTAGGCAGCCGTCTGACAAGAGACAGATGGAATCAGCCAAAGCCAATCCCAAAATCTCTCTAAAATACTTTCGCAAAAGTATTTCAGCTGAAAGCAACCGACAATAAGGAAAATTCAACAACCTAACATTTTTTGCACGAAACAAATTATCATACTGTTCCATTTTGTGGTGTAAGACTAAACTATCTTTTATATGAGAAGCATTCACAGCTTTAAGAGCCTGACACTGATTTTCACAATTAGTAATCTGCTTAGAAACAATCTCCACCTTATTATCCACTTCAGACAACTTAGCAGTAATCTCCGAAGAGAAACTGTAAAGTTGCACAACAGTAGGCACTAAAGAACTTTCAATACGGGTAACCACCTTCCAAATGTCAGCCAGAGTTACCTGCTCATCAGGCACTAAACTGGCTTCCTTTGGAACGGGTACCCATACCACCGGCTTCAGTTTTTCCCCCGTTCCCACCGGGGTACTCTGCTGAAACTGCATACCCTCTGAAACGGACAAAGGAGGAGATACATAGACTGAGGGAGAAGGTGGTGTCCGGTCCAGAGAGCTCAAGGACACCAGAGAGGGCCGGACCACAAGAAAGTCAGGGTCAAGCGTTGCATCCACACCAGACAGTACCTTAACATGCTTGTCCATAGGGCCCACCGCAGGCTCAGCTGCCGCAGCTGGCTCAGTCTTCTTCTTGCGTTTTCCCATCACAATCCCCACAACCAGAGGATGACGACCCAGGCTCTTTGCTCCTTCGTTGCTCCAAGGGGCTCCCAAGGGGCGTGAAATACCCCTTGTATCAAGCCCCTTCTATCGCTGCCCCGACTAGCGCCTCCGGCTGCGCCAACCCAGGGAACCTTTAAAGAGGCCCCCGATGACGTCGGGACCGCCGGAGCAGGTGCCTGCCTCACCGGACCTCTGCGCTGCCTCTCTGCTCTCTCCCAGGCAAACTCTCCCACTGCTCCGGTATTTCAAGAGGCCCCTGATGACGTTGGGACCGCCGGAGCAGGTGCCTGCCTCACCGGACCTCTGCGCCGCCTCTCTGCTCTCTCCCCAGTTCTTCTGTTTTTTAACTCCTTTGGTAGTTAGGTCTGGGACTGCAACTGCAATTATATCCTGTCTCTGCCTGGCCAGCAGTACATGCACATTAAAATGTGTGTTAACTGCTTAAGACACTCTGGTAAACAGGCCCCATAAGTGCTTATGTTGCTTCTGTAAAATAGAAATATATATAAATCCCATATCATAATTGCTTATTAAAACGTATTCCCAAATTTATATATTAGATTATTCTATAATTCCAAATCCAGTCTTCTATTTAAAGTGCCTAGTTTCCGCCGCTTTACTTAAACCCAGATATTTGGCATCGGAGCTGAATATCTGGGTTTGCTGGTCAGCGCGTCTCTATCCGGTTAGTGGCTATATTCAGCTGCTAACCGGATAGCAATAACCAGTTAAAGTCCTATCTTTAACTGATTGAGCTCTTTGGTTAGCGGCTGAATATTGCTGTTTACTGAATGGCAATCGGCATTGCCCCCAATCTACCCACAGACCACCCTGGTTTTAACTGGACATTTTTTATGCGGTCTGTGGTGCTAACCAGCTAAAATGCTTTGAATATCCCCCTTTATTTTTTAACCTTTTACTGATTTAACACTTTCTCTGTTTAACAGATAGTTGATATTGAGAGATATTTATCACTGTAGATTCTTGAAAGGCACAGAGGGGTGGTTGGGCCCCGGTTGTCTGATTCCACAAATATCTTCCATCTGTAGGGCTGATCTTGGCCTCAACCTCCTCTCTGGCCCCTCATTCACTGAAGGCCTCCTAAAAAATCACACAAGAGGACCTATATATCTCTACGATCTAAAAAACCAAACGTTTTGTATGAGATCCAAAGTTTTATCAAAAGAAGCAGGATGTTTTGGAGGAAGTCTTTAATAGTCAACTTATAGTATTAATGAAAACAATGGAGCAATTTAAGGAAGAGATCAAGAAGTTAAAAATAAAATCACATAAACGGGATGAAAAGGATTATATGCAGGGTAGTATATGTATATATCCATAGATGAGGAAAGATAGTAGTTGCAGTAAGATTAGGAAAATTTCCTTTGAAGATACATCTGAAGAATATGATTGGAGTAGAGAGGAAGAGACAGAGATATAGAGATATACTGGTCCTGTGAGGTGATTTTTTAGGAGACCTGTGGTGAATGAGAGTCCAGGAAGGAGGTCGAGGTCAAGGTCAGACCTACAGATGGAGGTTGTGGAATCAACCAGGGCCCAGTCACTCATTCCCAGTCTTCCAAGAATCTTCAGTGATAAACATCTCTCAGTATCAACTATCTGTTGAACAAGAGAAAGTGTTAAATCGATAAAAAGTTAAAAAGTAAAAATTTAGCATTTTTCAAAATAGAAGACTAGAGTTGGAATTATAGAATAATCTGATATATGACTTTGTAAAATAGGCATAAACAGGCACTTTTTGGTCCTTTTATAAAATTATCCCCAAAAAGTAAAAAAAAAAATCTATGGAACATGAAAGTAAATATTCCACTTATTCACATCAAACTTTGCAAACTCACCTCTTTAGGACCAATTTTATAAGGGACGTAAGGAAAGTTACATGCTATTTACATGCAGAAGTCATATAGATGTGGAGGAGTGGCCTAGTTGTTGGGGCAAGGTACTTCAGGCCAGAAGGTTGGGGGTTCAAATCCCACTAGAGGACAGCAACCTTGGGCCAGAAGGACTGGGGTTTCTAGTCCCACAGGTGCTCCTTGTGGTCTTGGGCAAGCCACTTAACCCTCCATAGCCCATGTTCCCTGTAAAATAGTTATTGCCAAGTTATAATGCCCTGTTTAATGTAAACTGCACTGATGCAGTATATAAGAAAATATAAATAAAATACACATTCCCTCCTCATCAGAGCTTACCATTTAATCAAGATGAAAAAGATTTCCCCCTTTTAGATATATAAACCCATTTTATAGTTTGAAAACATATGATAAACTACTCTGTATCTAACAGGTAAACAAACCAATAGGACTACACACAGGAATCAGAATGTGAAAGGTTAGATCTTACAGACAGGAAGTTGTCTGATTATTGGAGGACAAATGATGAAAAGGTAGAGACTTTGGTAGGTGTATTTTATTGCTTTTTTAAAAGCTACCTGAACTCTGAACAGCAGGAAGCTGTCTGGAAAACATTGTACCACTAAAACTATCACTTGTGTTACTACTTGTGCCTCTGTCCAGACAGATACACTGATTGATTGTGTGGACCAACTACGATGTCAAAGATACTTGCAGTTGGATTCCCTCAGGAAACAGGTGGCGGAATTGAAGGAGGAGGTATCCAGGCTGTGAAGCATCTGTAATGAGAACTACATTAATGAAATGTTTCTTGAGACATCTAAAACTCCAGTAGAGAGGAAGATGAATCTGAATCATGAGATGACAGCTGAACACACATCATGAAAGCCAGTAAATTCATCACTCTGAATCCACCTCCCTTGAACTGAGGAAGCAATAATCAACCCTGGAAGTGGAAGAGGTGAAAACACCCCAGAATGAAAAGGAGCCAAAACTTGTAAATCCAGAATCTGTAGGATCAACAACCACTGTGCCTAAGAAGCAAAGAATAGTGGTGACTGGTGACTCTTTTCTAAGGGTTACAGAGGCATTCATCTACCGATCAAGTGTGATGGCCCAGAAGATATGCCTCTGTCAAGTGCCAGGAACAAAGATATTATAGAGAGACTGCAGATGCTGACTATTATCCATATTGGCACAAATGGTTCTGCAAGGTATCCCACCAGATGTATCAAAAGTAACTTTATGGCTTTTGAAGAGAAGATGAAACAGATAAATGCACTTGTGGATCCCAGTTGAGAATAAAGACCAAGGTATAGAAGCTTGTATTCTGCATGAATGGTGTTGATGAGAGTGTTTCAGCTTCCTGGATCATGGGACAGTTTTCCAAGGGTTGCTGATCAGAGATCGTATCTACCTATCAAAGAAGGGGTAAAATGTTTTCCAGAGCAGACTGGCTAACTAACTGAAGAGGACTTTAAACTAGGATCAGTGGGAATAGGTGGACAAAGTTCTCTGGTAAGTAAAACATGAAACATTTGGGGTCATTCTAGAAGCCTCATATCTCGAGGTGAAAATCAAGATGGTGGAAGCGTGTTAACTGTGCTCACGTCAGCTCCTGCTTTTGGCATTAACGTTTTTTTCTACCTCATATTTTGCCACGGAAACGCAAGGCCAAGGCTTGGGAACCCTCGTGGAGTGCAGTTCCAGTAAAGGGGCCGTTTGACGAGTTTGTCCGGCCCACTAGTGCAACAGGAACTACTCCAATGCCAGGCTCGCTGGGGGCTGCAGGGGCTAAAAGAGGCTCTTCACGTTCTTCTGAGACAGACATTACCTTGGGCCCAGAGGTGAGATCTGCTCCAGCACAGCCCTCTGCCTCTGACGTCGATTCATCGTTGGTTGCTTCCGCCGGTAGTGTGGGGAAGCACTCAGAGAGGCTGGTGGTGAGGGCGTGTGTCGTGACTGTGTCCACTTATGCTGCAGAGTCTGCTATTGAGCTGGGGGGCATGGTTTCCAGTGCGGAGAGTGCAGTTCAGTCTGCGGTTGGGGATCAAGCCTGAAATAATGTGCGTCTGGCTGTGGATACTTTAGACTTGAAGCCCATGTTGCAGAAGCTGTCTACTATCACCTTGGAAACACTTTAGGGTGGCCTACAGACTTTTGAGTCTTCTTTTCTCACCCAGTTTGCCTCCTTTCAATCTTTGTCTGCTGGTCTCACTTAAGTATTGGAGCAGCAGAAGCAAGCAGTAACTGCGTTAACAAGAGTGTCTCAATTGGAGGTAAAGGTTGAAGATATAATTGCTGTGTCAGGTACTGTAACTAAAGATCTTTCGAGTGTTCATCTGAAGAAAGAGTCTCTGGAAAACTCTGTGAGGAAGAGGAACTTGCGTTTATTGAATTTTCCTAGGGTTCCTAGCATCTCTCCTAAGGAACTTTTTCATTCATACCTTCCTTCTGTGTTGAAAATTCCATCTGAGTCTATTCCTCCCCTGGCAAGGGTTCTCTATTTGCCCATTGCTAAGAGGAAAAAACCTGTGTCTTCTTTGCCGCTTCAGAAGCCTGCTTTTGATTCTTTGGACCTGACTGGTTTGTTAGAGACCTCGGAACCTGAAGCTATTCAGCGGTCAACACTTTTGCTGATGTTGGCTTTGGAACCTGATTGAGACTGGCTGATGAAGATGTATTTTAAGGCTAGGAATGAGTTGTTTATGGGTGCTCCTATTAGAATGTTTCCTGATGTCTCTAAGGCTACTCAGAAGCGTAGGCAGCAATTTTTATTGCTGCGTACTAAGGTTTTGCAATTAGGGGATTTGTTTTACTTGCGCTGCCCCTGTAAATGTTTGATAAAGTACCAAGGGTTAAATTATATCTTTTTTGACCCCTCTCATTTAACTCAGTTTGTTGTTAGTAAAAATGTTAACTCTCTCCAGGAATCTGTGAATCCATGATAGTACCCCCTTGGAATTTGATCTCATAGAGTAGGTGATATTGCACCAGTATGTATTCTATTTCCTGGGAAAGTTTTCTTTTGATTTGAGTCTGGTTTTATCCTATTAATAGTGGATTTCTTTGTATTGTTTTTCTTTTGCATTTGTGGGGGAGGGGGGATTTTTCTCTACCCGCGTATGATTCTATTTCTTCTTTTTCTGTAGCAAGTAGTTTTTCTTGTATAAAGATTTGAAAATTGTATAAATAAAAAAAGCAAAAACAAAACAAAAACATTTTGGGGTCATTCTGATCCATGAATAGCTGGGTTGGATTCCAGGATGGTTGTCCCCTACATGGGCTGGGCAGTGGGGAAACATAGTTTTGCAGAGGTATGGGGAATCGGAGCTCCTGCTGGGCATCCCAGTGCCATGGCAACAGGACACCATGGCACCGGTGCTCCAGCAGGAGCATAGGTAGGACTGTGCAGGGCAAAGGATGTCTCCCGCAGCAGAATCGTGGCCTTTCTCGCCCATCCAAGTGCCCCAATTCTGCAACCATGGGAACATATAGCTCTTGCAGTTGCAGAATCAGATATCTGTGGGGCACATTCAATTTTTGGATGTCTGGATAGCCCAGACGGCCCCGTTCTGAATTGGCCTCCATGTGAAATAAGACAGAGGATGTTTTCTATGGAAGCCCCCAGACTCGGGAATTTGCTTCCTGTAGAGATGCGCCCCCTTTCTGACATTGATATGTTCAGGAAGTGGCTTAAGACTTATCTGTTCAAGCAGGCATATGCAGTATTTAGTGGCTCTGATCAGCACATGTTTAGGTGGTAATTTTATATGAAGAGTAGATGGGATTTATTTATTCGTTTATTGAGGTGTTTTATTTTATTTGATTTATGTTACATGTATTGTGGATGCTACTTTTTTTTATTATATATCTTTTATTATTTATGTTTTTTGTACTCCACCTAGGTTATTAAGCAGAACATAAGTTCTTGAAAAAAAAAATAAACACTTTTATAGAAATGGAAAAAAGGATAAGATCTGAAAAGCAATGTATACTCATACCCATAGTATGGGACATAAAATCTCAGATCTACAGGCTGTAATTAAGAGGCTGACTTGGGTTAAGTGGGGATCATGGAAATATGAATTATGGAGGACCATGGCTAGGATATAGTTATCTTGGGCTATGCTCTATTCAGGAAAGATAGGGTAGGAAGAAAGGGAAAAAGAGTGGTGCTATATTTTAAAAAAATAACGTTAAAGTAACACAACCACAGGGCTTATGAGGTAAAGAAGAGCCACTGTAAATTAATCTGGAAAGAAGGAATGGAACATCTGTTTATACTGGTGCAATATACAGGTCTCTCTCACAGGCAGAAGAAATAGAAATTTAATCAAAGACATTCACAGTATTGCTATGAAAGGGGAGGTGCTATTTATTTTATTTATTTATTTACAGTCTCTTTTATACCGTGCTATTCATCAGTGCGGTTTACAGGAAACAGAATGACTAGCACAGTGCAGCAAGCTGATCTGTGTTTACAAAGAACAGGTACTAAAACTTGGATAAAACTGGGGTAACTATTTACATCTACGGTAGGTGACACGTCATGTCATGTCAAAAGTAATCGTATTGCCAGGTGACATCGTATTGCCAGGTGACTTCATTTACCAGATGTTGATTGGATCATCCTGGCTGCAGTATCATTTAGAGGTAAGGAGATTCTGGATTTTGGATCCTGGATAAATAAAGCTGCCCAAAGAATGTCTATACTTTTCAGCCTAAGTCTAATTTCTCCTAGTACCTTCTGCGGCAATTGTGTTAATTGGAGCACTGCTGGCAAAAAAATCCTAAAGTTGATAATTTGATCAGTTATAAGGATCATGCCGCTCACTGTAAGTCTGCCAAGGGAGATTATTTTTCCTAGTTAGGCAGGACTCCTACCCTTCCAGACTTTTCTGTTTGGTTAAGAACTTACAGTACTAATCACCCTCCTCTGCAGCCTCAGATCTTATGCTAACCAGTTTGCCTTGGGCTTCTCCTCTAAGATTAATCTGATTCGGAACTCTTTAACCCCTCTAGCAGGGTCTGCTTTACCACAATACCAGATTCCTCTTGTCTCGCCATCCTCTGATAGCTCACTTCCTGTTAGATCAGTCTCTTTTTTCAGAATTTCATCTTCCTTGTATGATGGAGTTAAGAAAAGGGTGACTGCTTTGAAGTCATCTTTCTCTAGTTTTGACCCCTCCCTCCCAGATGGTTTGCTTAAACTTTTCCTTCAATTTTCTTTTACTTTATCTACATAATGTGATCTCCTGTAGCATACAGAGTGGGATTGTGCCTAAAGAATGGAAACAGTTGTCTTCCCCCAACTAAAGGACTCAAAGGTTGATCTGTCTGTGTCTCTCATTTTTTACCTTTCCTACATCTCTCATTTGCTTCTAAAGCTATTGAGAAATTGGTAGCTTTTCAGTTCACTTATTTCCTTGACAGAGCATGTGCTCTGCACCCATGTCAAAATGGGTTTCGTTCCCATCACTCTACAGAGCAGGACCTTCTAGGAATTGTTGATTTTATATAGACTAACCTTGATAGAGGTAGAGAGATATTACTCTCCTTAGATTTATCTGCAGTCTTCAGCCTTGTCAGCCATCCTATTCTCTTTTGGTGTCTTGCTGACTTGCATATCTCTGGCACAGTTGCTAGGTGTTTTCTGTCTGACTCTAGGATAGATTAGCATATCTTAGATTTCAGGAAACATCCACTCCCCATATTTTGTCTTGTGGAGCCCCACAGGACTCCATCTTCAAGTCCACATTATTCAATGTTTTTTCTAGTCCCCCTTACTTCATTACTTCAGACAATGGGATTCCTGTTCTTTGTGTATTCAGATGGAAGCCAGTTGTTAACCGTTCTAGATTCCCATGTTCCTATCATAATGGCACACAAATTTTGTCCAAGCTTCACCAGATAACTTCTGTTGGCTGAAAACCAGCTGAAATTAAACCCACGTAAGACAGATGCTATTATTTTTGCTGGAAATCTGCACCTCCACCTCCATTAATGCTTTTAACTGTTGGTGTTCATATCCCTTCAAGGAACACCATAAAGCTTCTTGGAGTTACTTTTGATGAGAAACTTACCTTTAACCAACATCTCTCTGGTGTAGTTAGGAATTCAGCAAATTTGTGCTGCGTGGTCCCTACTTAGTGAATGAGCACTCTGTATTTTAAACCTTTCACTTCTTTCTACCCATCTGGACTACTGTACTTCTTTCCAGACTTAGAGAGAGCAATTTTATAAAAGTCACCTTGGTTAACAAGCATTCCAATGCGCTCAACTCATGCCTATTTTATAAAGACAAGCGAGTGCATCCTTTTCATTACAAAATAAGGGTGCATACATGTAGCAAACCTAGGCAGGAGCACTAGCCCTAAACTTGTATAAATGCATGCACCTAGATTTATAAAGAACATACATACGTTACAGTATTTTATAACTTAAGCATGTAAATTTAGGCTCTGTCACAGTTCTGCTCTGTGCTTACTGATTCTGACGGTTGTCGCACCCCCAGGTGCCCTACCGGTGAGGCCTTGGTACTGCCTGAGGACTCCCCTGAGGGTGGTAGTTGTACCTTCTCTATAAACCACAAAAGACACTTGTGTTCCAAACTCAGGGTTTTATTCCCCGTCCGTGAGGTATTTTCTCCTTGGCAAAACAAAGCAAACAACCCACTCCGGGCATATAACAGAAATCAAAAGGTTAAACAAAAATAGCTTACTTCAGCTTAAATGCAAAAAGAAAAGAATTAAACATTCTCAAGGTTTTTCACAGGCTTTCCTTTTTGCTGCTACAGCATAGCTCATTCACATGGTTTTCTGTGAGACACGTTTTCCAACCCACAACTTGTGACTCTTACTCAGGTTATCTTCAACCCTTTTCACCTTAAGGAAAACTCTGGGTCAATTACCGAAACTGAGCATTCCATGGGCTCAGGAACTGTTGCTAACTCTGTATTCTCATATTCCATAGATTCTGGCTCATTAACACTCACGTTTTCAAGGTCAGCTGTTTCAAAAGGATAATGTAGGTTTTCCTCGTCAAGCAGGAAGTTGTTCTGTCCTTCTCTCTCAAAGCCTCCCTGGGAACTACCATATACTTTTGCAAGAGGCTTATGAGAACTCAGCCCCTGCTGGTAAGCATAAGGACATTCAGGAACTTCCCTGGCTCTGCTGTTAGAGTGATTACGGTAGACTCTGAGCGTGCTCGGGTCTAGCCTTTTCCTCACAGCTGCCCTGGATTGCACTGCTCTATACGGAGGTTGCTCAAACTCTGGGAGTTTAAAGTTGATACTGGAATCACCAGCTTCTCCAAGTAAGTGAGTTTCTCTTCTCCTGGGTTTTCTAGCACAAGGGAAGGGATTATTTCTAAAGCTTATTTCAGGGTGGCTTTTTCTATTGCTGCAGGGTTTTACCCACTCGGATAGAAAACAGCCACTATCAACACTTCTGGCTTTGTTACCTTGTACTGCAACTCTCCCACGTCTCTCGTGCTCTTCACATGCATTCAATATCTGGCTTCTGCCTTCCAAATGTTTCACTCTGGGTTTGAGACTCACTCAGACCTTCGTGTAGGCTTGCATGCTGTCCCAGTAATTCAGACTCTCTTTCATTCCACTTCCATACTTTTCCCAGCTTCTGCTGCGCTGACCGTTGTCTCCCCTGCTGTGAGACTTGCTGGTTCACCTCCTCTCCCTCTCTAACTATTTGGGAGTGTATTATATCTCTGTGTTTCTGGGCTCCACCTCTACCCAGCTGATTCCTATCAAGCAAAGCAAACTCCCTTTGCTTGCTATCTGGGTGTGTCTTCTCAGCCCTTACCCACGTGTGCCTAGGTTGTCTGTAGCAACCATCTGACAGTTTTTTGTTTATCCTGTCATCTCTTCTCTGATCACTGCTGCTGATTTCCATTTTCTCAGGCTCCACTAGGTCCACCTTGTGACACATTCCCCCCCTTAAAATATTACTTGCTGCCGCAATTTCTGGCGGACAGCATGTAATCCTGGAGAGCGCATCTGCGTTCCCGTGCATTTTTCCTGCTCGGTGCTGAGCTGCAAAATTAAAAGCCTGGAGCGCTAGATGCCATCTGGTTAAGCGGGCGTTATTTTTTTTCATTAAATGAAGCCACTTCAATGGAGCATGATCAGTTATTAATAAAAACTTTCTTCCTGTAAGATAAAAGCGTAGAGCCTCGATGGCCCATTTTATGGCCAAACACTCTCTCTCTATAGTGGCATAATTTTTCTCTGCTGGGGAGAGTTTCCTGCTTAAATAGGCTACGGGATGCTCTCTACCCTCGAATACCTGGGACATCACCGCCCCCAACCCTGTATCCGATGCGTCCGTTTGTACAATGAACGGTAAGTTAAAATCTATGCCTCTTAATACTGGGGCACTACATAATTTCTCCTTAAGGGTTTTGAAAGCTATTTCTGCTTCAGGGGTCCATCTAACATGGTTTGGAGCATTCTTTCTCAACATTTCCGTGAAGAGAAAGCTTTCCTCCGCGAAGCGGGGTGTGAAACGGCGATAATAGCCTAGTAGTCCTAAGAAACTCCTCACCTGTTTCTTTGTTATGGGCCTGGGGAATTCTCTTACACTTTCCACCTTGCTAGCCAATGGTTTTACCAGGCCCCTTCCTACCATATGGCCTAGGTATTTGGCTTCCTCCATCGCAAACAAGCACTTTTCAGGGTTAAGTGTAAGGCCTGCCCTCCGTAGTGCCCTAAGGACTGCTTCCACCCTTATAAGATGTTGTGACCAGGTTGTGCTGTGTATTACTATATCGTCCATGTACGCGAGGGCGTACTCGTGGTGGGGCCTCAAAACCTGGTCTACCAGACGTTGGCACGTAGCCGCTGCCCCATGCAACCCAAATGGCATCCGCCTGAATTGGTAGAGTCCAATTGGCGTGGAGAAGGCCGTTTTGGGCTTTGAATCCTTGGTTAAAGGAATCTGCCAGTATCCTTTACTTAAGTCCAATGTAGTCAGATATTTCGCTTGTCCCAAACAGTCTAAAAGGTCATCTATGCGAGGCATAGGATATGCGTCAAACTGCGAAATATCGTTGACCTGGCGAAAATCTATACAGAACCTTAAGGTTCCATTGGGCTTCGGTACTAACACTATGGGACTGGACCACGGGCTCCGAGATTCCTCTATGATGCCCGTGGCCAGCATTTCTTTTACTTGGGTAATAACTTCCTGTTTCCTAGACTCGGGCATCCTATATGGACGTTGTCGTATGATTCGTCCCGGTACAGTGATAATTTCGTGTGCCACGAGATGGGTTTCGCCCGGTAAAGTGGTTAACATGTCTGAAAATTTTACCAATAGGTGCATTAACTCCTTTTGCTGTTGAGGAGTTAGCTCAGAACCTATCCTAGGGGAAGTTTGTTTTGCCCAATCCTCTACCTGGGGCCCTAGATCCTCTTCGGTCCTTTCCTCACCAAGGGCCGTTAGACTTTTTACTTCTCTTGCCCCTGTAGATCCAAACCCGCTTTTCCCCCTCTCAGTGGATGGTAATGTGGGTACTTCTTCCACAGTTGGGAATCCTACTCGTTCACAGATTAACTGTGCAATCCGATCACCCGTTCTTACTTTAAAATCTTTGTCCCCGAAATTATATAATAGGACTTTTACTGGTCCTCGATAATCGGGGTCAATAACCCCGGCACCCACATCTATTGAGTACTTTACTGCCAACCCTGACCTCGGCGCTATTCGCCCATAGCATCCATCTGGGACTTTAATCTGGATGCCTGTATTTATTAGCGCTTTCCCACCTTTTTCCACGACAGCGTCCTCCCCACTAAAGAGGTCGTATCCCGCGGCCATTGCCGAGGCTCTTTTTGGGCCTTTAGCCTGGTCAGTATCCCTACAAAACTGTAAGACAAACTTTTGTTTCCCAGCTGGAGGTGGCTCCTGAGCCTGGGGTCTCTTTTTTGGGGGTTTCCCAAATAATGGACTGGGGATAGCGGCTGCTATGGCTTCTATCTTTTCCTCCTCCGGTACTGTTGGAGCTGGTGTGGGGGCAGGGACTTGTACCTCTTGGAGACCTTTCTCCATCTCTTGGCAGAAAGGAATCCAGTCTCGTCCAAGAACAACTGCATAAGGCAATTTAGGTACCACCGCAACTAGTATTTTATGGATGGATCCTAACCCTTGTATGCCTACTTCATATAACGGATAATGGGAAGCCTCCCCATGTTCGCACCTTATGCGAACTTGTCCTTCTACTGGATTCGAGGGAGACGACCGATATTTCTCTATGGTTTTCCAGAAATCCTGAGAAACCATACTTTGATCGGCCCCCGAATCCAGTAGCGCTAGGACCTGTATCCCATCTACCCGAATCATTTGTAAAAATCCCTCTGGTACTATTTCTTCTGTCCCTGTTATGAGGGCTGTCCTACCCCTACATTCCTTCATGAGATGTCCAGGCCTACCACATTTATAACATTTCCTCATGTTTCCAGTCATCACATTCTTACCAGAATCATACCTATATGCCTTAACCCTTTCATCCTTCTTACACTCATTCATCTCTTTCACACCTGCCACTTTTAAGAGGCTTATTTTGGAGGTATCCGCTTGTTTGGCTTCCCTATATACCTCGGCCAATTTAGCTGCCTCCTCCATGCTAGAGAAGTTTTGCAGTGTTAGAAAGGTTTTCATTTCTGAGGGTATTGCTATCAGGAATTGCTCTAGAATGATCTCATCTATGAGAGATTCTAGTGTTCTACCATCTGGGTCTAGCCACTTATACGCCAGACTTTTAAGTCGTTGGCATAAGGCTCTTGGTGTTTCATTCTCTAGCATTTGTGCTCCCCTGAACAACCTCTTATAATGTCTAGGAGTAAGACCAAGCCGATCCTTTACAGCTTTTTTGATCTCATAATAATCATTAGCAAGACTAGCGGGCATGGCCTTAAAAGCAGACAGAGCTTCACCACTTAAAGTCATGGCAAATCTCATTGCCCATTGCTCTGCAGGCCATTTCAGATTTCCGGCTATACGTTCAAATGCTTCTATGAAATCATCAGGATTGTCCTCCTGTTTCAAATGTCTTAATGACAAAGCAAAACCAGTGTTCAGTTCTACTTGCGGTGTGGTAGTAGATGCTGCTTCTTCTCCACGAGACTTGTTCATTAGTGCGCTGACGGCCTCCAGCAATGGTTGTTGCTGTTCTCTCATGGCTGTCATATACTGCTCCTGCAGATGTTGCACCATCCTTGCTTGTTTCTCCCATTGGGCATTCATCCAGGATAGCATGTCCTGTGGATCCATCCTCCTCTTCTGTGGATTCTGCACCTGCAATGGAAAAGAAAAGAAAGACCCACCAAGTGCGGTACTTTCTACAGGAAATTTTATCCCAGCTATAGCGCCCTCTTTCTCTCACTGGTATCCCGTACCCGTCTACCCAGGCTACTAGTACCTTAGTCTCCTGGTAGAATTCAGCATGTGAGAAAAAGCCTTTTGTCCGTCCTCTGGCCGCTCTGCCAGTCGAATTTTTCCTCCAACGGTGCTTTGTATCCACCTTTTTTTTTTCCTTTCAGAAATGTCCTTTTTTCCTCTTGTCCAGGAAAATTGGCTTGTGCCACAGGAAAAAAAAATAAATCCTCAATACTACGCCATTTTGTCGCACCCCCAGGTGCCCTACCGGTGAGGCCTTGGTACTGCCTGAGGACTCCCCTGAGGGTGGTAGTTGTACCTTCTCTATAAACCACAAAAGACACTTGTGTTCCAAACTCAGGGTTTTATTCCCCGTCCGTGAGGTATTTTCTCCTTGGCAAAACAAAGCAAACAACCCACTCCGGGCATATAACAGAAATCAAAAGGTTAAACAAAAATAGCTTACTTCAGCTTAAATGCAAAAAGAAAAGAATTAAACATTCTCAAGGTTTTTCACAGGCTTTCCTTTTTGCTGCTACAGCACAGCTCATTCACATGGTTTTCTGTGAGACACGTTTTCCAACCCACAACTTGTGACTCTTACTCAGGTTATCTTCAACCCTTTTCACCTTAAGGAAAACTCTGGATCAATTACCGAAACTGAGCATTCCATGGGCTCAGGAACTGTTGCTAACTCTGTATTCTCATATTCCATAGATTCTGGCTCATTAACACTCACGTTTTCAAGGTCAGCTGTTTCAAAAGGATAATGTAGGTTTTCCTCGTCAGGCAGGAAGTTGTTCTGTCCTTCTCTCTCAAAGCCTCCCTGGGAACTACCATATACTTTTGCAAGAGGCTTATGAGAACTCAGCCCCTGCTGGTAAGCATAAGGACATTCAGGAACTTCCCTGGCTCTGCTGTTAGAGTGATTACGGTAGACTCTGAGCGTGCTCGGCTCTAGCCTTTTCCTCACAGCTGCCCTGGATTGCACTGCTCTATACGGAGGTTGCTCAAACTCTGGGAGTTTAAAGTTGATACTGGAATCACCAGCTTCTCCAAGTAAGTGATTTTCTCTTCTCCTGGGTTTTCTAGCACAAGGGAAGAGATTATTTCTAAAGCTTATTTCAGGGTGGCTTTTTCTATTGCTGCAGGGTTTTACCCACTCGGGTAGAAAACAGCCACTATCAACACTTCTGGCTTTGTTACCTTGTACTGCAACTCTCCCACGTCTCTCGTGCTCTTCACACATGCATTCAATATCTGGCTTCTGCCTTCCAAATGTTTCACTCTGGGTTTGAGACTCACTCAGACCTTCGTGTAGGCTTGCATGCTGTCCCAGTAATTCAGACTCTCTTTCATTCCACTTCCATACTTTTCCCAGCTTCTGCTGCGCTGACCGTTGTCTCCCCTGCTGTGAGACTTGCTGGTTCACCTCCTCTCCCTCTCTAACTATTTGGGAGCGTATTATATCTCTGTGTTTCTGGGCTCCACCTCTACCCAGCTGATTCCTATCAAGCAAAGCAAACTCCCTTTGCTTGCTATCTGGGTGTGTCTTCTCAGCCCTTACCCACGTGTGCCTAGGTTGTCTGTAGCAACCATCTGACAGTTTTTTGTTTATCCTGTCATCTCTTCTCTGATCACTGCTGCTGATTTCCATTTTCTCAGGCTCCACTAGGTCCACCTTGTGACACGGTACACACCATCGGCCCAATGCACGTAGTTATAGAATCTGTTCAAAATGCAAAAGAAGAAGGTTTGCATGGAGCTCCACAGGTTATCCCTGATTGAATATGTTCAAAGATGTCGCATACCAAGGGGCTTGCGAATGTACAAAGAGCCGCAAATGTATACGATGGACATGGCATTTATCGATAGATGGAATCAAATTCTTAACAAATGCTCTTTAGATTTAATGGTGTTAATCATAGATACAACAAAAAAGAGCTTAGATACACTAACAGAAGAAATTGAAAGTGTAACTTCCATGTTTAAAGAAAAAAAATCTTTGGATAACTATGCTAATCAAATGGAAGATGTACAAAAACAGATTAACACCTTACGAGAAGAAGTGAAAAAGGTGAAAACTAAAAAATTGCGACGTGACTTTGAGGATTACACCACGGGTTATGTATACCCATGGATGAATGCGAAAAGAAAAGAGAAGCTGAAGAAAAAACAAGTCAGCTTTGAAACCACTTCAGAGGACACAGATTCTATGGATTCGGGAAAACGACAAAAAAAGGGGGATTTTCTAGACAATCCCGGAAAGCAGAAGAAGAAAAAAGAAGACAACTAGGGGAAACCCCAACGTGGGGAAAATCCCCGGCGAAAGACCTAGGATCTTTAGTATTTAATATTTCTGGACAGACATTATCCTTGGAGCAGCAATCAATTTTAAATAAAGGCCTGTCCTTTATTCCGGATATTTATTTTGATTCATTCCAATTTAGAGTAGATCTGGAACAGTTAATAAGGAAACTTAATATGAAAATGTATTTTGGTGGTCAATTGGTGGATACTGCTAATATATCGAATTCTAATCGAATGCAGCTTCCGCTAAAATCAACATGGTCTCCTCCGGGTCCTTTATACCTCTTGTTAATACTATATAGAGATTTAATAATAAAAGATATGCAAGCTGTGGAGCGCACGAAACGGAACACTCAGAGTAGATTGACAAAAATGGAAAGAACGGGACTGCGGGTCTTAAAAGATAGATCAGAACTTGTCATCAGGCGAGCGGATAAGGGAGGAGGAATAGTAGTACTAAATCGGGACCAATATTTAGGAGAAGCCTATAGACAATTGCAGGATATACACACCTATGAGGTTTTACAAAACGATCCTACAAAAGACCTCCAGAAGAAAATTAAGGAAATTACCTCTCAGGCTCTAGAAGCCAAATTAATTTCAAAGAAAGAATGGGTCTTTTTAAATCCAGTGGACCCAGCAGTTGCAAAATTCTATTTGGTCCCAAAAGTCCATAAAAATCTGGACAATCCCCCTGGTAGACCTATAGTTTCTACCAGGGGTTCACTGCTTGAGCCACTTTCAATGTTCATTGATTCATTTCTGAGACCACTGATGACATCTATCCCGTCCTTCAGAAAAGATACCACCCATTTTCTTCGGATTCTAGAGAACTATACTCAGCACTATCGTCTGACGTTATTCTAGCTACTCTAGATGTAACTTCACTTTATACAGTCATCCCGCAAGACGAGGCACATGCTAGTGTAATGGATGCCTTCAGAACTCATGGTGCCTTATCTGACAGCCAACTCAAGTTCCTATCTTAAATTACCACCCTCAAAGTGTTTTAGAATTTTTTCATTTTTGATGGCATTATCTATCATCAATTGTCAGGCGTAGCTATGGGGGCCACGTGTGCCCCCTCTATAGCCAATTTATATATGCAAAGTTTTGAAAGGAATCATTTGGATACATCACCATATAAGGATAACTTAAAATTATAGAGCAGATACATCGATGACGTTTTTCTGTTATGGCAAGGATCGGTAGAAAGTCTATTGGAATTTTTTGACTGGATTGCTGATAGGGACATCCACATTAAGTTTACATCTAACTACCATGTGACAGGATCACTTTCTTAGATGTCGATATAACAAATAGTGAAAATGGATGGACTACCACGGTCTTTGGAAAAGGCACAGATAGAAATACGTTCCTACACTATAGTAGTGCCCATCCCGTACAGCTACGGGATAGCTTATCCCTATCACAATTCATGCGATATCGGAGAAATTGCACTAATATACAAGACTTTAAACAGCAGTCCAAAGTCTTAAAACAAAACTTTTATGAACGAGGATATCCATTGAAAGTTATTGATAAAGCCTATAAGAGGGCACTGTACAGCAATCGAGATTTACTAGTACATCCACAATTGAAACTAACTTCTCCAATGGACTCCAATCCACATATTAATCTCATTACAAAATATTCCCCGTTTGTTTCATATTTGAAAAAAATCATAAAGCGTCATGCAAATTTGCTAAATAGCATTCCTGGCCTGGAAAATAAAACTGTCCGCTGCGTTTGGCAATGGCATAGAAACCTGAAAGAAATACTGAGCCCGGCGGTATTGCGGCCGATTTGAACAGCAGTGACTCCCAGGAGTTTAGGGCACAAAAAATATGGACAATGCAACATCTGCCATGTTACTAAGGAATTAACTGAATTTACTTATTATGACAAGACATATCATTTACAAAATCAAGCCACGTGTACATCTGCTTATGTTGTTTATTGCATTTTATGCCCGTGCGGTCTACTATATGTAGGCAAAACTATTAGAACTCTTCAGGCACGGATAAATGAGCATAAAAGTAGACTCAAATGCAAAAAATGTGAAGCGCCTATAGTGGATCATTGTCTACAATTACAGCACGTTTATGAAGAGTTACGCTGTTTCTGTATTGACCACGTGATGACAGAGCAACTGGGAAAATCAAGAGAACAAACTCTATTATGGCACGAACAACGATGGATTCATAGACTAGACACAGTAGCCCCAAAGGGATTAAACATCAGAGTTGAATGGGAAGTGTGTGTTTAATTCACTTTAATGGGATCTACCATTTGACACCACTAGGGGAGGTCTAGATTTAAAATGAGTTTAAAATGAGTATAAAAACTCAGTCCGCATGTGCGGCGTCCAACCTAGTGACGGGCTCAAACAGTGGCTTAAGCTGATGTCCTAGCAAGGGAGTAAAACAACTGCCAACATTAGGGTATGTGGTTTTCCATCTGCATGTTGTTTTTCATTGCTAGTTGAAGATATATGAACTCTAAAATAATCTATAGAAAGTATGTACGTAATAAACTTGAATATGGTTTTATATTCCAGTGCTTTCAAAGTTACCCCCTGATGAAACCGAAGTAGGTGAAACGCAGAAGAAGTATGGCAGATAGCGTTGGGGACAACTTCGAAAGCTAAGCACTGTTTAAATACCGATTGCATAATTGTTTATCTATGTGACTATATATACATGGGTCATTGATGCAATAAGGGCATTATCCCAATTATATTCTTTAGGTAGATTTCGGGTGCCCACAGTCTGAGACCCTTATAGTCACTATATACGTGATATAATTTATTTATTTTATTTAGCATACATTTGTATACCGCTATTTCCAGCGATCAGTAGCGGGGTTGATTACATAATGGAAGCTGTCAAATCAGGACAGACAAATTAGCAGTATATACACGTTGATTCGTAGGGTAGGCATAACACACATAATTAAGTTCTTTTTGTAGATGGGGGAAGAAATTTGCATATGTACATTTTTACAGAAATGGATCCCTGGATTTATAACAAGTTGAAATGACTCTGAAATAGGTGAGTCTTGAGTTTTTTTCTGAAGTCTGTTAGGTCTTTGCTAGATCGTAGCTCCGGTGGCAGTTGGTTCCAGAGAGTCGGTGCTGTGTATGAGTATGCCCTGTTACTAGTACTGGCTTTGACAGATCTTATGTCTGTTGGAACGTGGAGGGTGTTGGAGTTGATGGTTCTTCTGCTTCTGTTGGGTGGTTGTGTGCAGATTAGGGTAGAGAGGAAGGATGGTGAAATGTTATGCATGAGTTTGAAGGTGGTTGTTAGTATTTTATATTTTATACGTGCTGTAATGGGGAGCCAGTGAAGCTCAATCAGTACAGGTGTGATGTGTTCAGCTGGACTTTTTCTCATAATGATCCTGGCTGCAACATTCTGCGCCATTTGTAGAATGTTTAGGGTTTTCTTTGGTAGGCCCTGTAAAATGGCGTTGCAGTAGTCGAAATGTGGCATGATGAGTGCTTGAGCAACGGATCTGAAGTCATGGGGTTCAATAATGTTCCGTATTGGTTGTAGAACTCTTAGTTTGTGGAAAACGGCCCTGTTGGTTTTGCAGAGGTGTTTCTCCATCTTTAGGTCGCTATCAAATGTTACCCCCAGATATTTTATTTCTTTCTTTGTTTGGTATGAATTGTTGCATAAGTTTACTGTTGCAGGTGGATCAAAATTTGATATAAGATCATTTAAGCAAGTTAAGAGATACATTCTACTTTCATATAAAAGTTCAGAGTAATATAATATATATTGACAAATACTGCTCTGACAAAACAGACCACCAACAGATTCGTAGTTATAGAATGACACCTGACTAAAACACACACGTAAAGGCCCATCCATACATTTAAGTAATAGAAAAAACATGACTTACATGGATTGATGGTGCATAACTTTACGCAGCCTGGCAAGTTTAAAAGATTGATTTAGGGGTCTGTTTTAACTAAGCGGCTCTAGTGACTTCCGTGCAAAATCAGAGCCGCTTAGTAAACAGACCCCTTAGTATTGAATACTGCCTCCAAATATTGGATATATATTGGACATTTCATAAAAGCAACATAGATGCCAACGTGCCTTTATAAAACAGGCTCTCAGAATTATCACTGCTAGCACATAAATGCTGTGGCCCAAATTTACACAAGCTCCAATGAATTTTATGGAATACACACATAAGAACATAAGATATGCCATACTGGGTCAGACCAAGGTCCATCAAGCCCAGTATCATGTTTCCAACAGTGGTCAATCTAGGTCATACGTACCTAGCAGTTTCCCCAAAAGACACATGTTCCGCAATGCTTGTACTGGGTTGATTGAGGGAATGTTGAGTAAAGAATAAGAGCACACTAGCAGGAAACCCAACACTTGCTAGCTCCAGGGTCAGCTAATCCAGCTAAGGGCTGGTTTAACTTTTTATTTATTTATTTTTTTTAACTCTTTTTTATTATTAGACCAACTGTAACAGTCAACAATACAGTACATTTCAAATACTCAACAGGCAAAAAAGAAAAACCATTGCCATTTGCGATATAAGCATCAACAGCATCGTGCTACTGTTTTCCCAACTTTACCAGTCGCTTACTCCACACATGTCAAGAGAAAAACGCTTATGTCCCTAAATCCCATTACTGACAATCCATGCCCACTAAGGGGGCCACTCTGAGGCCCTTCATTTACACCACTGGGGCTATTTCAACTACTTTTGCTCTATTTTCCTTTTTTCCTCCCTCTCCCCCCTTTCCCTCCCTTCTGCCTATTTTACTGCATCAGCCAATCAGTAGAGGTCACAGGGCTGTGAGACATTTATCCCATAGCTTCCAATATTGTTGCATCTTCCCAGATTCAACCTTTTCCCCACGCAGCACCCAAAGCTTCCCAGTGTGCTAATGCTGGCGCCTGTTCCGCCACCCAATGCACCAAAATAGTCTTTGTAGCTAATATCAAAGCTACTTGTATAAACTTGCATTCTGCATCCCCCCCCCTGAATTGTTTTTGAAGTAATGTCGTGTCTCCAAGAAGCAAGACCTTGTATGACCACTCAGGCTTATTCCCCACTGTCTGCTCTATCCGTGATAGTATTCCTGTCCAATATTTCTGCAGCATGCGACATTCCAGGAAAGTATGTGCCCATATCCCTTTACACATTTTGCACCTCAAGCATTCTGAGCTATTCCAAAGGTGCATTTTCCCCCCTTGCTCTCGTTAAAAAAGCCCTATGAAAAAATTTAAACTGCATTTCTTGCAGCGAGGCATCGGGGGTAGATTGTGATATGCTCAACCCATCTCTTGTTCCTCCATTGGCTCCCCTAATTCTTGGTGTCTCCTGGTGTCTTGAGCCATCCCTCCCTTGACCTCCATGCCCATTCCATACCAAAAGGACAATGTATTATTCTTTACTGGTGTTGTAATGAATCACCTGTCTAGAGACATGAACCCTTGCCAGTCTGCCTTTTGTGCCTTACTCATAATATAGTGGCGGCATTTGAAATATGCTATCAAATGCTTGTTGGGAATCTGACACTGTGTTTTAAGTTGCTCGAAGGAGGGAAACACTGTCCCTCCCAAGTCTAAGAGGTGGCCCACATATCTGTATCCCCTCTGCGCCCACTCCTGAAAGGCCATGTTTTCCATGCTTGGCACAAATTCTGGATTCCCCATGAGCATCCCAAATGGAGTTTCCCCCATTGCCCCCCTATGTGCTTACGCCACCATTGCCAAGCTTGGCACATTGACTCCAAGACACTTGCTAATCGAGTGCTCCTACTGCGCCACTATTGGGCCACCTGCAGTAGGCTGAAGAACCTATATGGGGCACAGCTGACTTCCATTAGGCTGGGTGATGTGTATCGGTTCTCCCCCCCCCCCCCCATATGAAGCTCATGAATCCAGTGCATCAATGCTGCTACAATGTATTACCAGAGATCTGGTAGGCTTAACTCCCCTCACACTTGCCCGCTCGCTAACTTAGTGAAACTGGTAGGGGCTAGTCAACCCCTCCATAAAAGGAAGTAATCACGTACATCAAAACTTTGCCCCTGCTTCACCCAAATTACATTCCTGAGAATGCCCATGTGCAGTACAAGCTATCTTGTCAGTACATGTATTTCGATGTTGTGTAATCGGCTACACAGCTTTACAAGGGTCCTTTTCCACAGATAAAACATGCCTTACTTGTGGAAAATGCTTTGTAAATGTGTCCCTCCCCAAGCAGTAGATATATGCTTTCCCTTGTGCAGATACTGTTGAATTTGCAGACAAAGGATACACATGCAGCCCAAATAGACATTCCAACTGGCAATTACAATGGTGAGGATGGAACTCAACAGCTGTATACACGCACAGCAGTCTACTGTTACTGGTTCTTGTGGAACCACGCAGACAATTAACACCTTATTGTTAGGACTAGGTATTACGGTGTTGGCTACATGAACCTTAAATTGGTACATTTTTTGCAGTTCAAAGTTTGACAGCACTCCAGTTACAAGGGAAGTGCAGATCAAAGCACTCCTTGAACAAATAATTACATGAAGGTGAATTCCAGCTGATGTCGGAAATTACACATAGCCTGCAAATAGAAGCAAATACTTGAGCACAAATTGGTGTGTAGGAGTGCCAGCTACATGAAAGAGAGGCTTACCGAGGGGAAAAAGCTATTTTTCTGAAAGATTGTGTGATCGGGCGGTTCTGAAGTCATTTTGAGTTAGTGCCACTTGTGTTGTTTACAATAGCCAGCCTGTTTTTAGTGTGTGGGAAAAAAGCAGCAAACATCTCCAGAGGTGGAAAAAGAGCTTTAAGATTAGGAACTAGATGATTCCTGCTATTAAATGTTCTTTTTTTTCCCCTTACATGCTGCTTACTTAATTCTGTCCTGGTTTCATGGCTACTTTTCCCCCAAGGATTATAGCAACAGAGAAGGACTTTAAAACCCCAAAGCTCAGTTATGCAGTAGAAGAGGGGGTTACGCCGAAATATCACTGATGCTTCTTTTGAGAGATAAGCTAACTCAAACATTTTAAATAATATAATCAAGTCAAAAAATACAAAAAAATCATTTTTTCTTCCAACCAAATAACATTAAAATAAGGAAACAGGAGATGGGTATTTGTGAAAGCTCAAATAATTAAACCCCCAGGCAAATTTATTTTAGCCCTACTAAGAAGGTTCTATATGTCTTCAAAGTGAACTATTTCCTGAAAATTAGTACTGTACCTCTCGAGCTCTCTTTAGAAGATATCATGAATAGCAATTTCCTCTTCAGGAATTTCTAAACTCATATTCAGCAGCGGATAGGCTAAATAAAGGGACTAACCACCACCGCTTTAATTAAAATCATGTGTTCAGCAGTGGAACATTTCCGGTTTCCACCGCTGGATATCCGGGCTGGCCAAACACCAGTCGAATATCGCCGTTAACCAGATAGATGCTATTACTGTTCTCGCTCCACTGACAGATCACCCCAGTTTTAGCTATGTGTTTGTTCGGTGGTCTGTGGGGATTTTCAGTGGGACAAACCACTTATTGCCACCAAATATTGCATTGTTTGCATTTTAACCAGTTAACAGGTCCACTCAGCAGCTAAAACGCTTTGAAAATGCTCCTCTTAATGTTCAAGACTACTAAACTGAGCACAGAACAATTAGAAGATTTGGCATCAATGCCAACTTCACTTAAGCCAATAATGAACATTCAATATTATGGGGTATGTTTACTAAACAGTGGTAGTGGCTTCCATGCGATATCGGAGCCGTGGCCGCAATATCGCACGAAAGCCGCTAATGTGTTTAGTAAACATACCCCTATGTCTTGAAAAACTGGAATCCCAATGCTTGGTAGTGATTGTACTTGCATGAAAACAGAAACAGAAGATGGTCATGAAGACTGCTGAGCACTTTTAGTGACCCATGTTTTCTACTTCTTTTTGCATTTTATCCTCTTCTTCCCATGGCTAAGGATCTTCTGTGCATGTTCCATGGTCTTCTGTGGCAGCTAGGGGTTAGAAAATGCAATAATTTTGAGCTTTTTCAGAGTGGAGGAGTGTCCTGATGATTATAGTAGTGGGCTAAAAGCCAGGGTTTGACTCCCATTGGCTCCTTATGACCTTGGACAAGTCACTTTTCCTCTATTATCTCAAGTAGAAACTTAAGGCTGGATTTATTAAAGTGCTCTAAAGTACATTATTTGCCCTGTGTCTCATTTTATGGAATGGGATCTATTTATTAATAATTCAGGTTAATGGCATTAGTGTACACTAATGCAAACATGCACTTTAAACATGCACTTTTAATTTAGCCCTTAGAGCGATGATTCCCAAACTTGGGGTTGGGACCCCAAATGGGGTCACATCATTAGGGGATGGGGTCACAGAAACATGGCTTTCTCCCCCTTCTCTCTGGACATTTCACTGTGACCTATGCCAAGTAGTGGCATGCACCAGTCTTCATGTGGCCTGTGAGCCACTGAACATTCATAGGCCCTTGTCCCCCTCCTGTCAGACTGGTAACCCATGCTGAGTACTGGGGTCTGTAGGCATACACTGCACATGGACACAAGGGTCCTTGTGCCGACTGTTGCGGCCACCTTCCTGCTTTAGAAGAGTAGAGGGAGGGGAAGAAGGAGGAGGCTGGAGATCTGCCAGTTTGGTTTCCTCATCATCTGGGCTCATGTGAATTTTCAGTTGTTAAAATGGGGTCATACGGGATAAAAGTTTGAAAAGCACTACCTTAGAGACTTACTTATTAAGCTTTTTCCCAATAAATACAGAATGGGAAGAAATTTTCAGTGAATCAGGCCATTAGCTTGTAAACCTTCTGGGGCAAAGATTTACCAACGATGCTTGAATGTGCAACTCACCTTAAGCTCGAGTGTGGAAAGGCAAATTATTAAGGTATATTTACTAAAGTATACTAAGCAGTGCAGGATTTAGTGGACGCTAACCATTCGCATAGGTCCGAGCTAATGACTACTATGCACTAAAAACAAACAGCATGCTAAAAATCCCACAGTAACTGCTTAACGCAGAATGGGTGGGGGTGGGGAACAGGGCCGGTTATGGGCAGAGAGGGCATAGACAGAGCTGGCAATTAGCATGTGATAAGGTACCGTGTGCTGCCACTGCTGTAGATAACGCAGGTGCACCCGGTTATTGGCAGCATTTAACACAGGTGCTGTTAAGAACGACAAGAAAATCCTGATCCCCCTAATAGCATCTTGAACCTCTTCCATTCCTCCTAATAAGTTTCACCAGCATTTCCCCTAACTTCTGATTTGCCCCCAAGCAGTATAAGCATCGCTCTCTCACCCCCTCGAAGGCAAATGACCCTCCATCCACCTCTGACCTCTCCCCCAGCACTTACTGGGCGTTTCAGTGGTGCTATAGTGGAGAGGCAGGAGTGATCCCCAGACACTCCTGTCCTGTTGCCTCCCAGGTTCAAAATGGCGGCTCTGACCCCCTAGTGGAAGTCTTGGGGTACTGTCACTATGGGTCAGGCTGCCAAATAATGGTTCTGTATGCCTGGGCAATCGTGGTCAGTTAATGTATGGGGTTCAGTAAATGCATTGGCAGGTGGCCTGCATGCACTAACTGTGGCATCTGCTAATTCATTTATCATGCGGTAAGTATCTGCCTTGTGTGATAACTGCAGGGCAGATGCTGGGCATGTCCCCAACAGTTACCACACAGGCTTTGCATTTACTGCACATTAAAGTTTGCACTTAACGTACCATAAATTCAAAAAATTACCACGTTAATAAACAGGACCCTAATTCTGTGGCACATTACCAGTTTTTCATTTCATTTCAATTAATATACCTCAGATCAGAAAAATACCTAAGCAGTTTACTGCATTACATCCATAATTACATAAAACATAGCAAACAATTAAAACAACATAATCATATAAAATATACATTATATAATAAATAAACATATATAATGAATTATTTAAAAACCTGCTCAAAATAAAATGCTTTTTAAATTCTTACAAAGAGATATATTATTCTATTCCTGATGCAAAGACTCTGGGAGCTTCATAAAAGGCAACAACCAGTAATTGACAATGCTCATATCTGCCTATTGACCACAGAACCCATATGATTTCCAGCTTTATTTCATCTGCTTTGCTACTGAGGATCCTCTCTGCTTACTGCAGGGATGGCAAACCTCCAACCCACAGGCCACATCCAACCAATGCAAATTTGTAGCCAGCCCCACCACCTGCATAAGTCATTTGTGGTGGGAACAAAGCCAACACTCCTGCCATGTCTCTTGCTTCTCCCTGTCTCCAAATCAGCTGCTGGTGGTTGGAGCAAGACAAGAACTCCCCTACGTCTCTCGCACTTCCCTCTCACCTCCTAGAATTTGAAGTTTGCATAGCACCATGTTTCTTGTTCCTTCTTTCACCTTCCAAATGAAATCTTGGAGCAGAGCAAGAGCTCCTATTGCATCTCCTCTCCTCTTAGTTTTTGTACCGCAGGAGGAAGGGGTTGCAGGAAAAAGGGAATAAAGGGTCTGGCCCAGTATAGCATTTCTTATGTTCTTATGTTACGTTAGTGTGTGAGGTGGGGAGGGGAGATGAAGCAGGACGCAGAGGGAAAGGGAAATGGAGGAGGTATTTGATAGGGAGGGGAAAAGAGACTGCCAAGGTTGTCCATGGTGGGGGAAGGGGTATTGGTGTCAGGCTGGGTTGGGAGGAGAGAAAGAATGTATATGAAAAGTTAATCTTTTCCCTTCGTCCACTTGGCTTTCCTAGTACCCAGCGATATTAACCTCAGATCCCACTGAGAATTCAATCTTGGCTATGCCACTGGTCATTCAGCAGTGATTAAGGTTGACTGACCACTGAGAGAAAATCAATATGCAGTGACCGTCACTGTGGAATAAGGTAACAGAAGAGAGTAGTTGGCTAAGGCTGAAAAGAGGAGGTGGAAAGATGGAAGAAACTGATGACTGCTGTGGGAATAAGGGGAAGAAGAAAGACAATTGCAACTTTGGGGGAAGAAAAAAGTGGTTCCTGCAAGGATTGGTGGATGGGAAGAACATAAGAATATAAGAACATAAGATATGCCATACTGGGTCAGACCAAGGTCCAACAAGCCCAGTATCCTGTTTCCAACAGTGGCCAATCTAGGTCATACGTACCTAGCAGTTTCCCCAAAAGACACAGGTTCCACAATGCTTGTACTGGGTCAAGCATTGATATCCTGGGTCCCTTCTTAATAATGGTTTATGGACCTTTCCTCCAGGAACTTGTCCAAACCTTTTTTAAACCCAGCTACACTAACAGCCTTTGCTACATCCTCGGGTAACAAATTCCAGAGTTTGATTACACATTGAGTGAAAAAATATTTTCTTTTATTAGTCTTAAATAGTTTACCCTGTAGCTTCATTGCATGTCCCCTAGTCTTTCTATATTCTGATAACGTAAACAATCGATCTGTGTTTACCCGTTCCACTCCGTTCATTAATTTATAGACTTCAATCATATCTCCCCTCAGCCGTCTCTTCTCCAGGCTAAAGAGCCCTAACCTTTTTAGCCTTTCTTCATAGGAGTATCCTTCCATCCCCTTTACCATTTTGGTGACTCTTCTCTGAACCTTTTCTAATAACGCTATATCCTTTTTAAGATATGGCGACTAGAATTGCACACAATATTCAAGGTGCGGTCTCACCATGGAATGATATAGAGGCATTATATCTTTTGTTTTATTTTCCATTCCTTTCCTTATGATACCTAGCATTCTATTTGCTCTCTTGGCCGCCGCTGCACACTGGGCCGAGGGTTTTAACATGTTATCCACAATGATGCCTAAATCTTTTTCCTGGGTGGTGGTTCCTAATGTGGAACCTTGCATCGTGTAACCGTAGTTTGGGTTGTTCTTCCCTAGGTGCATAACTTTGCACTTGCCCACATTAAATTCCATCTGCCATTTAGATGCCCAGTCTTCCAATTTATCAAGATCCTCTTGCAATTTTCCACAATTCTCTTGGGTTTTAATAACTTTAAATAGTTTTGTGTCATCTGCAAATTTGATAACCTCACTCGTTATTCCCCTTTCCAGGTCATTTATGAATATGTCAAAAAGTAGCGCACCCAGCACAGTTCCCTGGGGTACACCACTATTCACCTTTCTCCATTGGGAAAATTGGCCATTTAGCCCTACCCTCTGCTTTCTATCTTTTAACCAGTTCCTAATCCACAATAGTACACTGCCTCCTATCCCAAGACTCTTTAGTTTTGCCAAAAGTCTCTGATGAGGGACCTTGTCAAAGGCTTTCTGAAAGTCCAGATACACTATATCAACCGACTCACTTTTGTCCACCTGTTTATTCACACCTTCAAAAAAATGTAACAGATTAGTAAGAACATAAGAACATAAGATATGCCATACTGTGTCAGACCAAGGTCCATCAAGCCCAGTATCCTGTTTCCAACAGTGGCCAATATAGGTCATATGTACCTAGCAGTTTCCCCAAAAGACACAGGTTCCACAATGCTTGTACTGGGTCAAGCATTGATATCAAGTAAGACAAGATCTTCCTTGTCTAAAGCCATGTTGGCTGTCTCCCATTAGGCCATGGCTATCAACATGCTGAGTAATTTTGTTCTTTATGATGGTTTCTACCATTTTTCCCGGTACTAGCATCAGGCTCACCGGTCTGAAGTTTCCCGGATCACCCCTGGAACCTTTTTAATAATTGGCGTTACATTGGCGATCCTCCAATCTTCAGGTATTACAGATGATTTTAATGAAAATTCACAGATTACTAATAACAGGTCTGCCATCTCATATTTCAGTTCTTTCAACACCCTTGGATGTATACCATCTGGCCTAGGTGATTTTCTACTCTTCAGTTTATCTAATAGTTGTAATACATCTTCCCGATGTATCGATATTTCCTTCAATTCTTCCACACCTTTAAATACCACTTCAGTCATGGGTAACCTCCCTACATCTTCCTCAGTAAAGACCAAAGCAAAGAATTCATTCAGTCTCTCCGCTATCGCCTTGTCACCTCATAGTGCCCCTTTAACTCCTCTATCATCTAATGGACCAACTGACTCTCTCAGAGGTTTTTTGCTACAAATGTACTTGAAAAAGTCTTTATTTTGTGTTTTTGCTTCTGCAGCAAGCTTCTTCTCAAATTCTCCCTTTGCCTGCCTTATCAATGACTTGCATTTGACTTGCCAGTGCCTGTGCTGTTTCCAGGTTTCGTCATTTGGCTCTTTTTTCCATTTCCTGAAAGATGCTTTTTTGGCAACAACAAACTCTCTGACCTCACCTTTAAACCATGCTGGCAGTTTTTTGGACTTCCTTTCACTTTTCTTAAAGCATGGAATACAGCTGGTCTGGGCTTCCAAGATAGTATTTTTCAACAACAACCAAGCTTCATGTCAGTCTTTAACCTTTGCAACTACTCCTTTTAGTTTTTTCTTAGCTATTTTCCTCATTTTATCATAGTCTCCCTTTCGAAAGTTAAAAGGTAGTACTGTGGATTTCCTTACTATCCCTCCTTCACTAATTAAATCAAAGGCGATCATGCTATGATCACTATTGCCAAGTGGCCCCAACACCCTTATCTCTTGCACTAGATCTAGTGTTCCACTAAGGACTAGGTCTAATATGGCTTCCCTTCTGGTCGGTTCATGAACCAGCTGCTCCAAGAAGCAGTCATTTATTTCATCTAGGAACTTTATCTCTCTAGAATGTCCTGCCATGACACTGACCCAGTCGATACCGGGATAATTGAAATCACCCATTATTATTACTGCGCTGTAACGTTTGTTAGCTTCCTTGATTTCTTTCAGCATTTCATCATCCATTTGTTCATTCTAGCCAGGCGGTCGATAGTACACCCCCACTGCCACCGCCTTCCGCTTTTTACATGGAATTTCAATCCATAGAGATTCTACAGCAAATTTTGTTTCCTGCAAAACTTTAATCCTTTCTGACTCAAGGCCCTCTCTAACATAGAGCGCAACCCCTCCACCAATTTTATCAGTTCTATCATTACGATATAGTTTGTACCCAGGTATCACAGTGTCCAACTGGTTGTCCTCCTTCCACCATTTCTCTGATATTCCAATCATATCTAACCTCTCATTTAGTGCTATATATTCTAACTCTCCCATCTTATATTTTAGACTTCTAGCATTTGCATACAAGCATTTTAGAGACTGTATTTAATTCATAATAATTTGGCTATTGGTAGACATAGGTATTTTGGGATCTTTAAGCTCTATCTGTTCCATACTCGAGGGCATTTGGGCTACTTTATTATTTTTTGGAACCTCTCTGCTTTTGGTAGTATCCTTCAAGGATACATTCTTCCGAACCATCCGCTCTTGGGCGACTGTTGGCTTTCCCCTGTTATCTAGTTTAAAAGCTGCTCTATCTCCTTTTTAAAGGTTAATGCCAGCAGCCTGGTTCCATCCCGGTTAAGGTGAAGCCCATCCCTTCGGAAGAGCCCCTCCTTTCCCCAGAATGTTCCCCAGTTCCTAACAAATCCAAAACCCTCATCTCTGCACCATTGTCTCATCCACGCATTGAGACTCTGGAGCTCTGTCTGCCTTTTGGGTCCTGCACGTGGAACTGGAAGCATTTCAGAGAACGCTACCCTGGAAGTTCTGGATTTCAACTTCCTACCTAAAAGCCTAAATTTAGCCTCCAGAACCTCCCTACCGCATTTTCCTATGTCATTGGTACTGACATGTACCAAGACAACAGACTCCTCCCCAGCACTATCTAAGACCTTATCTAGGTGGTGAATGAGGTCCGCTACCTTCGCACCAGGCAGGCATGTTACCAGGTGATCCTCATGTCCACCAGTCACCCAGCTATCTACATGCCTAATGATCGAATCACTAACTATAACGGCTGTCCTAACCCTTCCCTCATGGGCACATGGCCCTGGAGAAACGTCTTCGGTGCGAGAGGGTTTTACATCACCTGGAGGACAGGTCCTGGTTACAGGATCACTTCCTGTCACACCAGTGTGATGCTCTCCTGTCACGTGACCTCTCTCCTCCACGGCAACTGGCATGCTGCCAGACTGGAGGTGGGACTTCAGGACTATACCCCTGTAGGTCTCGTCTATGTACCTCTCTGTCTTTCTTATGTTTTCCAAGTCTGCTACTCTAGCCTCTAGAGAATGGACTCGTTCCCTGAGGGGGAGAGAGCACTAGTTGTGAAGAGAGAGAATAACTGCTGCTTCTGGAGGAGTGAAGGAAAGAAGAATCATTTATTGCAGGACTGAGAAATGGAAGACAGCGTCTTGTGCAAAGTGGTGTGGGAGAGAAGGAAGAGGGACAGCCGCAGGAGTAGGACAGAGCAGTGGTACCACTGCAGTGCATACAAGGGAGCTTAGGGAGCGGCTAGCTGCAATCCCATGATAAATGCTATGTTCAGAGGCCAGTGGCAAATTCTGTGGTCGGTGCCCTGACTGCAGAATCAGGACATACTGAAGGCTATGGACAGTGCCGAAAAAGCAGTTTACCACTGTCCTGCGCAGAGATGCAATACATGGTTTATAGCAAATATGAACGTTGGAAACTAATTGCAAGCAGTCTGCAAATATTCCAAAAATTACATCTGACTGAAAAAACCCCCCTAATCATTCTATAGTGCAACTTATAAAAGTAGACTTGAATATGCTTTGCTAGCACTGTGGCTCTCGCAGTTTCAGAGGGACTTTTATCTTTGAGTGGAGACACTTTCAGTAAAAAAAATATACTTTTAAGACTGTGAGCCCGATTCCATTAGGGCATGTCTGGGCCGTTTGGACAGCCCTGAGCAGGATGGGCCTGTTAGGACCCGATTCTGCATCACAGGAGCCAGGCGTTCAAGTAGGTGCAGGATCAGACTCTGAGACAGCCCAGCATGCCCCTGCATACCTGCAGGGATATCCTCCCTGCCTGTCCCTCTGACTCCTGCAGTGCCAACCCCCTGTTTTCCCACTACCTGACTCAAGGTTGGGCAGCTGGGGCTAGAATTGGGCGGCAGGAACCTACCTCCTCCAGCCCCAGCCTTTGGGGGGATTCTGGCCCCGATTGCCCCAGTCAAAGCTGCTTATTCTGCAGCACATTCCCTCTGACCCGCAGGACATACAGGGCCGTGACCTGAATCGGCCTTATACGTCCTGCCGCCTCGGCCTGTCCCTGCTCCATCCACACTCCGCCACCTCCCATCCCCAGCTGGCTCTCCCCATACTGCAGTTCTGGCTGTACTGGGAGAGTCAGAGGGGGAATATGGGCAGGATGGTTTGCGGGGCTGCACGTCCCACTGGGACATTCAGCCCCGCAAGTCGCCTTGCAGAATCAGGACACACCTTTTCTGTCAGGCTTTCGATCTCCCCTTCACTGCTGATGGTGCTCTTCCCCCTAGTTGCGCCTCCCAGCCCCCTTAGTTTTCCCGTGCTTTCCCCTCCACTGATGGTGTTTTATCCCCCTAGTTGCGCCTCCCATCCCTTTTAAATTTGCCCATTTCTTCCCCCTCTTCCCCTCATCCCCTTTTGCCCTTCTTGCGTTCTTATTGTTCTCTCTCTGTTCTTTATTGCCCCTCTTCCTGTCCTATTATTTTTGGCGTTCCTTTCTTCCCTCCTTTTCCAGCGGCTGTCATTTTTTTTTATTTTTATGATTGTACACCGCCCTGATGCTTCGGCCTGGGCGGTCTATCAAGTGTTTTAATAAAGATAAAGAATATAAAGATAAAGGACCTGTATGTTTATATTACATTTGTGCAGGCAAAAATATTTGTTTTGTTAATTTCCTGTGTCATTTGTGGGATTTTTTTGTTTCTTTTTCTTTTATATTCCTTTCAGGGGGAAATATTAATAGTGTGCACTATTGCTCAGTAGTGCACACTATTGAGTAATAGTGCACGCCATGGCTGAATAGTTCACAGCATTGAGCAACAGTGTACACTTTGAGTGATAGTATGTGCTGTTAACGATAGATAGGAAGTGATGACATTTTGTTTTTTCTTCTAATTTTGTTGGAAACTGATATGAAATAATATATACTTTTATTTAATATTTACCTTCAGCCTATCTGCAACATTATCAAAAAACATAAAATCCTCTACAATCTATATGTAGATGATATTATGATCTACACTCCTATAAACCCTGATAACCCAGACTACTCAGTAATTACTACTTGCCTGGAGGATATGACAGCTTGGTTAACGGCAAACAGCCTAAATATTAACTACAGCAAAACTGAAGTTCTCTTTGTAACTCAAAATACTCAATTTCCCCCCCCCCCAAGGTCATTACTTATAAATAACATCACCATCCCTATTAAACCTGAGGTAAAATATCTTGGAATTATACTAGACTGTAATCTAAATTTACACTCTCAAATCAACAAAATAGCTAAAACAGCCTACTATAAAATCCGAATCCTCAGAAGATTAAAACCACTGTTTAACCATGATCATTTCTGTACTGTTTTTAAGACAATTATCACACCAGGTATTGACTACTGCAATTCCATCTATCTTGGATTACCTAAGCAATCAATCTGCCCTCTGCAAATGGTACAGAATACTGCAGCTCGCATCCTAACTGGCACCTGTAGAGGAGATCATGTCACCCACCTTCTGAATCAACTTCACTGGTTACCCATCATTTCCCGCATTAAATATAAGAATATTTTGTTCATTTTTAAAATATTACAAGACTCTACTGCAGGGATACTTAAATCTTTTATCACGATTGAATTAAATAGTAGACCCAGAAGACTATCCAACAGTTTCACTTTATCTATTCCTAAAGATTATATAAAAGACAAGCAAGTCACTTCAAGAAGTGCTATTTCATTAGCTGCACCTTCTCACTGGAATTTACTCCCCGATCATTTCAGAGCTATCACCGATGCTAAGGATTTTAAGAAAAATCTGAAAACAACACTCTACTCTGAACACTTGACATCACATGATTATTTATTTTTATTTCTACCTTTTTGTTATTTTCCCTTTTTATTTTCCTTTTTATGTTTTTATATTTAGGCTTTGTAAATAAGTTAATTTAATATAATCCCTGTTTGTTCCTTCCCTTGTTTTTTGTAAGTTTTGAACTTCATTGTAAACTGCTTTGATTTTAGGATAAAGTGGTATATAAATCCTGTTAAATAAAATAAATCAATAAATCAATAAACGAAATATCATTTGGAAATTTCCTATATTGTTTCAAATGACTGCACATTCCTCACATTCCTAGTATCTATTTTTCTATCTATCTAGATATGTATCTATATGGATATATAGATAAATAAATAAATAAATAAATAAATATATATATATATATGTACAGAGGGAGAGAGAGAGAGAGAGTATGGAGGTAATATTCCAAAGAGATTCCTAAACTCAAGCTGCAAGTACACTCGTTAATGTTGGCATTTTAGTCGCCTACGCATGTAAGTTTGCTTCTTTTGTGTGTAAATGGCCTCTTATAAAATACTGACTAGTAAGAATATGCTTTGTTTGCGTCATGTGCACTTTCACTGTGGGTGGGCACATGGGCAGAGTTTGGGCAGAGCATGGGCGGTGTGAGCAATTACGAGCTTAGATTATAGATTCTCTAACTTAACGTTCGCTATTGCCAACAGGGCCGCACCGATCGTGAAATGCGCCCTGTGCGACTAGCACATCGGGTGCGCACCCCTCCATCTATGGGGGCAGGAGAGAAGAGGCGTGCACCCAATGTGCAAGTCGCTGGCATGCTAAGCGGGTCTGGTCCCTCCCGGAGGGACGAGACCAATGTTCCCTCTAATTTTCTGTAGGCGCTGTGCGCATAAAATATCAGCTGTGTGCAGCTTTTGAAGGAAGGTTAAATTTTTGTGCGCCACATAATGACACTCGGAGTTACATACTTTAAAATTTGACTACACGTCAGAATACAGTATGTACAACACATTGATTTTAATCAAATTAAATGAAAATAGACGATTACTAAATGAAGCGGGAAATTTCTAGTAATTACAATCATAACTTTTAAAATTTTAAGACATCTGTGCTGTTTTCTATCACAATCAGAGCCGTAATTTTTGTGCGCTCTGTTGCAAAGTATGTGCGCTCACTCTGCAAGGTGTGTACGTGCGCACACGCGCACAGCTTAGAGGGAACAGTGGACGAGACCCGCTTAGTGTGCCGCGAGAAGGCTTAAGGGGTGCATTTCGGCTGTCTGCCGTTGCCTGCCGCCGCTGAGAGAAGAAAAAGTGGTGGTGGCAGGCAACGGCAGACAGCCGAAATGTGCCCCTTAAGCCTTTGCACCCTGTGCGGCCGCACCACTCGCACAGGGCTAGGTACGGTCCTGATTGCCAACGGTAGGCATGGTCATTTCCAGCAACCAGCTCTAAGGCTGGTGTTAAGTGGATCATGCCATAATGTATATGCATACGTTTGCACTTGCACCTTTTTTTTTAAATCAAATCCAGTGCACACTTATTTAATTTTCTAAACTAGGCATTAAGAGGGTAATTTTATAAATGCCTGTGCAGTCAACATGCATTTCCATGCTTGTATTTGGGCCTTATTTTATAAAGTGAAGCACATGCATACCTTATAAAAGAGGGGCATACTGATGTTCCTGAACCTAATCGCCACAGTTACGCCTATCCTAGAGCAAGCGTAGCTGCAAACTCCTAGATTGGGCAGAACGCACATGCATCATAGCGTTCTACGTATAACTCCAATGTGCAAACTGAGGCCTTCCCTATGCTCCGCCCCCATTCACACTCCAACTGAAAGCACATGTGATGGGACATATGCGTTTTCAGAATAGCAATCATCCGAAGAGCATGTGAAAGTGCTCATTCACACGTGCAGGTCTTTTAAAATACGGATTTACGCACGCAAATTGCATGCAACTTTCTGCATGCCCCTTATAAAATTAGCCCAAAAGTATGTGCATGAAACTGCACACTAACTAGATGCAATTTTATAATATTGCCCTCTACATGCATATTATATAGAGAATGTGTGTGCTGGCAAGATTTAATGCAGGTAGGGGCAATTTTAAAAATGTCTTTTCACGTGTATGTGGCAGTATGTGTGTATAAAACGGCTCTTATAAAATTGCGGCAGGCATAAAAGTACCCATGATGCTATGAACATGTGTATTGCCAGGGGTGTGGCCTGGGTGCAGCACAGGCAGTCGCGCCGCACATGCATTGATTATAAAAGAGGTGAATCTCTGCAAGTACTCACCTACTCTCTGCACAGGTGCTGTATTTACATCTGTCCTCAAGCAAACTCTATGTCTGTGCTTTCTGTGCAGACACAATATCTGCAGGTTTTCTGTTAGCATTTTATAAGGACAGATAGGCACCTATATGCATTTAGAAAATAGTTGAAAAACAGGTATCTTCTTACCCTCTTAACCTAGGCACCCTGCTAGAAAATGAATGCACACTCTCGGGAATGTTTCAGCCTGGCCATGGTAACTCATTCTTTTCAAAGCTGATTGTATCATATTAATGTTATAACGCATTGATCCAATTTTTTTAGATTACACCATAAAATGGAATTAGGCACATGTCATTTTGTCAAGCACTAATAGTGGGTACAGTTCTCATTTATTCTAGGGAGCATGTTGATATCAACATAGCATGAATGGTTCCTTTTACATCGTGGATTTTGTTCATTAGCTTGACTCATTATTCTGCTTTAGAGCTGTGGGAGATGATTCCCCTAAGGAGGGTTTTGTCCCCTGAATGCAGACATCCTTCTTTATTGTGGGCAAATTTGGCGGGGCAGGGAACTGACATAGGTCCTGACACTGCCGAAAGTGATTACGCTCAAGCCCTGGAGACAGAAATTGTCATTTGCTTGTTAGCCTCCTGCTGGCAGAAGCTCCGTTTGCCCATTGTGTGGATCTGGAGTCTCCCTCCCCCACTACTCCTAAGGAGTTTTGCTCCAAAACAGAATGAGAAGTTTCTCTGTAAAGAAAAGGTTTTCCCAACAATGTTTGGAAGTACAAAGGAGTGAGTGACAGGATTCGCCTGTCTGATAAGCAGCTGGAGTTAGACCCTTCTGCAGGTCTGAATAGAAGTCATTGTACTGGGTGTTTGTGAAGTTGGTTATTCATTAGATCTGCTTTCCTTGGGTTAATGAACTCATTGTGTTGTTTTGTGAGAGGGTAGAGAGGCACTTGGATTTGCAAAGTCTCATGCACTTCTAGAAAATAAAAAACATTTTCCATTTGGAGTGGAACAGAGGAACGGACTCACCCAGATATGATCCAAAAGCTTTGGGTTGCTTTCCACTGGAACACTCCACTTCACCTTGCCCTTCCTCTGGACATCTGTACAAGGATAATCCATTTAGAGCTGTTCCACATCGCTGATTCTGTGCTGGGGAGCATGCACATTGTCGCAGCAGACAAGATCTATAACAATTTGGGATCTCCTTCTCCTGGAAACAGCTTTGCTGCATAAATTGGTAATTTCAGAAGTAATCATGTTTCTGGAGATTAGACTGAAGCAGATATTTCGGGAGAAGTTAATGTAATGGCTTATAGGTACCATAGCAAAATTGCTGTGTAGCAGATGAAAGTCTCTACTATAGACATCTTATTTCTTGTAAAGAGAAAATAATACTCAGTACTGTGGGTTAGTGAATTCCTCAGTTAATTCTTTTTGTGCTGCTACGTCTAGACCATTGAATGGTCCTGGTTGCAGCAAGGCAAAGAGAACAGCCTAAATGCAAGTCCAATATCTGTTAAAGAGGACAGTGCTTAGGAAATATAGACCCCACCACCCCTGACACCTCAATCCCTTCTTAAACGAATATTCTCCCTTGGACCTTGGAACCTCCCCCAACTCCCAATCTCTTCTTACAATGAATATTCCCCTCAAGCCCCCTCACCCCACACGTTCTTCTTTACAAATCATGGCATGCCCTACTTTCCCCCACCACTGACACATAATACTTATTCTTGGGGACTATAGGGAGTAGGAGAAATCCCTGGTTACTCCTGACCTTGTGGCCCCCTCTTCCAATGTGGTGCCTACTGGGCCTCTAGCTCAGTGGCATTCATTTTCAGTCCTCAAGGGCCAGCAACTGATCAGCTTCTCAGGATATCCCTAATGAATATGTGCAAGAGATTTGCATACAATAAAGGTAGTATGCATGCAGATCTCTCTCTTACATATGCATATGGATATCTTCAACACTTGACACTTTGGTGTTGAGGACTACGAGTGAAGGCCGCTGCACTATGGAAATCTTGGGGTACTAACTCTAGGGATCAGGCAGCCAAATAGGGAGGGAGCTCTTCAGGTGGTGGTAACCTCTGGTGAATAATTCAGCTTATTGGCAAATACTGACCTAAATTTATACCCAGGGCAATGAGGAGTGAAGAGATCTACCCAGGATCACAAGGAGCTTTGGTACTACTGCTTATCATTAATATAATGCTACTAGGCATACACCACGCTGTACACATCCCTTTTCCACAAAGCTTACAATCTGCTAAGACAGACAAACAGGGGGACTGGGGAATTCTTAAGGGAAATCATTAAAATGCTCATGGGTGTAGATAGGAGAATACAGAAGCCAGGATCCAAAAGCAGCCTTGAAGAGATGAGTTTTTAGCCTGGAATTTGAATAGTTGACACACCAAATCCGGTAGTCTTTTCTAGGCATATGGCGCAGCAAGATGGAAAGAATAGAATCGGGAGTTCTCAGGAAAGAGAAAGGCATAGATAAAAGAGATTTGCTTTTTGAACAGAGTTGCCAAGGAGTATAAGGAGAGGTAGTGAGGAATCGCAGAATGAATGCATTTGTAGGTCAGTAGGAAAAATTTGAACTGCATGTGGAAATGGGTAGGGAGATTGTGAAGTGACTTGAAAAGAAAGGTTGCATGAGCATAGGAACATTGGCAGAAGATTAGTCATGCAGCTGAGTTTTGAACAGATTGAAGGGGTGATAGATGATTCAATGGGAGACTAGCGAGGAGCAAGTTGCAATAGTCTAGACGGCGGTGACAATAGAGTGGAAAAGGGTTTTGGTAGTGTGTTCTTAGAGTTAGGGATGAATTTTGCTGATGTTATGGAGAAAGAATTGACAAATTTTAGTTATCTGTTAGATATGTGCAGAGAAAGAGAGAGAGAAGAGTCAAAGATGACCCCAAGGTTGCAAGCCAAGGCAGGATGGCAGTATAATCCACATAAACAGAGAAGGGAGGAAGGAGAGTGATGGGCTTAGGGGGAAAGATACAAAGCTCTGTCTTGTCCATGTTCAGTTTCAGATGGCGGCAGGACATCCAGGCAGCTACATCAGACAAGCAGGCTGAGATTCATGTCTGGATTCCTGGAGACCTCCAGTAGATCTGAAAGTCATCAGCGTAAAGATGGTACTGAAAATCATGAGAGGATATCAAGGCACCAAGGGAATGACTGTAAGACTCAAGAGTAGAGTCTGAATCCCAACTTCCCTGGTTCCCAGCTTGCTGCTCTAACCACTAGGCTACTCTTCCAACCCGTCCAGTGTTTGTTCTCAAATCCTTAAAATAAGGAATCTATATGGCAGATAAATAAAATGGATTTTTTTATCACTTGAGCCAAGTGCCAAGTGTTTCTTACAGCTTGGTATATTTTAAGTGAAGGGCAGGAATAAATAAAAAGATAAAATAACAGGGTTTATGATTGTTGAGTAAAGCAGAATCAGTTTGGGTAGCCACCTATTTGATCTCATGAAATCCTAATCATTCAATACTAACCGTGGGAAGCCAGCATTATGCCTGTCAGTCCTCCACACTTATCTCTACGACTGCACATTTTCAAAGCTGCTTCATTACGTTAGACCATGGTGCCTGGTGCAAATATTGTACAAGGATACTAACCAAATTTCCTCCTTCCCACACATAATGCAACTCATATTTCATTGTAAGCAAGCTTTAAAATGTGTGATAAGCAATATGATAAACGACATCTAGAACTTGCTTTATCCTTTTCTATGATACTTTATCTTTTTTATATTTAATGCTATACCTACTGTATAAGTTCTTTAGAATGGCTGAATGCACCTTTAGTCTTTCTTTATCAGTTTTAAAATATCAGATGTGCATCAGAAATCAAAGGGTGGGAAAATAGATAATGAATACTTCTTTAGCTCATGACTAGCTTAATATTAGCATTGCAGTGGGAGTACATGCTGGTTAGCAAAACATATTACAGTTTGGATACAAAATGAAACCAAAGATAAGAACAGTTTGGGGGGGGGGCGGGCAAACAAAGAACAATAACATTGAATGTGGCTAGGATGAGTCACTAGTGGACCATTGTTGGGGCCTCTTTTTACAAATATTTAAATACATAAAAAGGTGTAAAGAACATAGGTGAATAAATTAGAACTAAAGTCAAGGGGACACTTTTTACTGTATATATTATATACGGATTTGTTTGACAGTGGGGTTATCCCAACCAAAATATCTGCAGAAGACTGGAGAATGGCCAATGTAGCACCAGTTTTTAAAAAAGGTTCCAGGAGTGATCTAGGAAACTACAGACCAGTGAGTCTGACGTCAGTATCAGGCAAAATGTTAGAAACCATTATAAAGAATAAAATGACTGAACATGTGGATAAGTCATTGTTTAATGGCAGAAAGCCAACATTGAGTTAGCCAAGGGAAGTCTTTGTAGAGATGGACAGATAAAGGGATACCAGAATCCCCAATATGTAACTGAAGATGGATGAATTTCTTGATACAAAATGTGTTTAGAAGTTTGACTTCTCACCTACTTCCTTTTAAATAGAATAGGATGTCATGATCATGGGTTCTGTGTAACTGTCTTTAAAATAGATGGAACAGTGTTAACGCAAGCAAAAAGAACATAGGCTATGAACTGTGCAACCATAGTTCATTGTACAGTCACTGCTGACAAAACATAAGTTTTGCAACTTTTGCAATTATAAATTTCATCTAATATACTGTAATCAGATCTTACTCTGTAAAAAGAACTTTGGCGACACCTTGTGTTATTTTGTGGTTATAATAAATGACTGTTACTTCCTATTTTTCTTTAATAAAAAGGAGCTTTTAGGAGGAGGATTTTGAATTCAATAAGCGTGGAATTATGGATGTTCATAACCCGCTTGTTGTCTTCCCTCTGAGCTCAAAGAACGTAACACTTGTGTGTGTGTGATTGTGTTCTGTATTACTCTCTGCCTGTCTCTCACTGCTTGATGGACCAGAGACCTGAAGAGCCATGGTATTGTGGTTAGATCATGGAATTTTCTTCAGTCTTGTCTTACTAACATATTATATTTTTTTGAAAGTGTGAATGAACAGGTAGTTAAAGATGAGCTGGTTGATATAGTGTATCTGGATTTTCAGAAAGCCTTTGACAAGGTCCCTCATGAGAAATTCTTGGAGAAACTAAAAAGTCATGGGATAGGAGGCAGTATACTATTGTGGATCAGGAAATGATTATAAGATAGAAGAAAACAGAGAGTAGGGCTAAATGGCCAATTTTCTCAATAGAAAGAGGTTAATAGTGGAGTACCCCAGGGATCTGTGCTGGGCCCACTGCTTTTTAACTTATTTATAAATGACCTGTAAATGGGAATAACAAGAAAGGTGATCATATTTGCAGATAAGACAAAATTATTCAGAAGAGAGCTTTCTGGTTAAATTTAGAACCCAGCAGAGAGCTTGTAGTTTAAATGTCATAAGTTAGAGCCTAGCAGCAGCAAAGAGCTATAATTTAAATCAAATCAGAGTATAGCTTAGCACAAAAGGAAAAACAAGGTCAGTACTCTTTGAGCAACAAATAAAGTCTTCTAGAGACCTTTACAAAGAGGCCTTCTCCCTAGGGGGCAAGAGACCTGTGAAACATTTTCAATAGGTGTTAACACCAGGTGGCAGGTCAAAAGGCCATTTTGAAAGACTCCTTCTATCCAAGCAAGGACTGTTAATCACCCAGGAAGTTGGTCATAGCTTACCTCAGCAGCACAGGCATAAATAGCTCAACCAGAGCTCTGTGATCCTCAGTCTTGAAGGACTAGAAAAGGGGACTGATACTTCTGGAGAGAGATCCGAAATTGTGAATATATACTTCTGGGAATTTTCTGAAAGGAATTCTTTGTATTAAAGCTAATTAATCTGTGAACCCACTATTTTTTGTTAAATCAGTCAGGGCCTAGTAGCAGCAGTTTAAGTTTAAATTTAAAACACAGAAGAGAACTTTCTGGTAACATTTCATACCCAGCAGAGAGCTTGTAGTTTAAATTTTATAGTCACTCAGGGCCTAACATCAGCAAAGTACTTTTAGTTTAAATTTAAAACACAGAAGAGAGCTTTCTGGTTAAATTTAGAACCCAGCAGAGAGCTTGTAGTTTAAATTTCATAATAAATTAGAGCCTAGAAGCAGCAGCAAAGAGCTATAATTTAAATCAAATCAGAATATAGCTTACCTCAGCAGCACAAGACAGGGTCCTGTGTAACAGCCCTCTTTTAATAAGTGTTATTTCCCTCCCTCCCTCCCTCCCCAACACCCACCCACCCCTGGGATAATCGTAGCTTTATAGGTACTTACACATCTTAAAAGACAGGAGGTGCTCTCAGGTGAAGCTCGTTACACAAATCAGTCATACACTAAGGACCTGAGATTAATTAAGCTTCAGGTGAACAAGGTATATTAAACGTATTTGGTACAGTTTTATTAGTATAAATATCCATAGCAACCCTTAGTCAGTAAAGAACTTAAAGATCTAAACACAAACTTAAAACTAAGATGCAGACAGCAGTCCAGCAGCGAGATGGGGGCTTTCCAGTCTTTTGCATTGAGTGTCACATGTATGATTTTCTCCCAGTTGGTGAGAGGTCTTACATGTGTACTAGGTGCAAAGAGCTCTTTGCTGTCAGGGAATGAGTCTGTTCTCTAGAGGCTAGAGTAGCAGACTTGGAAAACATAAGAAAGACAGAGACGTACATAGATGAGACCTACAGGGATATAGTCTTGAAGTCCCACCACCAGTCTGGCAGCATCCCTGTTGCCATGGAGGAGAGAGGTCACGTGACAGGAGAGCATCACCCTGGTGTGGCAGGAGGGGATCCTGAAACTAGGACGTCCTCCAGGTGATGGAAAACCCTCTCGCACCGAGGAAGTTTCTCCAGGGCCATGTGCCCATGAGGGAAGGGTTAGGACAGCTGTTATAGTTGGTGATTCGATCATTAGGCATGTAGATAGCTGGGTGGCTGGTGGATGTGAGGATCACCTGGTAACATGCCTGCCTGGTGTGAAGGTAGCGGACTTCACGCACCACCTAGATAAGGTCTTAGATAGTGCTGGGGAGGAGTCTGCTGTCTAGGTACATGTTGGTACCAATGACATAGGAAAATGTCGTAGGGATGTTCTGGAGGCTAAATTTAGGCTTTTAGGTAGGAAGTTGAAATCCAGAACTTCCAGGGTAGCGTTCTCTGAAATGCTTCCCATTCCACGCGCAGGACCTAAAAGGCAGGCAGAGCTACGGAGTCTCAATGCATGGATGAGACAATGGTGCAGAGATGAGGGTTTTGGATTTGTTAGGAACTGGGGAACATTCTGGGGAAAGGAGGGGCTCTTCGGAAGGGATGGGCTTCACCTTAACTGGGATGGAACCAGGCTGCTGGCATTAACCTTTAAAAAGGAGAAAGAGCAGCTTTTAAACTAGATAATAGAGGAAAGCCGACAGTCGCCCAAGAGCGGATGATTCGGAAGCATGTATCCTTGAAGGATACTACCAAAAGCAGAGAGGTTCCAAAAAAGAGTAAAGTAGCCCAAATGCCCTCGAGTATGGAACAGACAGAGCTTAAAGATCCCAAAATACCCATGTCTACCAATAGCCAAATTATTATGAATAAAATACAGTCTCTAAAATGCTTGTATGCAAATGCTAGAAGTCTAAAATATAAGATGGGAGAATTAGAATATATAGCACTAAATGAAAGGTTAGATATGATTGGAATATCAGAGACATGGTGGAAGGAGGACAACCAGTGGGACACTGTGATACCTGGGTAGAAACTATATTGTAATGATAGAGCTGATCAAATTGGTGGAGGGGTTGTGCTCTATGTTAGAGAGGGCATAGAGTCAGAAAGGATTAAAGTTTTGCAGGAAACAAAATTTGCTGTAGAATCTCTATGGATTGAAATTCCATGTAAAAAGGGAAGGTGAAGGCAGTGGGGGTGTACTATCGACCGCCTGGCCAGAATGAACAAATGGATGATGAAATGCTAAAAGAAATCAAGGAAACTAACAAACGTTACAGCACAGTAATAATAATGGGTGATTTCAATTACCCAGGTATCGACTGGGTCAGTGTCAAGGCAGGACATGCTAGGGAGATAAAATTCCTAGATGAAATAAATGACTGCTTCTTGGAGCAGTTGGGTTATGAACCAACCAGAGGGGAAGCCATATTAGACCTAGTACTTAGTGGAACACCAGATCTAGTGCAAGAGATAAGTTTGTTGGGGCCACTTGGCAATAGTGATCATAGCATGATAGCCTTTGATTTAATTAGTGGAGGAGGGATAGTAAGGAAATCCACAGTATTACCTTTTAACTTTCGAAAGGGAGACTATGATAAAATTGAGGAAAATAGTTAAGAAAAAACTAAAAGGAGCAGTTGAAAAGATTAAAGACTTACATCAAGCTTGGGTGTTCTTGAAAAATACTATCTTGGAAGCCTAGACCAGCTGCATTCCACACTTTAAGAAAAGTGGAAGGAAGTCCAAAAAACTGCCAGCATGGTTTAAAGGTGAGGTCAGAGAGGTTGTTGTTGCCAAAAAAGCATCTTTCAGGAAATGGAAAAATGAGCCAAACAACGAAACCTGGAAACAGCACAAGCACTGGCAAGTCAAATGCAAGGCAGGCAAAGGGAGAATTTGAGAAGAAGCTTGCTGCAGAAGCAAAAATGTGAAATAAAGACTTTTTCAAGTACATTCGTAGCAAAAAACCTGTGAGAGAGTCAGTTGGTCCATTAGATGATAGATGGATTATAGGGGCACTAAGAGGCGAAAAGGCGATAGCGGAGAGACTGAATGAATTCTTTGCTTCGCTATTTACTGAGGAAGATGTAGGGATGTTACCCATGACTGAAGTGTTATTTAAAGGTGCAGAAGAATTGAAGGAAATATCGATACATCGGGAAGATGTATTACAACTTTTAGATAAACTGAAGAGTAGCAAATCACCTGGGTCGGATGGTATACATCCAAGGGTGTTGAAAGAACTGAAATATGAGATTGCAGACCTGCTATTAGTAATCTGTGAACTATCATTAAAATAATCTCTAATACCTGAAGATTGGAGGATCACCAATGTAACACCAATTTTTAAAAAGGGTTCCAGGGGTGATCCGGGAAACTACACACCGGTGAGTCTGACAGCAGTACCGGGAAAAATGGTAGAAACCATCATAAAGAATAAAATTATTCTGCATGTAGATAGTCATGGCCTAATGGGAGACAGCCAACATGGCTTTAGACAAGGAAGATCTTGTCTTACTAATCTGTTATGTTTTTTTGAAGGTGTGAATAAACAGGTGGACAAAGGTGAGTCAGTTGATATAGTGTATTTGGACTTTCAGAAAGCCTTTGACAAGGTCCCTCATCAGAGACATTTGGCAGAACTAAAGATTCATGGGATAGGAAGCAGTGTACTAATGTGGATCAGGAACTGGTTAAAAGATAGAAAGCAGAGGGTAGGGCTAAATGGCCAATTTTCCCAATGGAGAAAGGTGAATAGTGGTGTACCCCAGGGAACTGTGCTGGGTGCGCTACTTTTTGACATATTCATAAATGACCTGGAAAGTGGAATAACGAGTGAGGTTATCAAATTTGAAGATGACACAAAACTATTTAAAGTTGTTAAAACCCAAGAGGATTGTGGAATATTGCAAGAGGATCTTGATATATTGGAAGACTGGGCATCAAAATGGCAGATGAAATTTAATGTGGACAAGTGCAAAGTTATGCACCTAGGAAAGAACAACCCAAACTATGGTTACATGATGCAAGGTTCCACATTAGTAACCACCACCCAGGAAAAAGATTTAGGCGTCATTGTGGATACCATGTTAAAACTCTCGGCCCAGTGTGCAGCGGCGGCCAAGAGAGCAAATAGAATGCTAAGTATCATAAGGAAAGGAATGGAAAATAAAATAAAAGATATTATAATGCCTCTGTATTGTTCCATGGTGAGACTGCACCTTGAATATTGTGTGCAATTCTGGTCGCCGTATCTTAAAAAGGATATAGCGATTTTAGAAAAGGTTCAGAGAAGAGCCACCAAAACAGTAAAGGGGATGGAATTATACTCCTATGAAGAAAGGCTAAAAAGGTTAGGGCTCTTTAACCTGGAAAAGAGACGGCTGAGGGGAGATATGATAGAAGTCTATAAATTAATGAACTGAGTGGAACGGGTAAACGTAGATCGATTGTTTACGTTATCAGAATATAGAAAGACTAGGGGACATGCAATGAAGCTACAGGGTAAACTATTTAAGACTAATAAAAGAAAATATTTTTTCACTCAACGTGTAATCAAACTCTGGAATTCGTTACCGGAGGATGTAGTAAAGGCTGTTAGTGTAGCAGGGTTTAAAAAAGGTTTGGACAAGTTCCTGGAGGAAAGGTCCATAAACCATTATTAAGAAGGGACCCAGGACATCAGTGCTTGACCCAGTAGAAGCATTGTGGAACCTGTGACTTTTGGGAAAACTGCTAGGTACTTATGACCTAGATTGGCCACTGTTGGAAACAGGATACTGGGCTTGATGGACCTTGGTCTGACCAGTATGGCATATATAGTAATTAGATCTTACCTGCTAATTAGTGTTCCTGAAGGAACGACAGTCCAGTCCCTTTACTTCTGGGTTACGCAACCCTTCCAGCAGCTTGGAGGCTGAGCCAAACCTTTTTGGAGGTGGGGCGGTATAAATACCACTGGGACCACCCCTCAACTCCAGTATTCGACTGAAAAAGCAGATCTACAGAGTTTCCATTAGCCATCAAACATAAAAACTTATCTATCCAACATTGTCTAACTATGCACAATACCTATCTCTACATATATTATTATTATTATTTTTTTTTTTTTTTCAATAGAAAATGGTTAGTGCGAGGAAGAGAGAGAGAGAGCGAGAGAGAAGGGGAGGGCGAGAGAGAAAGAGAGAGAGGAGGACCGGACGGAGGAGCAATGCTTAAGGTTGCCCGATCCGGCTATTCTCCCGTGTCCCTTCATCTTGAAATGGCCCCATGCTCGGTTCCGAGTTTCCTTCTGACTGCTAGGTCCTAACCGGGTGGGATCAGGGACTGGACTGTCGTTCCTTCAGGAACACTAATTAGCAGGTAAGATCTAATTACTATTTCCTTATCGTCACTCCAGTCCAGTCCCTTTACTTCTGGGATGTACAAGAGCAGTTCAACCCTGGGTGGGATCCGGCAAACCGGACTGAAGGACCGCCAGACCAAACCGAGCATCCGCTGCGCTCTGGACGTCCAGCCTGTAGTGCTTGGTGAACGTATGTAGCGAAGACCAAGTTGCCGCCCTACAGATGTCCACTGGAGGGACTAAGCTAAATTCTGCCCAAGAAGTAGCCTGAGCCCGGGTGGAGTGCGCCCGGAGCCCCGCTGGCACCTGCTTCCCTCTCAGGATGTAGGCGGAAGCGATCGCTTCCCTGATCCATCTGGAGATAGAGGCCTTGGCCGCCGCCTCTCCCTTGTGTGGACCCCCAAACTGAACGAATAGTCGCTCGGACTTGCGGAAAGGGGCTGTGCGGGAGAGATAGCGTTTCAAGGTCCTCCGGACATCCAAGAGTCGCAGCTTGTTATCCCTACCTCCGCCCTCCTCGGCGGAGAGGACCGGAAGGTGAACTGCCTGGTTCATATGAAAAGGCGAAATGACCTTGGGCAAGAAGGAGGGGACCGGACGTAGAACTATCTTGTCCTTGAGAAACAGTAGGAAGGGGGGCTGAGCGGACAGCGCTTGGAGTTCAGAGACCCGCCTAGCTGAGCAGATTGCGACCAAAAAAGACTGTCTTCAGGGTTAAGTCCTTTAAGGAGGCCCTCTTCACTGGTTCGAAGGGTTCCTTGATCAGAGCGTTAAGCACCAGGTTGAGGTCCCAAGGGGGGACGACTGACCTCTGTTGAGGGCGCAGGCGCCTTACCGCCCTTAAGAACCTGGAGACATCCGAGTGCGCCCCTAGGGGCTTTCCGCGGACCTTCCCTCTATAGCATGCGATTGCCGCTAGCTGAACTCGCAAGGAGCTGTGAGCTAGGCCCTTGTCAAAACCTGTCTGTAAGAATTCCAGAATTTCGGGGACTGAAGCGGAGAGGGGTTTTCGTCGGTGCTCCACGCACCACGCTTCGAAGATGCGCCAAGTCCTAATATAGGAGAGACAGGTCGAACGCTTCCTAGCGTTTAGCAGGGTAGAGATGACCGCTCCTGAATAACCTCTCTTTAGGAGCCTCGCCCTTTCAATAGCCAGGCCGTAAGCGAGAACCGATCCACGTGAGGCATCCGCAATGGACCTTGTCTCAGCAGGTCCCTTTTGCAAGGAAGACGCCAAGGCCGATCGGCGATCAATCTCATCAGATCCGCATACCAAGGCCGGCGCGGCCAATCCGGGGCTATGAGAATTACATATCCCTGATGGGACTCCACTCGTTGTAGCACTTTTCCGATCAGGACCCAGGGAGGGAACACGTAGAGTAGACCCTCCGAGGGCCACTTCTGGGCCAAGGCATCCAGGCCTTCGGACATCCTTTCCTTGCGCCGGCTGAAGAACCGATCCACCTTGGCGGTTGCGAACCTCGCCATGAGGTCCATGACTGGGAGGCCCCAATGGGCTACTATCCGGTTGAACGTCTCCTGCTCCAGTTCCCACTCTCCGTGGTCTATCTTGCACCTGCTGAGATAGTCTGCTGTGACGTTGTCTATTCCTGCCACATGCTGGGCCGAGAGGGCTTCCAACCGAGTCTCTGCCCACTGGAACAGAGCGCCCGCCTCCTTCTCTAGGGCGGGACTGCTGGTGCCGCCCTGGTGGTTGATGTAAGCCACCGCCGTAACATTGTCTGAGAGTACGCGAATTGCCCTTTTTTGTACTAAGGCCTCTAGAGCCCTGAGCGCCAACCCTACAGCTCGAAATTCTAGTCTGTTGATGGGCCATTGGGCTTCCAGTGGAGACCAGATGCCTTGAACGAACTGGCCCTCGCAGTGAGCTCCCCAGCCTGTCAGACTGGCATCCGTCGTCAGTAATAACCACTGGTGAGGCTCGAGGGGCATCCCGCGATCCAGATTCTTCGGGGACCGCCACCAGTGCAGCGTCTGTTTGGTCCGTGGCGCGCAAGGTAACGGCATTGATAGGGGGTGATGTTGCGGTGACCACCGACGCAATAGGGCCCTCTGCAGCGGCCGCATGTGGGCCCGAGCCCATGGAACCACCTCTATTGCCGCTGCCATTGTTCCCAGGACCTGCAGATAATGCCGCGCCGAGGGGATCCGTCTGGCCAGAAACTGAGTTACCAGGATTCTTAGCTCTCTTGATCTTGATTGAGACAGAAAGACCCTGCCTCTGCTGGTGTCGAACCTTGCCCCGAGGTACTCTAGTTCCTGGGAGGGCGTCATCCTGCTCTTCGCTCGATTGATGACCCACCCCAATTCTTCTAGCACTTGAACCACTCTTGTTGTCACGGAGTGGCTTTCCTCCTCGGACTTTGCCCGGATTAGCCAATCGTCCAGGTAGGGGTGTACTAGAATTCCCTCTTTTCGTAGAGAGGCCGCTACCACCACCATCACCTTGGTGAATGTCCTTGGAGCCGTAGCTAAGCCGAAGGGAAGGGCTTGGAATTGAAAATGGCCCCTTGGCACTGCAAATCTCAGGAATTGTTGATGGGACTCCCTGACCGGGATATGCAGGTAGGCTTCTGTCAGATCGAGGGATGTTAAGAACTCCCCGCCCCTGACTGCTGCTATGACCGAACGTAGGGTTTCCATCCGGAAGTGTGGAACTCTGAGGCAGCGATTGACTTGTTTTAGATCTAGTATCGGGCGAAAGGAGCCTTCTTTCTTTGGGACTACGAAGTAAATCGAGTACCGACCGGAACCGCGCTGGTCTGGTGGCACCGGGACTACGGCCCCGAGCGTTATCAGTCGGGAGAGGGTTGACTCTACCGCCCCTCTCTTTTCTGAAGAACCGCAGGGAGACTGAACAAAGGCTGGAGGAATTTGCTTTGCGAATTCGAGAGAGTAGCCCTCTCTGATGACTTCTAGAACCCATTGATCGGACGTGACCCGGGACCAGGCAGGAAGAAAACGCCTTAGGCGACCGCCCACCGACGGCTCTCCCCCCTGGACCCCCGTCACCTCATTGTTTTCTATTTGTTTGAGAGGAGGAGAAGGAGGACGAGCCAAAACCTCGGCCTGCTCCTCGAAACCCTCTAAAACCTTGTCCCTTCGAGGGGAACTGGCCCCTGGGAAAGGGGTTTGACCTAGCTGGGCGGAACCTTCGGGAATCCCTGGACTGGTTACGCACTGAGGGTACAGGGCGCCCTTGCTTTGGTCTGTCTTCGGGCAGCCTGCCCCCTTTAGACTCGCCAAGGTCCTTTACCAATTTCTCCAAATCTTCTCCGAATAACAGTTTCCCCTTGAACGGAAGGCGGCTTAGGCGTGCCTTCGAGGAGGCGTCCGCTGCCCAATTCCGTAGCCACAGATAGCGTCTAGCTGCTACCACCGAGGCCATGCTCTTGGCTAGGCTTCTGATGAGGTCATACTGACTATCCGCCAGGAAGGCTGTTCCGGACTCCAGTCTAGCAGAGTGGTCCTGAGCTTCGCCAGATGGGCCCTCTGTTGCTTGCAGTTGTTGAGACCACCTTAAGCAGGCTCTCGCCACCCAAGCCCCAGAAACCGAGGCCTGCAATGCCAGGGCGCTCACATCAAAAGCTTGTTTTAGGAGGGTATCTAGTTTTCTGTCTTGAGAGTCCCTCAAGGCTGTGCTGCCCTCCACTGGAATAGTAGTCTTCTTAGTGACTGCTGAAACCGCTGCATCCACCCTTGGGGACTTCAGTAGCTCTCTGTCTGCCTCTGGGAGAGGGTATAGGCGAGACATGGATCGGACTCCCCTTAGACTAGACTCGGGTTGATCCCATTCTTCCTGGATCATCTGGCGCACCACTCTATGGACAGGGAAAACCCTCTGTGACCTCCTGATAGCCTGGATTAACGGATCCTCCACCGCCTCCTCCTCTGTTGGAGTATCTGAGGATACATTGAGAACCTTTAAGGACTCATCAATTAGGGCCGGGAGTTCTTCCCTCCGAAAGACTCTAATTATCCTGGAATGATCTTCTTCCGGGATCTCCCCTTCCTCCAGTTCCTCCTCTTCTTCGTCCCAGTCCTTGTCCGAGACCTCCTCTTCTGGCGGACCCTGGGAAAGGGAGGGGGTAGGATCTTCCCCGCCCAAGCGTGGGCGTTTAGGTGGGAGGCCTGAGGCAAAGGTGCTTGCCCTCTTGGATATGGTTTCGGCCATCGGGGCATCCCCCCCTGAGGCCGGACCCTGCTTGCGCAAGCAATAGGCCTTATGGAGTAAAAGAATAAAGTCTGGGGAGAAAAAATCCTCTGTACTCCCTTCCCCCGGGGGAGGGGGTGAGGCAGTGGGGGGGAAAGGAGTGGGCAAATCTGCGATTGAGGAGAAAGGAAGCTGGGACCCCCCCTCCTCTTGTAAGAGGTCTCCAGCGCTCTGGGAAGGTTGGGACATGGCCAAATTAATTTCCTGTTCCACGGAGGCAGCTACTGCGGCACAACCCCTGCAGACTCCTGCCTCCGAGGAAGTGCCCCTACGTGTGCCACAGGAAGGGCATCTGGGCTTAGCTGCCATGCTCTTGTTTCCAAACCTTAGCTCCAAGAAGGGCAGAAGTGTCCTGTAAGGAATTGATTTTTCTCCTTCTTTAAATTAATCTTATCCTTGAGGGAGAGAGATAGAGAAACGGAGGGGGGAGAATCAGACCCTTAGTTCTCTAACAGTGCATCGTACCCCAGAGGCCACTCAAATCAGCAGATCGAAAAATTAAAATTTAAGAGTTCAAATTAAACACAAATTAAAACTTAAAAACAAGCAATGCCTAATGAAGAAAAAAAAAAAAAAAACTGCGAGTAGTGCTACCTGGTACTTGCGGTTTCGGTGGAGCCGGCTCAGCGATCTCTGCCCGTTGGCTCTACACGTGGTGGGCCTCACCACGTGGAGCCTGAACGGGGGATCGCGAGCGCATTCGCCGGGTTGCTTTCTTCTCCTGGAAACAAACGCCGCCGAGTGAAGACTGCCGTCGGAGACTGCTGAAACTTGAAGAGCAGGGGAAAAACTCCTCCTCCGCGAGGGAAGCTCCTCCGCCGCTATCGGGAGACCCGGAGATCGCCGCCGCGTCCCTCCGCTGCGGGGCGGTACCGACAGATAAGATCTGACTCCCGGAGATGCCTCCAGCGCTCAGCCACCTTAAGGGCTTCGGCGCGAGGCAGAACAACGCGGGGAGATGCAGAATATCTCTGGAAAACAGCCAGCACCCTTCTACCTCCAGAGCCCGGCCCGATCGGGGGGGGAGGGGGGGAGGGAGGGAGGAGAGCAGAGAGCAATTAAAGGAGCAGAACTCAAAAACTCTAGTTGACAGACTTAAGCTGAAATCAAAGAAACTAAGAGGTAATAAAGGAACAAAATTATAAATTTAAAAGTAATCTTAGAGGAATTTAGTTTAAAAGGAAGACTCCAGTAAGCCCTAGGCTTACGGAACCCTCCAGCTGCTTGGAGGCTGAGAATACTGGAGTTGAGGGGTGGTCCCAGTGGTATTTATACCGCCCCACCTCCAAAAAGGTTTGGCTCAGCCTCCAAGCTGCTGGAAGGGTTGCGTAACCCAGAAGTAAAGGGACTGGACTGGAGTGACGATAAGGAACTTATGTTTTTATATAGAATCTACTGTAATAATAAACATAATAAACATAAATATAAAGTCCTGCCGGCATATCTAGTCTGCCCATCTATAAGGAATAATAAATTTTACAATCCCTTCTTCACCATTAGAGATTCTCTGTATTTGTCCCATGCTTTCTTGAATTCAGATACAGTTCTTGTCTCCCCACCTTCACTGGGAGTCTGTTCCGTGCATCCACCACCCTTTCACTAGCACTAAATGAGAGGTTAGATATGATTGGAATATCAGAGACATGGTGGAAGGAGGACAACCAGTGGGAAACTGTGATACCTGGGTACAAACTATATCATAATGATAGAGCTGATCAAATTGGTGGAGGGGTTGCGCTCTATGTTAGAGAGGGCATTGAGTCAGAAAGAATTAAAATTTTGCAGGAAACAAAATTTGATGTAGAATCTCTATGGATTGAAATTCCATGTAAAAAGGGGAAGGCGATGGCAGTGGGGGTGTACTATCGACCGCCTGGCCAGAATGAACAAATGGATGATGAAATGCTCAAAGAAATCAAGGAAGCTAACAAAAGTTACAGCTCGGTAATAATAATGGGTGATTTCAATTACCCCGGTATCAAACTGGGTCAGTGTCACGGCAGGACATGCTAGGGAGATAAAGTTCCTAGATAACATAAATGACTGCTTCTTGGAGCAGCTGGTTCATGAACCGACCAGAGGGGAAGCCATATTAGACCTAGTCCTTAGTGGAAAACCAGATCTAGTGCAAGAGATAAGGGTGTTGGGGCCACTTGGCAATAGTGATCATAACATGATCGCCTTTGATTTAATTAGTGGAGGAGGGATAGTAAGGAAATCCACAGTACTACCTTTTAACTTTCGAAAGGGAGACTATGATAAAATGAGGAAAATAGTTAAGAAAAAACTAAAAGGAGCAGTTGCAAAGGTTAAAGACTTACATCAAGCTTGGGTGTTGTTGAAAAATACTATCTTGGAAGCCCAGACCAGCTGTATTCCATGCTTTAAGAAAAGTGGAAGGAAGTCCAAAAAACTGCCAGCATGGTTTAAAGGTGAGGTCAGAGAGGCTGTTGCCAAAAAAGCATCTTTCAGGAAATGGAAAAAAGAGCCAAACAACGAAACCTGGAAACAGCACAAGCACTGGCAGCTCAAATGCAAGGCATTGATAAAGAAGGCAAAGAGAGAATTTGAGAAGAAGCTTGCTGCAGAAGCAAAAACGTGAAATAAAGATTTTTTCAAGTACATTCGTAACAAAAAACCTGTGAGAGAGTCGGTTGGACCATTAGATGATAGAGGAGTTAAAGGGGCACTGAGAGGCGACAAGGCGATAGCGGAGAGACTGAATGAATTCTTTGCTTCGCTATTTACTGAGGAAGAAGTAGGGATGTTACCCATGACTGAAGTGGTATTTAAAGGTGCGGAAGAATTGAAGGAAATATCAGTACATCGGGAAGATGTATTACAGCTATTAGATAAACTGAAGAGTAGAAAATCACCTGGCCTGGATGGTATACATCCAAGGGTGTTGAAAGAACTAAAATATGAGATTGCAGACCTGCTTTTAGTAATCTTTGAACTATTATTAAAATCATCTCTAATACCTGAAGATTGGAGGATCGCTAATGTAACACCAATTTTTATAAAGGGTTCCAGGGGTGATCCTGGAAACTACAGACCGGTGAGCCTCACGTCAGTACCGGGAAAAATGGTAGAAACCATCATAAAGAATAAAATTACTCAGCATGTAGATAGTCATGGCCTAATGGGAGACAGCCAACATGGCTTTAGACAAGGAAGATCTTGTCTTACTAATCTGTTATGTTTTTTTGAAAGTGTGAATAAACATGTGGACAAAGGTGAGTCGGTTGATATAGTGTATCTGGACTTTCAGAAAGCCTTTGACAAGGTCCCTCATCAGAGACTTTTGGCAAAACTAAAGAGTCATGGGATAGGAGGCAGTGTATTACTGTGGATCAGGAACTGGTTAAAAGATAGAAAGCAGAGGGTTGGGCTAAACGGCCAATTTTCCCAATGGAGAAAGGTGAATAGTGGTGTACCCCAGGGATCTGTGCTGGGTCCGCTGCTTTTTGACATATTCATAAATGACCAGGAAAGTGGAATAACGAGTGAGGTTATCAAATTTGCAGATGACACAAAACTATTTAAAGTTGTTAAAACCCAAGAGGATTGTGGAAAATTGCAAGAGGATCTTGATAAATTGGAAGACTGGGCATCAAAATGGCAGATGAAATTTAATGTGGACTAGTGCAAAGTTATGCACCTAGGGAAGAACAGCTCAAACTATGGTTACACATTAGGAACCACCACCCAGGAAAAAGATTTAGGCGTCATTGTGGATAACATGTTAACACCCTTGGCCCAGTGTGCAGCGGCGGCCAAGAGAGCAAATAGAATGCTAGGTATCATAAGGAAAGGAATGGAAAATAAAACAAAAGGTATTATAATGCCTCTATACCGTTCCATGGTGAGACCGCACCTTGAATATTGTGTGCAATTCTGGTCGCTGTATCTTAAAAAGGATATAGCGTTATTAGAAAAGGTTCAGAGAAGAGCCACCAAAATGGTAAAGGGGATTGAAGGATACTCCTATGAAGAAAGGCTAAAAAGGTTAGGGCTCTTTAACCTGGAAAAGAGACGGCTGAGGGGAGATATGATAGAAGTCTATAAATTACTGAACTGAGTGGAACGGGTAAACGTAGATCGATTGTTTACGTTATCAGAATATAGAAAGACTAGGGGACATGCAATGAAGCTACAGGGTAAACTATTTAAGACTAATAAAAGAAAATATTTTTTCACTCAACGTGTAATCAAACTCTGGAATTTGTTACCTGAGGATGTAATAAAGGCTGTTAGTGTAGCTGGGTTTAAAAAAGGTTTGGACAAGTTCCTGGAGGAAAGGTACATAAACCATTATTAAGTAGGGACCCAGGATATCAATGCTTGACCCAGTACAAGCATTGTGGAACCTGTGTCTTTTGTGGAAACTGCTAGGTACGTATGACCTAGATTGGTCACTGTTGGAAACAGGATACTGGGCTTGATGGACCTTGGTCTGACCCAGTATGGCATATCTTATGTTCTTATATTCTTATGTTTCTTTAAAGAAATATTTGCTCAGATTACTCCTGAGTCTATCCACTTTCACTTTCATCCTATGACCTCTTGTTCCAGAGTTTCCTTTCAAGTAGAAGATCAGCTCCTGTGCATTTATACCACAGAGGTATTTAAACATTTATTATATCTACTGTATCTTATCCTCCCTTTTCTCCAAAGTATACATATTGAGATTTTTAAGTCTATCCCTCTATACTGTATGAAGAACACCAATGACCATTTTAGTAGCTGCCCATCTATGAATCCAGAACAGAAATATTTGTTAAGCAATTCCATCCCTTCACTCTTGAGTCTCCCAATGCCGCCTTTGCACTACCCTCTGTCACCAACATATCTAAAAAAAGTGTTGTCCCCACATTATACTATATTGGCTATTTTTCTTCCATTTGCATCTTTGCTTTCTTGTCTATTTTACCAGCTTCCCTTATTTCTCCAGATATTGTTTGGCTTCCTCTTTCAGTGATCTATTATAGTTTATGAAGGCTAATCTTTTTTTCCCTTACCTTTTTAGTTACTTCTCTTGAAAATCAGTACCCCCCCCCCCCTTTTCCTATTACTTTTATTTTCTTTCCTTACAAAAAGATTTGTTGCTCTTAAAATATCTCTTTTCAGTTTTTCCCTGTTGTTCTGCTTCTCTCAGATGTTCCCATCCAGCTATCGACTCCTTGAGGTATTCCCCCATCTCTGCAAAATCAGTTATTCTGAAGTCTAGGACCCTTGCTTTTGGCATTTACCATCTCCACCTGTGTCCTAATATTGAATATCTCCATCCAGTGATCACTGCACGCCAGATGATCACCCACTACAACATCAGAAACACTTTCTCCATTTGTAAGTACCAAGTCTACTATCACCCCCTCCCACATACTTCCATTCCCAGTTGCTGGGACAGTTCTTCCTACAGAGAATCCAGGATCTCTCTACTTCTAGATGACAGTCAGGATATCCCAATCAGCATCTAACAAATTGAAATTGCCTACTTAATAGTAGTTCTCCTTTTATGACAATATTGTGAATGTCTTCAATTAAATTTCAGTCTCTTTCTTCTTCCTGAGAAGATGTCTATAAAGTAAACCAATGTAAATAGACTTTCCATTCTCTTTGTCCAGACTTATACAGAGTACCTCCTCCTTCCCTTGAAAAATGAGGATCAATTGCCATCTATCCTCCAAAAATCATCTATAGTGTATAATAAGAATAACTGAAAGGATCAAAGGTCAGGATCAGAATTATATATGTTGCAGAAACAATTGGTGTGAGCAGAGTTGCATGAGGACACTGGCTCAATATATTAAGCAGCAGATGATCCCAAGGGGCTTAAAAGTTTGAAAGGCACCAGAATCCTTTCTGGATGGATATAAATGATGCCATCTTGAGTCTGACTAATGCAAGCCTTGAATTGCCTGCTAGACCTAATTGTGAAAGCAATAACAGCATTCTCCTAGGAACAAGGAACAGCAGCCTTCAAATTACTCCCTGCTTTGGTTAGCTCGGAAAAAAAAACAACAACGCATGAGCTATCAGGATGTATCTGTATTTAATGTATGTTTCTTGCAACTGAGTGCCAATACCTTACCATTAATGACAGAAAAAAAAGTCAACAAACAAAACACCAATTTCCCTGTTAACAGCAAGAATCTGGATTTTGAAGGCACCTTTCATCCAAATAACATCACAGGCATAAAGTCTTTTGATCTGAAGTTCTGTTGTTCCAAGCATGAGTAGATCTCACCTAAAGGCAGATTAGGTTAATGCTAAAATGGAAAGGAATGGAGTTAATTGCTAGTAACAAATGGGAAGAATGCATAAAACCTTGGAAAAGATAGTAATTTTCTGAGAAAAGACAGGTTTTCAGTAGTTCTTGTTTGGAGTGCTGTTATTTTCCTTAGATTTTAAGATCCAAAGCCAATTAGGACATGGGATTCCTATTTACCTTTTTTTTCTCAATTTTCAAATGTAAGGTAAGAAAATGCTCATCCTCTCTTTGGCGTAATCATTCTTTACTACTAAAAGAGCAGTTTCCCCTGCTTATGTTTACTGCTGGCTTGGATGTCATCATTAATCCAAGATCCCTTTCCATTACTTCTAATCACATTTTGGGGAAGATCATGCCTAGAGAATGAAGATGTGAAATACTTTCCTATGCTTTGTACATTTTTGTAATGCTGGTGATGCTGGTGGTTACATGTTTTCTGTTGACTGCTCTTCTAGTTGTCTGAATTGAACAGAAGGGGAAGGGAGATGCCCAATGAACACATGCCATAGTTTGGTTAAAACAGAAATCCATCGGGCTTATGAAACAATATGAAGTTCTGCTTTCAGTTTTTGTGGCCTGGAAGTTTTGTCTTGCTCGTTTAGGCTTCCAGTTCAATCAAAACCAGCCTCTTACAGGCTATGGCACCATGAGCCTCCATCCACATCTTCAAGAGGTTTTCCCTAACTTGCAACTCCTGTCCCCTCAATTAGCACATCCATATTGGTGCTAGTCCTTGAAGAACCCGGGACACGTGTACCTTGATTCTGGCCAACAAATGATGCTGTTGAGTGATAGTAGGGCTCCTTCTCCTTCAAAGGCTGTGAATACTACCTTCACAACATCTGTGGTCCTAACTGGCTGAAAAGGGAGAGGCTGGGCTTGGTAACTGAAGCCAAGTTTCTTGCTTGGCAGTGTACAGCAGCACAGCACTGCCACAAAGCCACAATAATGACCCAGTATTCTGTTTTTTTGTTGTAATGTTCACATTTCTTTTCCTATGTGCCTGAGGATGTGAGCTCATTGCCTGTCTGGTTTAGGTGTGTTTGTCACCTGGTAGATTGTCTGTTCTGAAGACCCTCTTGAAATTCAGAATAAAGGGGCAGAGAAGGGAAAGAGGCAATGTGTGTAGTAGGGGAATTGGATTTAATTAGACTGGCTTTTCTCTTGGTAGTTGTTCTTCTCTTGCGATATGTCCCCTATGAGCAGAGAAAGGCAGAACTAATGAAGGGATTGCTACTCTTGTGTGTATAAAACATCAAAGGAATCACACATCTTGGGAAAAAACTGAACACCCAAGAATATTGCAGTTTATTGTGACATCTCACATGTGAACACACATTATTTGTACTGCAAATATCTGGATAATCATGAGATATACCTAAGATGAAAGAGGATGTAAAGATCAAAAGTCATATAGGTAGGGCACTTGCAAGGGCTTTGCGTTCCCATGGCGAACCTTCATCCTCATGTCTTTCCTCAGATTTTGATAATTAAAAACAACAATCATGACCATCCCAATACTATCACTCCCATAACAATCCTGTAAACATGTAAAACTGGACATCGCAGGCCCGATATTCAGAGCAACTACTGTAACATGGTTTGGAGACCTGCAGATCACTTTAATTGTGGTGACTGGGATGTTCCTGGATGACACCATTGTGATGCTAGCTAAGGGCAGGGCATTCTGGGGGCAAAGCAGATGCAGCACTTGGGGATAACTGGGCAGCTACTACTACTACTAGTACTACTACTAGTAATCATTTATATACAGGGTGGCCCAAATAAAGTGAGAACATCTCGTAAATTAAAAGCTTAAATACTTTATTTATTTACCTTTTTTAGCTATATAACGTCTTTATTTTGACAATTTCCGGTCACCATCTTTTTTTTTAAAAATTTGTCAATCGTTTACATCTGTCTTTTTGAATTTTTAAATAACTTATATGCTACGAGATGTTCTCACTTTTTTTGGGCCACCCTGTAGTGCTACAAGGCATACACAGTGCTGTACAGATACACATAAAATATGGTCCCTGCTTGTCAGAGCTTACAATCTCATCAAGGCAATAGATGGGAATAAGGGTACAACTAGGAAAGGGAAAGAGTCACAAGGAAAACAAGGGATTAGGATCCAAAAGCAGCCTCAAAGAGGTGAGCCTTTAGCATAGATTTGAAAAGGGACAGAGATGAAGCCTGACGAACAGACTCAGGAAGTTTGTTCCAGGCATAAGGAGCAGCAAGGTGAAAGGATCGAAGTCTGGAGTTGGCAGTACAAGAAAAGGGCAAAGAGAGAAGCAAGCCAGTGGAAGAGCGGAGTTCACGAAGAAGGGTGTAGGGAGAGAGGAGAGAGGAAAGGTAGTGAGTAGCAGTAGAGCGAATGCATTTATAAGTCAGAAGGAGAAGTTTGAACTGGATACAGAAACGGAAGGGGAGCCAGTGAAGAGACTTGAGAAGAGGGGTTATATGAGTGTATCAGGACTGGTGGAAGATTAGGTGCATTGCAGAGTTCTGAACAGATTGAAGGGAAGAGAGATGACTCAGAGAGAGACCAGCAAGGAGGAGGTTGCAATAGTCGAGATGGGAGGTGATTAAAGAGTGGATAAGTGTTTTAGTAGTGTTTTCCGAAAGGAAGGAGAAAATGTTGATAATGTTATAGAGAAAGAAATGACAGATAATATTCAACCTCTGCCCAATTATCCCTAAGTGCGACAGTTAGGCGTCATGAAGGCTGGTTTAACTGTCACCACAGAAGTTAACCAGGCAGCGGGTGAATTTATTGTTGCTGCCTGGGTTACTTCGCTACTATCCTGCTGAGCCGGACCATCAATGCCGGTGGCCGGATGTGCAGATTTTAAGTTCAGGGACAATGACTAGCTGCTTAAGAAGAGCTAGCTGCCGCTACTGAATATTGCCCCCATACTTTTAAATATTAAGCTTTGCTGTTTATGTATGCATGTGCCCCCTCTCCCTACAGTTAAAAGAATGTGTGTATGGTTCTTTGAATTTGTGTGGCGACAGAATTTCTTGTTGCCGCACCGTTTCGACTTCTAGATAAATAAATGTAATTCTGATTTCTCTATTGCACTCCATAAGAATAGCAAGACTACACGTCCCTGCATGCAATGGGGTAAACCAAGCCTGTCTGGTGCATCTGAAGCCAGTTGGAACCCTAGGAGAGAAACCACAATAATCCTCATCTTTTATTGTAGAACATAGCTGCAAAACAATGTCAAAGGTTATACATATGAAATGGACATTGAGGGGCATTTCAGAAGCCATGTATTGGAGTAAACGGCCTTTTAGAAATTTGCTCACCCTCTATTTTTATCCACATTGTGAGGAAGTGTTCCTGGGGCAAACAGAAATGTATTTTCAAAACCATGCATAGTATTTTGTATGGAAAAAGTGCCTGTAGAGAAAGCATTTGCAAATCTCCACAGGTGCATATTTTCAGAAGGAATGTACAGTATGCTCTTGTTTGAGAAATGGTGCAAAGTCCAAGGGTAAAAGTACCTATGGATCTTGTAACTATGCAAGTGTATATGAAAATTGCCACAATTATCTGTAACATTCAAGTGGCATACAGTCATTGTGGTTTATTGTACAGAGCTGCAGCTACAGAGAAAAAGATAAATACAAATCAGAAGATGAACGTGCATTGCATAGTTTGATGGTTCCACGGTAGGGCTGCCAATAGAGTTCATGGCAAGTATCCCTGAGAGGTAAGGTCCCCAGAACTAGAAACAGGTGAACAATTTCAGAGTATGGCTGTTGAAGTAGACAGGAAGAATGAGCAGACTGGATGAGCCATGTGACCTAAAAATGAAAAAAATAAAGTGACAAAGTAAAAGTGCATTGAAAGGAGTCACAAAAGGTAGATTTACAGGGGTATTTTAGAAAGGACGTCCAAGTGCAATCTGGAACTTCTAAGCCAGAATGTCTGAAAAAAAAGTGGGCATGTCCAGGTGCAGAAACGATTTTAAAAACGTGGAAATGCCCGATATGGATGTCTGTGTGGGGGGGGGGGGGGGGGTGTCCACATACAGATCCCCAGAAGAGTATTTTAGAACCTAGATATCTAGGAATAGCCTAATGGTTAGCCTACCAGATTAGGACCAACAAAACCAGGGTTCAAATCCCACAGTTACTACTGTGTCATTGTGATTGGGCTGAGTACTAAGGCTGATGGAGTACTAGCTTCTTTATGCTCTCTGGATATATTTCAACTAAAACTTAGATGTGATGTCCATATTCCTGGAAATGCCCCTGTTCAGACTTAGATGGCTGTAGACATCTCTATGCCTGTTTTCAGACATCCAAAACACAAATGTTGTTGTTAAGTACCGTTAAGTCGGTGTCAACTCATGGCAACCTTCTGGATAATTGTCCTAAATTGTGTTCGGTCTTCAGTCAGGTGGCTCATTGTTGACAGACTGGCACCCATAGCTACTGTTACTGTATCAATCCATCTCATTGCTGGCCTTCCTCTTTTGCGTTGACCTTCTACCTTGCCAAGCATGATGTCTTTCTCTAATGATCTCTCTCTTCGCATGATGTGTCCAAAGTATAAAAGTCAAAATCTTGTCATCTGAGCTTCTAAAGAAAGATTAGGTCTGATCTCCTCTAGTACTGACTGGTTTGTTCTTTGGGCAGTCCATGGTATATTTAATATTCGCTGCCAGCACCATAATTCAAAGGCATCAATTTTCTTCCTATCTTTTTCATTGTCCAACTTTCTCATTCCTATGATGTTATTGAAAATACCATGGCTTGAACAAGTCGAATCTTTGTATGGAGAGAGACATCTCTGTTCTTGAGAATCTTGTCTAGGTCCTTCATAGCCATTCTGCCAAGAGCAATGCATCGTCAGATTTCTTGACTGCTTTTTGCTTCTTTATTGATAGTTGATCCAAGTAGGTTAAAGTTATCCAGAATTTCAATTTCTTCTCCATCAATAATGAACTTATTGATTTTGCCAGTTATCATGATCTTTGTCTTCTTTACATTAAGATGCAGGCCCATTTTAAGACTATATTCCTTGATCTTGAGAAGCAAATGTTTCAAATCATCTTCACTTTCAGCCAGTAAAGTGGTATCATCAGCATAACGAAGGTTGTTGATGAGTCTTCCACCATTCTTCACACCTCTGTTGTCTTCATACAATCCTGCTTCTCTGATGATTTGTTCTGCATATAAATTAAACAGATGGGGGGAAAGTATGCAGCCTTGTCGTACACCTTTGCTGATTTTAAACCATTCTGTTTCTCCTTGTTCCGTTCGAACTGTTGCTTTTTGATCAATGTACAGATTGTGCAAGAGAACAATCAGGTGCTCTGGTATACCAATGCTTCTTAATGTGGTCTGCAGTTTCTCATGGTTTACATAGTCAAAAGCCTTGCTGTAGTCAATAAAGCACAAATAGATATCCTTTTGGAATAGGGCTTCCAAAATAACCCCCGAATATGCTTGTGTTCTACTGGATACCTACGTAAATAATTCTCAGTCCTATCAGAGATGTATTTGTTGCTTCCTAAACAGGAGGCAGTATGTGACGCCATGCTGTCATTGCTTTTACTATGTGGTAAGGATTTTTTACTGAGCAGTAACTCATATGGGAAGTTGCTGTGAAAACCCGCAACAGTTACCACACATGCTTTGCAAAACTTTAATGCACTTTAGCAAAGAGCCCAATAGTATAAGATCTAGGACAAACCTGTTTGGAAATGTTAAGAATTCTGGATAAAGCTAAAACCTCTTGTGTTTTTTCCCTATTCTTCAGACTGAATAGTTACAGTAGGCAGCTCTGGGGATACCTCACTGGCCCAAGGGATATCTTTCCAAGATATTCTCTGAACAGTTCTATTTGACCAGCAGGGGCCACCAAGGTAGTGTCAGCTGTCTTCCATTCCTTTCCTTTTCAGGTCTGAGTTTGCTACCTCCAGGCCCAATTGATCCGAATAGGGGATCCTATTAGAATCCTGTTGCAGCAGAACTATTGCCTGAATCATAGGACCAGCCCAGAATCAATATTCATTTACAAAATATTTATCAAAACCAGAGGATTTATTTGAGGGGGTACTTGGTGATACTGAGTACCGGCATCTTTTTCATTGCCTGCTAAAATTATCCCACAGTCCTCATGTATTAATAACAGAGCCCTGCATATGAATATTGGCATCTTTTTGCTAGGAACAAACACCGATCAAAGCGATGTACTTTTTAGTTTCTTGGTAGTCTGGAATGAACCCATGAACAAAAATCCCTTTTGGTATTCTCAGCTGCAGATACAAACCAGACACTTCAAGCTTCTATTAAGAAACCAAAGGTAATTTCTAGGCCACATTTGACCTTGAACTTAAATCTCCAGCTGCACAGTTTCCAAACCAAGAGTCTGAAGGGTATAAAAAATTAATGTTAAGATTCTTTGGAAGAGACGAGGTCAAAATGTCAGATATAACTATGGCCCTATTATCCTCATCTTCCTGTCTGTCTTTTTGACTTTCCTCTATAAATGTAGCTCTTTATTAAGTAATTTATCTAACAGACACTTGCATAGATAAAGTGACAGATGGATGAATGGCCATAATCTATGCATCTAATGCAAGATGAGCCTTGGGAAGAGAAGTTGACATTTGTAGAATAAAGGAAGCTAGAATATGCAAAATATTCTCATAAAATGAATGCATGATAAATGAAAATAGCACAATATGTAGGCTTCTTTTGTCTTCTATATACTTTCCAAATGAATTTTAAAATCATATTATAATGACATTTTAAAATCTACTCATAAAATGGGACATAGGAGGGCAACAATCTATGGAGAATATGAATTGATATTTTTTTCTATTTAATAAAACAGAATCTGGATTGAATTTAATAGTCTTAGGGGCATGTCTACTAAAGATTTTAACACAGGCGCTTTTATTTCTATGGGCTTATCCTTTGGTAAACAGGCCCCTATGTTTTAATGGAAACTGTGGAGAATATTGAGATCTGCGGTACAGAAGATGTTTTAATACATAAATAAATGAATGTTATTTTTTGCAGCATTTTCAGACACTAAGAGCAGTGGCATAAATTACAACGAGGGACCCCCAAGCAAAATTTTGCTGAGGGCCTCGTATTGTTGTTGCTGTGGCGTGCCCCGCATGCAACCCTCCCTTCTTGTGGTGGGCCCCCCCATAATGCAGGGACGGCAATGGCAGCAGTGCATCAAACTTATTTTATCATGTTTGTGCGTTACTCTGCTCTTGTAAGTTCAACATGGGAAACTTACAGTACAAGAGCGGAGTTGCATGGCAGACATGTCAAAGTAAGTTTGCCGTGCTGCTGCCACTGTAGCTGTGGGGGCCACCTTTCTGCCCAGTCTCCCCCCCTTCTACATTGTGGGGGCTGCTTTTGTGGAATTTATACCAGTGACTAAGAGGCTAACGGTTAACCCATGCTATTTGCAACTAGGGGGCATGTTTACTAAACATTCCTAACGTGCGGGGCCGCGGTAGTGTGCCTGTGCCATATAAGGAGTGGGCAGATCAGGCTGACAAAAGGAAAAAACCGACCGTACGTGTGCGGGCCGCGCAAATGTGCGGGGCCCACATTAGCGCATGGGAAGGCTAAGTGGGGCGCCGCTGGGCACATAGAGGAACAGAGCCGTAGCACAATGGTGAAGACACAAACCAATGGTGCAGGTGCCACAGGTTCAACTCCCCATTGTGCTCCACAAAAAAGGCCAGCTGAGGCATCAACTTTAATGGTTAAAAGTGGTTGAGGAGGCAAAATAATTTTGGGCGGCAGAAGGCGGCGCACTGTCATTTTGGGCGGCAGAAGGCGGCGCACTGTTAATTGTGGGCAGCAGGAGGCGGCGCACTGATGGGCATCAGGCTGCGTGCTGATGTGTGCGGAGGCATTCAAATAGTGGGCGGCAGAAGTGGCGCGCTGATGCTCATGCACAAGAACAGAGCCACAGCACAATGGTTTGGACACTGACCAAAGGTGCAGTGAGCAGGGGTTCAAATCTGTACAGTGCCCAGTAAACAAGGCTGGCTGAGGCATTATATATTATGGGGATGAGTGCTGTAGGGGGCAAGTTACGTTTATTTTAGTACTCACGACTAGCAGACGCACACGCAAAGCATGTTAACATAAGGCGGCCCATACGGCACATGTTACAGCTCACTGTCCGCCAAGGCACCCTAGAATGTCCCCTATAGGGCACCATATATGTTGCTGCACAGGGTAAGGTATAGTGCACCTTATATGGACGGCAACCATAAGGTGGCCAATAGGGCACCCAATAAAGCACCCGCAGAGGCACCCCATGGGTACAGTACGCTGAGGGTGTTATTGCTGGCAGCAACATATGTACAAGAAATAAAACAATGCTGTGGAAAACCCTATCAGATAACCCCACTGTGGGTTTGAACCCATGACCTCTGGCATCATAGGCAGTGACATAGCCATTGGGCTACAGCTCTATAGCTGACAGCAAGCCCCTGGCTGACTGCAGAGAGCCTGCACGTCACCCCACAGACAGTCTGCTGTTGTAGACAGGATAGGGTTAGGCCACCCGTACCCATGATGCACTGCACATGCAAATCAGCTGTCCACAGATGCACACAAGATGGGGAATGCACCTCAACAGCTCCCCGGCCTGGCAGGAGGAAGTGTCCATGTGCACCCACACAGCACCCCGGCCTGGTAGGGTGTACTGAGTGGGTGTTCCACTGGCACAGAGTAGCTACACCCCGTCGCATTGTGCGGGTACTGTGCTCACCCTGAGGGTGCGATGAGGCGCCCAGGACCAGGTCCACAACACCCTCCATGGCTGAGAGAGGCCATGTCAGAACTGCAAAGCAGTGTTAATCTGTGAGATAGGTTGTTTCTGCAGAAACATCCTGGATATATCTGTCTGCCTCAGTCAGGGGAACCTTCCCCCCCCCCCCCCCCCATGGACCCCCAGGTGGGCCATGCACCACCACCACCACCACCACCCCCACCACCCCCCCCCCCCCCCCCAAGCCAGCCAAGGGTGGCAAACAGGGCCACCCATTAACAGATCCACATTCTACCCCCCTGCAATGATGGCAGCAGAGTGGACCATCAACCCCAGCACTACTGGGGAACAGACACCCCCAGAACACAATATCAGACAGACATTAGGCCTGGTGTATCGCACCACTGTCAGATATTCTCCTGCAGCAAGTCATCAGCCACTGCACCCTGCATGGCACCCCTTCAAGACACAGACCAGCTGAATACAGTCTGCTAGTTAGTCCTGGTGGAAATTCATGTACCCAGAACAGGGATGGCAGCACACACAAGCAATTACATCAGTGACTGGGCCCCAAAAGGACACCCATATATATCACATGAGAGGAACACTATATAGCACTATGGGGGTGCCTAGCCATGCTGTGGTCACTGCACAGTCAGGGTGGAGTGATCCCCCAGCAGCACATACAGAGGTCACCCTGTCTGAGCTATACCCATGGTACCTTGCTGCTCATTATGCACATTGGCAGGCCAATACTGGCAACAGTGCTGGCAGTGTGGGCTGTGGAAGGTGTTTGCAGCCACCACACACTGTATAGACCAGGGGTGTCCAAACCTGTCCTGGAGAGCCACAATCCTGGCAGGTTTTTGGGATAGCCCTAATGAATATGCATGAGATATATATGCATTAGAGATATCCTCCCAACCTGACTGTTGTGGCCCTCCAGTACTGGATTGGGAGACCCCTGCCTTACACCTCTGTCATTTAAGATTGTGAGTGCGCAAGGTACAGATGTCCTAGACATCAAAAGGGTAGACAGAATTTGTCACATTGCTCCTTGATTCTCACCACCACCAAAAAGTTGTCTAATAGACAACATTTTGGTGGTGGTGAGAAGTGAGGAGGAATGTGACAAAGTCTATCTACCCTTTTGATATCTACAACATCTGTACCTTGCGCACTCACAATCTTAAATGACAGAGGTGTAAGGCAGGGGTCTCCCAATCCAGTACTGGAGGGCCACAAACCAGTCAGGTTGGGAGGATATCTCTAATGCATATATATCTCATGCATATTCATTAGGGCTATCCCAAAAACCTGCCAGGATTGTGGCCCTCCAGGACAGGTTTGGACACCCCTGGTATAGACAGACACACACCCCCACACCTATGCCAGCAATGTGCTACTATAGAGGAGGTTAGTAGCCCTGCCCACCACACCAGTCCTGGGCACGGTACAGTCATGGATATGGTACACAGTACTGCTGGGGGTCACTCCCCAGGGTGGTAAACACTGTCAGGGGCCAGACCTGGAGCACGCACCGCAGACATCAGACAGCTTGTTCTGATGGAGCTCAAGAAGCAAACAGTGCTGAACGTAGGACTGTCTATCTGCCGGTACCCACATCAAACGTTTGAGGGCTGTGTACCGTGTACCCAGGTATAGGGTGGCATTGCTAAGGTACGCAGGTGCTAGATCTGGGAAATGCACGCAGGGCCCAATGTCCTGCCTCTCCAGGAGGCATTGGCCAATGGGGCCTGTGGGTGTGGGTGTGGGTGTGGGTGTGTCTGGCCCTGTTGTCTGCTGCTTTACGGCAGAGTTTCCCTACTCCAGTCCTGGTGTTCCAGGCACTGTTCGGGTCTTCATGCTGTCCCCTATGAATATGCATGAGCTACATCTGCATACCATGGGGGTGGTGCAGACATATGCAGCACAGGCATCTTTCTTAGGGGAAGCATGGAACCTGAATGGTGTTTGGCCCTCCAGGACTGCATTTGGGAGATTCTGCTCTAGATAATGTGCCTGTTTATGGTGTCTGTGTTTGGTGTGGTAAAATATAGGCGTATTAACCATGCCTATGTTCTCAGCAATAAAGGTTTGTCCTTACTATCACGGTGTAGTTGTGGGAAAAATATGTGAACAGGGTTGGCAGTAGCTGCAGCTGGGATTTGAACCTGTGACCCTCTGGTCTTAGAGATACTGGCTCTGTCTGCTGCACCACACTGTGGCCACAGAGACAGTGCAGTCCCTGGAGATGGTAAACCTGGCAGGATGGGGTCGCAAACCCTGCTCTGCACATGTTTACTGTGGGCTCATTCACCTTGTCTGGTCACATACGTGCAGATAAACCCCGGAAATGACCACGAAAAACAGGGGCTGTACTTTTAGCCAAGCTGGGCAACAGTGCTATTAATGGGCAACCATAGGGAACACTCCCAGGAAAGCTCCAAAGATGGCAATTAGTTTTGGTGGAGTCTCCGCTCCGTAGACCCTTCCAAAATTCATTTATTTTTTCTGGAGCTTTCCTGGGTGTGGTTTTTATATTTGCCCATTACTATAACTGTTCCCCAGCTGAATTACTATTTTTAATATTTTTGTTGTGGTCATTTTCTATTTTTATTTTCACTTTTGTGCTGTGCACATGTATCACACTGCTTACGTTTTGCAGGTTTCCCCGGTTTTCCTGTACATTGCTGACGGAAATGGTTTCTCTTCCCTTTGCCCTCTATCGCGAGTGTTTCACTCGCGCTATTTTTTCCTTGTAAATTCGGCCCCGATAATGTGCGGGGTGCCTCTCCCCTCCCCTTTCCCGCCCATTAACCCCGTCTCTCCGCCCCTCCGGGGCCTTTCTCCACCCTCCGTTAGCCTTTCCACGCCTCTCTCGGACATTTGCGGGCCCGTTCTTGTGCGGCGCCCGTTAGTGTGACGTGCACGGGTGCGTGGCTTCATCGCACGTGTGCGGGGTACTTAAGCGCTCTTAAGTACCGCTTTTAGTGTGCTATTGTGCGGCGCGCACATTGGCGGTTTTTAGTAAACATGCCCCTAGGTCTCATTGAATAACATGGGGCCTAGATGCAAATTGTATGGGTTATCCGTTAGCCCGGCTTAGTAAACATACCCCTAAATTCCTATTACCAGCTACTTTTCCATTAAAAATTTAAAATGTATAGTAAGAGGATTCCACTGTATTTTAAATTTAGGGTCTGTTTACTAAAGTGCAGTAAGCAGTTAACATGTGAATTAGAACATGGGAGCAGTATAAAATACCTGTGAGTTTACAAATTCTGTAGAGAAAGTGAAGATTGCCCCTGCTATGAAAACCAGTAAGACCTGGGTAAAAAGTCCACTTTTCTCTACAACTTGACATAGCTCCTTCAATATTCTCATGCTTTTTAAATAATGCTGCATTTAAAAAAGGTAAAGGTGACCAAAAGAAAGATCAGCTGGTTCTCTTAAAGGGTGTACTACAGAAAGGGCCGGCACTGCCATTATAAAGTATGAACTAAGTGGTCGCCTAGAGCCCCAAACCTCTGGTGGTGCCCACTGCTGCCGCTGTCGCCCCTCTCAGGACAGGCCGTGGCAGCAATGGCCACAAAGAGCCCTGTAGCACTTACTTTAAAATGTTGACACTGCTGGGCTGCTTGCTTCTGCCCCTCCGATGCCCGATGCTGACTTCCTGCTGCAAACAGGAAGTCGGCATCAGGTGTCGGAGAGGGGGCCCCATGGTGCTCAAGTTTAAAGGTAAGCACCACAGAACTGTTTGTGGCCATTGACGCTGTAGACATCCCAAAGAGGGGAGGCAGCAGTGGCAATGAGCACTGGAGGGAGGAGGGGAGGGTCAAGGGATCAAGTTTGCCCAGGGCACATCTCCTTGCGAGCCGGCCCTGGTTATATTTAGAGGAAAGACATAAAAATCAAGACCAGTGGTGTAAGTTTTAATGAGGGACCAATGAGCAAAATTTTGTTGAGGGCCCCCATTGTTTCAGAGGGGATGGGCCTCTTCTCTCCCCTCCCCTACTCGTGCAACCCGCAAACTTGCTTTAAAATGTTTGTTGCGTAGCCTCCCTTTCCTACTAAAATGATTGCTGTGCTGGCTGCTGGACCAGAAAACATTTTAATAGAGAGCAACAGAAGCAGAGGCAGTATGGCAAACATTTTAAAGTAAGTTTGCTGGTTGATAAACTTTGTCTTTGCTGCTGTGGTCTGTGGTGTTGGACCATGTTGGCCCACTTCCTGTCTGGGTCCCCATACACTGCAGGGAAACTTGGGTGAAATTTACACCACTGATCAGAGCTTATGTAGAAAGGTATATGCTAACTTGCAGTTTAGGGATTTATTGAATTGGGTTAATGCGTTAAATATCCTATAAGTAATCTCTTTTTGAAACCAGCTATACTATTTTCCTCCACAATGTCTCTGTCAATGAATTCCAAAGATGAACTTTGCATTGCTTAAGGAAATTCTTCCTTTATTTTTAAACTTATTGTTTGATAATGTCAGTAGGTGTCTCCAAGTTCTTGCATTTTAAGGTACAGTTGACAGTCTCCTGTGGTAGGTAGCAGAGGAGCTGGGCAATCAATAGAGATGTCCTCATGGGCTGGTTATTTTTAAAAAGGGTTCCAGGGGTGATCCAAGAAGCTACAGACCAGTGAGCCTGACATCAATACCGAGCAAACCATATGGTAGAAACCATTATAAAGAATAAAATTACTAAACATGCAGATAGTCATGATTTAATGGAGAAAGCCAACATGAATTTAGCCAAGGGGAGTCTTATCTTACTAATATATTTCTTTGAAGATGTGAATAAATAGGCAGACAAAGGTAAGCCAGTTGATGTGGAACCCAGTTCTGAAAGAGGCACATCCGGGCCCCATGCACATCTCTAGATAGGTCATGCATGCAGAGGCCTGATTCTACAACCCCGCGTAGACAAATACATGGTGTTGTAGAATTGGCCTGTGGCTGTGGCCAGCAAAGCAGTTTAACTGGAGGCCTATAGGCCCGCCTCGTGCCATGCTCACATGTAGGCCATGCGTACACTGCCCCATGCATCTGTAACTCCAAAAACATCCCCAACCGCATGTCCTGCAGACCATGTATGACCGAATCCAGGAAGAAGGTCCCCCCAACATAATGCAGACATCAACATGGCTACCAGGCAGCCCAACTTCTGCAAGGCAGAGACGAGGCTGCTGGTGACCATGATCATCGAGCAGGAGGAGATTCTCCTCCCCACCGGGTAGAGGCAGCCAGTCCACACAGCAGCATGCAGGGGCTGGGAACATGTCAGGACCACCCTTGCCCAGTAAGTACATCACAACAGAGGAAGCAGAGAGAAGTGGGCATGCTGGAGCAGCACCCAAGTTAGCACAGAGACAGGCATGCACCAAGGTGGAGATGAAGGGCATAGGAAGTCAGGATCTGAACCAGGCAGAAAGCAGATAGGCTGCACAGTGACAGCACAGCACAGACAGAGTAGCCCAACAGCAGAGGCCCAGGAAACAAGGGAGAACAGGATGCATGCAGGTACAAAGTTAAGGCACAGGGGGGCACAAAGCCAGATGGAAGGGACATGCACAGCAGAGAGCAGTCCCAGAATGTCAACCACATCCCCAGGTCACACAGATGCCCCCTGAGGATGCAAAATAAAAGGGCCCTGTACATGCCCCGAGGCAGGAGATTAACACAGGACCCTGAGCACAGTGGTTCGGGGGCAGAATCAGAGGGGAGGCTCAGTGTGAATGGTAGAGGTGCAAAATGAAGCAGTCCAGGTGGGAGGTGGTTTAGGGCCAGAACCATCAAGCTACAGCTGTCAGTGGCCCCAAGCCCTCGGAGGTGAGGGAACATGTCCCTGTGCATGTATACCAAATGTAATGACCAGCTGCTGCTCTCCCCCTCCCCGGTATGGCATGGCAGGGTGATGCGCCACTGAGAGCAGATGGGGACAAGGCACATGATGGGCATGAGTAGGTGGGTCTGTGCTCCTGCACGGGTGAATAATGAGATGTTTCCGGATCCTGTGTGCCTCCATGTGTGGTACCACACAATCTGCTGCACACTCCCATGGCTGCACCCAGCAGCAGCTGCAGGAGGAGTAGGGTGACTAGCCATGCAGAGAGCCTATATGAGCAGCAGACTGAGGTGGGCCAAAACATGCAAGAGCAGATACCGCTGTGACATGGATGCCACAGAAACAGCATGCCCCCACCCCAGGGTCCCACAACACATAGTCCTGGCCCATACTGCCCCACTACCTGCAGAGATGGGATATGCTGGAGAACCCTGTGTGTGTGGCTGGGCCCCCAGCAACCACAGTCATGAAGCTAACCATGACCTTTGTCCCCCACAGTGGCAGCACAGCTGGAGGAGGACTCCCCATCCCTGTCCTCAGATGGCTCCACCCCTGACACCATGGAGGACTCTGGTGCAGATACACTCCCCAGTGCCAGTGGGAGCTGCAGCTCAAACAGCAACGGGGGCAGCAGCAGTGCACTGTAAAGCCCCAAACTCCTGTCCAGCCCAACACCATCTGCAGATGAAGAGGAGGATGATGAGGGGCCAGTAGGGGAAGCAGCTTTCTCTCCCTCCACCTCTCCTGAAGGGCAGAGCCAATGGCAGTAGGCAGGGGGGCCTATGTCCCATAGCACACCAGAGGATAGTCTGCAGCAGGGCAGTGGTCAGGTCCCACTGGTGCCATGCGCAGAAGCCCTGGAGACAGGGGGCAACCTCTGGACCCTCATCCTCCAGCCCCTGGTGGAGGGGGCATATGGTGTGGCAGGGTGGGTGGCTGGGGAGGCTCTATGGAGTGTGTTGGATGAGGCTGTAGCAACACAGACTGAGGGGCCAAGTAGGGGTGACAAGAGTGTGGCGGTTGAATACATGTAGGAGGGTGAGTGGTTGGAGGGTGGTGGTGAGGTTGAGGAATCTGTATGCATGCAGAGGAGCATGTGGGGGGGGGGGGTGAGTGGTAGGAGGGGGTAGTGAAGGAGAGGGCTCAGAGTGCAGGCAGGGGGAGAATGTAGGGGTGTGTGAGTGGCAGGAGGGGGTAGTGAAAGAGAGGGCTTGGAGTGCATGCAGGGTGAGAATGTGGGGGTGTGTGAGCGGCAGAAGGGGGAGTGAGGGTGTGTGGATGGAGGGGAAGCAGGGTGTGGGTGTGGGTGAGGGTGGGTGGGAAAAGTGGATGGGAGATCTGCATGAGGATGTGGGAAGGGATGTGACAGTGCAGCTGGCGGGAGATGCGGATAGCAAGGAGGCAGTAGGGGGCTCAGGTTATGGAAGCTGGGGTTGCCAGGAGGCAGTGGCGGTGCTGGGTTGCATCAGTGATGAGGGTGGTGATGCTGTGGAGGTGCATTCATTCATGTCCACATGGGACCGGCATGCCTATGTTGGTGGGCCACATAGCCCACCCCTATCTGATGTGGCACTGGCTCATATGGAGCATGTGCTAGCACTCAGCCTTGCATGGCTGCGCAGGCCCCTCTCACACCTCTCACACCATGTGGAGGGTTTCAGGGGTGAGGTGCGAGGCCTGAGGGATGAGCTCAGGTGCCTGCACCTGCTGCTGGAGGCCATTTGCAGCCCCGCATACTACCTCCCAGTCACACAGCAGGCACTGAGGGGGCCTTGCCATCTAGGAGGCACCCAGGGACAGCAGTAACACTAAGCATTATGGTCCACACCAGTGGCTGCTGGTGCAGTGACAGCCACTGGGCAGACTGGCTGCCACTGTTAATGACCCTGTAGGTGTGACAAAGGTAGGGGTTCGGTGCCAAGGGGCACACCTGTTGGCTACTGTATGTAGGCACTGTTTGCCCATATTCTGTGTCTGTCCCATGCATATTGGCTGGTAAAATAAAGTGTAATGAAGTTCAACATGTGTGCCTAATATGCCTATGTGTCTGTTGGCCAAAGCAATCCTGGCCACCAATGGCCCTGAACATATGTGTCACACCACAGGGGGGACACTGTGCTGCTCGCCACATGTAAATGGTAGCCAATGCATGTCAGAAGCATATAGCCAGGTAGACTGGCTACCACAGTAGCAGGAGATGGTGCAAATACCCAGGGGGAATGGGAAGGGGCCACCAGGGAAGGGGAGCCATGAACCTGAGGCAGCAGCACAGCCAGTGACCCACAGGGGTGGGACAGGCAGGGCATATGAATGGTGATGGGATGGGGGTACCATGTGTATGTGGCATACCATGCACCTGTCCCATGCCCCCCATGCCAGCCCACAGGTGTGCGCCATCTGCAGTGGGCAATGGGCAGGTGGCCAGATGGCCAAGTAACAGGTGGTCTGTGTGATTTGTGCTTCCCTGCTGCAGCATCCGTGGGCACCATGGCATGGATGCCCATGTCTAGACATAAGTGCACCCACTCAGGGCAACATCGGTGAATGCCCCTAAACACATGTCATGCCATACGAGGGTTCAGGGCAGGCATATTACGTGGCTGGACAGACACTGCACACCTGGCAAATGTCAGCAAAAATAGTGGTGGGGCAGGTCTAGAACCCACCACCCCTGGACCCAGGAGTAGCTCAAATACCATCAGGCCACTGCTGTGAGCACCATCACAAGCAGGCAATGTGCATGATGCACAGGGACATGGCCTGGACACACACACACAGGCCACATCTGGACAGTGCAGACATACACAGGCCCGTGGCGGCTGTGGCATGTACCACATCTTCTCCCCATTCACTGGCATGTTCTTTGGTTGTTATGGGTGGGGTACATATGTACCAGGCTGTCAGGCAAAGTATGCCTGGACAAGGCTAGCACGCGCTACCACACACCATCTGGTTTGGTGCTCCCACATGTACATCTGCACCAGCATCAAGCTCATCCCTGTCATCCATGGCTGGCTCTGGCTCATCAGGCAGTGGCTTCCTGCACTGCGGGGCAAAATTATGGTGCATGCAGCATGCCATGGTGATCTCACATACCTTGAGAGGCCTGTACAGCAGCTTTCCTCCAGACTGGTCCAGGCAGCTCTATGATACCCCATGTGGTCTGGTGTGCACTGTTGTACCTGTGCTGTGATGGGATGCTGGGGTGGAGTATGGGGGTCATCAGCCAGCCATGAAGGGGGTAGCCCCAGTCAGCTGCAAGGGGAGACAGAACAGCAAACCGTTAATCAGCTGGTGTGCCAGTGAGGGGACCTTGTGTGCCGGACACATAGGTGGCTGTGGACAGCTGACTTGTCATATCCAAGTCTGTGGACACCATCTGGAGGGTCCCAGGGGTAAGAGTGGGCCACTATGTCTGCAGCTCACCACATGTACATGAGCACCCCCAAAGACAGTGAGATCCCTGCTAGGGGGTGTGCCTGGGCACTGTGTGTATGTCTGGTGCCCCTGTCTTCTGCCTGGCCCACTGCAGGCATACCCATGGGTGGTGGTAGAAAGGGCTGCATGACACACCACCATGTGCAGGCCTGCCACCATCCTGGTCACCTGCCTCCATCTTCTGCTGTATGCATAGGTCCATTGTGCCTGCTGCAGTGGACTGGGGCATGACACATGTGGAGGGTGTGTGTGGGGTAGTTGGGATCAACCCCAGACAGACAAGGACAAGGCGTACCATGCCCATGTATGTGGGGGGTTCCCAGGGGTTGCCCCAAACATACCCCCACCATGGTGCCAGGGCAGGCTACCCCTGTATGTGCCCAGCTGCCCCCCTTGGCCAAGGGGTCAACACACAGGACCCCGGGGTCTTGGGGGGAGGGCCAACACCACCTTCCCAGCAAACACATCACCATGCATTGCACCCTGCTTCCCATTCCCAGGGTGTCTGTGCAAATGCCCACCTAACAGCCATTCACCACTGATGTGCCCCACAAATGGCTCATAGATCCCTGACCAGCCAAGGACATAGGCATTGTGGCAGGAACCTAGGTACTTGGCGCATACGTCTGTAATCTCCCCATTCACATTCCACACCACCTGCACATTGACAAAGTGGAATGCCTTGCAATTCTGGTACACAGCCTCACTCTGTCATGATGGCTGGAGGGCAATGTGTATACTGTCCACCAAACCTAGAACTGACAGCCACCCTGCCACAGTGTTGAATTCCTGTATGGTCCTGTGCTGGTCCTGCTGCATTGATGGAAAGCAGACATTCTGCACCATGGACCGTAGGTAGGTGCATGGACCTTAGGTAGGTAGGAACTAGATGAGGCACTGTGATGCCGCAGGTTCACTGAGTCCCCATCAGCTGAGAGCACCATCTGAAATGATCCCATTGCCAGGAAGGCCAGTGCGATCATCACCTTCTGGTGCACTGGAATCAGATCACCCCTCTGTGTGGGGCTTTCAAGCCATGGCTCAAACTGCAGGCAGAGGTCATGTATGGCAACCCTGTCAAAATGGTACCTTGCCACACATACTGCATCACTCATGTCCATGTACTGGACCCTCTGCTGTGGGACACAGATGTGTGTCAGCTGTACAATAATTAACAGGCATTGCACACATAGTGAAGTGTCACAGGTGGCACTGGCACTGTCATGCACTGTGTCAGTCTTGCCACAAAGTAATTTGGACTGGGGCATGTGCAGACGTATACATGGCACATGTGCAGAGGCACACGTTCACTGCCACACACACACGTGGTGATGCACAGAAGAGCACGCACCATAATGTTTGCATGTGGCCTAACCTCACGATGTCCTGTATTGCTGAAATACCATGTCTGCTCCCCTATGTGGCTGCTGGCTATGCATTCACATTCCCCTCCATTGTGCCAGAAGTGGGAGGTGAACTACCAACTCTCTGCATCCCATACACATGCATTCCCCTCCACTCTGTGTGGCTGCAGTACCATTGGGGGGGTGCGGGCACAGATATGTGTGCGCGCAGGTGAGGGCATGTAGGCACCAGGATGTATGCATTGGCACATCCTGGCATGCATGTCCAAATGGGCCCATCGCAGGAGACCCCCCCCCCATCATACTTGGCTATGGTACACCCTGACCTGTACATCTGGGGGTTGGTCCTACCTACTCCACACTCACCTTCTTCATGCATCCCACCCCATCCCTCACAGCACATGCAGTGTCCTCATGCATGCAGAGGGGGATGGAGGCAGGTGACTGGAATGGCGGCAGCAGGCCTGCAACTACTGGCATGCCATACAGCCCCATCTCCCACCACTACTACTACTACTACTACTATTTAACACTTATATAGCGCCATGCACACAGCACTGTACAGACATGAATACAAGAGACAATCTCTGCTCGTCAGAGTCCTGCTCATCAGAGCTTACAATCTAGTCGAGACAGTACACAATACAAGACAGTACACAATACAATTTAGTGCAAAGCATAGTATGGTCATACAGTTAGGTTATGCAAATGATGGGGAGTTAGGTAAGATGAGGGATAGAAAATGATGGGGTTAGGTTAAGATGAAGGATGGGAGTCAGGATCTGAACGTGACAGTGAAGAGGTGGGTCTTTAACCTGGATCTGAAGAGGGTCAGGAAGGATGCCTGGCGTATAGACACAGGTAAGCTGTTCCAGGCGTAGGGTGCAGCCAGGTGAAAGGAGTGAAGTCGGGAGTTAGCGGTGCAAGTGAAAGGCTTAGATAGAAGAAGTTTGTTAGCAGAGCGAAGTTGTCGACGGGGAATGTAGGGAGAGATGAGAGATGAGAGGTACTGAAGGGCCGCAGAGTGAATGCATTTGTAGGTCAGCAGGAGAAGCTTGAATTGGATGCGGAATTGAATGGGGAGCCAATAAATCGATTTGAGAAGAGGAGTAACGTGGGCATGGCGAGGCTGGCAGAAGATTAGTCGAGCAGCATGATTTTGTAAAGATTGAAGGGGGAAGAGATGGCTCACAGGAAGACCAGCCAGGAGTAGGTTGCAATAGTCGAGGCAAGAGGAGACTAAGGACTGGATAAGCATTTTGGTGGTATGTTCAAACAGGAAGGGGCGGATTTTGCTGATGTTGTAGAGAAAGAAATGGCAGGTTTTAGCTATGAGCTGGATATGTGTGGAGAAGGAGAGAGAGGTGTCAAAGATAACCCCCAGATTGCGGGCCGATGGAACAGGAAGGATCGTAGATCCATCCACGGAGACTGAGAAAGAGGGAAGAGGAGGGGAGGAGTTGGGGGGAAAGACGAGGAGTTCAGTCTTGGCCATGTTCAATTTTAAGTAGCGATGAGACATCCAGGCAGCAATGTCAGAGAGGCAGGCAGAGATCTTGGTCTGGATTGCTGGAGAGATATGAGGTGTAGAGAGGTAAATCTGGGCGTCATCGGCATAGAGATGGTACTGAAAGCCATGGGAGGAGATAAGCGTGCCAAGGGATTGGGTATAGAGAGAGAAAAGGAGGGGGCCCAAGACGGATCCCTGGGGTACGCCAACATGGAGCGGGGTGGGAGAGGAGGAGGAGCCGCCAGAGCATACACTAAAGGAGCAATGGGAGAGGTAGGAGGAGAACCAGGATAATACAGAATCCTTGAAGCCAAGTGAGGAGAGGGTGGCGAGGAGAAGGTTGTGGTCAACAGTGTCGAAGGTAGCGGAGAGGTCGAGAAGGATAATTACAGAGTAGAGGCCCTTAGATTTAGCAAGGAACAGGTCAATGGAGACCATAGTAAGGGCTGTTTCAGTGGAATGTAGGGGATGGAAGCCGGATTGTAGTGGGTCCAAGAGAGCCTGGGAGGTGAGGAAGTCAAGGCAGCGGCAGTGGACAGCTCGTTCTAGTAGTTTAGATATGATAGGAAGGAGGAAGATGGGTTGATAGTTAGGAGGACAGGTGGGATCAAGGGAGGGTTTCTTGAGGAGAGGTGTGACAACAGCATGTTTGAAATCTACGGGGACGGTTGCAGTGGAGAGTGAAAGGTTGAGAATATGAGAGATGGCGGGGACAATGGTGGGGGAGAGGGGGTGTAGGAGATGGGTGGGGATAGGGTCATAGGAACAGGTGGTGGGTTTTGAGGAGGAAAGAAGGAGTGTGGTTTCCTCTTCGGAGATTGTAGGGAAGAAGGAGAGGGTAGCAGAGGAAGTGTGGATGGGAGGAGAATTGTGGAGGGGGGAGGTAGATGAGGGAATGGGGAATTGGAGGGTAATCTTGTGGATTTTGTCATGGAAGTAGTCAGCTAGGGTTTGGGCAGAGAGGGAGGGAGGGCAGGACTGGTGGCGGGGGGACCTTGAGGAGAGAGTTGAGGGTATTAAAGAGGCGGCGAGGATCTGAGGCAAGGGAGTTAGTCAGATGGATGTAGTATTTTTGTTTGGCAAGTGTTATGGCTGACTAGAAGGAGGTGGGATTTGGTCCAAGCACATTCAGCAGAATGGGCCCAGGTGCGTAAATAGAAGATTGTGGATGAGAGCCAGGGCTGGGGAGCAGAACGTCTAACAGGATGTGGGGTGGGTGGGGCCAGAGTGTCGAGAGCCGAGGATAGTGCAGTGTTATAAGATGATACTGCCTTGTCGGAGGACTTGGAGGACAAAATGGAGAAATGGAGGAGAGAGATGGAGAAATGGTGGAGGAGAGAGTCAGGGGATCAATATTATGGAGGTTTCTAAATAGGTCGGAGGAGACAGGACGAGATTGGGACAGCGGAAGCTGAAGATTAAAGGTTAAAAAGTGATGGTCATGTGAGGGAAGGATTGAGTTGCGGAAGTTTGAGGGAGAAGAATTAGAGAAGAGTATCAGGTCAAGGCAGTGGAAGTACAGGTGGGTGGGGGAAGTGAAGCAAAGTTGGAAGTTAAATGAGGATGTGAGGGCGAGAAACTTTAAAGCATGGGGATCGGAGGGGTTATCGACGTGAATGTTAAAATCGCCAAGAATAAGAGTGGGGGAAGAAGGATCCAGAAAGACTGAAAGCCAGGAGTCGAAGTCGGTAAGGAAGGTTGATTTGGATTTGTCAGGTGGGCGATAGATAACAGCTACTTGGAGGGGAAGTGGTGTGAGGAGGCGAATGGAGTGGACTTTGAAGGAGAGGGGGTATGTCTGATGTGGGACAGGCACAGGGCAGGGACACCATACATTCCCATGATGCCCAGGCCCAATCCCCAACAGATGAATCTATGGACATACAATGCCCCACTGGCACCCCTGGGACCATCCATACAGTGGACACAGCCACGCATATACATTGTCAGCTGTCCACAGACTACAACATACCATTAACACATGACCCCCTCACTAGCACACCAGCTGATCAATGGTTCACTGTTCTGTCTCCCACTACAGGTGACCGGGACTACCCCCTACATGATTGGCTGATGACCCCCATATTCCACCCATGCAGTCCAGCACAGTACCAGTACCAGACAGGTATCATCGAGCACACCTTCGGCCAGTTGAAGTATCTGTTTCGATGCGTGATCCAATCAGGGAGGGGAGCTGCTCTACAGACCTTACAAGGTATGCCAGATTGCCATGGTATGCTGCATGCTTGACAACTATGCTTTGTGGTGCTGGCAGCCACTGCCAGATGAGACTGACCTAGCCCAGGGTGACAGCGATGAGCCAGATGTTGCTGCAGACATGCCCCAGGGTACATAGTCCAGATGGGGGGTGGTGGCATGTGACAGCCTTGTCAAGGCACACTTTGCCTGACTGCCTGAGACATATGTTCACTGCCCATACATCCTGATGCTCATGCCAGCACCTGGGGAAGGGCTGGGGAACATACCACAGCCTCCAGGGCTTGTGCATGTCCACACCATGCAGACATGGCCTGTGTGGCTGGCCCATGACTCTGTGCAACATGCACATTACTTGCCTAGAACATTGGTCAGAGTAGTGTGCCACTGTGGGCTGCTGGTATGGGCACTGCCTCAGGGATCAGGGGTTCGGGGTCCTCTCCGCAAATATTTTTGCTGACATGTGTCAGGGGTATGGTGTCTACCCAGCCACATGCTGTGCCCCTCCAGACCCCACGTGTGCCATGACATGTGTCCAGTGGCTTCTTCAAATGGTGCCTTGCATATGGGCCCATGTACCCTGACATGTGTGTTTATGGCATGGCACCCACAGCTGCCACAGCTGGGATATAGACATTGCATGGTCCACCTGCCCCTCGTGCATTTGTCACCTGCCCGTTTCCCAATGCCAGTACTGCACATGTGGCAGCTGTCATGGAGAGGCGGGTCATGCACACGGTGTGCTGCATATACATGGTACCACCATCATGTCACCATCCAGCTGCACAGGACATGCGTGGCTGCCATCGTATACTGCAAATGCAGTCCCAGGCCTGTTCCTGTCACCATGTAGTGGCAGGGCCACCATACAGGTGGACCTCACAAATGGGACAGGTGTCTGTGATAGCATGTGACTCCTGCCCCTAGCCTAGCCACACTGCCACTGGCTCCACAGTGCCACAGCTGGCCCCCTATGGCCCATTGACTCACACATTTCACATGTGTCACATGCCTGGGACTGCCCCATGCACCCTCCCTTCACCTCCAACCATGCCTATTGTGGACAGTACTGGTGGCCCACACCAGGCCCCCCCAACTTCTCCCCTTCTATCTGTTTGTCAATGTGCAGTGCAGCTGGTCAGCTGCTGGCCCCATCCTGCCCATCACTGCGCACCTCATGCAACATATCCTGCTCCACTCAGCTTCCATATCCAAGACTGCTGTTGCAAGTAGCCCTGACTGTGCAGTTAGTCCACTGTGCCTCCCTACCATCCCTGTTGTGGGTCACTCCACATCCCACCTCAGAGTGTCTGCACATCTGGGCTGTCCACATGACCTAACCATGCCACATGCATGGCCTACTCTGGGCCATTCCTCTCTCCCCATCCCACCCCCTCCGCATTGCACACACCATTAGCATCTGTGCAGCAGCCAGCCCCACTGCCCTAGGCTGCAGTGCCCCCGTGGACCACTGGCTGTGCTGCTGCTACATGTTCATGGCTCCCCTGCCCTCCCATGTTTCATATCTCCTGTCCCCCTGGGTGTTTGCTCCATCATGCACTACTGTGATTGTCGGTCTACCTGGCTATTTGAAAGTGTGGCATGCAGCATGGCGTCTCCCCTGTGGCGCTACACATATGATCGGGGCCATTGTTGGGTGGGATTGCTGTGGGCGACAGACACATAGGCATATAAGGCACATAAGTTGAACTGAAAAACACTTTATTTACCCAGCAAACAGCATGGGACAGACACATAATATGGGCAAACAGTGCCCACACACACTGTCAAAAAGGTATGCCCCACAACACATAACCCATACCCCTGCTGCACCTACAGGGCCATTAAGATTGCCAGCCAGTCCACCCCAGTGGTTGTTACTGCATCAACAGCCACTGGCATGGCTCATGCCGCTTGGTGGTACAGCTGCCCCTGTGCACATTCCTGATGGTGGGGCCCCCTAAGTGCCCCACAGGACTGCCTGATGTGTGACTGGGGGGTGCTGTGTGAGGCTGCAGGTGGACTTCCAGCAGCAGTCACAGGCCCCTGAGCTGACCTTTCAGGCCCTACATCTCACTCCTGAGGCCCTCCATATGGCATGAGAGGTGGGAGAGGGGCTGCGCAGCCGTGCAAGGCTGCATGCTAGCACATGCTCCAGACAGCCCATGGCTAGCATGTATCCATGGCCTCCACCTGCCTCTTGGGCCCCCTCATTGGGCCACATCAGATAGGGGTGGGCTTTGTGGCCCACCAACACGGGTGCCCTGCTCCCACATGCACCCAGATGTAGGCACCTCCACTGCATCACTGCCCTCATCTCTGCTATGACCTGGCATCACCACAGCTCCCTGGAAACCCCAGCTTCCATATCCTGGGCCCCCACTGCCTCCTCACCATCTGCAACCCCCTCCAGCTGCACTGTCACATCCCACCTCACACCAGCACTCAGAGTCCCCATCTGCACTGCACACCGACCCTCGCCCACAATCTTCCACTGCATGCCCTCCATCCCCTCACCCTCATTCCCACCCTCCTGCCACTCACACACCCCCATATGCTCACCTTGCCTGCATTCAGACCCCTCACCCTCGCTCCCACCCTCCTGCCAGTCACACAACCCTACACTCCCACCCTGCATGCCCTCGGACCCCACACCCTCAATTCTACCCTCCTGCCACCCACATACCCACACACACTCACCCTGCCTGCACTCAGACCCTCACTCTCTCTCTTGCCACTCACACACCCCCACAATCTCACCCTGCATGCCCTCAGATCCCTCACCCTCACTTCTACCCTCCTGCCACTCACATGCCCCCACATGCTCACCCTGCCTGCACTCAGATCCCTCACCCTTGCTCCCATCCTCCTGCCACTTATATGCCCTGCACACTCCCCCTGCATGTGCTCCGCCCCTCACACTTATCACCATCCTCCAGCCACTCACCCTTTCCCATGCACTCACACACTGCCCCCTCACGAACCCTGCCTGACCCCTCCACCTGCATCACTACAGCCTCCCCCATGAAACTCCATGGAGCCCTCCCAGCCACCCTCCCTGTCATGCCACACACTCCCTCCACCAGAGGCTGGAGGATGAAGGTCCAGAGGTTGCCCCCTGTCTCCTGTTTCATCCTCTAGACAGTGCTCCTGTGACTGCTACTGTGGTGGGGCAGGCAGACCTCTCTGAGTCACCTTACCATGCTCCATGCCCACACTTCTCTGTGGGACATCATGGTGACTGCACCACACATGTCCACACCTTCCTGTTCCTGATGCTGCACTACTGTGGTTTCTGGGGGGGGGGGGGGGCAGGCACACACACAGGGTGTTCCAGCATGTCCCAGCTCTGTAGAGGATGGGGCAGTGTGGGCTGGGACTATTTGTTGTGGGACCCTGGGGTGGGGGCATGCTGTTTCCATGATGCCCATGTCACAGTGGTATGTGCTCTTACATGTGGTGCTCTGCCTCTGTGTCAGGGGGCCTGTTGGCCTGCTGCTCAGACTGGGTATCTGCATAGTTACTTACCCTGCTCCTCTTGCAGCTGCTATCAGATATGCCCTATCAGCTGTGGGCGCGTGCAGCGGATTGTGCGGTATCACACACAGTAGGCCTCTGGGTTGTGCAGGATCCAAAAACACATGTGGGGTAGAGACACACCTCATTATTTCCCCATGCTAGAGTACAGACCTGCCTACTCAATGGGGCAGTGCTTCTGGTGCTGTGTGCATGACCATCATGTGCCTGTCCCCATCTTTTATCAGTGGCATGTCACTCTGCCATGCCATGCCAGGGAGGGGGCTGCTTCTGGTCATGGCATGTGGTGTACATGCACACGTCCCAGTTCCCTACCTTCCAAGGGCCTGGGAGCAGGCACAGTTCTAGCCTGCTGGTTCTGTGCCTGACTCACAGAGCTCAAGGTTCTGCATTTGATTCCTGCCTGGGGGTCTGTAATAGTTCATTTTGCACCTGTACCATTCACACTGTACCTCCCCTATGACTTGCTGTGCTCTCATTTCCTAGGGTCGGGGAGCACTCATGGCTCTAGCCTGCTGGTTCTGTGCCTGAGCCAGGTGCTGGGTTTGACTCCCTCCTGGGGATATGTACAGGGCCATTTTTTTGGAGCTCCACAGGGGGGATCTGTGTGATCTGGGGATGTGGCTGACATTCTGGAACTGCTCTCCACTATGCGTGTCCCTTTCATCTGTCTCTGTGTCCCTCTGTGCCTTCACTGTGGACCTGCTTGCATCCTGTTCTCCCTTGTTTCCTGGGCCCCTGCTATGGGGCTGCTCTGTCTGTGCTATGCTGTGCTGTCACTGTGTAGCCTGCCTGCTTTCTGCCAGAGGCAGATCATGACTTTCCCTGCCCTTCCCCTCTACCTTGGTGCATGCCTGTCTCTATGCCAACCTGTGTGTTGCTCCAGCCTGCCCAGTTCTCTCTGCTTTCAGGTTTGTATGTCTGTGTTGTGATGTACTTACTGGGTGAGGGTGGTCTTGATGTGTTTCAAGCCCCTGCATGTTGCTGTGTGGGCTGGCTGCCTCTGCCTGGTGGGGAGGAGAGTCTCCTCCTGCTCCAGGACCACGGTCACCAACAGTATCATCTCTGCCTTGCTGAAATTAGGCTGCCTGGTAGCCATGTTGATGTGTGCATTATGATGGGGGGGGGGCCCTTCTTCCTGGTTCCGGTTGCACGTGGTCTGCAGGACATGGAGTTGGGGACATTTTCGGGGTTGCAGGTGCAACACGGCCTACATGTGTGCATGGCTCAGGTTGGAGAAATAGGCCGCCAGTTAGGCATGCTTCCCCAGGCATGGTCACATGCCGATTCTACATTCCTGTGTGTGTGTCTATGCGGGGTTGTGGAAGAGGTGCTGTGCATGCATGTCCTCTCTGGAGACATGCACGGAGCCTAGATGTGCCCCTTTCTGAATCAGGCTCATTGTAAAGATCTGCTGTGTGGAGTGCAACACTCCAGTTGGCTGGGTGCTGCACATAGCACTGATAGCTGGGATTACATTTTCACATGGAGTCCTGGGACTTCATCCCTAGTATCATTTCCAGGACTGGGGGATTGTTAGGGAACAATAGCTTTGCCCCTTGAGTACACACAGCAAATGCCAACATAGCTGGAATGCACAACAGTGCTCTTGCGCATACATTTGCGGGGGTATTTCTTTATGTAACTTTGACTTTGATCCTCCCTTTCCTCTGCTTTCTGTTCAGTATCACTGCATGCTGTGGTTTTCCAGACTACAGACACACCAGTGCACAGCATAGGTGTCACATCCATTCACCAATATGGGCTGCATTGATGTGCGGGGCAGAAATATTTCTAAGTCCTATCCTTATTCCACATTTCTGCAGGTATAACGTGGATGTCTGCAGAGACGACTGTGGACATACACAGGTCTCTCTGGAATTCACTTTATACGTTTCCATATCTGGACACACCCCCATTCCGCCCCCTCCTGCCCACGTTTTGAGATCCCCATTTATGTGCTATGTACGTTCAGGGCCGCAGAGGATTGAAATTCAGGTCTAGACATTTTCACGGGTAAAATATCTATCCCACACATCCATGCGGCTTATTCATGGTTCAGAATGATCCCCTTAGCATTTATCTTTCTGTGACTCCTTATAAAATCAGCCCCCAAATGTATTAAGCTAGTCCAATAAAAAGCTACCACCTTATATTCCTTTTTGTTTTATTCTTATTTCTTAATCAAAACAAATGAAAAACTGGCTCTGCAAACAAGGAAAAACAGTTGTCTAAAGTATAAATACAGCAAGAAATACTGACAATTACTTCAGCAACCACGTGTAGATCAAAATCTGACACAGAAATGGCAAAAGAGAGATAAACTTAAATCTAAAGACGAGAGGCTAATAATTGCAGCCCATGACAGTAGACGATGGACAAAATAATTCACAGCAAGTTTAGAAATAACTGGTGAAAGACAAATGGAAATTCAGTGGCACAGAGCTAGAAATGGTGATTATGCAGTTATTATGCCGCTGACTTAAAGCCTGCAAATCCCCTGATGTGTCATTCATAGGCTTCCCAAGCTGTGTTTACAATTTTTTAAATGTATTTAAAATAAAAGAAACACTTAGCTCAAACTCCTCGTCTTATAGGTCTTCACAGAATTACACGCTGCTGAATATTAAGTCGACTCGAGTTTCTCCCTATCTTTCTAAGGGCTGCATCAGAACAAACTCAAACAGCATGGACAGAAGTTCATCTCAAATAAAAATTAAAACCTCACTAATGGTTATATATGGAGCAGCACTGGTGTCCAGCCACCAATCACATTAAATTGCTGTCATCCAATCCAAGGACTCATTCAGACCAGAAGGGTGGTCAGAATTCAATATGAATTTCCACTTCTGCTCCAGACGTGTTAAATGAAATAAAGTATTTGCACTTCGAACATCATCAATGCAGCCTATTACAAACCATTGCAACTGTTGCTACTGTTGTTGAAAAGCCAAGCAGTGCTGAACAATGGGTGCTGTAATTGTGTGGATAGAGATTTATGTTCAGCAAGGCGCGTCTTTGCTGAACATGTCCTGCCTACATAGTGTAGACTAAAACATATACCACCCATTCACAAAGACAAGTTGTAACATGTCGTAAAGTGTAGATTTTATTAGTTTATGGATGAGTCCATTCATATATATCCAACAACAGCTCACATATTGTACATTGACCATATGGTCTATGATGCCCCTGCCGTTGGATTAAGGGATGCTGCTGCAGAAAATCAGTGTGTATAAACAATATACAACAGGTTTTGTAAGCACTTAGACACTATACAGGGACCATTTTGAAAAATAAAAAACAAAATCCCAATGGATCCCCCTTGGTCTCCACCAGGGAGACCAATAGTGTCTTGCAAGTCTTCACTTTTGGAGCCTTTATCAATATTTTTGGACCATTTCCTACAGTCTGTGTTGAAAATGGCTAAATCATAACTTCAAGCTATGACTGATTTTCTTAATAAGTTGGCCTTTTATAGTGATTGGCCTAAGCCTGTGATTCTGGTTACTTTTGATATAGCGGCCCTATATACTAATATTCCACAAGCACAAGCTTTGTCACTCATTCATGCTGTGTTGATTTGTCATCCTCCTCTAGCTCGAATATCCATTGATTATTTGACGGAATTTGCTGAAACAGTACTTACTAAAAATTATGTTCATTTCAAGGATACATTTTTTATCCTAATCCATGGAGTATCAATGGGGGCAACTGTTGCTCAGAGTGTTGCAAATTTGTATGTTGCCTCCTTTGAAGAAACCTTCCTGTACCCAGAAATGTGGTTTACCAATATTGGTTTATGAGTCCATTTCATTGATGACATTTTCTGTATCTGGCGTTGGAGAGAAGAGGCTCTGTGAGAATTTTGCTGCTTGGTTGAATACTTAAGATCAATGTCTTCAATTTACCATGAATACTTCTAGAACACATTTAGTGTTTTGATATCCTTGGATAATGGTACTTTGCATACTTCACTGTTCAGAAAGCCAGTGGACCATAACCAGTTATTGCATTTTCAAAGTCATCACTCCTTTAAACTAAAACGGGCATTACCAATTTTTGCATATAGAGCATATTTAGTAACACCCAAATATCAATGACTACCTTCTAACCACTCAATCTTTCCTCAGCCGCACACTACACTACAATACTCCACACTATGTATATAGTTACTCTTGTTGCTGTTCTCTGTATATAGTTGCCCCTGTTACCCAGGTTTGACTTCCCTGTTATATGTAATGAACAGATATATGTAACTTATCTGAAGTTTCTTGTTCCATGTAAACCGCGCTGATGGTGAATAGTGCGGTATAGAAAAACTGTTAAATAAATAAATAAATAAATAAATAATATTTGTTCTGATGATGGGGAGTTTCCCAATCAAGCTAAAATATTGTCCTCTAAATTGATTCAGCAGGTTTATCCCAGGAGAATTATTCACTGTGCATATCTGAGGGCTAAGATTGTGAATCGGTCCCTTTTGTTGTGTCATCAATGCAAGAATAAGATGGAGAAGCAGGTGGCTGTTCTGTAAAAATCTGACAGAGCACAAATGATCACTTGTAATATTTATAAACACTGGCATATTTTGGCATTACATACAATTTTTCAAAATGGTTGCTGCATAGTTTTTAAGCGCTCATGAAATCTGTGGGATATTTTGATACATACTGATTTTCTGCAACAGTATCCCTTAATCCAGCATAGACCATGTGGTCAATGTGCAATGTGTGAGCTGTCATTGGATATATATGAATGGACTCCTCCACAAATTAATAAAATGTACACTTTACAACATGTTACAACTTGTCTTTGTGAATGGTTGGTATATGTTTTAATCTGCCCCAGCTCTAAGATATATGTAGACAGGACATGTCGGAAGGTAAAGATGCGTCTTGCTGAACATAAATCTCTTCTATCCACACAAACATTTATGGCACCCATTGTTCAGTATTGCTTGGCTATACAACATTAATGGCAACAGTTGCGATGGTTTGTAATAGGCTGTACTGATGATGTTCGAGGTGCAGATACGTTATTGCATTTAACATGTTTGGAGCAGAAGTGGATATTCATGTTAAATTCTGTCCACCCTTCTAGTCTGAATGAGTCCTTGGATTGGATGATAGTGATTTAATGTGATTGGTGGAGGTTTGCTTGATGCCATTAGTGAGGGTTTAAGTTTTATTCAAGAGGAATTTTTGTCCATGCTGTTTGAGTTTGTCCTTAGAAAGATAGGGCAAAACTCGAGTCGACTTAATATTCAACAGCCTGTAATTCTGTGGAGACCTATAAGATGAAGAGTTTGAGCTAAGTGTTTCTCTTTTTTTAAATACATTTAAAAATTGTAAGCACAGCTTGGGAAGCCTATGAATGACACATCAGGGGATTTGCAGGCTTTAAGTCTGCGGCATAATAACCGCATATGAGCCGCATACCCTGTGCTGAGACTCCCTTTATTATTTTCCTCAATATAGTCTCCCGGAACTAAGTATAAAATGCGTAATTTTTGTTAAATATTTTGTTATCTGAGAAGAATTTTCTGGACTTCATTAGGTAGAATATGTACAGGCAATATATCAAGGTGTGTTGGAAATTCTGTTAAATCAAGCCCATGTTGCCCCATGTATTTGACACCATTTCTGTGCCTTTGAAGTACCTTTTCCTAGTCTCTAATTATATTCTTAGTACTTAATGATCTGTCTCTTCATGTGCAGTACTACAGAGTTGCTTGACATTGATGCTTCTATTAACAATCGGATCCATTTTCAGCGGTGATGGTGATTGCATGTATTTACAGCAATTGCCAGTTATGACATTTCAAAAAATATATAGATATTCAGTAGCCTAAATTAAACCACATACAGTAGTCATAAGAATAGTGGCTGAATATCACCACTCACATTCTGCCTTTGCTTCGTCCTAACTCCAGATAGTGCCACAGCAGTTAGAGTGATTTTGCGGTTATTATGCCGCATATGAGCCGCATACCCTGTGCTGAGGTTCCCTTTATTATTTTCCTCAATATAGTCTCCCAAAACTAAGTTTTGTTAACTACATTGTTATCTGGGAAGTATTTGGTTTCTCTTTTGATTTATGATACATTGCAACTCTTTATGTTTTGTATTTTAGAGATGGCTCTGCTAAAGGTGGGGCTGCTTGTAAGATATTAATAAGGAGGAGCAAGGACGTATGGGGATGTATACACACGAGCAGTGGGTAGAGTCATTTCACAAATGAACACTTGGGAAAAATCAACAGGGGACATACAGCAATTTATATGTGTAAGTGCGAGAACTTGCATGAAAAGCTGAGCCATCTTGCAAACTAAGATGTGCAGATGCTGTTACGAGGTAGAATCAAAAGATATTGAGACTTGTACAATAACACAAGAAGTAAGACACTGACAGTTATTACACTCAGTCTCATTCAAAGTAGTCCCACTAGCATTCCTTGTGGCTTTTCACATGGCCCCTAATCATCCATTGCCTCTGACGATTCCATTTTCTTCAAGGGCTTGCTTGCCATGACTTGTTGATCTAGGGGTATGATTCTCACTTTGGGTGTGAGAAGTCCTGGGGTCAAGTCCCAGACAAGCCCAATGCTCCCTGAGGCAGCTTTGCAGTGGTTGAGGCACCAAGGTGGAACTAGTTAAATTTTTTCTATGCTGATCCGTGATTTCATTATGCCGGATATTGATTGGCACATTCCTGCTGCGGTGTCATCTAGAAGTACAGAGATCCTGGATTCTCTACAGGAAGATCTATTCAGGCAACTGGTAAAAGAACCTAAACGTGAAGGAGTTATACTGAACTTGGTGCTTACCAATGGGGAAAGTGTTTCTGATGTCATGGTGGGAGATCGTCTCTCATCCAGTGATGGTGTGGTTCAGTATTAGGACTAGGGCTGATCAGGGCCGGATTTACCTATACGCCAGTTACGCCGTGGCGTAGGGCCCACAGCTGGCAAGGGCCCACAAAAATTGAATAGTTAAAAAAAAAACGCTGGCTGCTACCGCGGCAGCATGAATTGTCCCGCGGGGCCCCCTCTGTCCGGCTGAATCCCTCCGTGCCGGCTTTTGAATAGTTAAAAAAAAAAAACGCTGGCTGCTGCCGTCCCGCGGGGCCCCCTCTACCCGGCTGAGCCCCTCCGTGCCAGCTTTGAGAGGCGTGAAGGGAGAGTGTCTCCCTCGCGTCTCTGTTAAGCCCGCAGGGGCAGCCCCTGCGGGCTCAACAGAGACGCGAGGGAGACACTCTCCCTTCACGCCTCTCAAAGCTGGCACGGAGGGGCTCAGCCGGGTAGAGGGGGCCCCACGGGACGGCAGCAGCCAGCGTTTTTTTTTTTAACTATTCAATTTTACTTGAGCCGATGGGGGGTAGGACTGGTAATGGGCTGGGGGGGGGGGGGTTAAGACTGGAGATGGGCTGATGGGGTTAGGACTGGTAATGGGCTGTGGGCTGGGGGGGGGTTACAACTGGTAATGGGCTATGGGGGGGGGGTTAAGACTGGTAATGGGCTGTGGGCTGATGGGGGCTGTCTGGTAATAGGCTATGGGGGGGCTAGGACTGGAAATGAGCTGGGGGGGTTAAGACTGGAGGTGGGCTGATGGGGTTAAGACTGGTAATGGGCTGTGGGCTGTTGGGAGGGGGTTAGGACTGGCAATGGGCTATGGGGGGGCTGACTGGAAATGGGTTGATGGGGTTAGGACTGGAAGTGGGCTGATGGGGGGTTAGGACTGGTAATGGGTTATAGAGGGGGCTTAAACTGAAAATGGGGTGATGGGGGTTAGGACTGGAAGTGAGTTGATGGGGGGGCTAGGACTGGAAATGGGCTGATGGGTGGCTAGGACTGGAAATGGGCTGATGCAGGGACTAGAAGGGAATGGATGCTGGGTGAGGCTGGAACTAGAAGGGTGCTGATGTTGGGGGAGGATTAGAATGGGATGGGGCTGGAAGAGTAAAATGGAGAAGGGAAAAATATTTTGTGTGGGAGGGATAAAAAATCTACATTTGTCCGGGTATTGGGAGAGTAAGTGGGGATTGAGGATGGAGGGGTAAAATTTGAATGGATGAAATAGGAATGAGGAAAGAGCAAAAGGAGAAAGATGAGTATGTTAAAGCAGATGTAGAGAGAGAATGGAAAAAAACTAGAAGAGAGAAGAAAGGACAAATGGACAGCAGACGATGGAGAGTTAGCAGAAGACACGAAGAAACCAGAAGAAAGTGGCTGGAGCAATTGCAGCTGAAAAAAAATGCACAAAAGGTAGAAAAATATTTCTTTATTTTGAATTTATTAATTGGAATATGTCAGCTCTGGTAAATGTGCATCATTAACGTCTGCGCTTTGTTTAGTACAAGAGCAAATTAATGTATAGTTTTATTTCTACAGTGTTGTACATTCCAAGTTTGGATTTTGGGATTCCCAGTTTAATTATGACGTCAGGGCCAACAGCGCGCAGCTGATCCGGCGTGCTCGTTTTTATCTTTTCTGGGGGCCCACAATTTTTGTTGGCGTAGGGCCTCACTCAAGGTAAATCCGGCCCTGGGGCTGATAAAATCCATTCAAAAGCGAGGATCTTAGACTTTAGGAAAACTAATATGTACACCTTAGAGGAAAGGCAGGATAGAGGTGATATGATTGAGATGTTTAAATACTTCCGTGGCATAAATGTTCAGGGGGACAGCCTCTTTCAATTGAAAGCAAGTTCTGCTACGAGGGGACTTGGATGAGAATGAAGGGGGATAGATTGAGGAGTGATATGCAGAAATATTTCTTTACGGAAAGAGTGGTGGATCCATGGAATAGTCTCCCAGTGGAGTTGGTAGAGTTGAGGACAGTAACTGAATTCAAAAAAGCATGAGACAAGCACAGAGGATCTCTAAAGGAAAAAAGGGGACTGTTGTAGCTGTTGATATGGAAGGACAGACTAGATAGGCCGTGTGTTTTTTTTCTGTTGTCATATTTCTATGTTTCTATGATTCTAAATTTGCAAAGATGGGGCAATACTTCAAGAAGCCCTTAGCGGGATGGGAACCGCTGGGGGATGTAGTAAAGCAATGGTCAAAACTGAAAGGGAATATTTTAAGGGCATAGATAAATAAATGTAAAAGGAAAAGGAGACTGCTATGGTTCTCAAAAGAAGTAGCTGAAAAGGTGTAGAAAAAGATGGAAGTCTTCATAAAATACAGGAGATCACAGAGAGAAGAAGACAGGCATCTACTGTATATTTGGAATAACAGAGAAGCTAGTAAAATAGTCAGGGAAGAAAAAATACAAAAAGAAGAAGAAATAGCCAATGCAATAAAATGGGGAGATAAGACATTTTTCAGATATGCTATGGAGAGCAGGGAGAGCAAAAGTGGTATTGTTAGACTCAGGGGTGAAGGGGAAGAATATGTAGAAGCCGATGAAGATAAAAGCAGAATTGCTTAGCAAAAACCTCTGTTCTGTGTTCACAGATGAAGGGCCAGGAGCAGGATCTCAAAAAACACTCTTAAATAGAAACAGAAATGATGGAGATCTTGAACAATTTACAGAAGACTGTGTCCGTGAGGAACTATCTAAACTTAAAAGAGACAAACTGATGGAACCAGATGGAATACATCTGAGAATACAGAAGGAACTTGAAGACGTTCTAGTGGCTCCACTGACTGACCTTTTCAATGCTTCTTTGGAGTTGGGAGTGGTCCCAGAGAACAGGAGAAAGGCATATGTGGTCCTTATACATATAAGTGGAAGGATGAGGTGGAAAACTACAGACCAGTTAATCTAACCTCAGTGGTGAGTAAATTATTGGAAGTACTGCTAAAAGAGAGAATAGTGAAGTTTCTGGAGTCCAATGGACTGCAGAATCTGAGGGAACATGGATTTACCAGAGCCAGGTCTTGTCAGGCAAATGTGATTGACTGGGATGACCAGGGAGTTGGACCGATGGAGAGCTCTAGATGTGCTGCACTTGGATTTCAGTAAAGCTTTTGACACCGTTGCACACAGGTGACTCATAAATAAATTGAGCACCCTAGGGATGGACCCTAAGGTGACTGACTGGATTAGGAATTGGTTGAGTGGGAGGCAACAAAGGCTACAGGTAAATGGAGCTCACTCTAAGGAGGAGGTTACCAGTGGTGTGCCGCAGGGATCTATTCTTGGTCTGATTCTTTTTAATATCTTTGTTAGTGATATTGGGGAAGGTCTGTCGGGTAAGGTTTGCCTCTTTGCGGATGATACCAAAATCTGCAATAGAGTAGATATCCAGGAAGGGGTAGATAACATGAGGAGGGATCTAGCCAAGCTTAAAGAATGGTCTAGAATTTGGCAGCTGAGATTTAATGTTAAAAAATGTAGGGTCAATGCATTTGGGCTACAAAAATCCAAGGGAACAGTACAGTGTAGGGGGTGAAGTACTGCTGTGCATGAAAGAAGAGTGGGACCTGGCTGTGATTGTGTCTGACAATCTTAAAGTAGCTAAACAAGTAGAAAAGGTGACAGCAAAAGCTGGAAGGATGCTTGGGTGCATAGGGAGAGGAATTGCCTGCAGAAAAAAAGGAGATGATAGTGCCTCTGTATAAGTCTCTGGTGTGACCTCATTTGGAGTATTGTGTGCAGTACTGGAGATCACACCTTCAAAAGGATATAAACAGGATGGAGTCAGTACAGAGGGTGGCTACTAAAATGGTTAGTGGTCTTCATTATAAAGCATATGAGGACAGACTTAAAGATCTTAATATGTATACATTAGAGGAAAGGCGGGATAGAGGGGATAAGATAGAGATGTTTAAAACCTCCATGGCATAAATGTACAAGATAGTCTCTTTGAATTGAAAGCAAGCTCTGCTACGAGGGGACATAGGATGAGGGTGAAAGGGGATAGACTCAGGAGTAATATTTGGAAATATTTCTTTACCGAAAAAGTGGTAGATGCATGGAATAGTCTCCCAGTGGAGGCAGTTGAGACGAGGATATTATCTGAATTCAAGAAAGCATGGGACAAACACAGAAGATCTCTGAATGAAAAAAGGGGACTATTGTCGTTGATATGGAAGGCATATTAGATAGGCCATGTGGTCTTTTTCTGCTGTCATGTTTCAATGTTTCTATATCCCCTTCTGATAAAACACACTTCCTCCAGCGTTCCTGCCACTGATAGAAACAATTTTGAAATGCCTTTTTTCGTTATGCTGTGCAGCTGCTGTGTCAAATTTTGCTTAATAGTCTCCAAGTTGTTGAATTTCCTTCCTTTCAGTTGTAATTTCAGTTTTGGAAACAAGAAAAACTCAGAGGATGTGAGGTCAGGTAAGTATGGAGGCTGACAGACTTGCTCTATTTAGTGTTTAGCCAAGAACTTCATTTGCATTGCATTGCCAAGAACTTCTGGACAAGATGAGAAGCAACCATTTACCATTCCTGTACAACTCTGGCTTCTTACAATAAACTGCATCTCCCAAATGAGTCAGAACTTGGACGTAGTACTCCTTATTGATGGTTTGGCCATTTGGAGCATACTTATGATGGTCAAAGAAAACTGTGAGCATGACCTTGACTTTGCTCCTCACCTGATGAGCTTTCTTGGGTCTGGGAGAGTTCGGAGTCTACATTGTGAGGATTGAGCCCTAGTTTCCTGGTCATAACCATAAACCCATGATTCAACACTAGCAATGCTCTTTTTGATAAAATCTGAATCATTTTCAATGCATTCCAACAACTCTTTGACTGTAGACAGTCAATCTTTTTGATCAGGAGACAGGAGTTTCTGCACAAATTTTTCAGACACCTCCCCAAATTGATATTAAGAATGGACTGTACTGACCAGAAATAGATGTCCATGTTCTCAGCAAGCTCCCTGATAGTTTATTGATGATTTGAGCATTTTGTGGACTTTATCTTCATTCCTGCTCGTTGATGGCCTTCCAGAACGTTCATCACTGTCAACACTTTGGTGACCCTCTTGGAAACATTTGTACCAGTCATAAACTCGATCACAACTCATGCATTCATCACCATACATTTGCTATAATTTGTATGCAATTTCGCTGTTCAATTTTTCCATTCATCGTAAATTTGACACACATTCAGGTGTGCTGCAGCCACGCTACACTCTGCATATGCAGAGCACATAAGTAGGTCACTGCATGCTTAATAGCATCGTGGTGCGATGTATTGTTATATAGCTACACAACAAGTCTCAATACTTTTTGATCACACCTCGTAATTAACTACAGGGGACTCTATCTTGACCTCATTTCAATTTCGAGGGGAAAATAAACACCAAGGAATTAAGGGAGATATCCCCTTAGTTCCTCCTACAAAGGGATGGCCAAAATGAGGTCTTTTTAAATAACTACAGCATTTGTTTAGGGCAGCAGATATAAACCAGATGTGGACAATTTTGTGCTTCCAAATGCATTCCTTATATGAATTGGGGAATACATGTGTGCATTTTTATCCTGCCTAGGTCATGCCTTTGCCATACCTCTGTGCACTTTTGATGTGGTATGGACAGCCACATGCACACTAGACTAGGACGGTGCAAGGATAAGAGGCACCCTAGGTGGACCACCTCATTCCCAACACTGCCCTTGCTCCAACCCCCCATTCCCATTGCTGTCACTGCCGCCTCTCTCTGAGATGTGCAAAGGTAGCAATACTTTCAAAACAGCACCGTAGCGCTTACCTTCTCCTTCGGTGCTGCAGTACCATTTGGTGCCTCCATCCCCTTCTGATTCCACTTCCTGTTTGCATGGGGCCGGAAGATTAACGTTGACAATATTTGCACTATTTTATTTTTATACTGTAAGCACTGAGAAGCACTAGTCAAAGCGTTTTCCACAGATACATCATCATTTTATCTGAGGAAACTGTAGCTTTTATGATCTTTTTCTTTTATCTTTATTGAATTTTTGATGTACCGCTCAGGCAGTGCATCAGAGCGGTTTCACCCAACCTGTCAGTGGGTAAAAGGATGGGTGGCATTTGACAATGTCTGTCCTTTTGCCTGCTTATTGCAGAGGTGATCTGGTAGTGGGACAGTGAAAGCAGTGAGAGAGGGGCAAAGGACATGGCAAGACTAGGGGAATTTGGCAAGCCTAGATGCTTACCTAGACTCATTCCATGGACATAAATGTACACACCATACCACTCACATGCACACATCACATAAACAACCAGTCGCTACACACACCGCATACACTTCCCCAACCAATCAACCTACACAGGCCCTGATACCCTACTGAGTATCATGGCTTCTCCCCCTCAGTCTGCAACACAGGCATGCTTGAGTCTGTGAATGGAGGAAGGAAACACTTCGCCGTGTCTCCCTGCAAGAGTACACTTTTCAACCTTTTTCTGCTTCATTTTCTATCGTTCATCCTTTTTCCATCTGATAATGTCTGTTCTTTCACCACTATGGTTCCATTCTTTCACCGGCCAGGTTTCTGTCCTATCTTTCAATTTCACTGTTTAGATTCCATTTTATTGGCTTTTATTTTCCATCCCCTATTGCCCCCAACCCCATCCTCTCTCCCGGGCCTCTCATACATTTACTTCTTTTCCTACCCCCCTGCTTCATATCTCTTTCTGTTCCCTTCATTTCTTCCTTTCGTCCTCTCCTTCCCTCCTTGCTGCCTTTGTCCCCAGTTCTGGGAGGCCTGAGAGAACCAGCTACCTCCTTTTTCTAAAGCAGGAGATACCCAAATGTTACCCCACACCCTTCAAATTAAAACCACTTTCATTTCAAATGCCATAACTTTTGCAAATTGTATTCCTCTGAAATCAGGTTACTCCCAGGTTGATATATCACTGCCTTCAGAGTACTGCTAAAGCTTGTTAGCACAATGAGTCAATGAGATTTTTGTGGGTTTAAAAAATGTGTAAAGGCCAGTTCCTGAAATAACTTATTGATTACTAGTGGACACACGCAGAGCTTTTTTCCACATGTACATGAATAAATCTATTGTGAACTTGGGGAAATCAGACAGTTTACCATTAACTTAATCATCCACTTTATCCTGTGACTCAGTGGTCTCAGACAAGGCACCTCCTGGAGTTTTGGATAAAGACTAAGGTATTCTGTTAGAATGAAATGGACCTTTTTCCTTTGACATTTGTTATCATGATTCTTACTAACACTCATTGCTTACTGTGACTTCAAGTCATAGTAAGAACGCCATTTATAGTTTAGCTCCAAACTTGCTGTACCGCCTTTCAACAAAGCATCAAGGTGGTTTACAATAGTAATACAAAGTGAAAGTATAGGAACAAGGAGTTATAGATGGGATAAGGAAAAGAAGAAGCCAACACACCATTTCCCAACCTCGACTCCAAAGTCCTAAAAAAAGAAAAATCTAACTATCTGGAAAAATGCGGGCAAAGAAATATGCTTTTAAGGTAGAGCTGAATAATTTTGGTGAGGTTTCATGATGGATATACCGGGACAGTGTGCTCCATAGGTGCAGCGCCAAAAAGTAAAAAGCAGGATGAGGTGTTATCTTGAACCTAACCTGTCTGGGTGTAAGAAAACCAAGAAGATAATTATCTGTCTGAGACCTAAGTGTACCTGTAAGGTACAAATAGATTGTAGGGAAGGCCAGAATGGAGTGTCTTAAATACTAGCAGTAAAACTTTGGAATTTAACCCTGTAGTTGAGGGGCAGTAGTTGAGATGTTGTCATGCTAAAACAGACCAAGGGACCATCAAGCCCAGGATCCTTTCTTTGACATTAGCCAGTCTGTTTCATTAACAGGCTGTTATTTCAGCAGTTCAAGATCTAGATAACATTATCCAAATCCTTTTAGTGGGATATTCAGCAAATTGCAAATATAGAATACTAAGGGCTAGTTAAACTTTAGGTATTGGGAAAATTGCTAATTGCTGGTCCTATATTACGTTTGGGAATAGTCAAACTGCTTGATTTCCTTGTGTAGCCTTAACAGTTTCTGAGTGTGCCCACAGGTGCAATCCAATCATAGCAAGCTCAAAGTCCCAAATTTCAAAAACACTGACTTCAATAAAATGGCCGAGTACCTAAAGGAGGAGCTGACAGGGTGAAAGGGGATAAGGGAAGTGGAATTGCAATGGGCTAAACTAAAAGGGGCAACAAAAGGGGCAACAGATAAATATGTAAGAAAAGTAAATAAAAACAAGAGGAGAAGGAAACCTATTTGGTTTTCCAAAGAAGTGGCTGCTCAAATAAGGGCAAAAAACACAGCTTTCACAAAATTCAAAAGCTTGCAAACAGAAGAACACAGAAATGAATACAGGATCAAACTCAAGGAGACAAAAAGAGAAATAAGGATAGCAAAATCAAAGGCAGAGGAAAAGATGGCTAAAGATGTTAAGTGCAGCGACAAAACTTTCTTCTGGTATATTCGGGAAAGGAAGAAGATCAGAGGTGGAATTGCAGGACTCAGAAGTGCTGGAAACGGACTCGTGGAAAATGACATTGATAAAGCGAAATTACTAAACAAATACTTCTGCTCTGTTTTTACTAAAGAAAATCCTGGAGAAGGACCACCTGTGACTCCCAAATATAAAAATGGGAATGAGGTAGATACCACACCATTCAGAGAGGATGAGGTTTTAGAACAACTTGCAAAACTGAAAGTGGACAAGGCCATGGGACCGGATGGGATACATCACAGGATACTGAAAGAGCTCAGAGAGGTTCTTGCAGGGCCGTTAAAGGATGTTTTCAACAGATCCTTGGAAACAGGAGAGGTTCCTCAGGACTGGAGAATGGTTGATGTCGTACCTCTACACAAAAGTGGTGACAGGGAAGAAGTGTCAAACTACAGGCCCGTGAGCCTTACCTCGGTGGCAGGAAAAGTAACAGAGATGCTCCTGAATAAACGATTAGTGAACTTTCTGAAAACCAGCAGGTTACAGGATCCGAGGCAACATGGTTTTACCGAGGGACAATCTTGCCAGACAAATCTCATTGAGTTCTTTGACTGGGTGACCAGAGAATTGGATCAAGGACACGCGATGGATGTCATCTACCTGGATTTCAGCAAAGCCTTTGATACTGTCCCTCATAGGAGGCTTATCAATAAACTCAGTATTTTGGGGATGGGTCCCAAGGTGGTAAACTGGATCAGAAATTGGTTGACTGACAGACGACAGAAGGTGATGATAAGAACATAAGAACATAAGAACATAAGATATGCCATACTGGGTCAGACCAAGGTCCATCAAGCCCAGTATTCTGTTTCCAACAGTGGCCAATCTAGGTCATACGTACCTAGCAGTTTCCCCAAGGGACACAGGTTCCACAATGCTTGTATTGGTTCAAGCATTGATATCCTGGGTCCCTTCTTAATAATGGTTTATGGACCTTTCCTCCAGGAACTTGTCCAAACCTTTTTTAAACCCAGCTACACTAACAGCCTTTACTACATCCTCCGGTAACAAATTCCAGAGTTTGATTACACGTTGAGTGAAAAAATATTTTCTTTTATTAGTCTTAAATAGTTTACCCTGTAGCTTCATTGCATGTCCCCTAGTCTTTCTATATTCTGATAAGGTAAACAATCGATCTACGTTTACCCGTTCCACTCCGTTCATTAATTTATAGACTTCTATCATATCTCCCCTCAGCCGTCTCTTTTCCAGGTTAAAGAGCCCCAACCTTTTTAGCCTTTCTTCATAGGAGTAGCCTTCCATCCCCTTTACCATTTTGGTGGCTCTTCTCTGAACCTTTTCTAAAATTGCTATATCCTTTTTAAGATATGGCGACCAGAATTGCACACAATATTCAAGGTGCGGTCTCACCATGGAACGATATAGAGGCATTATAATATCTTTTGTTTTATTTTCCATTCCTTTCCTTATCATACCTAGCATTCTATTTGCTCTCTTGGCCGCCGCTGCACACTGGGCCGAGGGTTTTAACATGGTATCCACAAGGACGCCTAAATCTTTTTCTTGGGTGGTGGTTCCTAATGTGGAACCTTGCATCGTGTAACCATAGTTTGGGTTGTTCTTCCCTAGGTGCATAACCTTGCACTTCTCCACATTAAATTTCATCTGCCATTTTGATGCCCAGTCTTCCAATTTATCAAGATCCTCTTGCAATTTTCCACAATCCTCCTGGGTTTTAACAACTTTAAATAGTTTTGTGTCATCAGCAAATTTGATAACCTCACTCGTTATTCCACTTTCCAGGTCATTTATGAATATGTCAAAAAGCAGCGGACCCAGCACAGATCCCTGGGGTACACCACTATTCACCTTTCTCCATTGGGAAAATTGGCCATTTAGCCCTACCCTCTGCTTTCTATCTTTTAACCAGTTCCTGATCCACAGTAGTACACTGCCTCCTATCCCATGACTCTTTAGTTTTGCCAAAAGTCTCTCATGAGGGACCTTGTCAAAGGCTTTCTGAAAGTCCAGATACACACTATCAACCGACTCACCTTTGTCCACCTGTTTATTCACTCCTTCAAAAAAACATAACAGATTAGTAAGACAAGATCTTCCTTGTCTAAAGCCATGTTGGCTGTCTCCCATTAGGTCATGACTATCTATATGCTGAGTAATTTTATTCTTTATGATGGTTTCTACCATTTTTCCCGGTACTGATGTCAGGCTCACCGGTCTGTAGTTTCCCGGATCACCCCTCGAACCCTTTTTAAAAATTGGTGTTACATTGGCGATCCTCCAATCCTCAGGTATTAGAGATGATTTTAATGATAGTTCACAGATTACTGATAGCAGGTCTGCAATCTCAAATTTCAGTTCTTTCAACACCCTTGGATGTATACCATCCGGCCCAGGTGATTTGCTACTCTTCAGTTTATCTAATAGTTGTAGGACATCTTCCCGATGTATCGATATTTCCTTCAATTCTTCCACACCTTTAAATACCACTTCAGTCGTGGGTAACATCCCTACATCTTCCTCAGTAAAGACCGAAGCAAAGAATTCATTCAGTCTCTCCGCTATCGCCTTGTCGCCTCTTAGTGCTCCTTTAACCCCTTTATCATCTAATGGACCAACTGACTCTCTCACGGGTTTTTTTGCTACGAATGTACTTGAAAAGGTCTTTATTTCGCGTTTTTGCTTCCGCAGCAAGCTTCTTCTCAAATTCTCTCTTTGCCTGCCTTATCAATGCCTTGCATTTGACTTGCCAGTGCTTGTGCTGTTTCCAGGTTTCATCATTTGGCTCTTTTTTCCATTTCTTGAAAGATGCTTTTTTGGCAACAACAGCCTCTCTGACCTCAGCTTTAAACCATGCTGGCAATTTTTTGGACTTCCTTCCACTTTTGTTAAAGCGTGGAATACAGCTGGTCTGGGCTTCCAAGATAGTATTTTTCAACAACACCCAAGCTTGATGTACGTCTTTAACCTTTGCAACTGCTCCTTTTAGTTTTTTCTTAACTGTTTTCCTCATTCTATCATAGTCTCCCTTTCGAAAGTTAAAGGGTAGTACTGTGGATTTCCTTACTATCCCTCCTCCACTAATTAAATCAAAGGCGATCATGCTATGATCACTATTGCCAAGTGGCCCCAACACCCTTATCTCTTGCACTACATCTGGTGTTCCACTAAGGACTAGGTCTAATATTGCTTCCCCTCTGGTCGGTTCATGAACCAGCTGCTCCAAGAAGCAGTCATTTATTTCATCTAGGAACTTTATCTCCCTAGCATGTCCTGTTGTGACACTGACCCAGTCGATGCCGGGGTAATTGAAATCACCCATTATTATTACTGCACTGTAACTTTTGCTAGCTTCCTTGATTTCTTTGAGCATTTCATCATCCATTTGTTCATTCTGGCCAGGCGGACGATAGTACACCCCCACTGCCATCGCCTTCCCCTTTTTACATGGAATTTCAATCCATAGAGATTCTACAGCAAATTTTGTTTCTTGCAAAACTTTAATCCTTTCTGACTCAATGCCCTCTCTAACATAGAGCGCAACCCCTCCACCAATTTGATCAGCTCTATCATTTCGATATAGTTTGTACCCAGGTATCACAGTGTCCCACTGGTTGTCCTCCTTCCACCATGTCTCTGATATTCCAATCATATCTAACCTCTCGTTTAGTGCTATATATTCTAACTCTCCCATCTTGTTTTGTAGACTTCTAGCATTTGCATACAAGCATTTTAGAGACTGTATTTTATTCATATTAATTTGGCTATTGGTAGACATGGGTAATTTGGGATCTTTAAGTTCTGTCTGCTCCATACTCGAGGGCATTTGGGCTACTTTACTCTTTTTTGGAACCTCTCTGCTTTTTGTAGTATCCTTCAAGGATACATTCTTCCGAACCATGCGCTCTTGGGCGACTGTCGGCTTTCCCCTATTATCTAGTTTAAAAGCTGCTCTATCTCCTTTTTAAAGGTTAATGCCAGCAGCCTGGTTCCATCCCGGTTAAGGTGAAGCCCATCCCTTCGGAAGAGCCCCTCCTTTCCCCAGAATGTTCCCCAGTTCCTAACAAATCCGAACCCCTCATCTCTGCACCATTGTCTCATCCACGCATTGAGACTCCGGAGCTCTGCCTGCCTATTGGGTCCTGCGCGTGGAACGGGAAGCATTTCGGAGAACGCTACCCTGGAAGTTCTGGATTTCAACTTCCTACCTAAAAGCCTAAATTTAGCTTCCAGAACCTCCCTACCACAGGAAGGTGATTAGTGGGGTGCCTCAGAGTTTTGTCCTAGGCCTGGCACTGTTCAATGTATTTGTGAGTGATATTGCTGAAGGACTGAATGGAAAAGTCTGTCTTTTTGCAGGTGACACAAAAATTTGCAACAGAGTGGACTCCCCCGAGGGAGTGCTTAATATGAGGAGGGATCTGCAAAAGCTGGAGGAATGGTCTGATGCTTTGCAATTAAGATTTAATGTGAAGAAGTGCAGTGTCATGCACTTGGGTAGCAGAAATCCAAGGGAAATGTAAACGATAGGGAGCGAGAGGTTGGTGTGCACGGAGCAGGAGAAAGACCTCGGTATGATAATTATTTCTGTAGATCTCAAGGTGGCAAAACAGTGCGACAAGGTGGTGGCAAAAGCCAGGAGGATGTTGGGCTGCATTCGAAGAGGACTTACCAGCAGAAAGGAAGGGGTACTGGTATCACTGTATAAGTCTCTGGTGAGGCCTCACTTGGAATACTGTGTTCAGTTTTGGCGACCATATCTTGCAAAGGATGTAAAAAGAATGGAAGCTGTTCAGAGGAAGGCGACAAAAATGATTTAGAGCCTGCGTCAGAAGCCTTATGAGGAGAGACCTGAAGACCTAAATATGTACACTTTGGAGGAGAGGAGGGATAGGGGAGATATGATTCAGACCTTTAAATACTTAAAGAGAAATACCTCTTACAGAGACGGGGAAGCTGTAAAACTAGAGGGCATAACATAAAGCTGCAAGGTGGTAAATTGAAAGGCAATGTCAGGAAATACTTTTTTACTGAAAGGGCGGTGGATGCTTGGAATGCCCTCCCGATGGAGGTGGTGAGGGCAAACACAGTGACAGAATTCAAAGTGGCCTGGGACAGACACAGTGGATCCATTTACAGCAACAAGATTAAATCAAAATAAACTGAACTATCTAATTTCTCAACAAATAGGGGTGTCCTATATGGAGCGATGGGGGGAGGTTCACCCCTAAACAAACAAAGAAACAAAGATATGGGGAGGGGTGAAGACATGAGGAGGGGTGCACCTTCTCCTGGTGGGTGCACCACTAAGCAAAGACATGGGGAGGGGTGCACCTACTCCCTAAACGTTATGGGAAGGGGTGCACCTACTCCTGTCATATTGCTGGGCAGAATAGATGGACCATACAGGTCTTTATCTGCCGTCATTCACTATTTTACTATCCAGTTAATTCAAGCTGCTGAATATAACCAGTTGACTTTAGAGCTGCTGTTTTTGTAGCCTGACTTAACTGGATAAATCTGCTGTCTAGGCAAACTTTAACCATGCACCCGGCACCTCTCTCTCTTCCCTTTTCTAATCAAATACATTTTCCTCATTTGTTGAACAAAATGTATGCAGTCTGATGGGGTGGGGGTGGGGGGGGGGGTGATGTGACAGAGAAGGAGGGAGAGGTGGAGGAGAAGGTTAATTCAAAAAAGCAAGATTTGTGTAAGTAATTTTCTAAGTTACCTGGACAAATCATTTCCATATTGACTCCTTGACGAACCCAGTATTTCATAATAGTAAAGTCCATTCTTTATTGATAAGTATTATTTGATAGATTAAATAATCATTCCCTTTTAACTGTTCTGCACTATTCATAATTTTGTAAACCTGTATTTTATCGCCTCTCAGTCATCTCTCCAAGCCAAAGCTTATCCTCATAAGGGAGTTGTTCCATTCCCTTTATCATTTTTGCCACCCTTCTCTGTACTTCTATATCTCTGCTATACCTTTTTTGAAATGTGGTGACCAGCACTGCACACAATACTCAAAGTGCAGTTGTACCTTGGAGCGATACAGAGGCATTGTGATATTTTTTGGTATGTTCGCTATTCTTTTCCTAATTATTCCTAACATTCTGCTCCCCTTTTCTGAGATGTGGCAACCAGATGTAGGGCCAGCTCAACCATCAGCAAAGAGGAGGTGGCACCTCCGGAGGCAGCTTCTGGGGGGGTGGCAAAGAGCAGCAGCAGCAATCAAAGCACAATAATAGATCATGACGGCCATACACACTTAACGAGCCATCAGTGCCTAGGGACAAATGTGATGTCCAATTATGCATTTTTGCAGGATTGTTGTAAGAGGGATGGTGTTTATTTATTTATGTATGTATGTATTTATTTATTTAACCAGTTTTATATACCACTTTATCCTTCAATCAAAGTGGTTGACAACACAAAAGGTCTACATTGAACGAGAGGGGTGGGGCAACATGATATACATGCAGACTTTTAGACATTTGGTATTTATTCTCTTCTATGCGTGGCAGTGGGGCTTGGCGTCCTAGATTAGGTGTGAGAAGTGTTCTGTGAACAGGAGAGTTTTGAGCACCTTGAGAAAGTCCTTACTGTCACTTAGTGCTCTCAGCTCATCTGGGAGGGGGTTCCAAAGGGCTGATGCTGAGAAAGATAAGGCTCTTTTAGAGGTGGTTTGCTTCGTCTTTTGGTATCTGGTGGGTGTTGGGATGATCAAGTTAATATATACAGTGCATCTTAAGCTATGAATCAACATTTTTATAAACTAAAGGCTCAGTTCACTCTGGGAGATTTCAACCTACAAAAATAAGGATAACTAGCTGATCTTCAGGGACGCTGAGGTACAAATAAATCCTCCTTCCAGTTTGAGTTAAGGTAAATTTAAGGAGAATTTCTAGAAGGTTGGGCAGGGACTAGTGGAGGGTAAAGGATGTTTATGAGATTGGAAGGAGAGCATCAGGAGTGTGGATCAGTCTCCCATGCAGGGCTGGTACAAGGATATGAGGTACCTTAGATGAGCCTTCAATCCTGCCATCCCCTTCCCACCCCTCTTCGGGACCTGCACTGATGGCAATGCCATTTAAACCATAATACAGTATTTACCCAACTCTCCATTGCTGTGTTGCTCTTTCCACTCTCTTTGACCTGGTGCATGGATGCAAATGTGCCCTGATGCAAACAGGAAGTCTATGTCAGAGGTGACGGAAGTGGCAGGTCAAAGAGAGAAGGAACAGCAAAGTGGCATCAGAGAGGTCAGGTAAGTGCTGCATTACTGCCACTGTGTGTTCCAGAAAGGGTGGCAGCAATGGCAATGGGCAGCCATGGGAACACTGATGCTCTAGGTGACCGTCTAGTTCTCCTACTGTGTCATTCCTAACAGGGGCTATACATTTTAAACAAAGGTAAGAATTTGTAGTTTTTTAAATTGCTACCTCTCTGACTGGGAGCTCTTAAAAGGGTTTGGTACATTTTTAAAACAAAATTACATTCTTTTTGGCGCTTTAGTTTAAAAGGAGAAATATTTTCTTTAGTGAGGTAGGTTTAAAACTCTGATTTAGTAATTTTCTCAGCTCTCTGGAACTACTGAAACCTAATCAGGTATTAGTTCCCTCCCTACCCCCCAACTCCCACCCACCCCTATTGAGCAGTCTTGCTTTATAGGGCACCTCCCCAATTAACAAAACACATGGAGTTGGAACAGCACATTTTGAATATAATTAAAGATATGTAACTGCTTTTTCTCTAAAAGGACAGCTGGGAAACCGGCTGGTACTTTGGTAGATCTCTCTCTTTTGCTTTAACAGATACCTAAGCTCCACAAAGAGAACAATGGCTGAGAAAAATCATATCGCTAAAGCTGTTGCCCCCGTTATAGCTTCTGCCTATTTCCAGACAGAGGTCCCAATGCTAGTCCCATGTGCAGGGTGCCTGCATGCTGAAGCTCTCAAGAAACAAGTGGAGGAACTCAGAGAAGAGGTGGTGAGGCTGAGGAGCATTCAAGATAGTGAGAAGTACATTGATGAGATCCTTCTTGCAACAACCAAGCTCTCCAGCGGAGGAGAAGATGGGTGCCTACAGAATGACGAAGATTGTACATGTCACCAAGGCCTGCAGAATCACCAAGCCAACTTCTCCAGCCCTTGAATTGAAGAACCATTATGCAGCCCTGGAAGTGGAGGAGGTGAAAGCATCCTTGGAAAGGGAAGGATCAGAGCTCAAGTACCCCAAAGTTGCAGAATCAGTGATCAGAAGGAAGCGAAGGGTATTGGTGATTGGTGACTCTCTTCTGAGGGGTACTGAAGTGTCCATCTGCCGACCAGACTTGATGTCCAGAGAGGTATGCTGTCTGCCAGGTGCCAAAATCCAAGATGTTACAGAGAGTTTTCTGAGACTCATCAAGCCCACTGACTACTACCCAATGTTGCTAATCCATGTCGGAACAAATGATACTGCCAGGTAACCCTCTGAGCACATCAAAAGTGACTTTGTGGCTCGGGACAGAGGATGAAGTAGATAGGTGCACAGGTCGTGTTCTCTTCAGTCCTTCCTGTTGAGGGTAAAGGCCAAGGCAGAGAGGCTCGCATTCTGGAGATTAATGCATGGCTATGTGGATGGTGTCATCAAGAGCATTTTGGTTTACTGGACATGGGATGCTGTTCCAAGGGTTGCAGAGCAGAGATGGCATCCTTCTGTCCAAGAAAGGTCGACGTGTCTTCAGTAGTAGACTGGCTAATCTACTGGAGAGGGCTTTAAATTAGATTTGTTGGGGATGGGTGAAGAAAACCCCCGGGTAAGTGAAAGCCCCCAGGTAAGTGAAACATTAAATACCTTTATGGAAATGGGTAAAAGGGGTAACATATGGAAAGCAGTGTGTATAAATGCCCATAGCATGGGAAATAAGATCCCTGATGTTGAAGCTTTGGTGGGAGTGGCTGACTTGGATTTAATGGCAGTTACAGAAACATGGTTCACAGAAAACCATAACTGGGATGTAACTATACCAGACTATACTTTTTCAGAAAGGACAGGGTAGGAAGAAGGGGAGTAGGAGTAGCGCTATATGTAAAAAATAATATTAAAGCTTTGGAATTCCAGAGCTTAAAAGGGAGAAAGGAAGCACTGTGGGTTAAACTAGAAAGAGGGAGCGAGGAATCTATTTGCATTGGCATGATATACAGACCTCCCTCAGACAGAGGTGGACAGAGAGTTAATTGAAGACATACACAGCATTGCTAGGAATGGGGAAGTACTACTGATAGGGGATTTTAATATGCCATATGTTGATTGGCACATTCCTGCTGCAGTATCATCTAAAAGTAAGGAGATCCTGGATTCTCTTCAGGGAGAACTATTCAGGCAATTGGTAACAGACCCCACAGGTGAAGAGGCCATACTGGACTTGGTGCTTACCAATGGTGAAAGTGTTTCTGATGTTATAGTGGGAGATCATTTTGCATCCAGTGATCACCAGATGATGTGGTTCAGTATAAGGACTAGGGCTGTTGGAATCCATTCAAAAGCGAGGGACTTAGACTTTAGGAAAACTAACTGCCAAGGTGGGCGAATACCTCAGGGAGTCGTTAGCGGAATGGGAACAGCTGGGGGATGTAGAAAAACAGTGGGCAAAACTGAAAGGGGATATTTTAAGGGCAACCAACCTTTATGTTAAAATGGTAAATAAAGGTAAAAGGAAAAGGAGACCGCTATGGATTTCGAAAGAAGTAGCTGAAAAGATGAAGAAAAAGAGGGAGGCCATCATGAAATACAAGAGATCACAGAGAGAGGAAGGCTGGCATCTACAGTATTTTTATTTATTTATTTATTACAGTTGCTTATATACCGCACTATTCGGCATCAGCGTGGTTCACAGTACAACAAAATGACCAAAACACACTTCTGTTTGGTTTTACATCGAACAGGGGTATAAACTTGGATAACAGGGGGGGTTGAACTATATACATGAACTATATACATGAAATATAAACATGAAATGGGTCAAATGCATGACGTAAAAGACCTATAACATGATTGAATTGAACAGTATAAAATAAGTCCGTTTCATATACAAAATACATTGTGAGAATGGGCTGTAAGAAAGGCAGTGTTTCTTGGTGGTGTTATCTAGAAACAACGCTGGCTGTGTTTCTTAGTTGGTGTTATCTGGAATCATCGCTGGCTGGGTAGTATTGGAGGAAGAGGTGATATTTGATAGCCTTCCTGAATTGGGTCAGGTCAGCAATGGCTCGAATGTTTGGTGGGAGTGTATTCCAAATTTTGGGGACGTAAAGGCTGAAGGCCCTATTCGCTGTCATGTTATTGCATTTATATAGTATATTTGGAAAAACTTAGAGAAGCTAGCAAAGTAGTCAGGAAAGCAAAGATTCAAAAAGAGGAGGAAGTAGCCAATGCAATAATTTGGGGGGATAAGACATTTTTCAGATATGTTAGTGAGAAGAGCAATGGCAAAAGTGGTATTGTCAGACTCAAGGGTGAAGGAGAGGAATATGTAGAAGCTGATGAGGATAAAGCTGAATTGCTTAGCAAATATTTCTGTTCTGTGTTCACAGATGAAGAACCAGGAATAGGACCTCAGAAAACACCCACAAACAGGAACAGAAGCAAGGGGCATCTTGAACAATTTTCAGAAGACTGTGTTCGTGAGAAACTAGCTAAACTTAAAGTAGACTAAGTGATGGGACCGGATGGGATACACCCTAGAATAAAGGGAACTTGGGGACGTTCTAGCTGCTTTTGGATCTTGACTCACCTGATCTCCTTTTTCTTTTCCTTTCTCCCTTGTTTTATTTCTGCCTACACCTTCTGTGTTGTCTGTCTTGACTAGATTGTAAGCTCTGATGAGCAAGGACTGTATCTTAAATGTCTGTGCAGCGCTGCGTATGACTTGTAGCACTATACAAATGCTCAGTAGTAGTGGTAATAGTAGTAGCAGCTCCACTGACTGACCTTTTAAATGCCTTGTTGGAGTTGGGAGTGGTGCCAAAGGACTGGAGAGAGGCTCATGTGGTGCCTTTACACAAAAGCGGAAGTAAGGATGTGGTTGAAAACTACAGGCCGGTTAGTTTAACTTCGGTGGTAAGTACATTTTTGGAAATGCTACTGAAAGAGAAAATAGTGATGTTTCTCGATTCCAGAAGATTACAGGAACTGAGGCAGCATGGATTCACCAGAGGCAGGTCTTGTCAGACAAATCTCATTGATTTCTTTGACTGGGTGACCAGGTAGTTGGACCGAGGGAGAGCCTTAAATGTGGTGTATTTAGATTTCTGTAAAGCCTTTGACACTGTTCCTCACAGGCGACTTATAAACAAACTGAGCACCTTAGGGATGGACCCTAAAGTTACTGCTTGGGTTAGAAATTCATGGAGTGGGAGGAGACAAAGAGTATAGGCAAATGGAACTCACTCTGAGGAGAAGGAAGTTACCAGTGGTGTGTCCCAGGGATCTGTCCTTGGTCCGATTCTTTTCAACATCTTTGTTAGTGATATAGCAGAAGAGCTGTCAGGTAAGGTTTGTCTCTTTGCCGATGATACCAAAATCTGCAATAGAATAGACACCTCAGAAGGTGTAGATAACATGAGGAGGGATCTAGCTAAGCTTGAAGAATGGTCTAGAATTTGGCAGCTTGGATTTAATGTTAAAAATGCAAGGTCATGCATTTAGGCTGCAGCAATCCAAGGGAGCAATATAGTATAGGAGTTGAAGTACTTTTTAAATTTATTTTTATTTAACATTTCTTATATAGCGCCTTTCATGATATCAAGGCAGTTTACATTGAACAAACTGAAATTACATTGAACAGGGCATTATAACTTGGAGACAACTATTTTACAGGGAACATGGGCAATGGAGGGTTAAGTGGCTTGCCCAAGACCACAAGGAGCACCTGTGGGACTAGAAACCCCAGTCCTTCCGACCCAAGGTTGCTGTCCCCTAGTGGGATTTGAACCCCCAACCTTTTGTCCACTAAAGAAGAGTGGGACCTAGGCGTGGTTGTGTCTGATGATCTTAAAGTAGCTAAACAGGTAGAAAAGGTGACAGCAAAAGCTAGAAGGATGCTTGAGTGCATACGGAGAGGAATAGCTAGCAGCAAAAAGGAGATGATAGTGCCTTTGTATAAGTCTTTGGTGCAACTTCATTTGGAGTATAGTATGCAATTCTGGAGACCGCACCTTCAAAAGGATATAAACAGGATGGAGTCAGTACAGAGGGTGGCTACTAAAATGGTTTGTGGTCTTCATTATAAAGCATACAAGGACAAACTTAAGGATCTTAATATGTACACCTTAGAGGAAAGGCAGGATAGAGGTGATATGATTGAGAATTTTAAATACCTCCATGGCATAAATGCACAGGGGGAGAGCCTCTTTCGATTGAAAGCAAGTTCTCTTATGAGGGGACATGGGATGAGGTTGAAAGGGGATAGATTCAAAAGTGATATGTGGAAATATTTCTTTATGGAAATATTGGTGGATCCGTGGAATAGTCTCCTAATGGAGGTGGTAGAGATGAGGACAATATCTGAATTCAAAAAAGCATGGGACAAACACAGAGGATCTCTAAAGGAAAAAAGGGGACTGTTGTAGTTGTTGATATAAGGACAGACTAGATAGGCCATGTGGTCTTTTTCTGTCATCATTTTTCTATGTTCTATGTTTCTATGCTAGTCCTGCCCACATACTTTCATGTTTTTAATTTGGCACTGGCAAGGAGAGTGAGAGGGCAGAGAATGGGCACAGAGAGGACATGAGCCATTTTTTAAACCTAATTCCAATCAGGATGGAAAGAGCAGGATTGGAGTGTGGGGTAAAATGAAATTTGTTTTACTTGAAGGCCTATCAGAGAGAGAACATAAGAACATAAGAAATGCCCTACTGGCTCACACCAAAGTTCCATCATACCCAGTGTGCTGTTTCCAACAGTGGTCACTCTAGGTCACAAGTACATGACATATCCCAAAAGCAGACTGTTCCATACTACTTATCTCCAGTGGTTTTCTCTTGGATTACCTTAATAGTGGTTTATGGACATTTCCTCCAGAACTTTGTCCAGACCTTTTTTAAACCGAGCTACACTATCTGCTTTCACCATATCTGCTGGCAATGAGTTCCAAAGACTAATTATACATTGAGAGAAAAATATTTTTTCCTATCAGTTTTAAATATACTACTTTGTAGCTTCATGGCGTGTTCCCTAGTCCATGTATTTTTTTAAAGAGTGAACAATCGATTTGCATCTAGCCATTCCACTCCGCTTAGGCTTTCATAGACCTTTATCATATCTCCCCTTAAAGCCGGCGCTACCATTAGGTGAACCAGGTGGTCTCCTAGAGTGCTAGTGTTCAGTAGGCGGCCCATTGCCACTGCTGCCGATCCTTTCCATGAACTGCAGCAGCAGCAATTGCTTCTAATCAGTGACACAGCGCTTACCATAAGATCCGGCGCTGTGTTGCTATTCCTGCTTCTGCCCCCTCCAATGCAAACGTCCTGTGGGGCCTAGGAGTAAAAAATGTGTAGGATTTGGATTTGAGACTTAATAATTAGTATTTTCAAACCTATGCTCAAGGCACGTTACAGTTCGGGTTTCTGAATCAGGGTGCAGAACAGAATATTACGTGAATTGTAAAGTAAACAGCTGGACATAGCTGAAGAACACAAGAACATAATAAATGCCAAAGGTCCATCGAGCCCAGCACCCTGTCCACTGAGCCCAGCACCCTGTTTCCAACAGTGGCTAATTCAGGTCACAAGTACCTGTCGGGTTGATGCATATCTCAGGGGTAAGCAGTGGATTTCCCTGGTCCTCTTTAATAATGGTTTATGGACATTTCCTCCAGGAACTTGTCCAAACCTCCTTTAAACCCAGCAATACTAACAGCTTTCACTACATCCTCCGGCAATGAATTCTAGAGTTTGATTACATGTTGTGTGAAAAAAATATTTTCTCCAATTAGTCTTAAATGTGCTACATTGTAGCTTCATTACATGTCCCCTAGCCTTTACACTTTTTGAAGGAGTAAACAACTGATACATGTACCCATTCCACTCCACTTTTTATTTTATAGACTTTTATAGATGTGGCTTTAATTGACTGGGGGAACAGAGCAGGAGTGTTTAATTCTTCTGAACAAGCTGGGAGTAGGGACCTGGCCATGGAAGAGTGTGTGATTTTCCAAGACTGTACAGTAGTGAGAGTGAAGTTAAATCTTGTACAGGGCTGGATTCAAGATTTTGTTTCCCATGGGCAAGACCAGACAGCAGATCCCAAAGAGGGGGAGAGGAGGATCAGAGATCCCAAAGACTAGGGAGCCAGGAGAGGAGCAGAGGAAAGTCATAGGGTCACAGTGGTGTCTCTTGAATGCAGCACATGTACAGGTCCTAAACTAAGTGGAAGCAGGCTCCTCTTTGATCCAGGTAGTTGACACTTTCGAAATTTGGCACTCTAGTCAGTTCCCAAATCTAGGCCTGGTGGGCAGCTGGGCATGACAGAGTTGTTAGTTATCAGCTGGCATTGGAATTGTGATATCACTGTTTGAGCAGCAGCAGCAGCAACACCATCCATTGTCCCTAATTGAATACTGCAAGATAGACTGGACAATATCTAGAATTTTCCAGAACACAGAAGGTTATCTTCTACTCAGTCACATCATGCTTGGAAATGATGCCTTTGGGAAGGAAAATACAAAACCTATTTAAAGTGTGTGTGTGTGTGTGTGTGAGGAGGATTGCAGCTGAGGGTGGCCAAACTCTAGCTCCTCATTTCTTTTAGGAAGAGCCACAGGCATAAGAGCAGAGGAATAGAAAGCAAAGGAAAAAGGAGTGACTGTGCAAACCTTGCCACCCCTAGTTCAACTGGAGTGAAGTCCTGCCTGTGCAAGTGACCTAGGAGCCATCTACTCACAGAGAGATACAGAAGAAGTTACAAGAAAAAAGCATCTCAATGATCAAAGAACATCTGAGCCAGAAGCACTTGCAAAACGGTTCTGGGGACCTGCATCTACAAGGGCAACCCACTCTAAAGAAGGGAGGAATCCAGAGCTCCTCAGTGCACAGTGATACTAGAGCAAGGATTGAATACAGGACAGTTTCAGAGACCTATGCCTGCATTATTACCAACTGGTAAAGAGTAGTAAAGTAGAGAGGGGTTCTTATTCAGGGAGAAAAAACATGATAAACATTAGACGTGCAGGAATGGAGAAACTTGGAATACACTATAGAGTTTTCAGAGTAGAGTGTTTGACCATCCTATAGTGAAAGGAAGAAAGAGGAGCCTGTTTGGAACAAGGGGAGGAAAGAGAAGACATAATCTGCTTGTAATATAGTTCTTGTTGCTTTTTATTAGTTGTTATAAATATTGAATCAGTGACCCCTAAACTTAAGTAAACCCATAGGTTAGAACACAAACTTTGGACTAGGATGAAAAGAGGTGTAAAAGGAATTTAAATTCTAAGGGCCTCCCAGTTTATGTTGGTCCCCATTCAATGAGCCCTGAAATTGAATTCCAAGAGTATGGACTGAAAGACACAAAACCCCCTTGGAATTCTGTGCCCCCCAGCCTGCTAAGCAGCATAAGGACTGCTGTAAGGACTACATGCAGACTTAAGGGGCTACAGAATAAACCCAAAGATGCTTGAGAACTGATTGAACTCTGATCTGAGTGTCCAAGACAAGCAGCAGAGGCGTAACTGAGGGCAGCAGCTGAGGATAGCATTGCAGCTGTCAGCATGAGCAGTAACATATTAGATTTTTGCTGTTTGCTAGTGTGTGAATAATGTGGACATTATCTAAAGCACATTGATTTATGCTTGAAGACCTCATTAACATTTTTGGTTGCTGAGCCGATGAAGCATGCTCTGTCAATGCATCATGTTTTTTTTATTGATTTGTGCAATACTCGTTCAAAGTTTAAAGTTACATAATGACTATAAGGATTACTCAGTTTTAAATTAAGAGCTACGTTGGCTACCCTTCTAAGCTAGAATGGCTCAGAGCCTACACTTTCTAAACTAAACAAGTTCTGCTGACTTGAAAATCATTATTTATTTAGCAATGCTTATATACCATTTTTCACTGGGTCAAAGCATTGTTTATTCAGGGACAGTATGTATTTTCCTTGTCCCTGAAGGGCTCACAATCAATATTTTGTACCTGAGGCAACAGAGGGTAAAAGTGGCTTGCCCAAGGCCATAAGAAGCACCTGCAGGTCTAGAAACCCCAATTCCTCTTGCCTGAGGTTGCTGTCCTCCAGTGGGATTCAAGTCCCTGGCTCTCTAGCCCATGGAAGTGTGCACTAACCACTAGGCCACACCTCCCTCCTATTACTAGCTTAATGTAATACACCTACATAACCTGATGCGAAAATGACCAAGGCAGGTGGCATCTTATAGACTTATTGAGGCATGAGCTTGTGAGGACCATAGTCCACTTCATCAGATTGGGGCCTTTTCAAATCTTAACCACTTCTCTTAATGGACACATTTTACATAGACCTTTGTTTGTCCTGTATGTTTGTCCCGACTGGATTGTAAGCTCCGTGAAGCAAGGACTGTCTCTTATGTGTGTCTGCACAAGGCTGCCTATGGAGCAATTTTAGAAGAACTATGTGCCATTTACATGTGTAACTGGTGGGTTTACTTTTGTAAATCAGCATGCACGTATAAGACATGATTTTAAAAAAGGAGCTACCATGGGTGTAGTTTGAGGAGGGTGAGGGGGCAATGCCCCCCTCAAATATTGTAGCTCATTGGCATCCAAGTGGGGTGCCTCCATCCCTCTGCTGCTTCTGGTCAAACAACTTTTTCATGCAGTGACTGCAACAGCAATAATGAGAGGAAGTGTAAAGTGTGCTGCCCACTACGAATCACTCCAGCCCATGCACTATGAACTCTGCTGTGTCCCACCCCCAATAGGAAGTACATGCCAAAGAGGGTGGGACAGGACAGAGTGTTCACAGCACATGGACTAGAGTGATCTGCAGTGAGCAGTGTGCTTTACTCTTCCTCTTACTATTTCTGTTGCTGTCACTGCTGGACCAAGTAGGGAGATGATCAGTTGGAGTGGGGTTGAGGGAGAAGGGTGGAGATGCTGAACCATTTTGGGTGGAGGGCAGAGAGCGAAGAGATACCAGGCTCTGTGGGAGAGGACGGGAGGACAGAGGAGATATTAGATCATGTGGGGCAAGGGAAAGGGACAGAGGGGATATGATGAACCATGTATGGGGGAGAGAGAGAGAAGCTGGACATAGGGCATAGGGGGAAAAGGGAAACAGAAGAGAGATTCTGGACTGAGGGAAGGAGAAACAAGTTGGCTGAAGCTGGCATATGGTGGGATGAATGAAGGCGGCTTCATGTTAGAAAAAGGGTCTAATGCTGAGCTGATACTGGCCAATGCTGGGAGTCCAGTAGGAGAAGGGGGCTGATGTTGAGGGAGTAGGAAGGAAGAGAAGGATGGAGGAACAAGGTCATATGTAGGGGAAGGTAGAGCTGAAACTGCAAAGGTGGATGCTGGGGGTAAGGAGAAGGAAAGGCATATTTAAGGAATATTGGAAAAGGGAGTATAAGGGATGAGTTGGGGGAATGAATGCTGGGGTGGAGGAGACCATTAAACCAAAAAAAGCCCAGTCAAGAAAGTATCAAATGACAACCACTATCCAAATGCACACCTTATCCAAACACAAAAATATATATAAAAACAAGGAAAATATATATTTTTATATATTAAGGACCTCAGTAAAAGCACATGGCAGATCAAATATATAATCAACCAATCATGAGTCCCCAACTTTATTTTGAATACAAAAACAAGTCTGAAATTTCAAATTTTGTAACTTTATATAAAAAGGAGGTTATTCCATAAAGCAAACAACCCGCCTTGATTGTATGGCTTAGACCTTTTCAGAGGTAAAACGTCTGCCGCATATGCCGAACCATCACGGCCCCGCACGCACATGGCCATTGTGCGGGGTAAAGGGCTGTATGTGTTGCCAACAGAGGCATTATCTGATTGTAGTCTGCAGTACATGTTGAATGGCAACATATTTGAACCAGTGAGCTCCGTGGCCTGGTGTGGAGAGAGCTGCAGTGTAGATGTTGGCCATCTGCCTCAGGAACAGAGTCCAGGGATGGGAGTGAGATCTTGCCCTCATAGCACACCGGGTATACCATATACTGTATATGTTTCACTTTGGAGTGTGCTATTCCCCTGGATATGGCACAGCAGGTTACCCACAGCACTATGGGCACTGGCACTGGCGTTGACATGCTCCGGCATCCCTATTTTGCACAGCCGCAGGTCTGGGAGGACATGACTGTCAGGCCGGAACCTGAACTGTAGAGATGTCCACTGCATGAATAGCAGCCAGGGATGGGCAGGACTGTACTGACTGTAACCTGGCAGTGCACCTTTTCACTACAGAGGCATTGCCGCACGGAAATGGGGAGGTTTGGCAACGTCTATCAATGTGGAAAACAGTGTGCAGATGTATGTCTATGTCTACGATGCAGGAACAGCATGTTCATCTAATCCAATGATTCTGGAAACGGGTGTATGTTGGCCTTATCCACCATTTCTACGTGCCCATGGGCGTGGCGTTCATGTCCCGGAATCACACTCAATGTCTTTTAGAATAAAAAAAGCAATAACAAAAAAGCCCACCACAATATTTATCTTTTTTGCTTTTGTTGCTCTCAAACACTTTAGGGCATGTTTACTAAGCTGGGCTAATGGTTATCATGCCCTTTGGTACATGCTTACTACTGCTAGTACTACTACAACTGATCATTTGTATAGCTCTACAAGGCTTACGCAGTGCTGTATAGACACATGTAAAAGACAGTCCCTGCTAATCAGAGCTTACAGTCTAGTCAAGACAGACAACACAACAGCTGAGGACAAGGATACATCTAGGGAAATGGTAAGGAACACATAGGAGACTAAGCGGATCAGGATCCAAAAGCGGCCTCGAAGAGGTGAGTTTTCAGCCTGGATTTCAAAAGATCCAGAGATGAAGCCTGATGTAAAGACTCAGGTAGTTTGTTCCAGAGATAAGTGTAATCTTCTGGTAATGTAATCTTCCGCCGCTGCTCTCCACTTTTGGCTACACTCCGTTTGTTCCTGGGTTCATTTCACAGAGACAGTAGGGTAAGCAGCATAAATAAGACAACCAAAACTGGTGTGGCTTGGAAAAAGAGTTTTATATTGAAATGGAGTGGAGGAGTGGCCTAGTGGTTGGGACAAGGTACTTCAGGCCGGAAGGTCGGGGGTTCAAATCCCACTAGAGGACAGCAACCTTGGGCCGGAAGGACTGGGGTTTCTAGTCCCACAGGTGCTCCTTGTGGTCTTGGGCAAGCCACTTAACCCTCCATAGCCCATGTTCCCTGTAAAATAGTTATCTCCAAGTTATAATGCCCTGTTCAATGTAATTTCAGTTTGTTCAATGTAAACCGCACTGATGCAGAATAGCGTGGTATATAAGAGAATGTAAATAAATAAAAAATAAAATAGGCTTATTACATAGGTACAGAACAGAGATATAGTGGTTGTTACAGAGCTGCTTCAGTGTACATCAATGAATCTATATGTGTGTGTGCATGTGTGAAGTGTGAGAAAGAATAGAGTATATGATAGACTCTATGTGTGTGCATGTGTGTGTGAGAGAGATCAGAGAGAGAGAGAGAGGGGGGGAGGGGTGAAGAGAAGTGATTGTCAGAGCCTCCTGTCCTTCATGTCCGATGAATAGAGAGAGAGAAAGAGGAAGTATTTCTGTCCTTTGTAGTGAGTTTCCTTTTGAGGTCTGCTATTGTTTCCAGCACCTCCCTTTGAGGTCTGCTATCACTTGATTTAGCAAGGAGGGGCTGCAGACCAATCTCATCAGGCCCGGAGACTGACATCACCAGGGGGTCACAGCTAATCTCATCTTGTAAACTACCCTCATTAAGTTTGGAGACTGACATCACCAGAGTAACAAAGCTGCTTGAAATCCAAGGTCTGGAAAAAAGCCATGACACCTATGCTAGGCATAATGTCAGCAAGGTGAAAGGATTGAAGTCTGGAGTTGGCAGTAGAAGAGAAGGGCACAGATAGAAGGGATCTACCAGAAGAGTGGAGTTCCCGAGGAGGGGTGTAGAGAGAGATAAGAGAGGAAAGGTAATGAGGAGCAGCAGAATGAGTAGTACATGTATAGAACAGTAGGAAAAGTTTGAAGTAGATATGGAAATGCATAGAGAGCCAATGAAGTGACCTGAGAAGAAGGGTTATATGAGCATATCAAGACTAGTGGAAGATTAGCCATGCAGCTGAGTTCTGAACAGATTGAAGGGGAGAGAGATGATTCAAGGGAGACCAACAAGGGGAGGTTGCAATAGTCTAGACAGGAGGTGACTAAAGAGTGAATAAGTATCTTAGCAGTATGTTCAGAAAGGAAGGGGCACATTTTACTGATGTTATAGAGAAAGAAATGACAGGTTTTAGCTATCAGTTGGATGTGTATGAAGAAGGAAAGGAAGGAGTCAAAGCTGACCCCAAGGTTGCGAGCTGAAGAAACAGGGAGTGGTAGAGCATTATCCAGAGAGATTGAGAAAGGAGGAAGGGGGGAGGTGGGTTTAATGGGAAAAATAAGAAGCTTGGTTTTGGTCATGTTCAATTTCAATTGGCGGTGAGACATCCAGGCAGCAATGTCAGACAGACAGGCAGAGATCCGGGCCTGGATTGCCAGTGAGATTTCAGGTATAGAGAGGTAGATCTGAGAGTCATCAGAGTAAACATGGTACTCAAAACCATGGAAGGAGATGATAGCACCAAGAGACTGGGTACAGAGAGAGAAAAGAAGTGGGCCCGTGACAGACCCTTGAGGTACACCAATTGAAAGCGGGACAACAGTAGAGGAGGATTCACCAGAAAAAAACACTGAAAGTGTGATGGGAGAGATAGGAAGAGAACCAGGATAGCACAGAGCCCTTAAAACCAAGCAAGGACAAGGTTTCAAATAGAAGGTGGCGGTCCATAGTGTCAAAAGCAGCAGAAAGATCAAAAAGGATGAGGATCGAGTAAAGGCCCTTGGACTGTGCCAGGAACAGGTCGCTGAAGACTTTGGCAAGAGCCATTTCAGTAGAATGCAAAAGACAAAAGCCAGATTGCAATGGATCCTGAAGGGCTTGAGAGAAGAGAAAATTAAGGCAACGGCGGTGAACCGCATGTTCAAGTAGTTTAGAAATGAAGGGGAGGGGGGATATGGGTCAATAATTAGATGGACAGGTAGGGCCCGGTACTGAATTATGCCTGCTATGTGCAATTATGGTGCATAGCCACTTGCGCCTATCCTTAACCCTGGATATTCAATGCTGGGGTCATATGTGGCTCTGGTATTGAATATCTGGGTGTGCCGCACAGCATCACAGCCGCAGTAGCTAACTGGGCAGTGGCGATATTGCATAGGTGAGCTTTTGCTATGCCTATCTGTTAGCCATAGGTTGCTAACCGGGCAACATGAAATATTGCCACTGCCTGGTTAGTGACTGTCACCTCCTCCACTCCTACTTGGAATGCCCACAACACATCCCAATGCTAAATGGTTAGCATCAGTGCATGTAGAGGAGAAGATCGGGGATATTCAGTGGGAATATACCACTGAGCACCATTTACATGGTTTATAGAGCTGTAAACCGTGTGAATGCCTTTCAAATATCGGGCCTGAAGGGTCTAGTGGGGGTTTCTGGAGGAGAGGTGTGACCATAGCATGCTTGAAGGCTGCAGAAAGAGTTGCAGTGGAGAGTGATACATTGAGAATATGAGAGATGGAAGGGATGACAGTGGAGGAGATGGAGCTTAGGAGATGAGTGGGAAAAGGATCAGAGGAGCAGGTAGTGAGTTTGGAGGAGGAAAGAAGATGTGTAATTTCCTCCTCAGAGATCTTAGAAAAGGAAGAAAGGGTGGCAGAGGTTGAGGGGAGGAGCTGGGAGTGAAGAGGGGGAAGAGAGGATGGAGCTGATCTCATGGGGAATTAGAGTATAATCTTGCAAACTGTGTCGTGGAAATAGTCAGGCAAAGATTGGGCAGAAAGGGGAGGAGGGATCAGAGGTGGAGGCACCTTGAGGAGAGAGTTGAGCAATGTAAAGAGATAGTGAAGGTCAGAGGCAAGAGACTCAGTCAGGTGGATATAATAACCTTGTTTGGCGAGTGCTATGGCTGACTGGAAAGAGGCAAGCATGAATTTGAAGTATAAAAAAGTCTGCAAGGGTGCAGGATTTGAGCCAAATGCACTCAGCTGAGTGGGCACAGGAACATAGATATTGGGTAGTCAAAGAAAGTTAGGGCTGAGGTATAGCACACCTCACAGGATGTGGCATGGGTGGAGCAAGAACACTCAGAGCAGAGGAAAGTGCACTATTATAAGAAGCTACTACCTCATCAACAGATTCATATGACATAGTGGAGGAAAGAGGTGATGAGACAGTAATGGAGAGAGCCGATTGGTTGATAGCATGAAGATTTCTAAAGAGGTTGGAGGAGACTGGGTGAGATTGAGGCAGGGGATGATGAAGAGTGAAGCTTAGCAGGTGATGGTCAGATAAGGGAAGAACTGAGGTACAGACATTTGAGGGTAAGCAATTAGAGAAGAAGACAGGGTCAAGGTAGTAACCGTGCTGGTGAGTGGGGGGCAGTAGAGCCAAGCTTGATGTTGAATAAGATGGAAAGGGAAAAGAGCTTTAAAGCATAAAGTTTAGAGGGGTTATCATCATGAATGTTAAAATCCCCAAGAAAAAGAGAGGAGGAAGATGAATCCAGAAAGAAAGAATGGCAGATGGTTTGGACTTCAAAGGAGGGAAAGGAGTGAGACTGAGGGAGCAGGAGGGGTTGAAATTGGTAGGAATGAGAGAGTAGAAACCCAATACTACCACCATAGCCAGTGGGATGAGGAGAATTGGTAGCTGCCATGACAGAAGGTAGAAACTGAAGCTGAGTCTTCTGAGAAGAGCCAGGTCTCAGTTAGAGCAAGAAGATGGAGACCATTAGAGACAAAGAGATCACGAATAAAGGCAAACTTATTTGAGATGGAGTGTGCTTGCTGCAAGGCGCATGAGAAAGGGAGAGAGGAGGGGGGAAAAGAGGAATATGAATAAGATTTGAGCAGTGGTGTGAGGATCTGTCCTGAAAGTGTGACAAAAGTTTAGGGGGGCCAGAGTTGGGATTGATATATCTAGATGACAGAAGGAGAAGGAGCAGAAGAGTGCAGGGCAGAGAGGAGATGGCATGATGGTAGAGGGTGAGGTGCTTTCAGAGAGAGACAGAGAGAAGATGGCTCAATAAGAGAAAGAAAATGGTGCAGCTCAAGACCTGATGATAGGGTAGATAACAAGATGGTGGGAGAAATGAGGTTAGTAAAGAGGAGATGGTAAGGATGGGGGGGGGGGGGTTGAAGTTGTTAGTATGAGAGGAGAAACTTTAGGGAGTATCAACAATAGGATGGAGAGGTGAGCAGAAGTCATAAGTCACTGCATTGTTATGTTATCTGTAAACCGTCTTGATTCACAGAAAGACGGTATATAAAAACTGTTAAATAAATAAATAAGATATATATGAAGGATAGGCAGGAGAAAGATCTCGGGGGATTAGGTTGCACCTGTGAGTAATAGCAGTAATGAGCAAAGGACAGCTGTAAGAGACTGTTAGCCAGGGGGTGGGTGGGTTGTGGGGTGGAAGGGAAGGATAATAAGGAAGAGGAAGAGCAAGAGATAGACAGCTGAAAATAAGAGGGAGCTGAACAATATTATAGAAAAATACAGATAAGGTAAAAAGCAGACTAAGGGGTATGTTTACTAAGCAGTCTTAACATGCGCCCGGTGATAGTGTGCAGGCTGCCATAAAAGGAGTGGGCGTTTCGGTCTTAACGTAGCAAAATGGGATTATCGCGCAATAACGTGCGCTGCACACATTATCGGGCAAAACGCCGCTAAGCACGTTAACGCGTGGCAATTTTAAGTAGGTACGCAGACATGCAAACACAGAAACAGAGGTGTAGCACAATGGTTAATATGCTGACTGATGGTACAGGGGTCATGAGTTTGATCCCCCAGTATGCATAAGGCTGGCTGAGGCATTTGCTTTTACGTGTAAGTATTGCTTTCTGAGGCATTTCATTTTTATTTTAATTATTGCTTCCAGCAAACACACCCTTATGTGCCGTAACCTAAGGTGCCACATAAGGCACCCTATAAGGCACTCCATAGGGCACATTATAAAGTGCACTGTCTGCCAAGGCACCCTATAATGTCCCTTTTAGGGCACCCTATAAGGCGCTTTATAGGACACCTTATAAGGCACTTTATAGGGCGCCTTATAAGGTGCCTTATAAGGTGCACCTTAACCCACCCGTGTCCATGATGCACTGCACATGCAAGTCAGCAGTCTACAGATGATCACAAGATGGGGTATGCACAAACACAGCACCTCGGCCTGGTAGGGGGAACTGACCGTGTGCACCCCCCACAGCAGCTCAGCCTGGTAGGGGGTACTGACCGTGTGTGTTACTGGCACAGAGTAGCTACAGACCGTCACATTGTGTGGCTACTGTACTCACCCTGAGGGTGAGGTGAGGCGCCCAGCACCAGGTTCACAGCACCTTTCATGGCTGAGATACACCATGCTGCAGGTCCCCATCAGTGCTACTGTGTGTGATAGGTAGTTTCTGCAGACACACCTAGGATACATCTGTGTCCATCTGTATTTCTCAGTCATGTCTAGCCCTTATGGGCTATGATGCACCCAGATTAGTGCATATCCAGTGTTGGTGCCATGGTTACATGATGTAGGTGAAGGGGGGGTGTTTGGACCTATAGGCGGATTATGTACCACCACCCAACCCACCCTACCCTCTGGGGCTCAGGGTGGGAAACAGGATCTCCCAACAACATATCCACATTCTACCTCCCTGCAATGGTGGCAGTAGAGGGGACTATCAACCCTAGTCCTGCTGGGGAACAGACACCCTACAGGACACTCAATGCAGATCTGTACATATCCATAAAGCAATAGCAGACAGACAGTAGGCCTGGAAATGCTCAGCTGCCCCCCCACCACCATCTGACATTCTCCAGCAGCAAGCCTCCAGCCACTGCACTCTGCAAGGTGTCCCAGCAAGACAAATACGAACTACAGACAGTCTGCTAGCTGGTCCATGTTCCTGGAGAAGATGCATGTACCCAGAACTGGGATATCAGCATACACACCAAGCAGATAAGCCAGCAATTGGGCCACAAAAGAAAACCCATAAACATCACATGAGAGAAACACTATATAGCACTATGGGGGAACCTAGCCATGCCATGGTCACTGCTCAGTCAGGGTGAGAGTGATCTCCCAGCAGGACATGCTGTGGCCACCCTGTCAGTGCAGGTGGTGGCCGGGCACTACAATGTCCGAGCCATTGCCCTATGCCCTGTGCAGATGCATCCAGGCCAGGCCACCCTATCCATGCTATTCCCACAGTACCTTGCTCCTCATTATGCACATTGGCAGGCCAATATTGGCAACAGTGCTAGCTGTGTGGGCTGTGGAGGGTGTTGGCAGCCACCACACACTGGATAGACAGACACATACTCCACACACCTATGCCAGCATTGTGCATCTATAGAGGTGTTTGGCAGTCCTGGCCACCGCACCAGTCCTGGGTACAGTGCAGGCATGGCTATGGTATGCTATACTTTTGCGGTCACTCCCCAGGGTGGTAAACACTGTCAGACACAAGACCTGTAGCACACTCCACAGACATCAGAAAGGTTGCTATGATGCAGCTCAATCAGAAAATTGCACTTAACTTCGGAATTGCTATCTGCCAGTAATCATAGCAACCTTTTGATAGATGTGTACCGTATTCCCAGGTTTAGGGTGGCATTGCTAAGGTATGCAAGTGCTAGTATTGGGAGATGCACTCAGGGCCCAACATCCTGCCTCTCCAGGAGGCATTGGATAATGGAGCCTGTGGGTGCGGGTGTGTCTGCCCCTGTTGACTGCTGCTTTAGGGCAGAGGTTCCCAACTCCAGTCCTGGTGGGCCAAACACTGTTTGGGTTTTCATGCTGTCCCTCATGAATATGCATGAGATACATCTGCATACCATGGGGGTGGCGCATAGAAATGCAGCACAGGCATCTTTATTAGAGGCAGCATGGAACCTGAATGGTGTTTGGCCCTCCAGGACTGCATTTAGGAGACTCTGCTCTAGGTAATGCACATGTTTATGGTGTCTGTGCTCTGTAGGGTAAAATCTAGGTGTTTTGGGCATGTTTACGTCATCTGCAATAAAGGTTCAGTCTGTATTAACATGTTTTAGTAGTGGGTAAAATATGGGGACTGGGTTGGCAGGAACCACAGCTGGGACTTGAACCTGTGACCTTCTGAGCACACTGACTGTGTGCACCGCACCACAGTGTTGCCACAGAGACAGTGCATTCCCTAGTGATACCATGACTGTTTGTCAGACAGGGCCTGTCTGTTGCAGTGCATGGCACCCACCTACATAGGGCTAGGCCATGGTCTGCTCTGGGCAGCTGCCACTGCCCCCTCCACCACCAGTACCCCTCTGCCATCATGCTGACATGCCCTTCTGCTGGTGGTGCTGGTGGTGCGCAGTCTCAGGCCATCCAGTGTGAGGGTAGGCGGCTCCCTATGGTGTGGGTTCTGGGGTAGGGGTGCCTGCATAGTTGTCCACGCTTCCCCCCCAGCATCGCCTGCCAATGTTCCGTGCCATTGGGGGTACCTGCTGGGTACTATCCCCTGTGACACCGTGGGAAGCACACTCGTGCCCATGTTGGGCCCTCAGCAGTTGCTGTCTGGTTGCTCTACTGTTTCAGCATTCCTACGGGCCAGCTAGGCATCTGCCTAGTCCGCACTGTGGCCCAGCTGCACCACAGCATGTGCCGCCTGCAGCCCTCTGTGTCCCCTTTTCCAGCATCTGTCCAGTTGCCCGTTCCGACATGCCCACCCTGCTGTTGCGGAACATGTGCACGCCATAGGAAACCTGTCCAATGGAGAGGAAAGCCCTGCTCAGCGCAATTTCACTGTGGGCTCATTCACCTTGTATGGGGACGGAACATAGACCCTTCCAAAATTCATATCTTGTTTTTGGAGCTTTCTTGGGAGTGTTTTTTGCTCTTTCCCATTGATATCACTATTGCCCAGCTTGGTTATTTTTTTTTTACATTTTCTTCTGTTCATTTGCACTGTTTATTTGCCCTTTTGTTCCGTGCACATGTATCACACTTATCACTTTTTTTTAGGTTTCCCTGGTTTTGCTGTACATTGCTGACGGAAATGGTTTCTTTTCCCTTTAACCTTTGAGAGGCCGCTCATAGAAGCAATTGCTTCTAATACTTAATTGTTATGTATTTTAGTACACTACATGTAAATATTCAAATATAAATTTTCAGCTAATTTGGATATGTACTTCCTAGGAAAAAGCATGTTCCATTTGTGGAACGTTGGCCCCTCCAAGCGTCATTTTTTCAAAAATTTTAATTGCTTTTTTTTATTGAATATCGTAAACTGGAAACAAACAAATACTTCAATTAAGCAATTTTTAAAAGTAATTAGACACAAACGGAGATGACTGTACAGAATAAAGCTTGAAGGGAAAATTTCAGCGAGAGTGAAAATCCGGAAAACACTTCTCGTGCAGGCGCTTGCCACAAAACTGGCACCATTTTTTTGTATTCTTAGACCAGACAATGCAACGACCTTGGCTTGTAGAAGACAAATAGTGACTGGTGTTAGCTGAAGCTGTAATAGCAGAGGGAATCGAAGCTGTTGGGCCACATTTTCAAGAACGATAGCCCTCGAGTCCAACTTTCATAGCCACCAAAGCAACCTCGCGGCGGAAATCCAAATGACTCAGGGCTTGTTTGCCCAAAAGATGACATTGCAAATGCCAGGCAGCAGCAACGGCCATATTTAGACCATTGGCAAACAAATTCCACCACTATTTTTTGCTTCGTAATTTAGGACGGTAGCTACCTAGCAAACGATCTAACAAGTCGACACCACCCATACTTTGGTTATAAGCTCCAATCAATTTTGGCTGCTTGATAATGATTTTTTGCTTTTGTTTGACAGAATATCGATTGGCATTTTGAAGAGGTTTTGGCTGCATCCAATTTGACATGACTGTAACCACACTGTTGTCATTCCAATGGACACACACCACATTACCATCACCATGGTATTCGCTACGAGGCTTTTTGGCAAGCTCCTTTGAAGAAACCAAGGGGCACTTGCTGGTACGGTTTTCACGAACAGTTCCAACAGCATGAAAGCCTTTTGCTTTCAGATCAATCATGAGATCATATGAAGTGAAATAGTTGTCAAAAAACAAGCTGTGATGATTTGGATTTTCAACAACTGATATCAAATCAACTCTAGTGCCAAGTGGAACATTGTACTGAGGACCATCTTTTTCCTTGGCACCAGTGTAAATTTGCATCGAAAATAGATATCCAGCAGGGCAGCACAACATCCACACTTTGTAACCGAATCGAATTGGCTTACCTCGAATAAACATTTTGCAACTGTGGTGCCCGTAATATGGCAACATTGATTCATCAATACTCAAGTTTTCACTGAACACTCCACCGACTTTCACAAACTGTGCTGTGTGATGATCGTAAAATGGCTCAATTTTTGCTACTTTTCCAGGTTGCAAATTGAGATTATCAACAATGTGGAAGTAAGTTTTCAAATCCCGGAAACGTTTGCGACTCATTATCTTTGGGACAATATTATTGCTCAAATCCTCGACGGTCGACCAATAGTGACTTTCTTTGGGCAACTGGTGGTATCCACTGAGGAGCAAAATGCCAAAAAAACGAATCAACTCGTCCCCATTTGTATCAATATTTGCCAATTTCTGCTGAGCATAAATATTGGTCATACTGGCAAGATGATCAACGTAATCATCACCAAAAATTTGCATAAAGAGGTCAAAGGGAGATTTATTAATCAAATCAGTGCGAAGATCGGCTAATTTTTCGGGAGATGCTTCTGGCATTGGAGTCAAAAAGTCGTCCCTCTTCATCCAAAAACAAAATGGAAAGACTCACTTTACATCAAGGGTCCAAACCCCCAAAAAAACCCATTACAGAGGTTTTTGGGGTTTTTTTTTGGGTCTGGACCCTTGATGTAAAGTGAATCTTTCCATTTTGTTTGGGTCGTGTACCCCCTTGTGAGACTCTTCCTTCCGAAGTTGTATAGAGGAATACTGAGGTCTTTCCCCCCCCCTTTTTTCCTCTATGCCATTCACTCCCACGGTGATTTCTGTCTCACTTTTCTTTTTGGTTTTCTTTTTGTTTTTTTGTTGTTTTGTTTTTGTTTTTGTTGACCCAGTCTGCCTTGTTTAGAGTTCTTCTGTTATTGATATGGTGCAAATGTGGCATAGGGGGAGGGATGGTGGTCATGCAGTGGGGGTGCTATTGGACATGGCAGACTAGACAGCTGCTCAGGTGGCACAGAGGGGCATAAGAACATAAGTTCAGAACATATGCCATACTGTGTCAGACAAAGGTCCTTCAAGCACACTATCCTCTGTCCAATAGTGGCCAATCAGGGGCACAGGTATCTAGGTGGGTCCCAAAAGGATACCCATGGTCAGTGAGGCCTGTATTTGGCCAAGCAGCCAATTCTTAGTGTCCCCCGAATAAATGTATAATGACCTTTCCTCCAGGACCGTGACCAAACCCTCCCGAAGCCCAGTTATATGAGGAGTTGTCACATCATACACTGCCACTGTGTGCCAGTGTTTGCCAATGCATTGAATGACAAATTATATGCCCCAATATGTCTTAAATGTGTTATACTTAGCGGCAGTGCCTGTCCCCTAGTCCCCCCATATTGTGATGGCGTTAACAACCATGAACCATTCCACTCCATTCATTACTGTATAGACCCCTATCATATCTCCCCCAGCCATCTCACCAACAGGGTGAGGAGGCCTAACCTTTGCAAGCTTCTCACATAGGGGAATCCTTCCATCTGCAGCACAATCTATGATGTCCATCATGATCACACAGTGATGGTGGTGGAACACAGACATACTGCTGGTGTGGAATGGTGATGTGCCACATGGGGAGGTCTAAGGGACATGGCACCCTTGGCAGAGTAGCCAGCACCCCCCCCCCCCGTGCCACTGAACCCAGTTGTGGAGGCAGTAAGCTGTCCCACCATGACCATCAGTGGTAATTTGCAGCAGATAACCATATCATGCACACCTCTCTTGTGACTACTCCACATGAGCACTCATGGACAATCCTCCCTTTGCTGCCCACATCAGGAACATGCTGCCTCCACCCAGAAACTGTCCTGGCCTATGGCATGCCACACACTGACAGTACATCTGGATACATGTCCACACCTCACAGACACTATAATGTAGCTTACAGCACAGTATATGCTTTCAGGAGCATCTAGGGCTGTACACCTGTCACAATGCCTCCCACTGCTGCATCCCCTCTGCTTTTCTATTGCCGCCACCACCCTCCCATGACACAGCCAACACCCACACTGACCATCATCACTAAGCAGCCACCTATCTCACCTTGTCAACAGCACAGGCCTGCTATACGGTCAAACATGCTCATCACACATTCTGCTACATTGCCAGACATCAGGTGAGTCAGCTCCATCAGCTACCAATTGTACTTGCATCCATACCTTCTCCAATGGCTTCCATGCCCCCTTTCAGCATTTCAGTGGCTTTCCTGTGTTAAGGTGCATACCAGACACCTTCCCGCAGCATGTCCCTTTATTACACAGTATGGGGTATGTTTACTAAACTGCGTTAGTGTGATTCGCGTTAGGAGCCGCGGTAGAGAGAGAAACCTCAAATAAGGACATGGGCGGTACATCATTACCGATAACGCGCGTTACCAGGCGCCATAAATGAACGAGCGCTACAGGGCACGTTACCGCACGTTAATCTTAAGAAGGCGCGCAGGCATGCAAGCACAGCAACAGAGCTGTAGCATAATGGTTACAACGCTGACTGATGGTAGAGGGGTCATGGGTTTGAATCCCCAGTGGGCCTAATGTATAAGGCTGGCTGAGGCAGCACCCTTTACATTTAAGTAGTGATTGTTGAGGCATTTGAAGTGTATTTTAATTAGTGCTGCCAGCAAACACACCCTCACGGTGGCATAACCTAAGGTGCCGCATAAGGCACCCCATAACGCACTCCATAGGGCACATTATAAAGTGTACTGTCCGCCAACGCACCCTATAGGACACCTTATAAGGCTGTGAACAAAGCCCTGGCTGGCTGCAGAAGGATTGCACGTCACCACACAAACTGTCTGCTGTGGTTATCAGGATAAGGTTAACCCACTCGTACCCATGATGCACTGCACATGCAAATCAGCAGTCGAGAGATGGGCACAAGATTGGGTATGCACCCCCACAGCACCTCGGCCTGGTAGGGGGAACAGACCATGTGTAGCACTGCCACAGAGTAGCCACAGACAGTCACATTGTGCGGGTACTATGCCCACCCTGAGGTTGAGGTGGGGCGCCCAGCACCAGGTCCACAGCACCTTTCATGGCTGAAATACGCCATGCTGCAGGTCCCCATCAGTGTGTGATAGGTAGCTCCATTAGACACACCTAGGATACATCTGTGTCCTGCTGTATGTCTCGGTCATGTCTAATCCATATGGGAGATGATGCACCCAGAATAGTGCATATCCTGTGTTGGTGCCATTAGTACCTGCTGTAGGTGAAGGCAGGGGGGGGGGGTGTATAAACCCACGGGCAGATCATGTACCACCACACAACCCACCCTCTCGGGCTCAGGGTGGGAAACAGGATCACCCACCCATAGATCCACAGTCTACCTCCCTGCAATGGTAGCAGTAGAGGGGACCATCAACCCCAGTCCTGCTGGGGAACAGACAGAGCGGTACACATCCATAACACAATAGCAGACAGAAGGCCTGGAAATGCTCAGCTGCCCGCCACCAATCTCTGACATTCTCCAGCAGCAAGCCTCCAGCCGCTGCACCCTGCAAGGTGTTCCAGCAAGACACATACTAGCTGCAGACAGTCCACCAGCTAGTCCATAGTGCATGGTCCTGGAGAAGATGCATGTACCCAGAACAGGGATGTCAGCATACACACCAAGCAGACAAGTCAGTGACTGGGCCCCAAAAGAAAACCCATAAATATCACATGAGAGAAATGCTATATAGCACTATGGGGGAACCTAGCCATGCCATGGTCACTGCTCAGTCAGGGTGAGAGTGACCGCCCAGCAGGACATGCTATGGCCACCCTGTCCGTGCAGGTGGTACCGGGCACTACAATGTCTGAGCCATTGCCCTATGCTCTGTGCAGATGCGGCCAGGCCAGGCCACCCTATCCAGGCTATTCCCACAGTACCTTGCTCCTCATTATGCACATTGGCAGGCCAATACTGGCAACGGTGCTAGCAGTGTGGGCTGTGGAGGGTGTTGGCAGCCACCACACACTGGATAGACAGACACACACTCCCCACACCTATGCCAGCATTGTGCAACTATAGAGGTGTTGGGCAGCCCAGGCCACCACACCAGTCCTGGTCACAGTGCAGGCATGGCTATGGTATGCAATACTGTAGGAGTCACTCCCCAGGTTGGTAAACACTGTCAGACACCCATACCTGTAGCACACTCCACAGACATCAGAAAGGTTGCTATGATGCAGCTCACTCAGAAAATTGTACTTAACCTAGGAATTGCTATCTGCCAGTAATCATAGCAACCTTTTGATAGATGTGTACCATATTCCCAGGTTTAGGGTGGCATTACTAAGGTATGCAAGTGCTAATATTGGGAGATGCACGCAGAGCCCAAAGTCCTGCCTCTCCAGGAGGCTTTGGATAATGGGGCCTGTGGGTGCGGGTGTGTCTGCCCCTGTTGGCTGCTGCTTTATGGCAGAGGTTCCCAACTCCAGTCCTGCAGTGCCAAACACTGTTCGGGTTTTCATGCTGTCCCTCATGATTATGCATGAGATACATCTGCATACCATGGGGGTGGCGCATAGAAATGCAGCACAGGCATCTTTATCAGAGGCAGCATGGAACCGAAATGGTGTTTGGCCCTCCAGGACTGCATTTGGGAGACTCTGCTCTAGGTAACGTGCATGTTTATGGTGTCCGTGCTCTGTAGGGTAAAATGTAGGTGTCTTGGGCATGTTTACATCATCTGTAATAAAGGTGCCGTCTGTATTAGCACGTTGTAGTAGTGGGTAAAATATGGGGACTGGGTTGGCAGGAACCACACCTGTGACCCTTTGCTTCTGACTACACTGGTTTTGTGCACTGCACCACCTTGTTGTCACAGAGTCAGTACATTCCTTGGTGATACCATGACTGTTCATCAGACAGGGTCCATCTGTTGCAGTACACGGCACCCACCTACACAGGGCTAGGCCACGGTCTGCTCTGGGCAGCTGCCACTGCCCCCTCCACCACCAGTATCCCTCAGCCACCATGCTGACATGCCCTTCTGCTGGTGGTGCGCAGTGTCAGGCCATCCAGTGTGCAGGTAGGCGGCTGCCTATGGGGTAGGGGTGCCTGCATAGACGTCCACGCTCCCCCCCAGCCCCGCCTGCCAATGTTCCATGCCCTTGGGGGTAGCTGTTGGGTACTATCCCCTGTGACACTGTGGGAAACACACTCGTGCCCATGTTGGGCCTTCAGCAGTTGCTGTCTGGCTGCTCTGCTGTTTCAGCATTCGAATGGGCCACCCTAGTCCGCACTGTGGCCCAGCTTCACCACAGCATGTGCCGCCTGCGGCCCTCTGTATCCCCTTCTCCGGCATCTGTCCAGTTGCCGTTCCGACATGCCCGCCCTGATGTTGTGGGACATGTGCACACCAAAGGAACCCTGTCTGATGGTGGGGAAAACCCTGAGCAGCTCTATTTCACTGTGGGCTCATTCACCTTGTATGGGGACGGAGTATAGACCCTTCCACGATTTATATCTGTTCTATGGAGCTTACTCAGGGGGGGGGGGGAGGGTTTGATGTTTCTCATTGATACCACTATTGACCAGCTTGGTTATGGTTGTTTTCCAGTTTGTTGGGGTCATTTTCAGTGTTTATGTGCCCTTTTGTTCTGTGCACATGTATCACACTTATCACTTTGTTTTGGTTTCCCTGCCTGGGCTGTACATTGCTGACACTGAAATGGTTTCTCTCCCCTGTAATGTTCATTTAACGGCAAGTTTTCAATCGCGTTTGGATTCAGCTCTTCAGATCAGCGCGTTAGTGTGCAGGGAGCCTCTCCCCGCCCACTCTACGCCCACTGACCCCTTCTCTCCGCCCTCTCTCCACCTTCTGCGGTGTTTTACCGCGCCACGGAGCTTTCGTTAATGTTGGTTAACGCGCATTACGTAACGTTAATGATCGTTAGCGCATCATAATGCACGTTATGATGTGCTAACGATCGTTAACGTTACATAACGCGTGTTATGTAACGTTACCGTAGTTTAGTAAACATACCCCTAAGTGTCCACTACCACCCCTTAATGCAGCATGTGCTGTTACCACACAGTAAATGTCTACTACCACCCCTTAATGCTGGACCGCCTCTAACATGCCCAGCACACTTAACGCACAGTAACCCCTTATTGCTGTTCTTATCGCATGGAAAAGACTCCTTCCTTACCACTGTTTAGTAAACATACCCCTTATTTTTCTGTCTGCTGTTTTCTTTATTTTTTATTTTCTTATTTACATGATTAATTATGAACCCTTCCCTTTTAGCTGGTCATAAAGCATCTTTTAATCCCTTTGCCTAAAAAAGGCAAGTGAGATACCTGCCTGTAATTCTCCACATGAGACGCATCCAAGGAAACCTTCTTCAACAGTGGTCTCACAACTCTTCTTTTTAAAGAGTCTGGAAAAATTCCTTGGATCAATAAAACATTCAATATTTGTACCAATGTAATGCTCCCCAACTGTCTTAGTCAAAAATAAAGGACATGGGTCTCAATAACAGGTAGATTTTAATTGTATCAACAAAGCCAGTAAACAATCTAGAGTGAATAGTGAAAAGGAAGACCACTGAATCTCTTCCACACTCCAGTTGCAGCAGCTCTCGATAATTACTCTCTAAATATATTGGTCCCCCAGCCTACTGGACTCCCACCAACAGTATTAAAACCAGTCAATGCCAATCAAAACATCTCTTATGTTTGGTTGAAAATGATGAATAAAGGAGTGATAAGTCCGAGAACATCTCATGTTTTACTCTTTTAGGGGATAAAAAGTCATAAACTACATTAAACAATTCCCATGGTCTATTCTAAGCCTTCTCAGTTTGTAGCTCCAAAACCTAATTCTTTAACCTTTTTCATTTCCTCTCGATATCTCCATAAACACTTCTTCCAGCATTCCCTATCTTCCCTAGTCTGACTTTTCCTCCATTTTCTTTCAAGCTGCAGAAGCTCCCATTTTATATATTGTGAAGTTTCAGTATACCATGGGTAAAAAAGGGTAAGAAAGAGACTGGAGGTGAAGAGAGAAAGAGTGGCAGGGAAGGAGCTGGGGTTGGTGAAGGGACAAGAGGCAAAACTGGATGAGGCTGGGGAGAGGATAAGTATAGAAAGTGGAACTTGAGGATTAGAAAGTAGGTGAAAGATGACAAAAAGGATGCTGATGAAGGAATGAGAGACAGGTGGAAGTGGGAAAACTAGAGAGGTAAGTGTATGAAATGGAAAGCTGGTAAGTAGGTCAAAGGTGAAAAGAGGGAGAAAGAGGACCAGAGGAGAGGGAGAAGGAGGAATAAGTTCTTAATAGGCAGATATGAGAAATGGATAATAAAGATGAAACAGAAAAATCAATGTCAGAGATAGATGTAGGGGCGGAGGGGAAGAAGGCAGGGAACATGAAGAAGCAGGGAATGGAAATGAGATCTTGGGAAAGGATTTAAGAGAAAAACAACCAAAAGAACTGGTAAAGAGAGAGCAGGACCAACCCAACTGGAAAAATAAAAGGGGGGGGGGGGGGGCTAGCTGCCAGCATTGAAATCTAAATCTGGATATTCAATGGCGGTGTCATATCAGGCCCCGGCATTGAATATTTGGCTTAGCTGCATTTGCTGCTCAATAATCAGGCAGGGACAATATTCAGCCACTGTCCGGTTAGTGATATGTGACAAAAGTTAGGCCAGGGTTTCCTGCGCCTGACTTTTGCCACATGTCACTAACTGGGTAGCAGCTCTATCGTCTCTGCCTGGCTAGTGATCAGTGCTGCCTCCTCTCCACCCTGAAACGCCCCCGACACGCCCTGATGCTGAGCAGTTAATATTGGGGCATGTAGAGGTGGCACCCACAGATATTCGTCAGCACTAACAGTGTAAGTGCCGCTGACTATCCAGCTCGGCGGCATTTATATGGCTTGTAGGTCTGCAAACCATGTAAATGCATCGGAATATCCCCCCAGAATGACTAGACAATGGTATTAAACATTTATTTTCAGTCGAATGAAATATGTTGGCTTTGAAAATGTACATTTCTTATATTTCGTTCTGCACAGAGGGAAATGCATTGCTATTTCTTTTTCTTTTGTGTTCCGCAGCCTACAGAATATGCTTTCCTGGGTTTTCCATCACATATTTTGCTTTCCTGCTTGTTTCTGACTTGTACTTTCTTATTCTTTACAAGGTGAAGATCTGCATGTAAAATGTTTGAATTTGGCTCTTTAATCAATTCACCCCAGATTTGCAATTTCACAAAATCTCTGTTTTGCTCCCTATATGTCCTACACAAAGTTATCCTCTCTGTTTAATAGCACTTTAGAAACAAGAGATATGTCCATTAAAGCGCAATTGACTTTTACAGCTAAAGCCGGGCGTTAGTTGCAAAAATGCTGCAGTAGCTGCCAAAGCCCTGCGGTACCTCTTGGAGGCATGAACAACATTCCCCCAGCAGATACCAGGCTGCAGATGCAGGAACTGAGGTTGGTCAGCACCACAGATGCAGCTCTTGCCACCCATTGAGATGACTTTCGGTGTACCTGCAGTGTCTGCAACCTTGGCGATTACCGCATGCTGCTTTCATCCACGGTAATCATGCATTGCAGGCATGCCCACTCTCCGCTCTAATTCTGCCCACTTCCTCCCAAAGTCTACAGCTAGCACCTGCTATCACAGAACAATCCCCCTGCGTTATTGCCGCAGTAACGGCTAATGGGCTTTAGTAAACATATCCCTAAGTATTATTAGTAGTAGAGTTGCTCAAGCAATCCTGTTTAATATAATGGAAGCTAACACAAATGCAATCTGCAGTGATCGATTTGTACCTCATATTCACAGCTTGGACATTTATTTATTTTTTATACCACACTCTTTAGAATCAGTGCAGTTTACATGTATACTAACAGGTACTTTTTATTCCCTTGTCCCCAAAGAGCTCACATTCTATTCTAAGTGTACCTGAGGCAACGGAGGGTTAAGTGGCTTGCCCAAGGCCACAAGGAGTGGCCATGGGACTAGAGACCCCAGACCCTCCAGCCTGAAGTTGCTTGTCCCCATGCAGGAATTGAACCCCCAGCCTTCTGGCCTGAGGTAACCTGTCCCAACCACTGAGCCACTCCTCCCTCAAACATCATAACAAAGTCTGTGTGCTCTAGAAAGAACTGGTGATACGATGCTACACATGCAAAAATGTTGGCCTTGAAGACGGCAGCTTCCTAGCACAAAGGCAAATGGTGAACTTATGCACTGAAAATTTGTTTGCACACATAAAACCCATGGAAATTACAAGCAGGCAGGAAGCTTAATTTTCCTACTGTGTAAACATTTTGTGTGGTAGTTAAATTGAGCTTTTCACTCATGTAGATGTCTGTAGATGACACCATTGTTTCTGCATTTCCATCTAGGGCGGCCAGCTGGTTTCTTTTTCTTCAGGGCAGATTGATCCAGTCCTAGTTTTCCCTCTTTGCATGTTCATGCTTGCTTTAGGGAAAATCAGAATTGCAATTCCAGATAGGCAATAAGAAAAAACAAAACAAAACCGGACCAGTCTGCTAGGAGAAATTGAATTGGGTTGCTAATGCTGCTTTCACAAATGTATTTCTTTTGTTAATCCTTTGCTTTAGTATGCTATGTTGAAGCTCAAAAAATTACTTGAATAAAAATTTGCTCAATTTGAAAGGCCTTTTGAGTATCCCAAGACTTAGGGGTATATTTAGCAAATGTGGGTTACCTGGGTAGCATGGGTTTAGCGTGTGGTATCAGCAGCATGCTAAAAACTGGGTTGCTTGACCTGGATGGTGACTGAACAGGATGGGGGATCCCCCCAGCACTGCTGGTGTAGGCACTAGAAGCCTGTGCTACCAGCACTCATCATGGGCAGAGTGGGTGCAACTATGACACTTCAGTGTCTGCTAGCTAGTACAGAGTGCATGTTCCTGGAGAAACTGTATGCACCCACAAACAGGATATGAGCACACACACCAAGCAGATATATCAGTGATTAGGCCCCAGAAAAAAAAACACATAGATATCACCTGAGAGAAATATTGTGTAGCACTATGGGGGAACCTAGCCATGCTGTGGTCACTGCTCAGTCAGGGTGAGAGTGACCCCCCAGCATGACATGCTGTGGCCACCCTGTCCGTGCAGGTGGTGGTTGGGCACTACAATGTTCCAGCCATTGCCCTATGCCCTGTGCAGATGCATCCTGCCCTGTCTGGGCCATACCCACAGTACCTTGCTCCTCATTATGCACATTGGCAGGCTAGCACTGGAAACAGTGCAAGCAGTGTGGGCTCAGTAAGGTGTAGGCAGCCACAAAACACTGGATAGACATATGCACACTCCCACACCTATTTCAGCATTGTGCAAAGAGACAGGTGGTTGGCAGCCCTGGCCGCCACACCAGTCCTGGGCACAGTGCAGGCATTGCTATGGTGCGCAATACTGTTAGGGTCACTCCCCGGGGTGGGAAACACTGTCAGAAACCATAACTGAAACGCACTCCACAGATATCAGAAAGGTTGCTATGATGCCACTTCAGTGTCTGGCATTAGTTGTTTCCACAGTGGGTTCACTGCAGCAACTCATGCTAATTTCAAGAGGACTGCTGTACCTGGCCCCTGTAGTTAGCATGAAGCCTCGCGCTAGTAACACAGCCCAAACTCTCATTACGAGCATGGAGCTTAGTAAACATGCCCCTTATTCAGTAAGAATTGCCCCTTTTTATGGTGGAATTTAAAAAGGTTCTTCATAGTTTTATGCTAACCAGTAGCAGAACGATGAAACTTAAGAACGCTCCCTCTGATTTCCCTACGTAGCAGCAATCTGCATTTCTTTTGTGAGGGCTCTGCCTAGGTGACCACTGAGTGCCTCGAAGCTGTTTTCCTGCAGTATTGCATTTCAGTTTTTGCTTCAGTGATAGGGACAGTAAGCTCCCTGCCCCACCTCCACACTGATGACATCATATTTTGAACCAGCTTCAGTAAGCATGGTGCATTACCATTTCCATGTTCTCACAGGCGCCCCTGCATTAATCACACTCAACAGGATATTCAACGGCACTAACACATTTAGTGCTGCTGAATATCCGCGGGTGCCACCTCTAGGCACCCTGATGCTAACCGGCTAGCACTGGGGCATTCTGAGGGCAGCACCCACTATTCAGCCAGTACCCGGTTATCCCGCGGCGATGAAAATCAGGTACAGTAAAGGCTGTTCTTACTTCGCTGCCAGCGGACAGTGGCTGAATATCACTGCTGCCCAGTTAGCTTCCCGCCCATGCAACTGACCCGGATATTCAATGCCAGTGGCCAGATATGGCCACCGCGTTGACTATCCAGATCTAGGGTTTAGTGGCAATGGCTAGCTGCTGTAATTGCGCTAGCCACCACCGCTGAATATGAGAGTTTTGATGATTATTAAAATTTTATATACCACCTTTCCAATTAAAGGCAAGGTGGTTTACTAATTAAAATGTGGAAAATTCAGAATGGAATGCAATGAAAGAACAGGAGAGAGAGAAGAGCAGCTGTAAGAAGGAAAGAGGAGTTTAAGAGGACAGCGGAAAGGGATTTCCTGGTCTCCTGTCTGACCACGGTATCATCCTGCGTACATCTTGTAGTGCTATACAGATCTTCAGTAGTAGTAGTAGTTTAATGAATAAATGTATATAAACATTGTATATCGACTGGATACTATCATAGCCCCTTTTGTGTCTGGTTAACAGAATTGCCCGTATTCCATAAGGTTCTTCATGACTGCCTTTTAGGGTCTGAGATTCTGAGGTTGTCAGCTGAAGTCCCAGGGTAAGGACAACTGCACAATACGCCCGATTGGGATTATTCACAATTAAAGCCTTTATAGGAAATTTGATGTCAGTAGAAAAATTCAGTACAGGCAATGTTCTTGATCCCGGTATAACTCCAATCAGTACCATAAGTTCTAATGAGGGACCCCCAAGAAAAATTTTGTTGAGGGCCCTCCCATTGTTGGTCAGGGATGGGGTGGGGTGCCCTGCTTCTTGAAACTTACTTGAAACTGTTTGTCGTGCTGCAGTGGCGTAAGTTACAATGAAGGGCCCCAAGCAAACGTTTGCTGAGAGCCCCCTATTTTCACAGTGGTGTGACCCCCCTTCTCTTGTGGTGGCAGTGGCAGCAAACTTACTTCATCCTGTTTGCTGTGGGCAGGGTAGCTGTTCCTCACTGGATCGAAATCTCATGCTATGGCTGTTATCGGAAGACTGGTGAGGAACAGTCACTGGGCCTGTAGAAAACTTAGAAGAGCGGAGGCAGTGCAGCAAACAGCATGAAGTAAGTTTACTGTATTGCCTTCCTGCTACTGTGTGGCCTCCCTTTCTGCCCAGGCCCCCCTCCCCCTGCAGAATTTACGCCACCACCGTGCTGCTTCCTGCTCCTCTTTTCCATGCATTGAAGCTTTCAGGCCCGGCAACCATCACCCCCTACTGCCGGGCCAAAGTCTCATAACAAACATAACCTCCTTCCTGCCTGCATCCCCGCCCCCTCCCCTGCATTGCAGGGACTGCTTGGGTGGAATTCACATTATCTCTTGTTTGTACCTGTAAACCCTGGGTGTTGACCAGTGGTAAGAGACACTCTCTTTCACTGTCAAAAGTGATGTCTCTTTCACTGTCAAAAGTGATGTCCTTTGAGGCAGGAATTTGGAAGCAAAGCTTCCTTCTGGAAATCCTTACCTTGATTCAAGTAAGAATTCCACTTTTCAAAATTCTGGCAATGTATCCCTCACCAAATGAAGAATAGAGGCTAACTCCCTTCTTCACATAAGATCGCCTTCTGGTTCTTCTCATCCTCATCAGTCTTCACCTCACTTTTATAACTCAGGCGCTGATGTAAAATTTTTTCTCTAAAGGGACTTTGAATATACATGTGCCAAAATGCTGGCAAACATGCAAAACATGCAAAAAAAGCTTGCTATTTTGCTGTGTTTAACACACAAAAGGATACTTTTATTAAAGTGCGTTAGCCGGTAGCCTGGGGTTTAGCACACGGTTGGCACACACTTGGGCCATGTAGTAACAAGGAGCGTGCAGTCCAAAGGCAACCACACTAAAATTCCTGTGCTAGCCAAGCAGCATGCAAATAGATGGGTTAAGGGGGAGATGGGGCAGAGACAGGGCAGAGTCAGGGTGAGCGGTGAGGCTGATGCAGTAGTCACGCGCTTGCTGCTCAAACATACCGCTAGCATGAGTGCAGCTAATGCCAGCCTCTGACCAGATACTAGTTGCACACACCATGCTTGCACTCTCCAGCTGCGTGGTTCAGATGCACATGTTAGGAAATAAGAAGGGCAGGAGCAGAGCAAACACATAAGAAGGGGATGGAGCAAAAGGAGAAGTGAGTGGAATAACAAGGCGCCTACCTAGAATACTGCAGCTGACATGGCAGTGGACCACAACAGCCTGATAAGCACAAAACTAGAGCCTGCAGTTCAGGAGTGACCCTGCCAGGACAGTGGGAAAACATCCACAGACACATCAACAGCCATCTTGATGGACTGCTGTTTACCTCTGCTTATGCAAAGAATAGATATCAGAGGCTACCTGGTGCTGTGTGCTATGAAGGGGTCAGGAGACAGGGCATGCACTCTGTGCTGAGAACAGTGGGGATAGATGCATGCAAATTAGGTGATGCACCTACTAGCAACATGATGGTGTAGCATAAAAAGAGTCATCCTACTCCTGCTTCCCCTGCATGGGGGGGGGGGGGGGAGGGGGGAGAGCATGCTGCAGTGCATACATGCACTGGGTGGCCCATGCTGCTGCCAGGGACCAAGTACCTGTGGGTAGATGTCCCTTCATCTTGACCAAATAAGGATGAGCTGGAGGCCTATCAGCTTTGAGTAGCTATTTCTGTTAGTGACTATGGGTTTCTAGAGAGCTCACTGATTGGTAGCTGCTTTTTGGCCAGGGGTTAGGGTAATCTGTGGACATGGAGAGCTCTTGTTGTCTTCCCAGGTGTGGTTGACTGTTGTTGCCAGGACAGTCGAGGTACTCTGGCTGGGGTGGTTTGGGATTCATCATCTCTATGAGGTGTTCTTCCAGAACTTCTCCTGGTAGAAGGGAGCTGTGTGCAGCCCCCACAAGCTGTTGGTGCTGTCTGACCCTATCTACAAGTTACTCTGAACATATGTGCAGGTTGTGCTTGGTGTCCAGACCACCTGACTGGCACTCTCTTTCCCCTAACATGGGGGGAACACATGCCACCATAGCTATGATGCTGTCCAAACCATGATCAGAGGAGGGAATGAGAGGTGGAGCCCATCCCCCGCACCAAAGGTCTTGCACTATGCTCCCTGCAACCTAGGTGAACAGGTATCCTTGGCACCTCAGGATGAGGGGGTTCATCTGGACACCGTAAGCATCCTATGTGATCCCATGCAAGGTCCCTTGCATCTCCAGATGCCACATTTGCACCCTGACTCTCACAGTTAGGGACTCAGCCCATACTCTCTACATGTCTTTGCTTTGCTGATTTGCATGCCCTGCCCTTTTGTACTTAGCCCCTGTGTTCTGAGTTGTGCAGGCAGTTGGGCCCATTCCTGGTCAACCCTTGTATTCTGAACTGGCCAGTTGAGACCTTCCTATATGTGTGCTTGGGGCACAGTTCCTACTGTCCACAGTATTTTCTTTAACCCCTACAGTTCTATTATCATGCCTGTAGCTTCCCTTTCCCTCATGCACGGTGCAACCACACACACTGTCACATATGCAAGTTCCATGCTTTTGCTACTATCATGCTGGTGACGTGACTGGGGTGCTGGTAGTAGTGTAGCACCGCCATGCCTCTTGTGTCTACCAAGGCTGCTGGGCTCTGGCACAGTAAGAACGTCTGAATTTTGCATGTTAATCCTGCTCTCCCTGCTGCACTTTAGTAAACATGCCCCAAAGCCTCTTTTATAAAGAAATGTTTGCACCAGGAGCCTTCTTTGCAGTAAACCTTTATGCATATGTTCATGCAAATTGCACATAAATGAGCTGCTGTGATGCAACTTCATGCAGAACAGCGCATTAATGCACAATTTTGCAAAGTTGTAAAAGACTTAACTGGCCCATTTTCTAAAAGAACCCTACATCTCAAAGAGGAACTAGTGTTAAATTATATTAATAATACAAGAAATTGATTCTCAAAGGAGTACATGATTTGTGAACTATGTTGATATGCCTCTGTGTTTCAATGTGGATTGCTATTTTTTGTACCAGAGGCAAATGATGGTTAGTAATAGTCTTTGGAAACTAGACTCTAGTTTATGGGCTGAAGGTTGCAAAACGCAAAAAGTCATTCTTTGTCAAGATATTACAATGTTACAAGTCCTTTACAGCAATGGAAAACCTAACAACGTTAACAATGTAATGGGTGCTTTCTGCTTATCTTGGTAAAGAATGTCCTGAGCTTCATGTAAATTGCTAAACTAGACAATTGCATGCCTAGAACGAAACTGATAATGCATGAATGTTTATGGGAAATACTGTAAATCCAAGAGCACAACTGAAGAGTGAGACTAGAAAAGATACAAAGTTACAACCCTAACCACCTTACTGGGCAGACTAGATGGGACATTTTTGTCTTCATCTGCTGCTATCTACTATGTTACTACGTTAAATATATGTGTGTGTATGTGCTGTTGAGTCAATGCTCAATCCTGGTGACCTAGACCCTGGATTTTCTTGGGAAGTGTGACCGGAAGTAGATTGTCAGTCAGGCTTTTCTTTCCAGCAGTAAGTCTACAGCACCTTATAACATCACTGATACATAGGGCTATACAGTGATGTACATTCTGACCAAGCGGCTCCTGTGGTGCCGGCAGGTTCCAAGGAAGAAGTGGACCCACTTGTAGCTGCTCCTCTATCTTCTGAAGTAGACTTCCCCCGCTCTGGGTGCCCTTTAAAAATTATTGTTTGGGGACCCATAATTTGAAATTTTGCCACTGGGGCTATACCTCCACTATCAAATCCCCTCCTGTTTATTATTGATTGGTACATGACGCAAATAGAGCTAAAGGTAAAGGTGTTTTAAACCATAATAAAGTTGGTTAAATTTCAAAGATTTTCAGTTAACTATATTATGTGAGAAATCTACCACATTGATGTGGCACATGCTAAGAATGTCTGAAACTAAAAGAGATTAGTAAATAAGATGTTACTACTTTAGATATACAATTTACTCTAGATGGAACTAATTTGTCAGCTGCTCCAGTGATAAAAAGCTTGGGGATATTTTTGGACTCAAGTCTTATGTTCTGGGCTAATAATCAGGCCTGGTTTATTCTGCTAGTGGCTCATCATTTCAGGATTTTTTAACTAAACTGCAGCTGAAGACCATGCTGCAAATGCTGGTCTTGTCTAATCTACATTGTTGCAAAACGTTTTTTTTTTATAGATCTTCCCGACAATGGCTTTATCCAGTGCAATTCATCCAGAATACTGCAGTCAGGTTGATCATGACTCCGTGGTCTTCGCTGATCTTCACTGATTGTTCATCTCATTTAGAGCTCTGTTTTAACATTTTGTGCACAATTGTTAAGCTTTGCATGAGATAGAATCTGTTTAACAGTTAAGGTTAAGTCTTACAATCCCTCCATTGGCTCCCTATCCGATCACGAATAAAATGCAAAGCTATAATGATGGGATTCAAGATACTACACATCCAATCCCCTGAATGTTTAAAAGAGATAGTCAAATGAGTTCCAGACACTTGATTAAGGAAGAAGCAACATCTGAACACCCTCTCAACAGCTGCCATAGCTGCTTACACTTCTCAATCAGCACTACACAGAGTATTTGAATATTATACCCCATCACTATGGAACTCGCTTCCGCATCACCTGAGAGCAGCTTCAGATATCACCGAATTCAAGAAATATCTAAAAACCCACTTTTTCACAGAGCACTTCGACACCACAGAAAACACGCAACCTCAGCGACAAAATTCCAATCAATAGCCGCAACCACAACAAGTTTCCTCTTTAAGCAAGTACCAAGCTACTACAAACAGCTAAAACATTGTAAGACTATCGTTGCAACACTCAGGCAGTTGTTAACTGTAAAATGTAAATAATTTGAATTGTTAATTGTTCAATGTAAATAGTTGCTACTGTACCGTTCTATGTAAAAGTTGTTATGCTTCAACGTAAACTGCTTTGATAAAACTGAAAAGTGGTATATAAAAAAATGTTAAATAAATAAATAAATAATGTCCCAACATTGTCACTTAGATTACTACAAGATTTTCATCCTTGTTTGCCAGCTCCAAGGGATTATATGCTTGCTTGTACTAAACCAAAAACTTTACACCTTGCATTTTTGTTTTTATGAGATTTGTTTACTTGGGCACTTCATTTGGAAGGGAATTACTGAAAATTCCATAAACTGCTGAAATCATTTTTATTTTCTCATTTGTTCTTAACTTTTTTGTGATTGATATTTAGGGAATATGTGGGGCCTCGTATTCCAAACAAGCCGAGCTCTTGGATTTAGACTGCTAAGTTGTCTGAAAGTTGTTCCTTATTTTCAGCCAAACTAAGAAGACGTCATCTTAATTTAGGAGTTCAAAAGTTATGGGCCCAATATTCAAAGGCATTAACATAGTTAGTAAATCTACATGCCTACCTTCATTCTCCACCTTATCCTGAATCTCTTCTGTTCCACTCGACGTCCTCCATCCCTATATACTTCCTCTTGCTTTATGCTCCTCCATCCTTGCGTCCTGACCTCTGGGATTCTCTCCTTTTTTCTCTTTCTGAAACAGCTCTCTTGTCCTCTCATCTTGTAGTTCTGGGAGACTTTAATGTCCACCTTGGCTCCCTGACAAGATCACGTGATAAAGTTCTTCTCTCTCTTTTCAACGATCTTTGCTTCACCCAACATGTGGACTGTCCCACACATGTCTCAGGACACACTCTCGATCTTATTCTTACCTCTGATTCTTCCCCCTTTCAGCCATCTAACGTTCTACTGCTTCCTCTTCCTTGGTCAGATCATAGTTGTGTTTTTTCTCTTTTTCTTTTCCATCTGCTCAGACATCCAAACTCCCAAACTCAGACCTTTCCTCTCAGACACTCTTTCCTCTCAGACACTCAAACGCCACATTACTCCTACCACCCTACAGCTCTTCCCTCCAGCCGACTCCCTCTTTCCCTCCGAGTTTTCCTCCTTACCTGTGAACAAACAGGTCGACATTTGCTCCTCCACCCTTTCCTCCTCCCTTGACTCTATCGCACCCCTCCGCCCTATCTCCTCTTGTCCTTCCTCACACCACCCTTGTTATCACTCAGGTCTTTATTTGCAATGCTCCTATCTTCATCATGCAGCACGGTCATGGCACAAACACTCCTCCGATGTCTTTCTTTCTATCTTTTGGCATGCACAGCAACTCTATTGCTCTATGATAACTACTGCTAAACAAACACATTACTCAAATCTTATTACTTCATCCTCAAATTCCTCCCAACGCCTCTACTAGGTTCTTAGCTCTCTTTCCTCATCCACTACCTCCTCCCCTTCCTCAGTATCCCCCTCTGCTGCCCCCAGTCCAACTACACTTGCCACTTTCTTCACGGGCAAGATTCAGTCTCTCCATTCTTCATTTGCTTCCTGCCCTCCTCCCCTCTCTCCTCCCCCCATTCTCTCTACTACATCTCCTGCTTGTACGCCACCATTCTCACACATCTTCCCTCACACATGGTCCAAGTTTCGGCCTGTCACCTCTGCCAAACTTGTAAAGACAATCTCAGTCTCCCACAAGACTACCTGTCTGCTTGATCCACTCCCTTCCTCTTGGCTTCTTGATCTGTCACTCACTCTCATCCCCTATATGCTCACCATACTCAACTCCAGTCTCACCTCTGGTTGTTTCCCTGCAAGTTGGAAGCACGCCTTGGTTCGTCCTCTTCGTAAAAAAGCAAACCTCGACCCCTCTGTTCCCGCAAATTGGCGCCCCGTCTCCAACCTTCCTTTTCTATAAAAGATTCTTGAAAGATTTGTTTTCCACCAACTCACTTCACATCTCGATTCCACTCTTTCATTACACCCCCGTCAATCTGGATTTCAGACTGGTCACTCTTGGCACTTCTCAGTGAAATACACCATTCCCACGACCATGGTGATGTATCTATTGCTGTTTCCCTGGACCTTTCTGCTGCTTTCGATGTTGTTGATCACCACACCCTTCTCACTCGCTTGTCAGATCTCAGTATTCACGGCACTGTTCTTCAGTGGTTTCAGTCTTTTCTGTCAGCTCGCACTTTCGCCATTCAATCAGGCTCAAACACTTCCCCCTCCTTCCCTCTGCACTGTGGTGTCCCTCAGGGTTCCATCCTCGCCCCCTCCTCTTTAATGTTTTCTTTGCTCCCCTTGCTCTACTTTTACAACAGACTGGAATTTCTGCCTATTTTTTCACCGATGATATTCTCCTAGTGCACCATACAAGTCCTTCAGCTTCGGATCTCTCTGTTCCCAATACCTGTCTTGCCTCCGTTTCCGATTGGTTTACTAGTAACTTTCTCCATGTTAATCCTACAAAATCCGCCACTATTTGTTTTACCTTTGGTGCCCCCTCCCCTAGCTTGGCACCTCTTATGTCCACCTCTCCGATTCCTCTGGTCCCTGTTCTCCATTACTTTGGTGTTACCCTCGATCCTTCTCTTTCATTTCACCAACACATCTCCTCACTTATACGTAGTTTATTCTTTCAGCTTTGTAGAATTCGGGATGTTCGATCATTTCTTCCTCCCTCCTCCCTCACTACTCTTGTCCTTTCACTGGTGATTACTCGGCTTGATTATTGTAACTCACTTTTTGCTGGTCTCCCCCAATATCAGCTTTGACGACTTCAATTAATCCAGAACACAGCTGCACATCTTCTTACCCATTCCTCTCCTCAGGACCACGTGACTCCCTGTCTTCTTTCCCTTCACTGGCTCCCTATCAAAGTTCAATTTCTATTTAAACTTCTCACCATAACTCATAAGGTCCTTCACACCAGTACGCCGACATCATTTACCTTCAACCCACCCCTCATTTACTTCGTTCTGCACATGGCAATTGTCTTTTTCTCCCATCCCCCGCCCAGGCCCACCTTGAATCGACCCACCATGCTGCTTTCTTCTTCGCAAGTCCTACTCTTTGCAATTCCCTTCCCCATTCCCTTCACACTGAACCATCTTTCCCTCAGTTTAAGGCCCTTCTCAAGACCCACCTCTACTGTCAAGCCTATGATCTTCCCATCCCCTCTGATCACTCTTCATCTAGATGCCATTAGGTTGTCCCTCCATTACAATAACCCCCTGATCTTATTTGGTACACCAGTTACAGCCCACTCCCTCTCCTTCCCCCAAACCTCATCTTCCCTTTATGTCTGATATCTGTGATGTTTCTTTGTCTATTATTGTGATGTTCTTTGTTCATTACTGTGCTTTTCTATTCTTCTCCCTCCTTTTCTATTTACTTTCCTATGATTTTGATGCCGTTCCTTTTCCCTCCTTTATTTTCACCAGCTGCAACTTTTTCTTACCATTGTACACCACTCTGACACCCTGGTAATGGGCGGTATATCAAATGTTACAAATAAAGATAAAGATACCTGAGGGTTAAGTGGCTTGCCCAAGACCACAAGTAGCACTTACAGGACTAAAGACCCCAGTCCCTCTGGCCCAAGAATGCTGTCCCTGAGTGGGAATCAACCCCCCCCCCCAGCTCTCTGGACTGAGGTAACTTACCGCAACCACTAGGCCACTCCTCGCTCTACCTGGCAATTGTAAAGTGGCAAAAGTCAGGCGCAGCAAAGGCTGGCCTAACTTTCACTGTTGAAGCTAACGAGGCAGTGGATGAATATCGCCACTGCCTGGATAGCTTCACTGCAATACGGGCAACCCGGATATTCAATGCCGGGACCTAGATATGGCCCTGGCACTGAATATTCCATCCTCTCCAACTGGTTCAGAATACCGCAGCAAGACTAATAACAGGGACACCAAGACACAAACATATCACTCCAGTGTTCAAAACTCTTCACTGTCTCCCTAAATAACTATGAATCAAATTCAAAGCCATCATGCTGACCTACAAATTCATCCATGACCAAGCTCCAGGCTGCCTTTGTGATGTCATTCAAAAACCAACTAATACAAGATTAAGAAGGCAGCACACCAGAACCTGCTCAACATTCCAACACTCAAGACAACTAACACCCAAGTAACCTGCCTGAGATCCTTCTCTATATATGATCCCACACTCTGGAACTCACTCCCAACCACACTAAGAGACACCAATGACTGCACCGATTTTTGTAAAAAACTAAACACCTTTCTATTCGAATAATACTTGAGCTCCAACACATAATGTAAAATGCTACCCCCTACCAGTATGCCTTCAGGTTCTGGACAACCCCTGTATTTAACCCTATGTAAATACCAACCCCCTGTACATAGTTCCATCTTCTCACCCTCCTAATATCTTCACTCCATCCCCTAGTTATTGTACTACTTTCTATACTCACTGTTCCATGTATAACAAGTTTACTATTCTATGTAAACCACCTTGATAACCTAAAAGGTAGTATAAAAGAAATGTTAAATAAATAAGTAAAATAAATAAATAAAGTTTGGTGGCAGCTGCTAGCTGATTTGGAGCACAAGCCACCACTGCTGAGTATCGGGCCATATAAACTTAGGGCTGCTGTTCATTTGCCTAGATTTTGAGTCTTATTTATGAGGTTAGTGCTGAAAATCAATGCTAAGCTCTTAACCTTTTTTTCTCTGTTCTACATCCACCTCTGTTGCCAACCACTTTTTATCAAATTAAATTTAGGAATTTAGTGAAACTTTGATTTCTGTAATTTTTCTTTTAGTTAATCTCTTCAACAAGGTCATTTGGCAATGTGCAAAGCATTAAAACAAGAACTAATTGTATGTATGTTTGACATTGTATGCTGTTCAAAATAAAGATTATTTGTATCTGCGGTATATAAAACATAAACAATATACAAATAACTACTGTAGATAAGATGAAATAAACAATAAAAACACTGCCACATATACAAAAAACTATGAGCCTGATATTGAAAGGATTTATGCTCCTAGCTTTAAGAGTTATGTTCCTAAACTGGCATCTGTGAAAATTTACTAGGAATGAGTGCCTGAAGCTTAACAGTTTGGAGCTATCATTCATTTAAGGAGGAGACTGATATTATTTAATTATTAATATTACTCCAACTTTAATTTGTTGTCTGTTCCAAGACAACTCTGCATAATTATTATAGTCTACTTTACTTATCAGAATAAAACTGCTCTTCATCAAACTATACCTGCTAGCTTAAACACCATGAACCAGTGCATTAGCACAATAAGACTGTTCTTCATCAGTCAGTAAACGGTGGCTTCAATCACCAAGTCCCACTTTATTTGTTCTAGGAAGAGTCAGCTCTTACTTGTCACAGTGAAGCTGTTCCTCATTTGACCGTAATAATGGCTTAGATGGATGACTCTTCACGTCAGGAGAGTCAAACTTAAAACTTCTCCCCAGCTGCAGTCTCTCACTCCCATTCCCCCCAGGCACTCTTTTTTGTGCTTCATCCTAGCATTTGTCTCCCTTCCCTTCCTCCTCACATCAGAGGACCATGGCTGTTTAACTGCTGCTGTGCCATAGCTCCAGCTTATTTCCTCCAGTCACGCTGTTTTTCAGTCTCTGATGTTCCACCCCAGGATTTTATCACTAGTTTAGGAGACGAGCCATTAGCAGAGGCTATGTCCTGGCCAAAGGTCTATCCACACTGGCTCCTGCCTGTTGTTCCTCTATTGTAATGCAGAGGAAGTGGGAGCTCCTGAGAGGTCAAAAGGTAACCCAAGCCCTGCTTTCCTGGGGAGGGAAATATAGAAACATAGAAACATAATGGCAGAAAAAGACCACTTGGGCTATCAGGTCAGCCCTTCCATATCAACTACAATAGTCCCCTTTTCACCTTTGGAGATCCTCTGTTTATTTATTTTTTATTTATTTATTTTATTTAGCAAGCATTTGTAGCCCGCTCCTTCCAGCGATCAGAAGCGGGTAGGATTACGATTGTGAAACTGCCGAATCAAGGCAGGTACAAATTTTGTTTACATACAGATTGTCAGAAAAGCACATCATACAGAGTTAACACTTCTTAGCTATGGGGGAGTTCATTTACATATATACATAGATACATATATAAAGGATAATCTTCTTGGACACAGTGGTCAGGGGCTGCTCCATCTGTGGGTTTAGTTCAGGTTGAAATGTGATTGGAAAATGTGCGTTTTGAGTTTCTTTCTGAAGTCTAGAAGGTCATTGCTAGCTCGTAGTTCTGGTGGGAGTTGGTTCCACAGTGTTGGCGCCGCATATGAGAAAGCCCTGTGGCTGGTGTTAGCTTTGGCAGATCTTATATCTGTTGGAGTGTGAAGGATGTTGGAATTGTGGGTTCTTCTGTTTCGGGTAGGAGGTTGCAATCTTACTAGGTTGTTGAGGAAGGAAGGTGCTAAGTTGTGGATGAGTTTGAAGGTGGTTGTTAGTATTTTGTATTTTGTGCGAGCTGTTATGGGTAGCCAGTGTAATTGAATTAGTACTGGTGTGATGTGGTCACTTAGATTTTTCTTCATTATGACCCTGGCAGCTACATTTTGTGCCATTTGTAATATGTTTAGGGTTTTTTTAGGTAAACCTTGTAGGATGGCGTTGCAGTAGTCAAAATGTGGCATGATGAGTGCTTGGGCCACTGTTCTGAAGTCTTGGGGATCAATAATATTCCGAATGGGTTGGAGCACTCTAAGCTTGTGGAAAACTGCTCTGTTGGTCTTTCGGAGGTGTTTTTCCATCTTTAGGTCACAGTCAAATGTGACTCCTAGATACTTTATTTCTTTTTTTGTTTGGTAAGTGTTGTTACATAGTGTTATTGATGTGGGAGGGTCAAAATTCGGTACTTTGGAGATATACATTACTTCGTTTTTTTTGTGATTAATTGACATACTACTTTGTTGTAACCAGTCTTGCATCTCTCCGATACATGTCTCTAATGGGTTGTAGTCTGGGTTTTTAGTGTCTAGTTGTGTGTATAGCATGATATCATCGGCATAGATGTGGTAATTAATTTCGTGCCGTGAGAAAATTTTGCATAGTGGCTGCATATATATGTTAAACAGAAGTGCTGAGAGAGCAGAGCCTTGGGGGATTCCCTGTGTTTGTGAGAAAGATTCTGCTTTTTCTCCGTTGAATTGAACCTGTTGTGTTCGATTTGAGATGTAGGATGAGAACCATTTTAGTGGGGTTCCTGTTATTCCTATTGATTTTATCCTATTTATGAGGGTCCCATGATTAACTGTATCAAAGGCAGCTGAGATGTCAATGAATACAAGAATGTACATTTTCTTTTTGTTTTCAAGGCCCTTTAGGAGGTTGTTAAGTAGAACTAGTAACAGGGTTTCAACTCCATGATGTTGCCTGAAGCCATATTGCTGGTCATCAAGAGGAGCACTGTCAGTCAGATGGTCTTGGAGTTGTAGAAGGACCGTTTTTTTCTATGATCTTTGCCAGGAATGAGATACTTGATATGGGACGGTAGGAGACTGGGTCTTCTCCGTTGAGTGTAGTGTTTTTTAGGATCGGTCTAATGACTGATTTCTTTAGTTCTGAGGGCATGATTCCTTGTTGTAGGGATAGGTTAACTATGTGTGCTATGTGAGGTGCTATGTCTTGTTTCACTGCCTTGATCCAGGATGCAGGACAGGGATCTAGTGGGGAGGTGGTGCTTTTCAGGCTTGTGACAATGGCTGTGATTTGCTTGGTTCCTATTTTGTGGAAGTGCTCCCATAACTGGTTTTGCATTGTGTTGTTCTCACTTCTGATTTGTGGTGTTGGTGGGGAGGGTGGAGGACCAGGGGCCGTCAGTTTGGTCGCGTAGTGGTTTGCCAGTGTTTGGACCTTGATGGATTTGTTGAGGTTGGCATTTTGGTCGGTTTTGGTTAGTGATTTGACTAGTTCAAATAACTCTCGTGGGCGATTGATTGCCTTGTTTAGGATGTTGGTGTGATGTAATTTTTTTGCATTGTTCACGTCGTCTTTGTATTTTGCGAGATGGGCCATGTATTTAGTTTTGAGATCGGAGGATTTGGTTTGTCTCCATTTTCTCTCTATTTTACGGAGCTCCCTTTTTGATTTTATTAGAGTTCCTGTGTACCAGGGTTCCGAGTTGATCTTATGTGGGTTTGATGTGTGTTTCAGAGTTGGGTTAGATGTATTTTGGATGTGTGTGTTCCATCTGTTAGTTAGTTCGTCTAGGTCTGTGGAATCCAGGTTTATGTGGGATGCAATGGTGCTTATGAGGTGTTCCTCGTTGAGTTTGCTGAATTTCCTAATGGGGTTGGTCATTCTCATCTCCTTTGAGTTTTTGGGTTGGCACTGTAGTTTAAGTTTACAGTTGATTTGGTGGTGGTCTGACCATGGTACTTGAGTTATGTTTATTATAGGTGGTTCATTGCTTTGTTGTGGATTTCTGGGTATGAAAATCATATCTAGGATGTTTCCTCTATCGTGTGTGGGGTTGCTTATTATTTGTTGGAAACCCAATTGGTCGATGGCTTCATAGAAGGAGTCCGTGTGGGACGGAGGAATTGATGCTAGGTTCAAATCTCCGAGGATGATCTGGAATTTTTTGCTTTGTGTGGATGTGATGGTTTCTAGTGCTGTGGCTAGTGTTTTGTGCTGTGGTGAGGGAGGTCGATAGATTAGGCAGATGGATAATGCCATGCTCTCGACTTTAAGTAGGTCAAGATCTGGATTTGTGACCGTAGATGTGGTTGTGAGTTGAAGGCTGGTTTTGGCTGCTATAAGGACTCCGCCTCCTCTTCTGTTGATGCGTGGGCAGTTGTATAGTTGGTATCCGGGCTTCTGTATTTGGTTCATTGTTGCAGAGTCTGAGTCAGTGAGCCATGTTTCTGTTATGCATAGGATATCTGGTTGTTCGTCAGTTAGAATGTTGTGGATAATATGCGTTTTATTCCTTATTGACCTAGCATTAATAAGGATAATGTTACATGTGTGATGTTCTTGGTGTGTGGTTCGTGTGAGTTGTATTTGAGATCCAATAGTGTTCTTTGCTTTGGTTTTAGGGTGTTTTTGAGATTTGTTCCCTTTGATATGGGTGTGTCGTTGGGGTAATTTACTTGGTGTTTGTGTGGTGGTGATAGGATTTAAGTTGTATTGATGCAGGATGGGTAATGGAGGGGGGGTGGAGAAGGTAGATTGGTGTATATAGTAGAGGAATGCAGTATTGTGAGTGTGGGATGGTTCTATATGAAGATGTTAGTATACACATGCACAAAATCAGGAAGGTGTGAGCAGGCTCCATTTTATGTCTGCCAGAAATACTTGGATTTTGGATTCGAGTTTGTCCCATGTTTTTTTGAATTCAGATACTGTCCTCTTTTATACCACCTCCACTGGGAGACTATTCCACACATCTACTACTCTTTTCGTAAAGAAATATTTCCACATATTACTCCTGAGTCTTTCCCCTTTCATCCTCATCCTATGGGGTATGTTTACTAAACTGCGCTAATGTGTGCAGCGCATATTAGCATGCGCTAAGGTACCTTAGCGCATGGTAATATCGCATTACGGGGCACAAATTTGCCCCGCACAGGTGCACGGCACACTAAAGTGCACGCTCATGTGTGCGGCGCGCTACTGTGCGATAAAGGCGTGGAGAGACTCCCGGAGGGCGGAGGAAGGCTCCCCAGGGGCGAAGAGAAGGGGTCAATGGGTGGAGAGTGGGAGGGGAGAGGCTCCCCGCACACGAGCGGGGCTGAAATTCAAGGCATAAAACACCGCGAGTGAAAACCTCGCGGTAGAGCCGATTTAAAGGGAAGAGAAACCATTTCTGTCAGCAATGTACAGCAAAACCAGGGAAACCTACAAAACAGTGATAAGTGTGATACATGTGCACGGAACAAAAGTGCAAATAAACATTGAAAATGACCCCAACAAAATAAAATAAAATTATAATCAAGCTGGGCAGTAGTGATAGTAATGGGAAACATCAAAAAACACTCCCAAGAAAGCCCCAAAAAATAAATATGAATTTTAGAAGGGTCTACGCTCCGTCCCCATACAAGGTGAATGATCCCACAGTGAAATAGCACTGATCAGGGTTTCCCTCTCCATTGGACAGGTTACCTATGGCATGCACATGTTCCACAACAGCAGGGCGGGCAGGTCAGAATGGGCAACTGGACAGATGCTGGGAAAGGGGATACAGAGGGCTGCAGGCGGCAAATGCTGTGGTGCAGCTGGGGCACAGTGCGGACTAGGCAGATGCCTAGATGGCACCTAGGAATGCTGAAACTGAACAGCAGCCAGACAGCAACTGATGAGGGCCCAACATGGGCACGAGAGTGTTTATCACAGTGTCACAGGGGATAGTACCCAGCAGGTACCCCCAAGGGCACAGAACATTGGCAGGCGGTGATTGGGGGACGTGCGGACAGATTTGCAGGCACCCCTACCCCAGAACCTGCACCATAGGCAGCCACCTACCCACACACAGGATGGCCTGAGACTGCGTACCACCAGCACCACCAGCAGAAGGGCATGTCAGCAGGGTGGCACAGGGGTACTGGAGGTGGAGGGGGCAGTGGCAGCTGCCCAGAGCAGACCATGGCCTAGCCCTGTGTAGGTGGGTGCAATACACTGCAACAGACAGGCCCTGCTGGACAAACAGTCATGGTATTATCAGGGAATACACTGTCTTTGTGGCAACACGGTGGTGCAGTGCACACAACCAGCGTGTTTGGAGACAGAAGGTCACAGGTTCAAGTCCTAGCTGGGGCTCCTGCCAATCCAGTCCCCATATTTTACCCACAACTAACTAGTGATAGTAAAGACGAACCTTTATTGCAGAGAACATAAGCATGGCTCAAACACCTCTATTTTACCCTACAGAGCACAGACACCAGAAACATGCACATTACCTAGAGCAGATTCCCCCAAATGCAGTCCTAGAGGGCCACAAATCCTTCAGGGTTTATGCTGTCTCCAATCTAAGGATGGAGCGGTACTGGTGGTGGAGATGGCAGCAGCTGGTGGCCACAGCAGACCATGGCCAAGTCCTGTCCAGGTGGGTGCCGTGCACTGCAACAAACAGGCCCTGTCGGATGTACAGTCATGGACTCCCCAGGGAATGCAACATATTTGTGGCAACACGGTGGTGCAGTGCACACAGACAGTGTGTGCAAGAACAGAGGGTCACAGGTTCAAAGCCCAGCTGGGGCTACTGCCAATCCAGTCCACATATTTTCCCACAACTAAACCGTGATAGTAAGGACAAATCTTTATTGCAGAGAACATACGCATGGTTAATATGCCTATATTTTACCCCACCGAGCACAGACACCATAAACAGGCGCATTACCTAGAGCAGAGTCTCCCAAATGCAACCCTTTTGTTCTGTGCACATGTATTACACTTATCACTTTTTTAGGTTTCCCTGCCTGGGCTTTACATTGCTGACACTGAAATGGTTTCTCTCCCCTGTAATGTTCATTTAACGGCAGGTTTTCAATTGCGTTTGAATTCAGCTCTTCAGATCAGCACGTTAGTGTGAAGGGAGCCTCTCTCCGCCCACTGACCCCTTCTCTCCGCCCTCTCTCCACCTTCTGCGGTGTTTTACTGCGCCACAGGGCTTTACGATCGTTAATGTTGGTTAACGCGCGTTATGTAACATTAACGATCGTAAGAAAAGAGACGGCTGAGGGGAGATATGATAGAAGTCTATAAATTAATGAACGGAGTGGAACGGGTAAACATAGATCGATTGTTTACGTTATCAGAATATAGAAAGACTAGGGGACATGCAATGAAGCTACAGGGTAAACTATTTAAGACTAATAAAAGAAAATATTTTTTCACTCAACGTGTAATCAAACTCTGGAATTTCTTACCGGAGGATGTAGTAAAGGCTGTTAGTGTAGCTGGGTTTAAAAAAGGTTTGGACAAGTTCCTGGAGGAAAGGTCCATAAACCATTATTAAGAAGTGACCGAAGATATCAATGCTTGACCCAGTACAAGTATTGTGGAACTTGTGTCTCTTGGGGAAACTGCTAGGTATATATGACCTAGATTGGCCACTGTTGGAAACAGAATACTGGGCTTGATGGACCTTGGTCTGACCCAGTATGGCATATCTTATGTTCTTATGTTCTTATAACACGCGTTATGATGCGCTTACGATCGTTAACGTTACATAACGCGCGTTATGTACCATTACTGCAGTTTAGTAAACATACCCCTAAGTCTCTCTTGGTCCAACTCCCTGGTCATCCAGTCACAGAAATCAATCAGATTTGTCTGACATGACTTGCCTTTGGTAAACCCATGCTGACTCAGATCCTGCAATCCACTGGACTCCAGAAACCTCACTATTATCTCTTTTAGCAGCATTTCCAATAATTTACTTACCACAGAGGTTAGACTAACCAGTCTGTAGTTTTCAACTTCATCTTTGCTTCCGTTTTTCTGTAAAGGGACATGTGCCTTTCTCCTGTCCTCTGGGACCACTTCCGACTCCAAAAAAGCATTGAAAAGGTCAGTCAGTGGAGCTACTAGAACCTCCCCAAGTTCCTTCAGCATTCTCAGATGTATCCCATCTGGTCCCATTGCTTTATCTACTTTTAGTTTAGTTCGTTCCTCATCAACCCAGTCTTCTGAAAATTGTTCACCCTCCCTGTCACTTTGGTTCCTATTTGTGGGTCTTTTCTGAGGTCTTGTTCTTGATCTTTCATCTGTGAACACAGAATAGAAATATTTGTTAAACAATTCCACTTTATACTCATAAGCATCTACATATTCCTCCCCTTCACCCTTGAGTCTGACAATACCATTTTTGCCCTTCCTCCTCTCACTAACATATCTGAAAAATGTCTTATCCCCCCCCCCCCCACCATTTTATTGCATTGGTTAGTTCTTCTTCTTTTTGCATCTTTGCTTTCCTGACTACTTTGCTAGCTTCTCTATGTTTTTCAAAATATAGATGGCTGTCTTCTCCCCCCTGTGATCTCTTGTATTTCTTGAAGGCCACCCTCTTTTTCTTTACCCTTTCATCTACTTCTTTTGAGAACCATAGCAGCCTCCTTTTATTTTTACATATATTTACCTTTCTAACAAAAAGCTTTGTTGCCCTTAAAATATCCCCTTTCAGTTTTTACCACTGTTTTTCTATATTCCCAGCTGTTTCCATCCCACTAATGACTCCTTGAGGTATTGTAACATCTTGGCAAAGTTAGTTTTCTTAAAGTCTAAAACCCTCATTTTTGAATGGATTTTATCAGCCCTAGTACTAATACTGAACCACACCATCTGATGATCACTCGGTGCAAGATAATCTCCCACTATAACATCAGAAACACTTTCTCGATTGGTAAGCACCAAGTCCAGTATGGCACCTTCATGTATGGGTTCTGTTATTAGTTGCCTGAATAGTTCTCCCTGTAGAGAATCCAGGATCTCCTTACTTCTAGACACCGCAGCAGGGATGTGCTAATCAACATCTGGCATATTGAAATCACCTGTCAGCAGCACTTCCCATTTCCTAGCAATGCTGTGTATGTCTTCAATTAACTCTCCGTCCACCTCTTCCTCCTGTGAGGGAGGTTTGTATATTATGCCAATGCAAATGGATTTCCCTTTCCCTCTTTCTAGTTTAACCCACAGTCCCTCCTCTCTCCCTTTCATGCTCTGTATTTCTATAGCTTCAATATTATTTTTTACATATAGTGCCACTCCTCCTCCCCTTCTTCCTACTTTATCCTTCCTGAATAAAGTATAGCCCGGTATTATTACATCTCATTCTTGGTTGTCCGTGAAACATGTCTCTGTTAGCACTACTAAATCCATGTCAGCCTCTTCCATTAAACCCTCAACATCTGGGATCTTATTTCCCATGCTACGGGCATTTATACACACCGCTTTCTAGATGTTGCCCGTTTTACCCATTTCTACAGAGGGGGAGCCGAGGAAGCAGGAACAAAATCTGACACAGCAACAGCTTCACTTTTCAGCATGAGAAGCACAGGCAGAGGTGCAGACAGCACGTATTGGAGTTTGCAGCTGCGCATATCTAATCAAAATGTATTATCAAGTCCAGGGAACCACAGGGCATTTTGGGAAGTCTCAGGGATTTTGTTTTTACCCCAAGGATATAAGAATAACCTTGCTCTGCTCCAATCAGACTCAGACATTTGGTCAGTAAGGAAATGAGATCTTTATTATGCCCAATCAGTTAGAATCTTAGCCAAATAGCAAAATGCAGCATTATTTTTCTTAAACAATACAGTTTGCCCGAGCCAGAGGGTGGAAGACAAAGACAACAGAATCTGAATTACCAATCAGACTCTCTGTATGAATCGTGTTTGTTTCCTCTTCCCACGAATGATATCTCCTTATATACATTATTTAGTTGCGGTTGGGGACTTTTTACTGTGCTATATTCCTATTGGTTGATCTAGCTCTGTTTCCTGTGCAAGCAGTTTTAGACTTTTCAGACTTCTGCAAATAACTGGAGTTTGTGTTATCAATTCCCTACCAGCTTGCCTTTACTTTGGGGTATGTTTACTAAACGGTGGTAGCAGACTCTGTGCGATATCGGAGCCGCGGCCCCATTGAAATCAATGGGGCTGCCGCTCCAATAACGCACAAAGTCCGCTACGGCCATTTAGTAAACATACCCCTTTGTTTCTACCCTCCTTTTCCCTCTCCCTGTCTAATCTGTAGTGAGCATATTTCCTGTTTTTGCATATCTCATACTTGACCATGAGTTCTCTGCAATTCTCTGCAAACAGTCTATGTTCTGAAATCTGCCCAGCAACAAAAAACAATGGTCACATTTAGTTTGTTTTTTGCTACAGGTCTACTTCTGGTCACTCTGTTAGGTCACAGGGATTGCTTCTAGAATATGGTATGAAGTAGGCTTCAACCCACTTCATCCCAACAGAAGGCAATGAAAAAGGTGCTGGTACTATGTACCTGATCATCACTAACTGGACAACCAGGATCTGGATTAGACTTGTAAATGTCTCTGATAGCTTATTTAGACATGGTTTCAAAGAATGTCTGGCACAAAAAAACAGCAAAACCCTCCCAAACAAACAATTATTTGGAGCAAATCTCTACAGCAGAATCAGTGGCTTCAAGAGACAAGAAATCCAATTAACATTTTCCATAGAGCTCTGCAGACCAGACAAATTTTAGGATAATCAGGAATCAGGAAAGAAGATCATTATCAGTCTATCTAGAGACAGTACCCCCCCCCCCCTCCTCATGAAGAGAATGTCTCGGCTGGAAAGATTCTTGCCTTCCAACACAAAGGCCAATGGTTTTAGATTGGCCTGTTATGAAAGTGGGAAGGGAAAATAAATTTCAGATTTTTTAGAGCCATGATTCAGGTTAAAACAAAATAGATAATTTTCTTGATATTTCCTATTTCATTTTAAATGAATGCACATCCCTACTACACATGTGGATTATAAAAGAACTTAATTTACGTATGTGCTTGCGTCCTTTACACATGCTTATTTACACCAGATGTAGAGTAAGTGTAAATATCCACACCTGCTTTTAAGGCTGGATCGCTGCCACTTACACAAGTGTATTTTTTAACAACAAGTAGGCACCTGTGGTTTCCTCTTAATAAGTGCAGATCAATTTTGCATTTACCATGAGTGAAAATTAATGCATAGTAAGTGCAATAGTCATGCGTTAACATTCAGCGGCATACCCAGCATGTTCCCAGCAGTTATCACACTGAAACTTACCCTAAAGTGTGGCAGTGGAATTCACAATTTACGTGGGAGCATTTAATGCCATCCATTGAGGTATGGTTAAGTGCACTCGTGCTAATTGCAATATTGACAATCATGATATATGCCTCCATGTGAAACACAATGTGCTCTCCATGCCTACCTACTCTCCACCCATAATCTGCGCATTCTACAACCCATCATGCAATGATTAATTAACATGGAAATTAGCATGTGGTGACTTATGTCTATATAATAACAGTTACCACATCCCCACGCTGAAAGTTACAGCATTCTAAAATTCTCATTTATTTTAGCTCTTTCACTAGTTACATTAGAGAGCTGGATTTTTCACCTTACATCTGTGCTGATGATGTTAAGCTTTTTATTCCTATGAGGAAATCATTTAAGGAGTTGTTGGAATAGATACATCAGGGACTGTTGGCCTTAGGGAATTGGTTGAAGGACAATCAATGGAAACTTAGGGGTATGTTTACTAAACTGCAGTAATCGTGAATAACGCGTGTTATGATGCGCTAACGATCGTTAACATTACATATCACGCGTTATGATGCGCTAACGATCGTTAACGTTATATAACGCGCGTTATGATGCGCTAACGATCGTAATGCTCCGCGGCGCGGTAAAACACCACAGAAGGTGGAGAGAGGGCAGAGAGAAGGGGTCAGTGGGCGGGGAGAGGCTCCCCCTCACACTAATGCGCTGATTTTCAGAGCTGAATTCCAACACGAATGAAATCCTGCCGTTAAATGCACATTACAGGGGAGAGAAACCATTTCAGTGTCAGCAATGTACAGCCCAGGCAGGGAAACCAAAAAACAGTGATAAGTGTGATACATGTGCACAGAACAAAAGGGCACAGAAACACTGAAAATGACCCCAACAAACTGGAAAAAAGACAATAACCAAGCTGGGCAATAGTGGTATCTATGAAAAACATCAACCCCTCCCCCCCCCCCCGCCGAGTAAGCTCCATAGAACAGATATAAATCGTGGAAGGGTCTATACGCCGTCCCCATACAAGGTGAATGAGCCCACAGTGAAATAGCGCTGCTCAGGGTTTTCCCCACCATTGGACAGGGTTCCTATAGTGTGCACATGTCCCGCAACATCAGGGTGGGCATGTCGGAACGGCAACTGGACAGATGCCGGAGAAGGGGATACAGAGGGCCTCAGGCGGCACATGCTGTGGTGGAGCTGGGCCACAGTGCGGACTAGGGTGATGCCTAGGTGGCCCATATGAATGCTGAAACAGCAGAGCAGCCAGACAGCAACTGATGAAGGCCCAACATGGGCACGAGTGTGTTTCCCAAAGTGTCACAGGGGATAGTACCCAACAGCTACCCCCAAGGGCACGGAACATTGGCAGGCGGGGCTGGGGGGGAGCGTGGACGTCTATGCAGGCACCCCTACCCCAGGACCTGCACCATAGGCAGCCACCTACCTGCACACTGGATGGCCTGAGACTGCGCACCACCAGCTCCACCAGCAGAAGGGCATGTCAGCATGGTGGCTGAGGGATACTGGTGGTGGAGGGGGCAGTGGCAGCTGCCCAGAGCAGACCGTGGCCTAGCCCTGTGTAGGTGGGTGCCATGCACTGCAACAGACAGGCCCTGTATGACCAACAGTCATGGTATCACCAGGGAATGCACCATCTTTGTGATAACATCGTGGTGCAGTGCACAAAACCAGTGTATTCAGAAACAGAAGGTCACAGGTTCAAGTCCCAACTGTGGTTTCTGCCAACCCAGCCCTCATATTTTACCCACTACTATAACGTGCTAATACAGACAGAACCATTCTTGCAGATGACGTAAACATGCCCAAAACACCTACATTTTACCCTACAGAGCACAGACACCATAAACATGCACATTACCTAGAGCAGAGCCTCCCAAATGCAGTCCTGGAGGGCCAAACACCATTCAGGTTCCATGCTGCCTCTGATAAAGATGCCTGTGCTGCATTTCTATGCGCCACCCCCATGGTATGCAGATGTATCTCATGCATATTCATGAGGGACAGGATGAAAACCCGAACAGTGTTTTGCACCACAGGACTGGAGTTGGGAACCTCTGCCATAAAGCAGCAGCCAACAGGGGTAGACACACCTGCACCCACAGGCCCCATTATCCAAAGCCTCCTGGAGAGGCAGGAATTTGGGCTCTGCGTGCATCTCCCAATACTAGCACTTGCCTACCTTAGTAATGCCACCCTAAACCTGGGAATATGGTACACATCTATCAAAAGGTTGCTATGATTACTGGCAGATAGCAATTCCTAGGTTAAGTACAATTTTCGGAGTGAGCTGCATCATAGCAACCTTTCTGATGTCTGTGGAGTGTGCTACAGGTCTTGTGTCTGACAGTGTTTACCAATCTGGGGAGTGACTCCTACAGTATTGCGTACCATAGCCATGCCTGCACTGTGCCCAGGACTGGTGTGGTGGCCTGGGCTGCCCAACACCTCTATAGTTGCACAATGCTGGCATAGGTGTGGGGAGTGTGTGTCTGTCTATCCAGTGTGTGGTGGCTGCCAACACCCTCCACAGCCCACACTGCTAGCACTGTTGCCAGTATTGGCCTGCCAATGTCCATAATGAGGAGCAAGGTACTGTGGGAATAGCCTGGATAGTGTGGCCTGGCCTGGCCGCATCTGCACAGGGCATAGGGCAATGGCTCGGACATTGTAGTGCCCGGTACCACCTGCACGGACAGGGTGGCCATAGCATGTCCTGCTGGGAGTTCACTCTCACCCTGACTGAGCAGTGACCATGGCATGGCTAGGTTCCCCCATAGTGCTCTGCAGCATTTTTCTCATGTGATATTTATGGGTTTTCTTTTGGGGCCCAATCACTGACCTATCCGCTTGGTGTGTATGCTAACAGCCCCGTTCTGGGTACATGCATCTTCTCCAGGACCATGCACTATGGACTAGCTGGCGCACTGTCTGCAGCTAGTATGTGTCTTGCTGGAACACCTTGCAGGGTGCAGCGGCTGTAGGCTTGCTGTTGGAGAATGTCAGATAATGGTGGGGGGCAGTTGAGCATTTCCAGACCTACTGTCTGCTGTTGCGTTATGGATGTGTACTGCTCTGCATTGCCTGCCCTGTAGGGTATTTGATCCCTAGCAGGACTGGGGTGATGGTCCCCTCTACTGCCACCATTGCAGGGGGGTAGAAAGTGGCTCTGTTGGTGGGAGATCCTGTCCCCCACCCTGAGCCCCAGAGGGTGCGTTGGGTGGTGGTATGTAATCTCCCTGTGGGTCCCAACACCCCCCTTCACTTACATCATGTGACCATGGCACCCACACAGGGTATGCACTTTTCTGGGTGCATCATAGTCCACAAGGTCTAGATGTGACATACAGATGAACACAGGCATATCCTAGGGGTGTTTGCAAGGACTACACATTGGCACTGATGGGGACCTGCAGCATAGCCTATCTCAGCACAGCCAGGTGCTGTGCGAATGATGCTGGGCACTATACCTCTCCCTCAGGATGAGCACAGGACCCACACACTGTGACGGTCTGTAGCTACTCTGTGCCACTAACACACACCGTCGGCACCCCCTGCCAGGCTGAGGTGCTGTGGGGTGCATACCCCATCTTGTGATCATCTGTAGACTGCTGATTTACATGTGCTGTGCATCCTGGGTACGGATGGGTTGACCCTATCCTGGTAACCACAGCAGAATGTGGGTGTGGTGCCATGCAGTCCTCCTGTAGTCAGCCAGGTGTTTATTAGCAGCTCTAGCCCACTGGTTACTTCACTGTCCATGGAGCCAGAGGTCATGAGTTCAAAACCCACAGTGGGTTTCATCGATAGGGCTGTCTTAAGCTTGGTCTATTTTTATTGTATATTAGTGCTGCCAGCAGAACCACCCTCAGGGTACTGTCACCTTAGGGTGGCTCATAAGGCACCCTATAGGGCGCCTTATACGGTGCCCTATAGGGCGCCTTATACGGTGCCCTATAAAGCGCCTTATAAGGTGCCTTATATGGTGTCCTATAGGGGACATTATAGGGTGCCTTGGCAGACAGCGCACTTTATAATGTGCCCTATGGAGTGCCTTCTAGGGTGCCTTATGTGGCACCTTAGGTTACGCCACTGTGAGGGTGTGTTTGCTGGCAGCACTATTAAAGTACAACTAAACTTCCTCACAGCCCAATACTTAACCCTTTCCAGGCCAAGCCCAACCCTTTCGGGATCCAAACTTCTGCCTAAATATTCCTATCAAATGGTATATAATACATGACCATGGCAGAGGGAACGTCACTATTGGAACATATTGAATAAGACGGGCACAATTTTCCTGACATATGCAAACTTTAACCCGGCTGCAGAATGTGGAATAAAATATTATAAGTAGGCTTTCAAAGGGTTACACATGACGCCTCAACCAGCCTTATTCATTAAGCACACTGGGGAATCAAACCCATGACCCTTGTACCATCAGTCTGTGTAGTAACCATTGTGCTACAGCTCTGTTTCTGTAGTTGGGTGTCAGCGCGCCTTCTTAAGCTTAACGTGCAGTAACGCACCCTGTAACGATTGTTGCTGCGCGGCGCCTTATAACGCGCGTTATCAGTAACAATGTACCGCCCATGTCCTTTTTTGGCATTTCTTCCACTAATGCGGCTCCTAACGCGAATCACACTAACGCAGTTTAGTAAACATACCCCTTAATGTGGGGAAAACTGAAGTTTTGTGGATTGGGAAGGATTAAATCCCAGATGATATTTAGTTGATTCAAATCCTAGGAAAGAAGGTGGATATTTCTCAAGAGGTGTTTAGTTTGGGAGTTTTTAATGACTCAAACCTGATATTTGAACTGCATTTAACTTATGTACAAAAGAAGGCTTGGTATAATCTAAAATTGGTAAGATGGTTGAGATCCATTTTGAGACCTCAAGTTGATGATGTTGAGTCAATTGGATTGTTGTAATTCCTTATTTGTGGGGATGTCAAAGAAATTAATAAGCAAACTGAAACATTCAAAATACTGCAGCAAGATTACCTATAGTGGATATAGGGAGACAGTGTCTCCGCTGATATTCAACCTTCACTGGCTGCCGATTGAAGTTCGGGTTTTATTTAAAATATGATGTCTAGCATTCAAAGCCATCCACAACATTGGGCCTGCATATTTATTGGGATAGGTTAACGATATGTTCATCAATAAAAGTTTTATGATCTGCAACTCATTGCACATTATCATTGCCCTATCCTTCTTTTTTCTGTCAAGTGAGGGACCAGAGATAGATACTATATGGAGCTGTTCTTAAATTACAGAACAGCTTATCGGTAGATATTTCTGTAGGATAATGACATTTTTGGAAATCCCTAAAGACTTGGGAATTCCAAAAATATTTTGCAGAATTTGTTTGATGGAATATTGGTTTTATTGTAAAATGTGATGTATTATACTCCGCTTTGCTTACTTCTGATTGAAAAAGTGGAGTATAGCTGTTTAAATTAAATTAAACTGCTCAGCACACTTTAGTAAAAGGGCCTCTATGGGCCCGATTCAGATCTGGACGTCCCAGCTCTCTGTGCTCCCAGTCAGAATTGGATGCACAGAGTTAGTTGGGATTCTGATCCCGCGGAACTCCGATTCAAGTTGGCCTGCACCTACAGTCCTTGCCCAGCTAGCTCAGTCAGGGTTTTTCAATGGAGCTGCGGCACCATGGGTCCAGTTGCCATGGCACCACGGCTCCATTGAAAAGCCACTATTCCCGTCCCCCGTCTCCAAATGTTCTTTCCCTGCGGCCCGGCCCCTGATCCGACCTCCCAAGGCCAGGGTCAGGCTGCAGGGAATGTCCTGTGCCCCCTCCTGCCCTTTCAGAGCCACAGGCCTGCCATCCCCCGCCAACTAGGGGAACTTATTCCACCTCCCCGTTCAAGCCGCTGGCCCCGGATGTACTGGGCCAACATTGGAATCTGCCCTGTATGTCCGGGGCTGATGACTGCCCATTGCCCCTGATCTGCCCTTTTCCCACCCCTGTCTAACTTCCCCGTACAACTATTCATGCCTCGGAATGACCCCTTATATGTCTTCATAAAATAGGCTTAAAATAGGTGCCTCTTATTCTAGGCACTCTGAAATAAATTATCCTCCGTATATGTGTGAGAGGAATAGAAAGAACTGATTTCAAAAAATCACTCTTACTCTCCCTGGCTACAGAGGAAGGAGGAGAGGCTCAGAGTACATATAGTCACTAGTCAGAGACAACTAGGAGAGAGAGGGGGCTCAGAGACAGCTGGCACTGGGCAGCACTGCTTGTGTGTCAGAGGCACAGAGAAGTGATCTAAAAAATATCCATCACCCTGCCTGGCTCCATACGCTACAGAGACTGCATAGAGAAAAGGAGCCCAAAAGAGTACAGATAGAGGCCCATTCTGAAGGTGCAAGTCTGGGCCGTCCGACGTCCAGAAATCTGGATGGTCCAGAGATACAGAATCCCAGAACAGTGGCTGGACGTCCTAGGGGGGTGCTCTGATTCTGGCATCCCAGATGTCCAGCACTTGCCCAGCTAACTCAGCCAGGCTCCTTAATGCAGCCGTGGTGCCCTGGCTTCATGTTGCCATGGCACCGTGGCTCCATTAAGGAGCCGCGATCCCTGGCCGCCCGCAACAACTTTCTTTCCCCGCAGCCTGACCCCAATGCAGCCTTCCAAAGGCAAGGTTGGGCTACAGGCAAGCTCCTCCACCCCCTCGCCCCACTGACCTGGCCCTGTGCTGCCATCCCCCGGAATCCAGGGGGACTTATTCCACCTCCAATGTGGAATAAGTCCCCCATCGATGTTGCCGACCCCGGACTACAGGGCCGACCTCAGGATTGGTCCTGTACATCCAGGTTTGCATCCCCGCTGACCACCCTCAGCCTGCCCCCTCCCACCCCATCCAGAGCGCCCCACATATCTCCTATGTGTGGGGAGCTTTGGGTAGGGGATACAGTCCGACCTGGACATCCATCCTCACTAAATGCGGCTTGGAATGACCTCCATAGGCAGAAGCTGACAGCCAGTCATCTACTATTACTGATAATATTTATCATAGCTCAAGGGCTACCGGGCGTATACAGCACTGCCAGACACATATAAGAGCTGAATGTATCATAATGCTTGGAAGAGGTAGGCATAGAAATGGTGGTAGAAGCAGAGAGGGAAACACTGCCTGGATAAACTATACCCATTACTCAAAAAGCATACTGTTGACAAGCCATTGTTGTTACTATCAATCCTTACTGATATCTATTGATATTGGAGGAGAAAGACCTCAGAATATATCCTCTATTCTACTCCTTTCACATATTATCAAAACACTTTTTGATGGAAATTGGGATTAATCTTCATGGATCATAAAAAACCTCCAGAAAAATTATTGATATATTTCTTTTCAAAATAACAATATTAATTCATTTTATTTAAGTGAAAAGGTCAAATCATTGATACAAGCATCCAAGCACCCATGTCATTAACAGATGTCATTAGCAGCTAGGTCCTATTAAATAAAATGGGACTTGAAGTTAAAAGAAGTATATTAATGGGGCTACAGGATGGTAATTTGCAGTACAGATTGATAACTCTAGCTGTATATTTGCAGATGACACAAAGATTGTGAAGGATTTCAAGAGAACCTGGAAAGTCTGGGGGACTGTGTGTCTAAATAGCAGATTACTCAATATGGTCAAGTGCAAAGTGATACATATAGGGAAAAACAAATCTAACTTAAGTATGAGGCCAGGTTCCATATTAGGAAATGGATCTTGGAGTCATTGTGGATTCACTCAGCCCCCCCCCTCTCACCACTCATAATCCCCCATCCACTGACAATCACTCAGTTCACCCTGCCACTAATTGCTCTCTCATCTACTTGCTCACGCAGCCTGCCTCTTATCTTCCAGCTTTCCTCTATAACCATCCTCCTGGATCTCTTTTATTGTAACTCTGCCTCTGCTAATTCATTAAAAATTTATGATATAGTGGAGAAAGTGAAGGAGAAGTATACAAGGCAAGATGAAGGCATAGGCAAACTAGGCACTTGCATGGGGCCCAAATGATTGGAGTGGGCGGGGGTTTCTGTATGTCCAGGGTTGCGTTCCCACCCACCGCCCATCCTCGCTTCTCCCCTGGCCTACCCCCTCCTACCCACGAACAGAGTTCCCCGCACAAGTCGGCTATATGTGCGGGGAGCTCTGTGGCCTCCAGTGTGATCCGGACGTTTAGCGGTTCTGGACATCTGGATCAGATGTCCAGACTCGCTAAACAGGGATTGGAATGACCCCCATAGGGTTTATCCTGTCTTTGAGAATTAAATTTCAAAAGCCAAAGATTTGTCTGGGTCACCTGGAGAAATCTTTTGAATACTCATCGGTTCCTTTATAGATAGGACATTAATTTGCAACTTCCATTTACTGGTGCCACAACTGAAGAATCACTTGTCTGGTTGCATTAATCTTATTGTAACTAATGTCTGCCTTCCGCCTTTATATGAATTAATAGGATATTATTTCCGGATCACCTTCAGTTACGTTTTGATGAGCAAACTGGTTTGTTGATTAGAGGTAATTCAAGATGTCATAGTGCATACCCTGCTGCCTTACTCCATTAGCTCGCTCAGAGCTATACGCCGAAATTTCAACAGTGGCTGAATGCCAGATTCTATAAGTGGCTGGATAATAGGATTTATATTGATGCTTCTCTGGGGATTATATGGTAACATTTCCCTGAACTGCTATAAGCCACTGAAATCTTTAGTGGGGAGGAAGGGCGACACTTTTGCGTATCTTGTATTCTTACTGACACTGGACAGTTAGGAGGAAACAGTGAAACCAGCACAAGGAAAAGACACAGCTTTTTGGTGTTTCTTCTGACTTATTATTATTTATTCTGTTTTATAGCCTGCATGATCTTGCATAGTGCTCAGTGCAATGTACAGTGTGAAACAATGCATTCTTTGCAGGTTTTGACACTCGATATGGAGCAGTACACGTATTATTCAAAGGTAATATTGACCATTAGCTTTCCAGGACAGGGCATCCTGTCATCAGTACATTTAACTGCAATCAGAAGAATTTTATCCAATGTTTCCCCTTATATTTTATTGTATAAGCTTATCCAATTGCCTATTTTTTTCTTAGTATGCTGCCAGCACAAAACAGACATTTTCAAAAAGGCTCTGTAATAAACTTGCTGTCGAAACAGTTTCAAATGTTGTCAGCGGCTTCTGATTGGATTTAGGAATTAATGGTTTGTAAGAAGCGCCTTATCAAAGACTAGACAATAAGTTCTGTCAGACTAATCCCCTTGAGAAGGGAATTAACAGAAAAACGGCTAATGCAAGAGCAGTATTAATTTTCCTTGTTGTCTTTTGTCCTGATTTCACTGAAATTTAAAGCCCAGAGCTACACACAAGATACAAGGAGATAGGCCTGTGCTATCGGAAAATGTTTTGCTTTCTGTTTGTACTTTGGAACTGCAAACCGTAATAATCTGTCTTCAGATTACAGTATTTTTGCACTTTCCTCGGGCTTTGGCCATTAGAACTGTATTTTTGATGTTTCTTGCGAAACTAATTTCTGTCTATTCTATCAAGTCAAGAAACGAAGAGTCCTTGTATGTATCTTCGCGCTGATATAAATGCATTGCGATTGTGTCACATGGTGAAGCTAGATTACTTCTTTCGTCTCCATTGCTTTGCCGTTCAGAGAAACCATTAGAATAGATAGAGCTCACCTTGATGGCATGACATAAACTGAGGCTCATTTCATATACAAAATGGTACCGTTCGTAGATTTTTCTATCTCACCGGCATTGAACATACAGTAAGGGGGTACTTTTATAAGGGGGTGCCTACTTGTATTCATGAAAGTAAGCACCTAAAAGGGGTACTTTAGTCAGGTATGCCTATCATCAATGACCTCTTATAGAATTACACCCAGCAGTAAGTGTCTGCCTTGTATGGTAAATGCAGGGCAGATTCTGGGCACACCCCCTGCTTTTACTGTGGAGGCTTTGTACTTACTGTGCATTACATTTTGCACATAACAAGCGGTAAGTGCCAGATTTTACCGTACTTTAGTAAACATGCCTTTCAGCTATATAGATAGTGGCAGGATATCACTGCTATACGCCTAGCTAGGCGAAATGCCAGAGCATAGAGAGGGAATTTTTGATAATAATATCCATAGAGTGCCGCTGGAAATTCATAGATAGGGCCCTTATATGTTTAGAGGCTGCGACTAAGAGGGTAATTCTATTAACTGCTGTTCAGATAACACGCGTGTATGCGGGGCCTTTTCCGAAAAGGAAAGTATGAGCAGGCAAAAGGGTTGCCCTTCCTCCCCACTAAAGATTTTAGAGGCTTATAGCAGTTAAGGGAAATACTGACTATATAATCCCCAGAGAAGCATTAATAGAAATCTTATTTTACAGCCACTGTTGAAATTCCTGCTTAGAGAATGGGGCATACTAATGTGCCTGAACTTAGTGGTCGCTGCTATGCCTGCTCTAGAGCAGATATAAATGCTTGTGCCTAGATCAATCAGCAACGTGTGTAAGTTATGTTATTCTATAACTTGTGCGCATATATACTGTGCACATTCCAACTGAACAAATGGGGCACGCTGACCCCTAATGCTGGATATTCAATGCCAGGGCCATAAACTGTGTAACTGCCCTTCGAATATTAGGCCCATGCACAATAGGACTTACACACATACAGTAGTTAGAGAAGCACAATGGCGTACCAAAGGCGGGGAGGTGGGTGTTGCCCGCCCCAGTTGCCGGCTGAGAGGGGAGTATACCCCCACCAGGCCCACACTTCGGAGGCAGCATGGCAAACGTACCTTAAAGCTGGGTGGCTTGGCATGCTGCTTCCAATCCAGGTCCAGCTGAAGTCTTGTGAATTGCTGTACCCACTCCCCTGCAGTTTTTTTGAAGGTGTGAATAAACATATAGATAAAGGTGAGCCAGGTGAAATGACATGGCATTTTAGAATGGACATCCAGATGAAATTTGGGGTGTCTGGGGCAAAATGTCCACAAAAACACCAGGGACATTGGTGTTTTGGCCAGATTTCAGCAACTTGGATGTCCCTGAAAGGGACAGCTGCATGGGTGGCCTCATAGACGTCCCCGGTTGAGGCGGTGATGTCTATCCTAAGCTGAATGCATGTCCTTGCAAGCTATTTTCATGGGGGGACGTGCATCAGCATGGTAAACCAAAAAGAAGAGTCCTCGTTTCTCTGCAGTTTTCATTATCATCATGAAAAGTAAAGCGGATAGCAGAGTACCTCCTTTCATTGCTTTCCAGGTGAGAGCAGGAATAGACAGGGACGGTCTGGCTAGTGGGTGGGGACATGCTCGCCATTTTTGAAATTGGGAGCACACATCCAACTTGCCTGGAACACCAGCAGTCATGCTGCCATTATGCCCCTTTGTGACTTGGACATCCTTGCTCTGGGGAGGTCTATAGAACCAGCTTCTAAAGTGGCTCCAGAGATGTATCTAATTTGGACATCTGTGTGCCTGTTTTCAGTCATCCAAAGTACAAATAGGGATCCTATAATAACTTCCATCATAAATAAGATTTTCTAAAAGCATTTGATAATGTTCCTCTTGAGAGTCTCTTGAGGAAATTAACAAATAATGGGACAGGAGACAGTATCCTCTTCTGGACTGAAAATGGTTAAAAGGTAGAAAACAGAGAGTAGGACTAAATGATAAATGTTCTTAATAGAGAAAGGTGAATAGTGGAGTGCCCCAGGGATCTGTGGTAAGCTTTCTTTTCTTTTATTAGATGTTTATCAATAATTACAATTGTAATTAATAAAGGAAATATAGAGAATTTACAAGAGATCATTCTACAATCAAGTACAAATATTTGAAAGAGAATTTTCCTAGTTAACCAAATAATGGGGAATGATAGCTACCTGAGGATCCAAACATCAAAATATTTCTCATCTGCAACCCCCCCCCCCCCCACCACACACACACACAAAATCAGGCTAAGTACATCCTAACTAGAAGCAGAAATATTTACCAGAAAATGTTCTAAATAGGAGGGTCCTGGTAGACATATTTGATATTTGTTCCCTTGAAAGGTAATTTAACATTTGCAAAGAAAACACAAGAAGAACACTCTTCCCAGAACTGAAACCCTCACCTTCGGCTGGAGAAAACTCCTTCTTCTAGGCTGTATTGCTCTGGAGACATCAGGGAACAAAGATACTCTCAGGCCCCAAAATAAAATTTCTTTTTTATGAAAATAGGCTTTCAAAACTGATATCTTATCTGACTCTTTCACAAAGGAGATTAATAAAGTGGTTTGTGAGAATATCATCAACAGACAATTCCAAAAAAATGATAAATCAAGACTATCCACTGAAGAAACTCCACTCACACTGCCTCCTACTCAATAATCAACAATATTAGTGCCAGATACATAATAAGGCTTGGCTATTTGAACAGAATCAAAGGATAAATGAAACATTTCTGAGAAATATTTTTATAAGAATTCAGTTGAGGAAATGAACCTTGTCTGCGGAAAAGTAAAAAATCTTAAATTTTTCATCCTAAATCTGTTTTCCATCTGTTCCAACTGATAATGAATTGAAAGACTGCCTTTTATACTGGCCACATTGGCCAATTGTAATGTCTCCATCGGAGTTTCCAACTTAGAGACTGTAGAAACATGTCCATCTAATTTCTTATCTTGATCCTCGAATTTTGACACTGTCTTTTTAGAAACGTCACTAACTGTGTAACCACAGTATATGAAAGTGTTTCTGTGCTAACAGGTTTCCAAATATCAATCAAAAATACATTTTCTCCCTCCGGGGATAAACAACATTGCTGAGAATCTCCAGCCCCCATAGCATTGGAAATAACTTGCAGGAGGAGCACACCATTTACAGATGAATCCAAAGAAACACTGGAGTTTATTTAACAGGGTTTTTTTATACTGCTTTATCAATTAGTGAAATCAGTTTATATTGTACCTTAAACTTGGTAATGTATGCTCAACAGGAATGTTGATAACTTGGATTTTTCTGAGGCAGTGGAGGGTTAAGTGACTTGTCCAAGGCCACAAAGAGTACTAGTGAGAATTGAACACTGCTCTCTAGAACCCAAGCCAGTGCTCTAACCATTGGGCTACTCCTCCACTCTACTCCTTAAATGCTAATGTGAAGTTAGCATTTAAGGATACTTGCACGTGACCAGGGAAGCAGCATTTACCTCAGTCACTCCACCCAGCTCCATAACTTTTCCCAACAGACAGAAGGGCTGGAGGTCTAATTTCAGGGTTCAAAGAAGCCCAGAAAATACAAGGGACCTGAGATTTCACTCCTCTACCTGTTGCCAACTGATTATGCTTATCCATCAGTCCCTTAACCCTTTCCAGGCCGAGCCCAAAACTCTCAGGATCCAAAATTCTGACTAAATATTCCTATCCAATGGCATATAATACATGACCATAGCAGAAGGAAAATCACTATTGGAACATATTGAATAAGACGGGTACAATTTTCCTGAAATATGCAAAAATTAACCCGGCTGCAGAATGTGGATTAAAAATTTAAAGTAGGCCTTCAAAGGGTTAACTTCTCCTGCTGCTATCATTATCACTGAATTTTCCCTTTATAGTTATGGGAAAAACAGCAGCGTCTCTTGGCCCTCAGTGTCTCTCAGGGCACCGAGGGGAACAAATTGGGCGTTCCACTTTGGGCATGCTCCTTTGAGCACACGCCTATGGCTGCATACCTGTGGCAGTGCTCCACAGCAGGACGGCACTTTAATGCAGAAAAGGTGCATGTTGATGACATCACCTGTGAATCGCAAAGTCTCTTCCTAGTGCTCAGGAACATCTGTGAATGATCCAGCAGAACAGAGAAGGGTATGCATTCAAACAGGTTGCACTCTCTCTTCCGTGCTCACTACTTTTTAATATATTAATAAATGACCTGCAAATGGAAATAACAAGTGAGGGGATCAAATCTGCAGAAGGCACAGAATTATTCAAAGTTGCAAAAACACAAGGGAATGTGTGAAATTGCAAAAGGATGTAGGGAAACTGGGAGTCTGGGCATCCAAATGGCAGGTGAAATTTAATGTGGACAGGTGCAAAGGTATGCACATAGGGAAGAACAATCCAAATCACAGCTATATGATGCAAGGTTCCACTTTAGGAATCAGCACACAGGAAAATGATCTAGACATTACTGTGGATAATATGTTGAAATTCTCTTCTCAATGTGCAGTGGCAGACAAGAAAGCTAAGAATGCTAGGAATTATAAGGAAAGGAATAAAGAATAAAACACTATCAGCATGCCTCTATATTGCTCCATGGTGAGACCGCACCTTGAGTATTGTGTGTAGTTCTGGTCATTGCATCTGAAAAATAATATAGTAGAATTAGAAAAAGTACAGATAAGGGTGATCAAAATGCTAAAGGGGCTGGGACAATACCTCTGTTGAAACCAATTCCGTAGGTGCACGTCCGGGCTGTCCAGACGTCCAGAAATCTGGACGGCCCGGAGATGCACCCGATTCTGCTCCTGCATGGGCTAGACGGTACTGCGGGAGCAGAATCGCTGCATAGGGCCTGGGCATCCAGCACATGCACCGATTCAGGCACCCCAGACATCCAGAGCTCTGCCTAGCTAGCTCAACCTGGCTCCTGCATGGAGCCGTGGTGCTGTGGCATTCTGTTGCCATGGCACCATGTCTCCATGCAGGAGCTCTGCTCCCTGACAGACACAGCAGTGGTCCTTTCCCCGCTGCCTGACCCCCAATTGGGCCTGCCATGGCCAGGGTCAGGCTGCAGGGAATCCCCTGCACCCTCTCACCTCTTTCTCCAGCCCCAGATTCTTTCTTTGCTGCCATCTAGGGGGACTTATTCCACCTCCGAGGTGGAATAAGTCCCCTGTCCAGATTGCCGATCCTGGACGTACAGGGCCAACAATGGAATCAGCCCTGTACGTCCGGGGTCAGGTTCCCACCCACTCCCTGCCCTCGCCCCTCCTCCGGTCCACCCTCGCCCGCACCCATCCAGAGCTCCCCACACATCTCATCTTTATGTGCAGGGAGCTTTGCTTTCTGAATCAGCACTCAGGCATTTAGTGGGGCTGGATGTGCAGAACGGATGTCCAGCCCCGCTAAACACGAATCAGAATGACCCCCCTAAGGAAAGGCTTAAAATGTTAGTGCTCTTCAGTTTGGAGAAGGGAGAATTGATAAAGGTCTATAAAATAAATGTGAAGTGGAAAAGGCATACATGCATCTGTCATTTATTCCTTCAAAAAGTTCAAAGATTAGGAGACACACAATGAAGCTACTAAGTAGTACATTTAAGACTAATCAGAGAAAATATTTTTTCACTCAATATTGTAATTAAACTCTTGAACTTGTTGCCGGAGGATGTAGTAAAAGCAGTAAGTATAGCTAGCTTTAAAAAGGTTTGGACAAGGTCCTGGAAGAAAAGTCCATAAACCATTATTAAAGAGGACCAGGGAAATCCACTGTTTACCCCTTGGATAAGCAGCATTGAATCTGTCTACCTTCTGGGATCCTGCCAGATACTTGTGACTTGGATTGGCCACTATTGGAAACAGGATACTGGGCTTGATGGCTCAGAATGCCAAATCTCATGTTCTTATGTAATGTAACAGGGAATCACAAGCAAACCTTGACTTTGTGAATGTAAGTAAAGCTCTTGGGGAATTCACTTCCAGCAATGGATCTGCTAACTGCAAGGGGTTTTTGTGTCAAAGTGCTTTAAACAAAAAGAACCAAAATCCTGAATTTGGCCTGAACCACAACTGGAAGCCAATGTAAACTGCATAGAACAGGCAAACTGTGCTTTCTTGCTTTTGTCCCTGCTGCAAGATTCTGGTCAGAGGAACATTCTGCGGCAGTATCCGGATTATGATTTTGCCTCTGGTTCTTCTGCCATGGTGGCCTAAATTGTTAGTCTAGGCAGAGCTGGTGAACTAGGCAGTCGCCTGAAGTGCCAGCCCTCCGGTGACAACCATTGCAAAAGTCTGCGTCGGAGGGGGGCAGAAGAGACTGATGGTAGAGAGCAGAAACAGCCAGGCAGTGCCAGCAAGTTGAGGTAATTATTACCTCACGGTTTCTGAGCCACTGCCGCTGCTCAGGCCTCAGAGAGTGGGGGCATCAAGGGGAGCCGCAGAATTGCGAGGGCCACTTAGGGCGCCTCCAGTCCTTGCACCGACCCTTAGTCTAGGTAATTATCACCAGTGCGTTTCACTTCTTTAGTTTACAACAAAACATACGATAGGGCTCTAAACACAAAGAGGCAGATTCTTTGAGTAACTTTCAGAGTTATCTTGAGCAATCTTTGCATTTCAAAATCCCACCCGGCTAACAAGTTAGCCAGACAAAATTTAGCTTCCACAAAGGAGGCAGAGTTTGAGGTGTTCTGAGGTTGTGATTTAGCTAGACAACACTGAATATCAATACTGTACAGTTAAATGTAACTGGACAGCTGTGGATGTTGGTAAGGACTGTCCTAAATTTAATTAAATATCCTTATATCTATTGATATGCCTTTAACTATGACAAGGTAACCAGATAAATGCATATTTACTAAGGTGTGTGCTGATAGCATGCAGCTGTGCCACCAAATTAGCACGGAGGCCCAAGCAAATATCTGGGGGGCCATGCGCATCCCTCCTCCTGCCATAAGAGCGATGCTAAAGCACAGCACCGCACTAGCCGGCAACAGGCACGGTTGGCACACACCCAAAACTCTTGCGCTAACTGTGATGTATCGTCAACACTCGCATTATGTCCCTAACCTGCTCAGTCCCCAGCGAATCATGGGCTGACCAATTAGCATGGGACTTTTAGCACGAGGACTTGTGCTGCTGGCATGACTCCCTTAGTACATACCCAACCCCATGCTACCCGATAGTGCACTTTAGTAACCATGCCCCATAATTAACTTTGCCGCGGCACTGAATAGCAGCCTCCAGGTTATTAATTTTGGAGAACATAAAACATCATTTGCTTTAAAGAAAATAGTGCTAACAAGGATTAGTGAAAGCTTCTAGTGGTAAATATATCGTCTCCGGTGTAGCTGAGTCCTGCAGGGAATGAGGGTGAAACTAAATCTGCTCTATGTTTATGGTAGGCTGGTGCATGTAATGAGGGGTTTGACAATTACATTTGATCACAAAACCACAATGTTTAATGCTCGGAGAAAGAAGTCCTCGCTGAAATGTAAAAGGAGAGAGAAAAATAAGCCACCTTGCTTAGGAATGGTAAATGCCTTTCAATAGCCCACAGTGTAGGATCATGTGTCATGCACAGGGGAAAAGCAGGCTGGTTATGAACAGTGAATACAGACTATGATCTATCTGTCTCAGGAATACTCCAGACTGAGAAATCCACAAGGCAATCAGAAAAGAATTGGAATTAACAAATCAGTAGTTTTTCTGTCAACCAACTATGAAACTGTAGTTCATAAGCTTCATTTTGTACATTACTTCATTAATATAGACCTTGACAAATTTTCTTTGGATTTAAGGAATGAGCCCAAAAGCTTAGAAGTTATCTTCTGAGACCTTTTAGCTCCCTTTCCCCTCCCTGCTGTCTCTACAGAGGTCTACTTCAGCTCCTTTAGGGTCTGGCTTACTAAGACTGGTTTCCACTGAGGCTCCTTGTGATCTTGTTAGGCCACTTAAGCCTCCATTGCCTCAGGTGAAAACTTAGAGGTATGTTTACTAAAGTGCAGTAGGGAACGTAAGGTTGACATGCGGAAATTGTGCATTCCTACCGTGTCGGAGCCTAGCGGCCATAGTAGACACAAGGGGCATGGCCGCGGTATGCCGTGATAGTTGCAGCACTAGCATGATAGTAGCGAATGCGTGGCCATTGCGCATGAATACAGTGTGTGTGGTCCACCTCTCATTCTCTCCTCTGATTATGGTTTGTATAGCACCATAGCCATTGTGGAGTGTAGCTATGGAGGGGAAGGGGGGGGGGTGCAAGGGCTAGGAGGGTCTGGAGACCAAGCACAATCAGCATCCCCATAGTGTACCCTTATGGCCTACTGCATAGAACAACTCATAGTCATCCACCCACAGAGGCCCTCTATGCTCCCACCTACTGGGAGGAGCTCTGGGAGGCACCACATGGAGGTGGTGAATCCCAAGCAGACCCCAGGTTGTTTGCCCACTGTCCCAGCAAGGTCACTCCTGCCTGCATGCTCTGGTTTTGTGGTTGTCAGGCTATTGTGGTCCATTGTCATGTCAGCTGCACCATGCAGCCCCTACAAAACAGGTGGCCTAGAAAAGCAACTTGGTATTCAGCTCCTATTTCCTATTGGCCCTGTAATATTAGTATGTGTTTCCCTTGCTTCTGCCCATCGTATTTCCTAATATTTGTGTCAAAACTGTGCATTCAGGGTGTGCGAGCATGGAGAGTGCAGCTAGTGCCTGGTCCAAAGCAGACGTTAGCTGCATCTATGCTAGCGGTGTGCTTTGGTATCTAGCGCATGACTAGTGAGTGTGTACCTTGACTCCGCCTTCTCTCTGCCTATTCATGTGCTGTGCTGGTAGCACAGGAGTTTTAGCACCGTCGCCTTTGGGCCAAAAGCACGGCCCAAAAGCACGGCAACCCAACGCGTACCTGAATATTTATTTATTTAACACTTTTTTTTATATACCACATTTCCTAAGATCAATGCGGTTTACATTGAAGTAACCGACATTCACAGCTTTCTGTCTGTAATTCCCACTCCGTGCCTAAGGCTAAGGAAAGCTTATTAAATTAGGCCCTCAATACACCCCTGCAGGCTACTGGCAGGAATACAAAGCCAGGACTGCTGATGCCTAAATGTGGACCTAGATGAGACACAGGCATTCCCCTAGTCAGGTCTGTCCTATAGGCTGGAAGTCTCAATGGAAAGACAGACTCTCAGAGAGATTGTAGAACAATTGACTTTACAACCTGCAGAAGCTAATAGCTGTATAAAAGGAAGCATATATATTCTTGATATTTATCTGAAATACTCACAGGTCCTCCTCCTACTACTAGTTATCATTTGTATAGCACTATAAGGGAGGAGTGGCCTAGTGGTTGGGGCAAGTTGCTAGGGGCCAGATGTTCAAATCCCACTGGAGGGCAGCAACCTTGTCCTGGAGGGACTGGGATTTGTAGTCCCACAAGTAGGCCTTGGGCAAGCCACTTAACCCTCTGTTGCCTCAGGTACAAAACACAGATGGTGAGCCCTTTGGGATAAGGGAATTGTACACCATTTTGACCTGGTGAAAAGCAGTATATGAGCATTGCTAAATAAAGGAGTACCCAGAGCTGCAGAGAGACATGTAAGAGACAGTTCCTTCTCATAAGAGGTTAGTCTAGTCAGTATTTAAACCCTGTAGTCACCCATTTTTTTTTGGGTTCAGCTAGTTTATTCAGAATTTTATAATAATTTGTACAAACAAATAAATAACAGACAACAGCAACTGGAGCATAATTCCATGATCATTTCCAGCCTCATGGTCATTCCGACTCTTATTTATACAAATGCAGAAGCATTAGCAGAACTAAAAACTGGAGCCCACTGTTATTGATATTTATACATTCTTCCCCATTTTTTGGGTGCTATTTATTTCTTTAATTACATTTCTTGACTGCACAATTGCATCCATTCCTTGCGGTTTACAAATATTAAACAAAAGCAAGTGTTCATTTGAACTTCTACCACACAGCACAAACCTATTCAATACCTTCCCAGCTCCGATTACTCACCACCCTCACCATAAGCCTTCCTAAATAAAAAGGTCTTAAGCCTCCTAGAGAATACTTTCAAGTCATCAGTTAGCTTTTGAAGGAGAGGAGTCTGAATCAAAAACACTTTGTCCTGGTGCCAAGCCCTAAGTATCACCCTGACCATAGGGACAGTCATCAGACAGTCATCCTGTGAATGATATGCCCTGTTTGGGACATAAAGGCACAACTTGAAAACTAGCAGAAGACCTTAAACATGGCTCTAAATTTACAGGGAACTAGTGAAGTTGGAACAAGAAAGAGTAATGTGACCATGTTTCCTGAGTTCTTTGATAACTAAACCCACAGCAGGTCTCTCTGTAGAAGAGCAATCAGCAGAATGTTGCAATAGTCCAAACGAGGCATTATTAAAGGCCTGGTTACTGCTTCCAAGTTCACGTGTATATGCAATACAAACTGTATTCCACCACACATGGATATCCATATTGGAATTCTCCTTCCAATTGGACAAAACCAACTTCACTGCTGAAGACAGAAGAAAATCCAACAGTTTGCAGTTTGGGCTCCAGTTCAGGAATACCGGGGGGGGGGGGGGGGGGGGGAAAGGGGAATATATATAGTGCCAGCGGCAAGTGCTGCTAATATGGCTTGCTGCCGATGCTGAAATCTAAACTCAAATATTCAATGTGGGGGGTCATATCCGGCCCTGGCATTGAATATCTGGGTTAGCCGCATTTGCTACTCACTAGTTGGGCAGTGGTAATATTGAGCTGCTGGCCGGTTAGCAATATGCCGCAAAAATTAGACCAGGGTTTTCTGCAGCTGATTTTTGCAGCATATCGCTAATTGGGTAATGGCTCTATATCACCGCTGCCTGGTTAGCGATCGAAGCTGCCTCTGCTGTGCCATGGAATCCCCTCGACACTCCCTGATGCTAAGCGGTTAGCATCAGGCTGTGTAGTGGTGGCACCCATGCATACTCAGCAGCAGTAACCATGTCAGCTCAGGTCTGCAAACCATGTAAATGCCTTGGAAT